>CM046874.1:282480879-283680879 GCA_025667525.1 Glebionis coronaria
GTGGGGGCGGAGGTTACAAAGATAGGATATTAGGGTTTGACTTGATAAGTATGTGAGATGTCTTAGGGATTAACTGGAGTTTTATATCCCCACATCTATGGCTTAGCACCGGGTCTTTAATTCTAATGGGCCATCATATTAGAGTACTTAAAGGGGCGAAAATGCTTACTTCATATAACAACAGTCTCATCCGATTTGATTCATGAGTTGCTAAAGAAAAGAATATAAGCCAATATTGGGATGCATTTTGATTCATGGGGCGAGTATGATAAATTTGGTCAGTCAAATGATTTACTTATCGAGTTATGATGACATTATTATTGATGCCGGATATTCGATATGTTTCGATCGAATGTGCTTAAACGACAAAGAAAATTTTTCGATCCGCGTATCAGTTGGGCATATGACTAACGTTGGGCTTAAATGACAAGTTATCTAGACAAATTTTTGTCCTTCAACGACAATTATTTTCATCATTTGTTCTAGTTAACGACATACACAAAACACAACACCAAAGTAAACAAAACACTTAACGCTAAAAACGATCCGATATAAGATTCACTTTAACGACAAACAGCTAATTTTGATTCTATAAAGACAAGTGATCACGAAGTGGATTTGGTATTCTTTATTTGAAGTTGAAGTGGGATTTCATGAAGGCGTCTACTTATTTCATCATCGAGCCTTCCTTCTATTTTTCTACCCCTTTTCTTCAAACCCAGTCTATCGATTGATGACTTGCTTGGACGATAAAATTTATGATTGAGACTTGAATTATCTAGTTTCCACTGTCAAGGGGTGGATGGTCGACGACATGGATTACTCTCATTTTTGGGTGTCACACGCAGTTGCTCGTGTGGATAACTTCAAGAGGTATAAGAGACTTGTTTCTGCATCGTTCTTCAATCGACATAAGTGCAAGCTTAAGTAACAAATTTGGGGGATTGTACTTCAGTTTCAAGTTTGGAATATCGAGTTTACTTCACATGTGGTCACAACAAATAGCCGAATGAATTCGAGGTTGGTAAGTTAGACAGAGAGAGATGGAATCAGCAATCAATTCTCACGAGATATTCATAAGCCTCATAACGACAATGGTACTTCATAGTCTAAGCAAAATTTTGCAAAGTTTCTCAATGACTTTCAAAACTTTTCAAGACATTTGCTTAAGACTAAGAACTTCTCGAGTATATGGACGTCCACGATAATGATGCTTCCGAGAGTTTGAAATCATCATGGGGGAAGATCGTGTACTTTGAAGTAATCGGATCAACTTCAAGGGGGAAGTAGTGTACATGGAATGGTATCTACTTACTTTATATGATTTTATGAAGTATTCTGCAGGCGTGAGAAGAATTGTTGCTGATTTCTTGCATGTTACCCCAAACAGATTATTACCAAAAACCTAAATGACATGAGACAGTATATAAGCAGTATTATCTGGTGTGGTTCTTCTACAAATTTCCGCTGTGCACTTAAACCGATGAGCTAGAAGATTGTTCAAACTACATCAAAGTGTCAGAATCTGCTTAAGATACAGATATTGGTTTGGGGGGAAGCTGATTCAGAAACTTCGTCAAAAAGAAGTCTATGAAGAAAGTTTTTTAATACATGTTGCATGAATTGGGGGGAAGTTAATCCAAATCATGCATATTACAATTGTTCTAAAACAAGCGAAGACAAAGAGGATTCAAGCTGAGGTACAAGTTATGAAGACCAGAAGACTTATAAGACATCCTCAGCATTGGAAGCGCCTTGGAAGACTTTATTTTGTTGTATTTGTACTTGTTAGGAACATTGTAAGTAATTCCGTATGTCTCCACATTGGGGGAATATTGTTAGCCCTAAAATGTGAGCGCCATTTACGGAATTACATTAGTTTGATATAGCCACACACGCAGGGACTAGTTTTGTTAAGTTAGAATAGTTCGTGTGTGACAAGGCTATATATACCCCTCCATACTTCCATGGAGGGGTGAGGATTTTCATTCTTTGTGTATTTCACTTTCTCTCTCTAAATACACACACTACATTCAAGCTTTATCTTTCTCTCTCTAAAAATGTCTAAATACTTCTTTTATCCTCCCCGACCTCCGGATCACCTCTTGTTAGCTTGAATCTTTTATGTTTAACAATTGAGCAATAGCTAAAGTGGAGTTATTTGTAGCACATATTATGTAGTTTTTTCTGCCCAAATTTGAGCTTCTATCTCCTTGTAGAACTCAGGATATGACAAAAATGGTGAAAGTGACTTTGATAATCAGATTTGTGAATAAAAGTATATAATATAAAATGAGCACTCAAGTAATATTATTATAAAATACATATATAAAACCCACTAACTTATGATAATGCTTATAAAATAAGTTGTATACTATGATAAATAAGTATGACATTTTATAAAATTGCAAACTCAAATGTTTTCTAAAGTTATAAAACTATATATAAGTTTTACGTCTTTTCGGCTAAAACCAAAAGATTAACGTTTTCGCCAAATAAAACTTAGACGGTCGGACCCGTCTAATGTAAAATTTTTATAACTTATATACTGATATGTAAGTACATTTGACAAGTAAAAACCGATAAACCCGAGCTTTATAACTTATGGACATTAACGGGCCAAAGTAGCCTTATTGGACCATTAGCCCAACTAGTTTGGCTAAACACTAATGGACTTACTCATGGGCTTAACCCACTTGGGCCCAACATATGAGTATAGGCCTGATATTAAAAGTATAAATGGACTAATATAATATGTTGGGCTTTTAATAGGCTTATTGGGCCTTATATGTAAACAAGTTAAAACTAGTGTAACTAGTCTAAAATTTACTAACACATAACACTATAATGTTGAATAAAGAGATAAAATCCCACTTGATCATCATCATACTTATAATATCATCATATATATATATACATCTCTATTATTTTTATAAAGTCATTGGACAAAAGTCTAAGACCGAGTATTATTTGTTTAGGTTTCCATGATTGAAGCACGCACCATCGCCGATGACCCGCCTTTCCTAATCAACGTGAGTTCATAGCCTCGCACTCTTTTAAATGTTTTATAAAATGTTTTGTAAATCTGCGAGGGAGATAACATGCTTGTTTTTGATAAAAAGAGAACACAAGTAGTCCCGATGGTATGCTTATTGATATGGACCCGAATGATGCTATAACCCAATGAATGAGATAAAATGGATTATTAATAGTTAGGTTATGTCACTTAAAGTCCCATTAGCATGAAGTGTGAACTACTGGTGTTGGAAATACGTTTTTACGTATTTAGAAAGGATCGTTCACTCCAAAGATATATTCAAGTATTGGGCTCGTGATCCAATATGTAAACAGTATAGCCCATATAGCCCACATGTAGGGTGGGCTATATATACCCCCTCCTAGCATGTTAGGAGGGGTTGCTCATTGTTTTGTTTTTCACATTTCATTAATCAACCTTTCTTTCTCTAATCCTCTCCTTTCTCTCTCTAACTTTCTCTCTGTAGATCTTAATCTCTCTCCCACTATTTAGATCATTACAACACTTGTAACAATTATAAGAAAACGTGGACTTACAATTGGTATCAAGAGTTATGGTTGATTAATTGTTCTTGTGTTTGTTTTGATTGATTTTGGTGGGTTTTTTGTTTTAATAAAGCTCAAATCTTGAAATTTTTTGCGTTTTTATGGTTTAAACTTATAGCCAAATCGACTACATCGTTGTGGTAGTGATTTGTGTTTATTGATTTGGTTAAAATTGCAAAATTTTTGGTTATTTGGGTGTTTTTTTAGGATATTTTTCTTTATTTATTGATTAAAAGTTAGTTAGATCCTATTTTAGAATCTGTTTTATCCTTTCGTAAAAGGGTTTTAAAAAGTTACGAAAGAATCTGTTTTATCCTTTCGTAAAAGTGTTTTAAAAAAGTTACGAAAGTCACTGTTTCATAATATCAAAATTCCTAGGAAAGGTTCTCATTTCCAACTTGTTAAGAAAGTTTTGCAATTTCAAAACTTGTTACGAATGGTTTATGTTCCCCTCCGAAAGGTTTTTTCCTACGAAAGGTTCTTTTTTTCTACGAAAAGTTCTCAAATTTTGTTACGAAATCTTCATTTTGTTACGTAATCTTCTACGAAATCTTCAAATTTTGTTACGAAATCTTCTAAGAAATCCTCAAAATTGTTACGAAAAGTTTTTTCTACGGAAGGTTTCTACGACAGGTTTCTACGACAGGTTTCTACGACAGGTTTCTACGACAGGTGTCTACGAAAAGGTTTTTACGAAAAGATTTTAGCGAAAGAGCTACGTCAGGGAATGTTTTGGTTGAGCCCATAGACTCTACTCACAACCTACAGACATCCAAAACCACACTCAAAGTTGAACAAAAAACACCCTCAACTCACAACAATAACCCTCGACCAAAATTAAACAAACCACACTTGACCTGCCTCAACACTCGACGAACTTCACCTCTCTCCACACCCATCGAACAAACAAAGACTCACAACATACAAAGATCATACTCAACCAAAACAAAATAGACTCAACTGACCCATCTGACTCGAGAACCTCAGCAACACTCACACCTAGACAAGAAACTCAACCTGACACAATACTCATCGACAAAACCAAGTCTTGACGCTCACCCTCGACTCGACTCCTAAAGCTTCAAACCTCTCGCTCTCAGTGTCGAACACATACATCTAAACAACACCTCAAACTCTCACGACTCCAATACACAATCAAAAACCAAAAACAGTAAGATCTCAGGCAACCCATCATCGATCGAAGAATCAAACCAAAAATAAAACGATAATCAAAAAAACCTACCCGAGACCTCTATAAGAGATCTTGAAGCAACCGGTTAACTTGGATTAAAGAGGTAATCATTTTTGTGGCTACATCTTGTAATGATGGGATGAAGTGTGATAATTGCTTGTGGGTTTTGACGATTTGAACTTGATTGATGGATGATTATTGATAATCAAACTGAGAAGCTGACTGATCTTTGCTTGAAAAGCAAACGCTTCTAAATCTAGAGTCAAAGTCACCTCTCTACTTTTTCAGATTTGGTTGCTTTTTTTATTCTTTTAAGATTTAAGAAGGGTGGTTGTATTGGTTAGTGTATGATTGAGAAAACGTTTGGTCGCTGAGATATTATAGCAAATAAAAAGGGGCGGAGATAACTCTGACTGAGCCACGTATCATTTGACTAGGCCACGTGGTATTCACTATTTTTTGTAAACGGTAACACGTTTTCTTATTGTTATATATGTTACCTATTTTTGTTGGTGAGAAAATAAGGGATTATGTAAACGGGCTTGGACACGTTTGGGGGCAGTGGGTTTGTGTAAACTGGATTGGGCTTACATTTGCCTAATTAGTTTGGGCTAAGTGTTATTTCTAATCCGAATATGAATTTTATTCGGTTTTTAAGTTGGTTTACGGGTCGATCACTCATTTCATGAAAGTATATAGTGGGTCGAGTATTGTTTGCAATCGAATTTAGGATTTAGGATGATCAATTAAAATATCTGAATGTTGCAAAATTAATCAGATTAGATTAATTAGTTTACGGGCTTTATTTTTAGAGTGAGCCTAATTTTACTTGGACTCCGGTTTGTTTTATCATAGTTTGAGCCGACAAAAATTATTGAGCCGAGAAAAGGGTTATATCGTCAATTGAGGATTTTTAAGAGTTATTCACGGATCTTTTGTTGGTTTTGTCATATCCCGTGAATTTCATTTCTAAGTTTCTTCTCGAATTGTGATGTCACACCCCACCATGGCGGAACATGGGGCGCGACGTATGGATATCATCACAACATGGCGTGTCTATAGAGATAACTATATGAAATAAGAAATGTCATAAAATGGTGACACAAAAGTCATGACAATATCTCATCAAATGCAGGAGTGTAGGTAAGTAGGTAACAGTCCTACCTCTTACCCAAGACAAACAAGTAACATAATCAAAACAAACATATGTGTGCCACAGTATCACTTATTAAAAGAACAAATAAAAACTAAGAAGGAAACGGGGATTCTCCTTCTATATGCATTCCTAAGATTCTCCAATCCTAGCCACTTATGTTCTCATGCTTAACCATAGTATCACCTAAAAGAGACACTAAAACACGTCAACATAAAGTTGGTGAGAGTCATAGGTTTAGACTCCAACACAAGACAAGTCATAAGCTGTGAATACCATAAACCAATAAAGATATGGACAATGCGCTACAATCATGTACTAACAACTAGCATTCAAGTTCAATCAATCATTACAATTCCAAGGCATCACGCCTTACAATCAATCACAATTTCCAAGGCATCACGCCTTACCAACAATCACAATTTCCAAGGCATCACGCCTTACCAACAATCACAATTTCCAAGGCATCACGCCTTACCAACAACCATAATTTCTAAGGCATCACGCCTTACCAACAACCATAATTTTCCAAGGCATCACGCCTTACCAACAATCACAATTTCCAATCCAGATCACACACAAACAAGAATCACATAGCAGTTAATCACATAAATGTACACACAAGTCCATCTCAAACCTTAAAACATTCACAGCATTAATTTAGAAAATAATTCAGCACAGTGTCTCTTCCATCCCATCTGGAAGTCAAAAACAATAGTAAACATGGGACAATGAAACTCACCTGATAGCTTCTTCACAAGTCCTTGCACTAGCAACAAGCTAACAAATCAAAAACACGCAATTAATACACGAACCAATCACTAAGATGGCTCATTAACCTATGATGGACATCTAGCCCATGCCCACATATTTACCTCATTGACAAGCTCTAATCACCCCATTACCCTTCCTTAACAAGTCCTTAACTTGGTTGAGTTTAATATTTTACCCAAAACATCTAGCCCATGCCCACATATTTACCTCATTGACAAGCTCTAATCACCCCATTACCCTTCCTTAACAAGTCCTTAACTTGGTTGAGTTTAATAGTTTAATAACTATCCCGTTCATATTTTACCCAAAACAGTCCCAGTTTTTAAGTCTCAAAACTTTAAGTCAAACGTCCCCTTAAACATACCCATGGTTTCTGTAAAAGGAATATTCATACCCTTACGTATGTTGGCTAACACCTCTCACTTGGCCTAACCTTAAAGCTACTGTTAAGGCCCCGATATACATATATCTACTTTTGTCATTCTAGATTTCCTGATTTTAAACGTACTAAAAGTTTGTTACCATTAAGGGGTCTTACCCTAAACCACAACCTTATCCCAAGTGCAGATACTTACTACAATATATAAACCATCTCTCACGTTCGTGAGAAGATCCCAATGCAACCCTAAGTACCCTAAACAACCCAAAACGTAAAAAGAAAACAGGCTGAATTCAAAACTGTTTTGACCTCCGACTGTTGTAACCTGTTTTTGACCCACTTCCCGACCTCCAATTTAGTTCTTGTTTCTTGCATTGGAAAGTCACTTCAAATATCTTTCCATGGGTACTTGTATCGTAAAATAAGAGTTTATAGAACTCCCGATATGATCAAAACAATTGACTCAAAAACCTGCCCAGTTTTTAAAAACGGGTTTAACATAATCAACCTCATTAATTAACTCTAATCCCTCTAATTACAAGCCCTAATTTATGTAATCATCATATTATGATTAATACAACATTAATTTACTATTTTTATATTAAACCCTAACCTAAATCCATCATAAGATTATTAAAGAAAACATAAAAACAATTTAATTAAAAGGGGATTTGAAGATTTACCTTGGATTTATGAAAACCCCCAAATTTTATGAAGAACCCTAATTTTTTTATAAGACTCACGAATTTCCTTCATCTCCAGGAGAAAAATAATGAATTTGGTTTAGTATATACATTATATAGGGTATGGGTGAATCCTAGTCCAACCCAAAGCCCACTTTCCTTTTTTTTTCCTTTTTTTCCTTTTTTTCTCTTCTAAACCGACCCAAACACCCCTAATTTCGTTTTTGCCTTTATTTTTTTTTCTTTTTATTGTTAATTAATATCTTATTAATATTACCTTAATTTACCTTAATTTATTTCAGCTCCTAAAACTCCCAAAACCTCAAAACCGTAAAACTAGTCAAATTTACGCGTTTTACCGTAAAAGACGTAAAATATACACTTTTATAAAAAATCTCAAATTTTGAAATAAACTTTATAATTAAGTCCTAAATGACCTAAAACCATCCCGAAAAATATTCATTTGACTAATTACCTCATTCGAGACCTCTAAATGTTAAACCGTAAATCCTAAAAAAATACACTATTACTATAATACTTATACGTATATGTAACCACCAAAATATCACCATTTCATTTCATAGTCACTAATTGTGATTTCATGAACATGAATTAACCGTTCCTCGATTTACTTATGAGTACTCTATACTCATAAACGATAATCACACCAACCTCGTTCACACAAAATAAACACGTAAGCACAAAAATCAAGTAGTCACACATAAATAACCTAAAAGTAAGACCAAGTGAGAAACCCAAAACCACGGTTGTCACATCACTCCCTCCTAATAGAAATCTCGTCCCGAGATTTACTCCCAAACTCAAACTTATTCTCAGCAACCAAACGAGAATACATATCCCTGATAAAACCTTACGTTCAAACGTGAACCCAGTTTAAACTAAAATAATTTCAACCAACAACACATCAGCCTTAACCGTCTGTGAGGAAACTTATTAAAACCATAAAGTTATGTAACCAACCTAACTAAATCCCGCAACTCATCAAACAAGAACTGTCTTGAAACCAAGTTAGGAGCCGTCACATAACTCAACGGGTTTAAAACTGTCACCCCGATTTCAGTCTTACTCATAAATACCATAAATCAAAACTCATCAAAATATAACCATGTATAATAAGGTCAAAATAACTCTCAAATTCCTTCCCAACTCATCTCTATGTTAACCCTCCAAGTGTTCATTACCGCAAAATACCCAAAACACGAGTTTAAACCATGTTGTCCGAAAATTAACCTTGAACTCAACACTTGTACAATTAATTCAACCAAGCTACTGACTTCCAATTACGAAACTTTCTGAATATTTGAAAAGTATGTTCCGAGTACATAATATTAGGCTTTTGAATCACCCAAATACCTTTAAAAACGAATAAGTTATGACCAAAATAATTTTTCTCAAAATCTGCCTAGGCATTAGCGACAGTTTCTGACAGTTACGACATATTTTGACAGTTTAGCGACAGTTTCTGCCTACTCCGATTTATACCAAAAAAAAAATGATTTTTAAACCCTAAAACCCCCCATTAATTACCAAAACTAGAACCTAATTTATTTTAATTCCAGAAAATTAAAACTCTATTAATTACATGATTTTAACATATTTCACTAAATAAGAACAAAATTTTTAACTTAAGAACAATAACTTTAGGTGATCAAAACCAAAATATTTTAAAATAACTGAGTCATGCTTATATGTTAAAGAATTTATATTCCACCTTATTTGAAACATGATCCCGACACTTCCTTATTTCATCGACTACCAACAACTATTTTTTTTTTCAATTTGCAAGTTCTATTTTTTTTACCATGTATAACTCGAAACAAAAGACATCGTTACCCCAAAAAGAAATCTCCACCATCTCAAAATCCTTCACGCCAAAAGTACCATACAAACAAACACGTGAAATGAGGACCCGAGAAATGCACTACTACAGAAGTTGAACATCTCAAAGAGAAACGAGCTAGCAACCATCCCAAGAATACAACCGGTAAGTAGAAAATAATTTTACATACATAGGCATAAGCGTACATACACTCAAATCCATCCAACATATACTATACAAGCATGTATTAACTCTCTTTCATGCAATCATACTTGAAAGTCCAGTGGTGTTGTGGCGCATATATAATTATGTAGGCCTCCATATATATACATGTTCCCTTTCACAAATGTACTCCCTCCTATGATGACACTTATAAGAAATTAATACTACACATAACACATAATCCGACACCTCACAAGCACATAACCACACAAGATAAGATCCAAAACCCCATGTATTAAAATAACATAGTCAATGCACGAAACACATAAACTCGTAGTCCAGCTGAACCAGCGTAGACAAAATTCAAAATGTATAAAGAACATGAAAACATAATTAAACGAAATCCAACAATGACTAGCGTATACGACCATGGTTCCACCCGCACTAATCAAAACTCGTAAAGAAAATAACATGTAGTTAAGTATGAACCATATTAGTTCATAACCTAACAAATACTATGAAAATAATATTCAAACACATCAACTACTATAAAATGCACACATACTCCTATGACGCCTATATGCAGGGACCCTTAAGTTATAGACTAGGCTACACGACTAGGCAACCTAATTCTCTATAACCATTGTCTCTGATACCATTCTGTCACACCCCACCATGGCGGAACATGGGACGCGACGTATGGATATCATCACAACATGGCGTGTCTATAGAGATAACTATATGAAATAAGAAATGTCATAAAATGGTGACACAAAAGTCATGACAATATCTCATCAAATGCAGGAGTCTGGGTAAGTAGGTAACAGTCCTACCTCTTACCCAAGACAAACAAGTAACATAATCAAAACAAACATATGTGTGCCACAGTATCACTTATTAAAAGAACAAATAAAAACTAAGAAGGAAAAGGGGATTCTCCTTCTATATGCATTCCTAAGCTTCTCCAATCCTAGCCACTTATGTTCTCATGCTTAACCATAGTATCACCTGAAAGAGACACTAAAACACGTCAACATAAAGTTGGTGAGAGTCATAGGTTTAGACTCCAACACAAGATAAGTCATAAGCTGTGAATACCATAAACCAATAAACATATGGACGATGCGCTACAATCATGTACTAACAACTAGCATTCAAGTTCAATCAATCATTACAATTCCAAGGCATCACGCCTTACGATCAATCACAATTTCCAAGGCATCACGCCTTACCAACAATCACAATTTCCAAGGCATCACGCCTTACCAACAATCACAATTTCCAAGGCATCACGTCTTACCAACAACCATAATTTCTAAGGCATCACGCCTTACCAACAACCATAATTTTCCAAGGCATCACGCCTTACCAACAATCACAATTTCCAATCCAGATCACACACAAACAAGAATCACATAGCAGTTAATCACATAAATGTACACACAAGTCCATCTCAAACCTTAAAACATTCACAACATTAATTTAGAAAATAATTCAACACAGTGTCTCTTCCATCCCATCGGGAAGTCAAAAACAATAGTAAACATGGGACTATGAAACTCACCTGATAGCTTCTTCACAAGTTCTTGCACTAGCAACAAGCTAACAAACCAAAAACACGTAATTAATACACGAACCAATCACTAATATGGCTCATTAACCTATGATGGACATCTAGCCTATTCCCACATATTTACCTCATTGACAAGCTCTAATCACCCCATTACCCTTCCTTAACAAGTCCTTAACTTGGTTGAGTTTAATAACTATCCCGTTCATATTTTACCCAAAACAGTCCCAGTTTTTAAGTCTCAAAACTTTAAGTCAAACGTCCACTTAAACATACCCATGGTTTCTGTAAAAGGAATATTCATACCCTTACGTATGTTGGCTAACACCTCCCACTTTACCTAACCTTAAAGCTACTGTTAAGGCCCCGATATACATATATCTACGTTTGTCATTCCAGATTTCCTGATTTTAAACGTACTAAAAGTTTGTTACCATTAAGGGGTCTTACCCTAAACCACAACCTTAGCCCAAGTGCAGATACTTACTAAAATATATAAAACATCTCTCACGTTCGTGAGAAGATCCCAATGCAACCCTAAGTACCCCAAACAACCCAAAACTTAAAAAGAAAACAGGATGAATTCAAAACTGTTTTGACCTCCGACTGTTGTAACCTGTTTTTGACCCACTTCCTTACCTCCAATTTAGTTCTCATTTCTTGCATTGGAAAGCCACTTCAAATATCTTTCTAGGGGTACTTGGATCGTAAAATAATAGTTTATAGAACTCCCGATATGTTCAAAACAATTGACTCAAAAACCTGCCCAGTTTTTAAAAACGGGTTTAACAAAATCAACCTCATTAATTAACCCTAATCCCTCTAATTACAAGCCCTAATTTATGTAATCATCATATTATGATTAATACAAAATTAATTTAATGTATTTATATTAAACCCTAACCTAAATCCATCATAAGATTATTAAAGAAAACATAAAAATAATTTAATTAAAAAGGGATTTAAAGATTTACCTTGGATTTATGAAAACCCCCAAATTTTATGAAGAACTCTAATTTTTTTATAAGACTCACGAATTTTCTTCATCTCCATGAGAAAAATAATGAATTTGGTTTAGTATATACATTATATAGGGTATGGGTGAATCCTAGTCCAACCCAAAGCCCACTTTCCTTTTTTTTTCCTTTTTTTCCTTTTTTTTTCCTTTTTTTCCTTTTTTTCTTTTCTAAACCGACCCAAACACCCCTAATTTCGTTTTTTCCTTTATTTTTTTTTTCTTTTTATTGTTAATTAATATCTTATTAATATTACCTTAATTTACATTAATTTATTTCAGCTCCTAAAACTCCCAAAACCTCAAAACCGTAAAACTAGTCAAATTTACGCGTTTTACCGTAAAAGGCGTAAAATATACACTTTTATAAAAAATCTCAAATTTTAAAATAAACTTTATAATTAAGTCCTAAATGACCTAAAACCATCCCGAAAAATATTCATTTGACTAATTACCTCATTCGAGACCTCTAAATGCTAAACCGTAAATCCTAAAAAAATACACTATTACTATAATACTTATACGTATATGTAACCATCAAAATATCACCATTTCATTTCATAGTCACTAATTGTGATTTCATGAACATGAATTAACCGTTCCTCGATTTACTTATGAGTACTCTATACTCATAAACGATAATCACACCAACCTCGTTCACACAAAATAAACACGTAAGCACAAAAGTCAAGTAGTCACACATAAATAACCTAAAAGTAAGACCAAGTGACAAACCCAAAATCACGGTTGTCACATGTGATATCCCGAAATTAACCACGACCATAAAATTATTGTGTCCCAACAAGGATCCAAGGTTTTCATCAAATTTCCATGGAATATTTGGATTCAATCTTTCAAAAGGGAGAAGCGCATAAAATGCAAGACAAAGCTAGTGATAATGGCATCACTTCATTTCAACTACTTCAGTCTCATCTTGTTACTCTTTCATGGATTCAAGGAGGGAGCGAATTTGTGACACTCTTTGGTCAAGATCGTTATACATTCATTGATTTCATACTCCTCACCTTGAACCAACTAGTTGAGCAACTTCACAAAGCAGAATTTAATCAGTATGCATCAGAATCTGCATATCAAGCTCTCGTGACACAACTCACGCCTTTCCTCCAATTCAATATCATCACGTCTGAAAGTTTAGTGATTTGTCAGTCATTTTTTTGAGACACACATACCGAGCTTCAAGTTTTCCGTGGTACATTATTAGAACTCTTGACATCGGTCTCGTCTTCGATTTATGAAAGATCCCGACTTCAGCAAGCGTGTGACAATGGAGTGCAAGATTCTACGATGCAAGAAGAAAATGGTCATACGATTGACGAATTGGAGGATGCTAAAGATTGCACAGACATGGAATCAACAATTAAGCATGACATCAGCAACACGTCCGGGAATGTTACAGACATCTCTTATGATGACAACATACCCGTCTATGACGTAGAGCCTGCACATATGGTACAATATAATGTTGTATATGATGTCTATGCCGATAAACTACCGCATGTTGAGCGTTTCGAACCTACTTATGACAAACATGGGATGAAAAAGGGTGATAGTTTTACCACTTTAGATTCATCCGATGTGCGTCATAATGGGGAGAGATTGTTCAGAATGCTATAGTACATCATGATAAATGCTTTATGACTGCTTCATTAACTGATTTCGATTCCAAGATTAAAGAGCTCGAAACAATCGTAGCTCAGCAATCAAAAGAGCTTGAGGATGCCAAAATTGAATTTTCAAAGAAAACGGATAAATTTGAAAAGTATTTTGAAAAACTTGAAAAGTCAAACGTTGTTCTTGAACGAAAATTTGATCAAACAGTTCAAGATCTAAAGCTGAAAAGGAAAATCTTTTGAAACAAATTAAGTTGCTTGAATCTAAGTTGGCATCCCAAGATGAATTGCTCAAAGAAAATGAGACTTTAAAAGCTCAAGTACAAGAAAAGGTCTTTCCTATAGCTGCGTTGAAAAATGAATTAAGGAAAACTAAAGGAACTAGTGTGGACACTGAGCTTGAAAAACCAACAATCTTGGGGAAACCACCTCAAATTCAGTATGTTAGACAACCGAATGCATTTAGATCCGAGCGACCAAAATCCTCGAGACCGTGGTCTGCCTCCCAAGTTGATATGGTTCATCTTTCTAGACTAGTCACTCCACCATCTAGGCCCCATATGACTAAAACAGCTTTTGCAAGACCTAATCACATGATTGCCTCTAGTCTCCTTAGACATAGTCCAAAGAACACGTCTCGAACTAGTTCAAATGACGTTCGCTATAATTTTGATCTAAGGGATGCTAAGAAATTGACACAAGTGAGAGATAGAATTTTCAAACCTAGTCAGCTGCCTTCTAGATTATCCAACAGCTAACCGTAGCATGGCATATCCTAGGAGCATCAATCAATCTTCTAGGAATTCTAGATCTTACTCAGATATTAAATATGCTACTTGTAAAACATGTAGGAAATGTGTCTTTAAAGCCAATCATGATTCTTGTGTCAAGAAATTACTTAATGAGGTGAACTCCCATGCTAGACTTAAATCCCAGTGGTTAGCTAAAATCAAACCCACTAGTAAAGTTTGGCGACCCACGGGTAGAACTTTCACTCTTGTAGGAAACGAGTGCCCTTTATCTAGGATATTTACTGATTCTACTAAGACTACTAAGGAGGAAATTGAAAAGCATGATACATCACTTAAGCCTGAACTTAAGGTTTTCTATAAAAGGAAACGTTTGCCAGCTAAGACTAGTGAATCATCTCCTCAGGTCACCTCTGGCACAAGAAAAGAAAACCATGAATCCCGCAGGGTTCTAAGATAGATATCGCTAACCCATATAAAAGCATACAAACTTCAACTGATATTGCAGGTACCAAAGTCAAGGATCAACAAAAACAAACCGGTCCGATCTTTATATACTGTTCAACTAAGGACACTCTCAGAGTTTGGTTACTGAAGAAGCTGATATCAAAGAAACAAGTATCTCAGGGGATTTGCAGTTAAGCTTACAATGTATTAAGGACTTATAGTCATATCACAAACTGTAACTCATTCATCAAAGAAAGGAAAGTTTATCGCCGATGATAAACTTATTCTCACACCGAGAAATTAATTTTTCTCGGGCATGAGCTTATATTAAAAACATTCAAAGTTTTTAAGCTCATTCACATTGCCTCCTCGTTAAATGACAGACGATGACCCGAACTTCAAAGAAAGGGAAGTTTATCTCGTCAACGATAACTTACCCTCAAAACGAGAAATTAATTTTTCTCGGACACGAGCTTACATTAAAACTATTCAACGATTTTAAGCTCGTGTAAAATGGTTCATTGTTAAATGTCAGACAATGACCCGTTCTTCAAATAAAGGAAAGTTTATCGCCGATGATAAACTTATCCTCACAACGAGAAATTAATTTTTCACTCGGGCATGAGCTTATATTAAAAACATTCAAAGTTTTTAAGCTCATGCACTATGGCGTATAATTATATTTTAGATTATGCCCTGGACCTCAAAGAAAGGAAAGTTTATCGCTGATGATAAACTTATCCTTACAACGAGAAATTATCTTTTCTCGGGCATGAGCTAATATTAAAAACATTCGAAGTTTTTAAGCTCATGCACTATGACTTACAGTTAAATATCAGACTGTAACTCGAACTTCAATTTCAGGAAAGCTTATCTTTAAAGATAGCTTATCCTCGTAAAGGGAAATTAAATTTTTCGGTCATGAGCTTGTATTAAAACATTCCAAGTTTTAATCTCATAAAGTAAAGTGTATCTTTTAAATAAGATAACTTTTCTTCTTAACGAGAAATTCATCTTTCTCGGTCATGAGCTTTATGTTAAAACATTCAAAGTTTTTCAAGCTCATGAAAACGACTTTTAAGTAAATGTCAACTTAGAACTCGTTCTTCAGTTAAAAGTAAAGTTTATCGCCGATGATAAACTTATCCTCACAACGGGAAGTTTACAACTTCTCAGACTTGAGCTCATTTTGTAAGATATTCAACATCTTAAGCTCAAGTAATTGGTTTTCAAAACTTTGAACACAATTTTTCGAGAATTTCTCAAAAGGTTTTTCTAAATCTTTCAAAATTGTGTGTTCAAAAATGTTTTGATAAAAATAGCATGTCATTTGGAATCGATAATATTTACGATACTAGAAATGTCATTCAATAATGACACGGGATTGTAAATAAAGTTCGTGCAGAAGTTCAAATGTTTTAAAACATGCTCAAAATGGTTTGCTATTATTTCAGATAGTAACCCGCTTTTCATATTCAAGTCAAGCATTTCATCGGAAAGCTTTGACTCAACAAAGGAAATTAATTTTCTCGGGCATGGTTTACTTTATAACCATGTAAGGGATTGTGTTTACTTAATAACACAATCTAACACGAATATATGTACGTGTCAGTGCATTTATTTGTTAAATCAAGAGAAATATTGTTTTTATGAAGTTATCATCTCCACAAACCGTAGAAATTTACAATGGATATCTACATAATCGACGAAGCGACTACTCAAACGGCGATTACAGCTCTTTCAATAGAACACGGGTCAACAATTGAGGGGGAGCAATTGTCTAGCATTCAGAATCTTTGACGCTGAAAGTGCCAAATTCACATATTGGTGTCACGAAAACGATATCAATCGTACACATGGATTCAAGAGATAACTTCAGATGTGACGAGGTGACCAACATTCGTGAACAAGAACCATGTGATTCTATCATATGATGTTCTCCATCATTCAGGTCCAACCTTGTCAATTGCTAATCTTGTGAATAGATTATCATATATGATCTTTGCACGTGATAAATACCTTACACTTGTGTTTAAAAGGTATTTAATTTACGTTTCAAGTACACCCTCATTAATTTGAGGGGGAGCTTGTGTAAATCATGAAGATATTTTGATTTGCATTTTTCTTTCCAAATTTTCTTAAAATGCTATTAAAGTAATTGATATTAAAAACATCGATTGGGTTAATATTTTTTAATATGGGGGAGAAAATGTGATTTAATATGGGAAATGATTTATCAAAAATGGTTTTTACTTAATGTGTTGGATCATCCCGACATGTGTGAAATGTTTTCGAATATTGTGGCATATGTTAAGGGGGAGCAAAATGGATTTGCACTTCAAAATGGATTTCCTGGTTATTTATACTTACCCACAACCCATTTATTTCATGACGATGAAGATTGTGGTGAAAAAAGGATGGTAGGATAGGTTAAAGTCCAATGATTCTTCTAGAACCGAAGGAATCTTCCCAAGGACATTCCATAGCTACAAATAGTAGTTCATAGGAAAGATAGAGAAAGATTGTGAATGTAGCTGAATGCCGACCAAGTACTTAAGTTAGCACTCGAACAATCACAACAAGGTGCTAATTATGACGTATTGGTAAGCATTGAAGGGGTTAAAGAATGAAAAAGAATTGTAAAGATAAAGGGTGTAAAGAAAGAAGCCCTCCTTACAACCTTAGGCAGAAACTGGGTCAACACATATGCTATTGAGATCATTTTTAATGATGCTTGATATTGAAGATAAGACATCATGGACCCATTGATGCAATGCACAACCCATCCCAGCTAACTCATATATCTCTCAAAAGATATTTGTTTTAATCACACGGAGATAACGCATTATCTATTGATTTATTCACTCCGAATAAATTGGTATTGAAATGGTGGCACTCCTCTCCAGCCTCCGATCACTAAAATCCAAAATGCACGATTGAGTCTAGAGCCATTTGAGATCATCAAATATCTCATTAGGACACACTTTCATAATTCCTTCCTTCTTCACACACTGTGAAAAGTAAGAAAGATCTTAAGAGTCCAACGCAAAATCTTCATGATCTTGCCTGAACATCCGCGTAATACGAATGTATTTACAATGAAGATGGAAATCCTTCTTAATCGAATATCAAAAAGCTCATGGTAGGTGACTTGTGCAATTCTTTATGAATCAAACTTGTGATAACTGGAAAGCAACAGTGGTTTAATTCTTAACTGAACTTAAACACGTTCCAGGCCTCTACGTAATATCTTAGTGATCTTTCCAGAACACTCAGAGTGACACTCTATAGTGTTCACAATGATGAGTGGAAATCCTTCTAGTGTTAACATCAAACAGTACTTGGTAGGTAACTTGTAAGATTCTATATGAATCAAGCTTGTGACAACTGGAAAGCAACGATGATGCGGTTCTTAATTAAATTTCACTTGTTCCAGGAACATGACTTGAAGGCTTCAATTATGCGGATAATTCTATCCAAATGATTCACTCTTTACGTTCGCAGTCAGCTTTGGACGGTCGAGTAAAGAGAACGGGTTTACCCGCGAAATCTTGTCAAAGAGGTTCTTAATTGAAACTACCTGCCACAAGTACGATATTTAATATCATCCAACGGTCTTCACCGGCCGGAGGTAAAATGCTACCAAATTAGAATGAAATGTTCAAGGCCATTTCATCCGTGTATATGTTTTGTTGCTAACTGTCTTATGCAGCATAACAAGAAGGTGGCATTGCGGTGTACAATCCAGAAGAAGTCGTCAACACATGCTTATACTGTATGCACATAATACTTCAACAAATTCAAGAAAGTCTAAAAGTCAAGTCTTCCGCTGTATCAAACTCTAAAGCTTTCAAGAATTTTTAAAAGTATAAGTATGTGGAACGTGAAGTCATGAGGAGGCAAATTTCACAAGTAATGAATGCACAAGGTCAAGGCAAGAAAACATGCTTAAGACTAAAGTCAAAGATCTCATCAGCATATTCACAAGAACAAGATCGAAGACTCAAGCATAGTATGCTAGGTTTAAGATTTTGTAAAAATGGTGTGACCTCCCTTAGGGGGAGATTGTTAGAAATACGTTTTTTCCAAGGAAAGTCTCGGTCACATCATTGTTAGCATAGATTACGAGCTATAGACTATTTAGGACATTGTAACTTGGAGTGACCTCCCTTAGGGGGAGATTGTTGGAAATAAGTTCTTACGTATTTAGAAAAGATCGGTCACTCCAAAGATATATTCAAGTATTGGGCTCGTGATCTAATATGTAAACAGTATAGCCCATATAGCCCACATGTAGGGTGGGCTATATATACCCCCTCCTAGCATGTTAGGAGGGGTTGCTCATTGTTTTGTTTCTCACATTTGATGAATATATCTTTCTTTCTCTAATCATCTCCTTTCTCTCTCTCTCACTTTCTCTCTCTAGATCTTAATCCCTCTCCCACTATTTAGATCATTACAACACTTGTATCAATCATAAGAAATCATGGACCTACAACCGGGATTTGGTAGACGCTTATGCATATAATAGTATTATTTGGGGAAGATCACCCCAGTTCGCGCCTTGACGGTTGATCCCCGTCGTACCACATTGATTGGTATGCGAATTTATATATGAGAATATTTCCATAGCGTGATTTTTGTGACGACACGCTAATTTAGATGGGAAATTGTTTGTCGGGTTTGCGGCCTGTTGTTTGTTATAGTAAGGTAGCAATGTCATGCGGCTAGTAATAATTCAATGTAATCCAATGTAATCCAAATATCCAATATGATACGATGCAAATAACGATAATATTGTGACTACGGTCTCATGAACGGTTTAAGATGTATGACTTGATTTATATATATTGCCTGACTAGCAATACGAGGACTCACTTCTGATATTATACTTGTGTTCTGATTTCTATAACTGTTTTATGTAACAGTTTTATTAAACTCTATGAATTCACTCGGCATTCGCTGATATAATTTTTGCATGTTTTATCTCAGGTTCTTGAAGGTAACTTGGATGGAGATCGATTCTGATGGCCCACATAATAAAATTATTCATTCGATCTATGTTTTGTAAACTTTATGACTATGTAATTTGGGGACCTGCTGTAAACTTAAAACTTTTATTCGAATGAATGTATGTTAAACCTTGTACAACCATTTTTATGCGTAGTCTATGATTGGAGTTATTGTGCTATCACGTAACACTCTACTGACCCTTCCGCTGACCCGATACGAAATTTGAGAGTGTTACAGTTTGGTACCAGAGCTCTCGTTATAGAGAACGAAAGATTTTTAAAACCAAGGTTTTGAATAAAACATTCCAAAATCTTTTAACTATAAACATTTTCTTAAAATGATTGAAAAATCTTTTGACTATAACGGTGTCAAAGATCTCCGATGTTACCAACAAGCCTTATTAAGAAGATATATATATTGGTATATATAATTTAATTATATATATGTATATATCGTGAATTCAATATGTAACTGTTTATTAATTATTTTTATGCAAATACGAGATATATTATATAAATGCAGATTGTCATGGCTGACCCTAATATTCCTGTAGAGAACCATGCTATTCCCAAACCTAACGTAGATGAAAACCCTTATTTAGACTTAGTGGATTATAATGTAGAGGAGGATATGGATGATGAATAGGAGAAACCATTTGAGGATCCCGAGCCCGAGATAGGACTAGGAGATCAGATTGCCCCTCAGGTTGATGTTGTAGAGAACGATAATGATAATGTTGGTATTGAGGAAGATGATGAGATTGGGATAGATAATGTAGGTAATGAGGATGAAGACGAGGATGTCGAGGAGGAGGTAGGTATAGATGACGAGGTTGATGATGATGATGAGGCTGAGCTTATTTTCCCTTATGATGTAGAGGAGGGTGGGCCCTTACCCCATCCAGTTGATTGGTCCGATTCTGAGTTTGACTTACTTAGAGATGAATTGTTTGAATCATCTGAACTTGAGTCTGAATCAGAGGATGATGAGGATGATGATGCACCTGATGGTACTAATGGGATTGCTACCCGTAGGCATGTGATAGTAGAGTCGTCGAGGGTTCGAGAGGTTACTCATATTAATGGACTTGCACCTTGGGCCTTGAGACGTGATTTAGATGCTTCCCGTGTTCAAGGTAGTATGACAGAGATTAGTTTAGGTGTTACTTAGACGCATGTTGCTTTATTGGAGTCGAAGACTAAGATTGGTGAGAAACAACGAGAGTTGCTTGATTTGGGTTTGACTGATGTGGAGCGTGGTTTGAATGAGGCGTTTAGGAGATTGTTTATGTTAGAAAGTTGTGAGTATGCCGAAATGAAGAAAAAGGTGAATACTACGGAGATTCAGTTGAGTATTGATCGTGCGATGCGTAAGAAGGCAAAAAAAGAGTTGAATATATCTGTTGGTTGGAGCAGTAGGTTTTATACTGAGATGGTTGAGAAAGGAGTGATTCGTAAGCGCCCAGCTGAAGATGTGTCTTGTGATAGTCCGAGGAAGTTACCGAAGACGATGGATGATGGACCTTCTAGCAGTTCTCAGTAGACCAGTCTATCTTTAGTAGTATCTTTTGTATCTTTTGTAACCTTAACTAAATCGACATATTGGTTAGTAGATCTGGCACAAATTTTGGGCATGTACAGTGCTAGGAATTATGATGTCGAATGTTAATTAAGACAATGTGGTTGTTTCTAATCTAATGAAATATGTATCTTTGTCTTGAATTCCATATCGTGCCTTATTTGTATCTTGATTATGAATTCAATCCATCTTATATAAATCCCTCATTGGGTGAATGCTTAATATACTTTGAAATTGTGCAATTATAGAACCATGCCGCCCAAGAAAGCTGTGACTGAGGATGATGTACGTAGGATTATTGCGGAGCAAGTTGCCGCATCTATGACTGAATTTATGGCAAATGCTAGAAATGGAGCTGGCGGTAGTGGATCTGGCGGTAGTGGAGCTGGAGGTAGTAGAGCTGGCGGTAGTGGAGCTGGCGGTAGTGGAGATGGCGGTAGTGGAGCTGGCGGTAGTGGAATTGGTGGTACTAATGTGAATGTGAATGCTAATAATGTGAATGCTAATGCTGGAGGAAATATAGGAGGACTTGGACCTAATGCGCCTGAAGTCGGTGGTTGTACTTATGTGACGTTCATGAAGTGTGAACCTATCCCTTTTAATGGAACTGAAGGTGCTGTAGGATTAGGCCAGTGGATTGAGAAGATTGAGTTGGTGTTTCGGATTAGTAAGTGTATGGAGGAGCATAAAGTGAATTTTGCTATGGCTACTCTTAGAGGTCATGCATTGACTTGGTGGAATGGGAGAATTGCTTTTATGGGTATTGATGTTGCTAATACTACTCCTTGGGCTGAAAGTAAAAAGTGGATGACTCTAGAGTTCAGTCCCCGTAGTGTGATTATACGGTTGGAACAAGAGTTGATTCATTTGAGAATGAAAGATGTGTACATTGATAGCTACACAAACCGATTCCATGAGTTAGCCTTGATGTGTCCTCGATTGGTAGAACCCGAAGAGATCCGAATTGAACAATACATAAAAGGGTTGACCAAGAATATCAGAGGGGATGTGATATCATCAAAACCATTAACCATTGATGATGCGGTTCGAATGGCTTACCAACTCATTGGGCAAATAATTCAGGACAAGGAGGATGAAGCACATGCTGGCGAGAAAAGAAAGGGTGATGGCGATCGTGGAGGTCGAGGTGATAATAGGCAGAATTTTAATCACCATCAAAACCAAAGAAGGGGGAATGCAAATGCTCTTACCAACAACACGCCGTGCAATGATGAAAAGTTTTCCTAAGTGTGGTAATAAGAGGCATGTTGGCGACTGCTGAAAGTGTCGAAATTGCGGAAAGCTAGGACACAAAGTGGAAAGTGTAAGAGGGGAGTTATTTGCTTCAACTGTAATGAAGAGGGTCATAAGAAATCGGATTGCCCCAAGTTGAAAAGGGTTGGACCTGGAAGAAACCCCCAGGGTGGTTCTTATCAACTTGGAACGGTTGAGGTTAAGAAAGAGGATCCAAATGTCGTTACTGGTATGTTTTTACTCAACAATCATTATGATGTTGCTTTTGTTGGGAATAAATTTAGGCCAGAACACTTGAACGCTGACAAGAACAACTCAAGCGTTGACAAGAGTAAAGTGAGCGCTGATAGCATAAGCGTTGACAAGTTAAAGTCAAGCGTTGACAGAATGAAGACAAGCACTGATGGAAGATGTGAGCTACACGTTTATTATATTCTAGAATACTTCTAGTAAGGATAGAGACGACAATGTATTTTCTATGTTTATCTTTACCTAGAATAGTTGATTCGTAGCTTATTGTACAAGACTTCTTGTTCTATAAAAGAAGATCTTTTAGGTTAATGTTCAATATAAGTTTTCATAAGTATTCGCAAGTTAAAAACTCTTTCATTGTAATCAAGTTCGTTTATTCTAATACAAGTGAAAGTTTGTTTAACATCTTTGTGTTTTAGATCAAGTGTTAATTCCGCATAACACTTTGTTACTTTATTCATAAGCAAAGGTTTCTCTACGTGTAGTACTTGATCTAATCTCGTATACACAAAGCTTAATCGATCTAAGTTTGGGATCAACAAGTGGTATCAGAGCTTGTTGAGAAACTTTTGATCTTTAAGTAACGCAAGAACCCTAAAACACCAAAAACCCTAAAAACCCTAAAATTCTCAAAACCCTAAAAACACCATGTCTGGCACAGATCAACCTGCTTCTTTGCTACAAAACAACTCCTCAAATCCTAGTATCAAAATTCCCATGTTTGATGCCAGGAACTTTGAGCTTTGGAAGTCAAATTTTGAGCAATATATAGCTATTCATGACTACACTCTTTGGGAGATTGTCGAATATGGGAACACATTCGACAAAGCAGCAAAGATTGCTGCTGCAATTGCCACAAGGACAGCTGTTCCTAATTGTCCTGAAGCTGATAAGGTGGAAAAGCCTGGAGATGGGAGAGCTGTAGCTGTTGAAGATATAGCCAAGAAGAGGGTGGACATGAAAATCTTGAACATCTTGAAACATGCCCTAGGTCATGAGAATCAGCACAAGTACAAACGCTTTGAGTCTGCAAAAGAGCTTTGGGAAGCTCTTGAAGTAGCACATGGTGGCAATGCTGACACAAAAGAAGAAAAGAAGAAGCAACTCTTGCATGAGTATGCTGTCTTTAAAGCTCAACCCAATGAAAATCTCAGCAGTGTGAGAAGTAGACTTCTTGACATCACAAGTCAACTTTCCTTCATGGGAACACAGATTGATGACCCTGAATTGAATGCTACTTTTCTCAAAAGCCTTGGTGATGTATGGAAGATTGAAACAAGATCCATTCTTGTCAATAATACCCACAAGATCTCCAGGTTTGATGACATCTTCAACAAACTAAGACTGTTGGAGAATGAATGGCAATTGGATAGTGATAATAAATCTTCCAGCAGCAACATGGCCTTCTTCTCACAAAGTGAAGGCCAATTTGATTCCATGAACTTCTATGGACATCCAGCCACTGGATCTCAATGTGTCAACGCTGGATCTCAGCCTGTCAGCGCTGGATCATATCCTGTCAACGCTTTGTACTCAAGCGCTGACACATACAATCATGGCGCTGATAGAATTAAACCTGCTGGTTTTGATCTAGATACTGTGTGTGCATTCATTGCTTCTTTGCCCAGTGATTCAAGGATTACATATGAAGATCTTGAGCAGATAAGTGATGAACAATTGGAAGAGATGGACATCAAGTGGACTATGGCTCTTGTAAGTCTAAGAGCAAACAGGTTCAATAAAAGGTTCAAGAAGAAGATGACCTTTAATGCTAAGGATGTTGCTGGATTTGACAAGTCAAAGGTTGAGTGCTACAACTGTCATAGGATGGGGCACTTTATGAGGGAATGTAGATCTCCAAGAAGATCTGATGCTGGGAAGCCTTCAAGCCAAATGATTAAGAGTCCAGATCCCAAGGCCATGGTTGCTGTTCAACAAATTGATGGAGTTGGAGAATGGGACTGGAGCTGGATGGCTAAGAATGAGGAAGAGGACAGAGCTTTGGTTGCTGAAGTTAAAGAAGAGCATGCTGAATATGCTCTCATGGCACACTCCTCCTCTTCATCAGATAATTAGGTATATGATGATGCTTTCTGTTATAAGGGTTGTCGTTTAAATACTGAAAAATTAAATCAAGAGATAGTTAAATTATTAGATGAGGCAAGTACTGAAAGATGCAAAGTATCTAATTATCAAATTGCTCTTACCCAAATAGAAAAGACAGTAGCTGAGTATAAGAAAATGGAGTTTGATTTAAAGGATCAAATAAATATCTTAAAACATGAGTTACATCAGAGTAAAGATGTTCAAGATATAGTAAATAGGGTTAATCTTGATTTGATAGCTCAGTTAGAAGAGGCTAACAAAAATAAAGATAATGTGAGTCTTAAAATCCAGAGATTTGATAAGGCCACACAATCCCTAGGAGAGTGTGTTAGTAAACAAAGAGACTCTAAGGATATGAGTGGGATTGGGATGAATAATTATACTGGTGTACCACCACCAGCTGGGGATTTCTATGGTGTCCAATCAAAGGACTTATCTTGGACTGGCTTGCCAGAATGCCAAGAGGAGGAATTCATTCCTCCACCTAGAGTGATTTCCCCAGTTGAGGAATACAAGCAAAAACTGACTGACCTAGATGAGTGGAAGAAAGCTAACCACACCTTGTTTGTTAAGGGAGGGTTGTTGTGTGAAAGTCCAAATGAGCCCACACCAAACATGATACCAATTGTGGAGTCCTATGATCCTAAACCTATTAAGATCACACACCCTACCACTGGCAAAGCTGTTGACCTTGGCCCACAAACTGTTAGAAAACCTAGTGTTAAGTATGCAGAGATGTATAGGAATACTAGGTCACCAAAAAGCCAAGTTAGTAATCATGGAACAGGCTTCTTTGCTTCTAGACCTAAGACTATGTCTAGAAAAGCTTGTTACACATGTGGAAGCTTCTCACATTTGGCATACAAATGTGTCAACGCTTCCAATGTCAACGCTGATAGGAACCATTTCAGCGCTGACAAAAGTCAACATAGGTCAAACACTGTCAGACCCAATACCTTTGTGAACAAAAGTTCACAAGTTGTTAGACCAGCTCCATTCTTTTCTAGAGGGTCTAACACACAAGGCCTAAGACCTTTTCAAAAGTCAAACACTTGGTCCAATAGGCAATGGGTTCCTGTAGCAAACCCTAGGTTCAACGCTGATAAGAGCAATCGGGGCGCTGACAAGAGAAATTTCAGCACTGACAGACACACTGCCAAACCTAGGTATTTGCAACCACAGGGAAATAGGTCTAAAGCTTCTACTAGCTTAACATGGAGACCAAAACAAGACCAAAACCCTAATTCTACTGGTATTTCTATGACATGCAACAGGTTTCATTATATTTCAAAGGCATTGTCAACACCAATTGGGGTTAACTGGGAATTTCATTCAAACAGGGATGAAAATGGGGTTGTTATGAGAACCAAGTCTGTTCTTGTTGAACAACCAAATGAATCCAAGTCTTCCAAGGCTTGGGTTCCCAAAGAAAACTAATGTGTTTTCTTTATGTGCAGGGCATTCAGAAGAAGATCAATGATTATGGATACTGGGATAGTGGATGCTCAAGGCACATGACAGGAAAGGAAGACTATCTGACCAATTTCTCTCCTATTCAAGATGGTGATAAGGTATACTTTGGAGGGGGCTACGGCACCATCACAGGAAAAGGAACCCTTGTCACCAACAAACTACGGTTTGAGAATGTCTTCTTGGTAAAAGAACTGGATTATAATTTGTTTAGTGTATCACAAGTATGTGATAACAAAAATAAGGTTCTTTTCACAGATACTGAGTGCTTGGTGTTAAGCAAAGATTATAAGCTCCCTGAGGAAAAATACATAGATTTTAGAACACCAAGGCATAAAGACATATATAATGTGAATCTTAATGGAATTAAGGTAAATAATAAAATGTCATGTCTGTATGATAAAGCCTCAGTAGATGAAAGTAATCTTTGGCACAGGAGATTAGGGCACATAAACTTTAAGAATATCAATAGACTTGTGAGGCTTGGTTTAGTTGATGGTTTGCCTGAAAAGGCTTTCCACAATGACCACACTTGTGTTGCATGTCTTAAGGGCAAGCAGCACAAGGTCTCATTCAGGTCTAAACAGGTGCACTCTAGTTCTAAACCACTTCACTTATTGCATATGGACCTCTTTGGTCCAACTAATATAGAAAGTTTGAAGGGTAAATCATATTGTTTTGTTATTACTGATGATTATTCCAGATTTACATGGACTTTCTTTTTAGCCAAGAAAAGTGAAACTGCCCAAAGTCTGATTAATTTCATTACCCAAATTGAAAAGAAGAATGGTAATGAGGTCAAAATTATTAGAAGTGACAATGGGGGTGAGTTTAGAAATCAGTTGTTAGATGATTTTTGTGCCAAGAAAGGGATTACTAGGCAGTTTAGCATAGCTAGAACCCCACAGCAAAATGGGGTTGCTGAAAGGAAGAATAGGACCCTTATTGAAGCAGCCAGAACCATGTTGGCTGATGCCCACTTTCCTATAGCCTTTTGGGCTGAAGCTGTTAACACAGCTTGTTATGTTCAAAATAGGGCATTGGTCAACAAGATACATAATAAGACACCTTATGAATTACTTTGGGGAAGGAAGCCCAATATTGGCTTTCTCAAGCCTTTTGGTTGTCATGTAGTTGTTTTAGAAACTAGTGAAGCCCTAGGTAAATTTGATTCAAAAGGTGATGAAGGCTACTTCATGGGTTATTCAGTGCAGAGCAAAGGATATAGGGTTTACATTAAAAAGGAAAAACGTATACTTGAAAAAGTACATGTTAGGTTTTTAGAGAGTAAACCTAGTGATCCTGAAAGTGGTCCAAATTGGTTGTTTGACTTAGAACCTTTATCTAGAGCTTTAAATTATATGCCTGTTACTGATCCAGACATTGTGAAGGTAACTTCAAGTGTTTTGGAAAAGAGAATTGGTAATGTTTCAGGTATACAGGTTGCTAAGGAGGATGGACCACCAGCAGTTATATCATCACCCACACAAGAATATGTTACACTTCCTATATGGACAGATGAGTATTATGCTGCTGCTACTGCTGCTAGGAAAGATAATGGTGGTGTTCAAATACCACCAAATACAAACATGCATGATTCTTCAGGCGCTGACAAAGGGAAATCAAGCGCTGACACGACCAATTCAGACGCTGATGGCTCAAACGCTGACAACAACAGTTCAAGCGTTGTTAGCCCAAGCGCTGACAAACAAGGTTCAGACTTTGGTGACACCTTTACACAGCTTTTCTCTTCCCATTTTGAACAGGGTGGCCCTTCCAATGTCCATGAAGAGATTTATGTTGATCAAGAAGAATCTGAAGAAGATATTGGCAACATGGAGCGTGAAGTTGAGGACACCAGACTCTTTGAAGGAGGAGTTCTTACTTCCACAGCAAAGGATCACCCCACATCTCAGATCATTGGTGATGTTATGGCTCCAGTTCAGACAAGAAGATCCCATCAAAGTCTTGGTGGATTTATTGCCAATATACACAAGAAGGTTGATACCCCTCTTGTACAAGCATGTTTGTTTGCCTGTTTTCTGTCACAGGAAGAACCCAAGAAAATTTTTGATGCTCTCAAAGAACCAAGTTGGGTGGAAGCAATGCAGGATGAGCTTCACCAATTTGCTATACAGGATGTTTGGGAGCTGGTTGATTGTCCTAGATATGTGAGACCAATTGGGACAAGATGGGTTCTAAGGAACAAGAAAGATGAAAGGGGCATTGTGGTCAGAAACAAGGCACGTTTGGTAGCTCAGGGATATACACAAGAGGAAGGCATTGATTATGAAGAAGTCTTTGCTCCAGTTGAAAGAATTGAAGCTATCAGAATTTTCCTAGCTTATGCATCTTGCATGAACTTCACTGTTTATCAAATGGATGTGAAGAGTGCTTTCCTCTATGGGACAATTGTTGAGGAGGTATATGTCATGCAACCTCCTGGTTTTGAAGATCCTGAGAATCCAGACAAGGTTTATAGAGTGAAGAAAGCTATGTATGGACTTCATCAAGCCCCTAGAGCATGGTATGGTACATTGTCCACCTACTTGGTGGAAAATGGTTTCAAAAGGGGCACCATAGATCAGACACTATTTACAAAGAAGAAAGGAAAACATGTGTTGCTTGTGCAGGTCTATGTTGATGACATCATTTTTGGGTCTACTGATCCAAAAATGAGTGAGGACTTTTCCAAGCTCATGACAGATAAATTCAAGATGAGTGCAATGGGTGAGATGAACTTCTTTCTAGGGTTACAAGTTCAGCAGAAAGAAGATGGTATCTTCATCTCCCAAGACAAGTATGTAGCTGAAATCTTGAAGAAATATGGTTTTTCTCCACATGAAAAGGAGGCTTCCACTCCTATGGATAGACAACACCCTTGGGGAAAAATTGGAGCTGGAAAGGATGTGGATGTTAGGCACTATAGATCAATGATTGGATCATTGATGTATCTTACAGCCTCAAGACCTGACATCATGTTTGCTGTGTGTGCATGTGCACGCCATCAAGTGACTCCCAAAGAATGTCACCTTTTTGCTGTGAAGAGAATTTTTAGGTACCTAAGATGTTATCCAGATCTTGGCTTGTGGTACCCAAAAGATTCTCCATTGGACCTTATTGCTTATTCAGACAGTGACTATGGTGGTGACAAGTTTGATAGGAAATCCACAACTGGTGGATGCCAATTTCTTGGGAGTAGATTGATATCTTGGCAATGCAAGAAACAAACAGTGGTGGCAAACTCTACAACTGAAGCAGAATATGTTGCAGCAGCTGCTTGTTGTGGACAAGTCTTATGGATTCAGAACCAGCTGTTGGATTATGGGTATAATTTTATGCATACCAAGATTTTTGTAGACAATAACAGTACTTTATGCATTATTAAAAATCCTGTACATCATTCTAAAACCAAACACATAGAAATTAGACATCATTTTATAAGAGATTGCTTTGAGAAAGGTTTAATACAACCAGATAGGGTAGCCACAGAAGACAATGTGGCTGATTTATTAACTAAACCTTTTGATGCTGGAAGATTTCAATATTTGGTAACAAATATTGGAATGGTTAATCTCACTTAATATGTGTTTTGGAACCTTTTTGTAAAAGTATGTACAGGATAATGCATTGTTATTGGTCTTTGTGATGATTTAGATTTTCCACTTTATTTTTCTAACACTGACAAAGGTAAATGTAACGCTGTCAAGTGTTATTTTGCCGTTGTTGGAGATATTATTGTCTAATGCTGACAAGAGTTCCTTCAACGCTGTTAAGTGTTGTCGGGACGCTGTCAGGAACAAATGTTAGTTTTGTGGTTTTCATCTAAATGTGTAGGTAGGTGGTGGCTTTATGCCATTGGATACAGAGTTGCTTATGGATCTTTGAAGAGCTATTTGGACATGTTTTTGTTTATGGATGATGGTTGGCATATTTATATTCCTATCTTGACATAAATTTTTAATGTTCATTTATATTTTGAGAACTCATGTATCATAGTTTGAGGGGAGGTTTAAGGAACCTTTAGGATTTTTGGGTATCCATGTGATACTCTTATCACAATTCTAGATTGTGTCCACAGGTGAGTATGGGTTAGTTTTACTAAACCATGAGGCACTGTAGCATGCATAGTATATCAACTTTGCATGCTGCCAAGACATTTTTGGCCTAGAATTGGTTGTGGTCTGTTGGGAGACTTGGGAATCATTTTGATATGGGTTTTACCTGGGAGTAACAAGGATTTTATAAGGTAACTTGGTTGTTAAGAATTTTGGTTAGCAAGGGACACTAGAGGACTGTTATGTCTATCTTGCTTATGCAAGTGTGCATAACTGGACAGTGCTTGCCGCCCTATGATAATTATCAGCTTTTGGTTATCTTCTCTAGGATAAATTACTTGTTAAGGTCATTTTTCACTTTTTAAAACAATTTTATTTTTGGACGCTGACAAGATTTTTCCAAGCGTTGTTGAGACCAAATTGGACGCTGACATGGCTTTAGGCGAACGTTGACAAGATTATAGCCGTTGGGCGTTGATGGGTTATATTTGACCGTTGACAATCAATGGGACCTACCCAGTTGTTATTTTTTGACATATTTTCAAGCCGTAATTTTAGGAGTTGTTACTTTCATTAAATGCATGAGATAACTTATAACTTTTTCAATATTTTCATGATTAGTTTTTGAAAATCTTTGCCTATTTTTGGGCCAATCACATGCATTCATCCACTCCTATAAATTTGGCTCCTACTTTTAAACAGGGTATCTATATTCTTGTCTAACACTTTTCTCTTATCAACCTTCATCTTTTATACTTCAAATTAACAGCTTTCATCAATGGCACCAAGATTTAACTCAGCAGAATTGGATTTGGGGTTCAAGTCTCAACACAACATGATTGCTTATCTTGTTGCTGATAATACTTTGTTCCCTCAATACACACAGATGGTGGAGTATTTGAATGCATCCCCATTAAGGTATGCTCTTTCTCATGCACCACTCATTCCAGTCACACACATTAAACAGTTTTGGAACACTGTAAGTTCCTCAACAGTTAATGGAGTGACCACATTGACTTCTATTGTACATGGGAGACCTTGGGTGGTTACTGAGGCCTTGGTACGCCAGGCCTTGCATCTTCATGATGCTGATGGTATAACCATTCTTCCCATATCTGAAATAGAACAAGGGCTTAGGGCTTTGGGATACCCTATTCCTGATGAAGGTACTCTTAATAAGTACCATAAGCAGGAATTTCCCCCAGCCTGGAAGTACCTCATTCACATTCTCCTTCAATGTTTGAGTCCCAAATGTACTGCACACAATGAGATCAATAGATCCATTGCAACTGCTATTGTGTGTATTGCAACAGGGCAAAATTATAACTGGTCTAAAATGATTTTTGAAGGAATGTGTAAAAACAAGGGGACAAAAATGACTTTAGCTTATCCCCGTTTTCTGCAAATGGTTTTTGATGCTCAAAGATATTGTTCAAGGGATCACAATGATTTTTATAAGATCCCTGAACAAAAGAAGGCTATTTTTACCAAGATGAATTCACCACCTCATAGAGACCTACCATTAACCCCAGCTATGCTTGCTGTTATTGCAGCAGCACAACCCCAACCAGACCCCCAACCTCAAATTGACCCTCACCCACAACTTGAACCTATCCCTGAACCTTTACCTTCACCTGACCAAATGCAAATAGACCAAAATCCCTTTGACGCTGACACATCTAATGTGGGCGTTGATGTGCCTATTTCAACCGCTGACACCCAACCATCACAATCCCAAACACCCCTTAACCAACCCACATCTACACCTTCTTCTACACCATCTTCCACACCACCTGAATATAGGTTGATTAAACGCCAAAGGACTGCTGGAGTGTTCTCCTCTGGTGGTCCTAGCCATGAAGCAGAGAGAACCACCACCACAAGTGTGGCTGGTGACCTGGATGAGGCTGGGGCTATTGATACAGGCTTAGAAGCTGGTCAAGACAGTCCCAACATCATTAAGACCTCATCCATGCCCAATGAACCTGACTTGGGAGGTCAAATTCCCATTTTGGAAGAGGGCAGACTGGAACCAATGACGCTTTTGGAATTGACGGCTGTCTGCATTAGCTTGCAAAAGCAAAATGCAGACTTAGTACAAATTGTCAGTAATCAAGGCCTTGAACTCAAAGAATTGAGGGAGAGGATTGTTGTTTTGGAGAGTGCTCATTCAAGGGGAGGTATAGAGGAGTCTTCCAAAGAGGAGGAAGATCACAGAAATCTGAGTGATAAGAGCAGTCAAGATGGTCAATCATTGGATGTTGCTGAAGCTCTTACTACTTTGAAGGAACAAACAGGTTTTGATACGTCCTTGATCTCTCCAACCAATTTAAATTTCTCATTTACAGATATGTTGAGAGAGGTTACACAAGGCGCTGAGGGAAAATATTTGAGCGTTGACAAGACAAGTTTGGACGCTGATAGAAGTATTTTGGGCGCTGATAGAGGAAATTTGGGCGTTGACAGATCTGCATATGGAGGTGATGTATTCCAGTCATCATCTATCATCAAAGATGTTCCTACTCAAGTATTATCATCTACCCTACCAACAATTGTACCAACAGATAAGGGTAAGGGTAAGTTGGTAGAAGAAATTGTTCCAAAGAATGCAGCTCAGGTTGAATTTGATAGAAGATTGGCTGAGCAAATGATGGAACAAGGTGAAAAGGAAAAGTCACCATTTGTTGTGACTTCTGAAGAAGAAAGTGATGGAGCTAGCTCAGATTCAAGTGTGATGATTGTTGAACCAGAAAGACTTGAGTATGGTGATGAGCTTGCTAGGGAAAAGCTGAGAGATTTAAAGTTGCAGATTGATTTTGATATGCCAGAGGTGGTTCAGATGTATAATTCTTGGGAAGAAAGCTGTATGGATAATCCAGACTTGACCATTTCAGATCAGATATGGGGTTTGGAAATTCTTCTTAGAGTTCAGAAGGATTGTAAGGTGATGTTGAAGTACAAGGCAAGCAACATTCTCTCTGAGTTGAAAAGGGATAGAAGGAAGCTCTATTTTATGTTGCTCAAATGTCATGGAGTTGGATGGACACATCAGAAGCTGAAGGCTTTGACATTTGATGAGTTGGAACATAGGGCTTATCCTATTTGGGTGAAAGTGCAGGAAGAAAACAATTTCAGACTTCTTTCAGATGAAAGAAAGGAGCAACTTGCAGAAGAGATGGAAATCAAGAGAGCTATGATAGCTCCCAGACCAGTAAAGAAGGGATTTGTACTTGAATTTCCAAAAGATATGGATCAACTATATCCAAGTGAAGCAGTTATTAGAAAGAGCCTCAAGCTCTCCCCATTAGAAGCTTCAGATATGGTGCATGTGTTACCACTAGATTCCAGGAATCCAATTGTGAGTTATGATGAAGATGAATGTGGATTCTGGAAAATTGGAAGATTTGGCAAGGAGGTACACACTTTTACCACTCTCATATCTTTATTTGCAAGTTGTGATAGAGAAGACTTGGTGGACCTTTGGAGGTTGCTAGAGACCAAGTATGAGGCTGAAGCACCAACTTCAGCCAATGGAATAAAACTTTGGACCACATTCAAAAGAATGTGTGGGACAAAAGAAGAAGATCCTGAAATTTGGAAGGATCTTGAAGATGACCTCAGTGGTCTTCAATGGAGGTTATATTCAGCTGCAGGTGTATACCATTTGAGTTCTACAAAGTTTGCTGAGTATTTACTTGTAGATGCTCAGTATTTCATATCCAAGGCTGTTTTGGAAAAGATGAAGGACACCCAGTTGGAGATAGACTATACAAGTGACGTGGCAAAGAATTTGATCAGATTTATTTATTACCAATATGATAAGGTTTGTCAGACTCCTCCAAGTTCTTAATGTTTATTCAGAAACTTGATCATAAGAGTGGATATCAAGTTTAGGGGAGGATTGTTGGGAATAAATTTAGGCCAGAACACTTGAACGCTGACAAGAACAACTCAAGCGTTGACAAGAGTAAAGTGAGCGCTGATAGCATAAGCGTTGACAAGTTAAAGTCAAGCGTTGACAGAATGAAGACAAGCACTGATGGAAGATGTGAGCTACACGTTTATTATATTCTAGAATACTTCTAGTAAGGATAGAGACGACAATGTATTTTCTATGTTTATCTTTACCTAGAATAGTTGATTCGTAGCTTATTGTACAAGACTTCTTGTTCTATAAAAGAAGATCTTTTAGGTTAATGTTCAATATAAGTTTTCATAAGTATTCGCAAGTTAAAAACTCTTTCATTGTAATCAAGTTCGTTTATTCTAATACAAGTGAAAGTTTGTTTAACATCTTTGTGTTTTAGATCAAGTGTTAATTCCGCATAACACTTTGTTACTTTATTCATAAGCAAAGGTTTCTCTACGTGTAGTACTTGATCTAATCTCGTATACACAAAGCTTAATCGATCTAAGTTTGGGATCAACAGCTTTATTTGATTCGGGTGTTGATAGGAGTTTTGTATCCACTAAATTTAGTGTCCTTATTGACATTGAACCTGTTGAGATAAATACTAGTTACGAAGTGGAATTGGCTGATGGTAAATTAGTAAAAACTAATAAGCTGTTAAAAGGATGCTCTCTAAATGTCTTAAACTATTCCTTTCCGATTGATTTGATGTTGATAGAACTAGGTAGTTTTGATATTATCATTGGTATGGATTGGTTATCCTTGAATAATGCTACAATTTTATGTGGAGAAAAGAAGGTTAAGATTCCTCTTAGGAATAGAACGTTAGTAATTGATGGTAATCGAGATGAATCCCGTTTGAAAATCGTTTCATGTATTAAAGTCCAAAAGTACATCAGGAATGGTTGCGAGCTATTCTTAGCTCAAGTGACCAGGAATGAGTCTAAGGAGAAACAATTGGAAGATGTACCTATTATCTGTGAATTTCCTGAGGTATTTCCAAATGATTTACCCGGACTTCCGCCGATAAGGCAAGTCGATTTTCGAATCGATCTAATTCCTGGTGCTGCGCCGGTGGCACGTGCGCCTTACCGATTAGCACCTTCTGAATTAAAGGAATTATCCGAACAACTTAAGGCGTTGTCAGATAAATGTTTTATTCGACTGAGCTCGTCGCCTTGGGGAGCTCCAGTCTTGTTCGTTAAGAAGAAGGATGGATCTTTCCGTATGTGCATCGGTTATCGGGAGCTGAATAAGTTGACGATTAAAAATCGATATCCTTTACCAAGGATTGATGATTTATTTGATCAACTACAAGGCTCTAGTGTGTATTCTAAGATAGATTTGCGGTCTGGATATCACCAACTTCGCGTCCATGAAGAAGATATTCCAATAACTGCATTTAGAACCCGTTATGGACACTAGGAATTTCAAGTGATGCCATTTGGGTTAACTAACGCACCTGAGGTATTCATGGATCTAATTAATCGAGTGTGCAAACCCTATTTGGATAAATTTGTGATCGTGTTTATTGACGATATTCTAATCTATTCTAAGAATAAAGAGGAACATGGAGAACACTTAAGGATTATCTTGAATTTGTTAAAGGATGAAAAGTTGTATGATAAGTTTTCAAAATGTGATTTTTGGTTAGACTCTGTGCAATTTCTTGTTCATGTGATTAACAAAGATGGAATTCATGTTGATCCAGCAAAGATTGAAGCCATTAAGAGTTGGTCTGCACCGACAACGCCAACGGAGGTGAGACAATTCTTAGGATTGGCTGGCTATTATAGGCTATTCATTAAAGAATTTTCTCTAATAGCTAAACCCCTGACTAAGCTTACTCAGAAAAATAAACCTTTCGTTTGGGGAAGTGAAGAAGATGGAGCATTTCAGATATTGAAGCAAAAATTATGTAGTGCACCAATTCTATCATTACCCGACGGAAGTGAAGATTTTGTAGTATTTTGTGATGCATCTCTTAGAGGTTATGGAGCTGTCTTGATGCAGCGAGAAAAGGTGATAGCCTATGCTTCTAGGCAATTAAGGAAGAATGAGGAGAATTATACTACTCATGATCTTGAGTTAGGAGCTGTAGTCTTTGCTCTTAGGTTGTGGAGACATTATCTGTATGGCACCAAGTGTACGGTATTCACCGATCATAAAATCCTACAGTATGTTCTCGATCAAAAGGAATTAAATATGAGGCAAAGAAGATGGATAGAACTGTTAAGTGATTATGATTGTGATATAAAATATCACCCGGGAAAAGCAAATGTTGTTGCCGATGTATTAAGTAGAAAGGATAGAGAGCCTATCAGGGTACGTTCTCTAGTCCTGACTGTGCACAATAATTTGCCTGAGCAAATTAGAAATGCACAAATAGAAGCTTGTAAAAAGAAAATTTTGATAATGAAGGGTTTCGAGGTGAAGGAGATCCTTTAGAGGTTAGAGCTGATGGAGTGAAATGCTTCAGAGGTCGTATGTGGATACCTAAGTTTGGAGGCTTAAGAGATTTAATCATGTTAGAATCCCATAAATCTAAATATTCCATTCATCCTGGATCTGATAAAATGTATCATGATTTGAAGAAGTTGTACTGGTGGCCGAATATTAAAGCTGATATCGATATGTATGTTCATCAATGTTTGACTTGTGCAAGAGTCAAAGCTGAACATCAAAAGCCATCAGGACTACTTCAACAACCAGAGATTTCTGAATGGAAGTGGGAGTGAATCACGATGGACTTTATCACTAAGCTTCCTAGAACATCTTCTAGAAATAACTCGATTTGGGTCATTGTCGATAGACTTACAAAATCAGCTCACTTCATTCCGGTTAAAGAGCAGTTCTCATTGGACAAGCTGACTCGTATCTGTCTTGAGAATGTTGTATGTAAGTATGGAGTGCCTGTATCGATCATTTTGGATCGAGATCCTAGATTCGCATCGAATTTTTTGAAATCTCTCCAAAGATCTTTGGGAACGAATCTCGACAAGAGCACTTCTTATCATCCCCAAACTGATGGGCAGAGTGAAAGGGCAATACAGACACTAGAAGATATGTTAAGAGCTTGTGTGATAGATTTTGGTAAGAATTGGGATAAACATTTGCCTTTAGCAGAATTTTCATATAACAATAGTTATCATGCTAGTATTAAGGGTGCACCGTTTGAAGATTTGTATGGTAGAAAGTGTAGATCTCCTGTATGTTGGAGTGAAGTTGGGGATACCCAGCTCACAGGACCGGAATTGATCCAGGAGACTACGGAGATGATAGTTCAGATTAAGAATCGGCTGTTGACTGCCCGAAGTAGAGAGAAAAGTTACGCGGATGTGCGGCGGAAACCGATGGAGTTTGAAGTGGGTGACCGTGTAATGCTGAAAGTGTCGCCATGGAAAGGCGTCATAAGATTTGGAAAGCGAGGGAAATTGAATCGATGCTATATTGGACCCTTTAAGATTTTATCTAGAGTAGGTCCGGTGGCTTACAAACTAGATTTACCCCAATAACTTCATGGTGTTCACAACACATTTCATGTATCTAATCTGAAGAAATGTTTAGCAGTGTGTGATGAGAAAATCTCGTTGGATAAGGTCCGAATTGATGAGAAGTTTCATTTTATCGAAGAGCCCATAGAGGTTATGGATCGTGAGGTAAAGAAACTTAAACAAAGTCGGATACCTATCGTCAAGATCCGGTGGAATTCAAAGCATGGACCAGAATTTACTTGGGAACGAGAGGATGAAATGTGGAAGAAATACCCACACCTCTTTGATATCAATAAGAAACGGACATCAAAATGAAATGGATCACGAGGACGTTGATCCCTTTTAGGAGGAAATGTTGTGACAAACTAACATTTTCAGGTAGTAAATTATTTTCTCGTATATTATTTTGAAACTTATTTTTGTGTTGGTTGATGAACTCATAATTTACGGGTTGAAATTAGGGCTTACGTGCATAATTTAACGTCCTTTACGACTAAACGGGGAACCCTAGGTTTACGTATTTACCTTTTTGAACTCCGTTTTTGATGAGATAATTTTTGTTAGATTCGTTTTGTGTCGTTGATTCATAATTTATAAAAACGTTTTTCGTAAAACGACCCGAGGGAACGCAAATTGAGGAAACTAGAATCAAGGAGTACCCGTAAATTAGTGGGAATGAGACAAGTTAACACTTGCCCCACCCCCACTAAGGGACGGCCAAAGCTTCACCAACACACCCCTTATGTGTCCATTTTATATCAAAACTAAGGACACTTGTCCTTAGTTTCAAACCAAAACCACCTTAACTCTAAAAACTAGCAACTCATACCATTACCCTCATTTTTACATGCAAACAACTACACAATCTCTCTCAACTCTCTCCCTTTGCCGTCCATACTCCACCACAAAACACCATTTGATCAAAAATTCTACCATGAATCTTGTGTTTAAACTTGCATAAGATGAAAACCCTTTGAAGACTTGTTGATTTGAGGTGATCCTAACATCTACAAAGAAGTTTTTCCTTGGAGTCTAGGGTTTATTTTTCTCAAGGTGTTCATATATTTGGTTATCTTGAAGGTGGTCTTCATATTCCACAAGATTAGTTATCAAAAACCAAGTCTTGATCTTAACCTTTCTTTATATTGGTTGGTAACAAGATCATTTCTTCCACCATCTTGTTATTTTGTAAATGTAATCTTTTATTTTCTTTATAAATGTATATGTATATGATGATAAATGATGATCAAAGTATTATCTGGGGATCTTGTGTTGATAGATTTAGTTAAAAAGATTAAAATCTACATGTAAAGATGTTAAAATCATGGTTAAATTTATAGGCTGTGTAAAACAGTAAGTATCAACATGATCACTTGGTAAAATGACTTGGATTATTAAATATACAGTTAGATATATGATTTTTACATATGTGGCCAATTTACCACTCAATGGAATCAATAAAATGAGCAAGATATGATCAAAATATTATTAAGGTTCAAATCTATATAGTTTGTTTTGGACGAATTATTAGGGATACTTAGAGGATGATTGAGCAGTAGCTAAAAGGATTTATTTGTAGCACATATTATTTAGTTTGTGCTGCCTAAATTTGAGCTTCTATCTCCTTGTAGAACTCAAGATATGGCAAAAATGGTGAAAGTTACTTTGATAATCAAATTTGTGAATAAAAGTATATAATATAAAATGAGCACTCAAGTAATATTATTATGAAATACATATATAAAACCCACTAACTTATGATAATACTTATAAAATAAGTGGTATACTATGATAAATAAGTATGACATTTATAAAATTTCAAACTCAAATGTTTTCTAAAGTTATAAAACTATATATAAGTTTTATGTCTTTTCGGCTAAAACCGAAAGATTAACGTTTTCGCCAAATAAAACTTAGACGGTCGGACCCGTCTAATGTAACATTTTTATAACTCATCTACTGATATGTAAGTACATTTGACAAGTAAAAATCCATAAACCCGAGCTTTATAACTTATGGACATTAACGGGCCAAAGTAGCCTTATTGGACCATTAGCCCAACTAGTTTGGCTAAACACTAATGGACTTACTCATGGGCTTAACCCACTTGGGCCCAACATATGAGTATAGGCCTAGTTTTAAAAGTATAAATGGACTAATATAATGTATTGGGCTTTTAATGGGCTTATTGGGCCTTAATATGTAAACAAGTTAAAACTAGTGTAACTAGTCTTAAATTTACTAACACATAACACTATAATGTTGAATAAAGAGATAAAATCCCACTTGATCATTATCATACTTATAATATCATCATATATATATACATAGCCATTATTTTTATAAAGTCATTGGATAAAAGTCTAAGACCGAGTATTATTTGTTTAAGTTTCCGTGATTGAAGCACGCACCATCGTCGATAACCCGCCTTTCCTAATCAATGTAAGTTCATAGCCTCGCACTCTTTTAAATGTTTTATAAAATGTTTTGTAAACCTGCGAGGGAGATAACATGCTAGTTTTTGATAAAAAGAGAACACAAGTAGTCCCGATGGTATGCTTATTGATATGGACCCAAATGATGCTATGACCCAATGAATGAGATAAAATGGATTATTAATAGTTAGCTTATGTCACTTAAAGTCCCATTAGCATGAATTGTGAACTACCGGGATTTGGTAGACGCTTATACATATAATAGTACTATTTGGGGAAGATCACCCCAGTTCGCGCCTTGACGGTTGATCCCCGTCGTGCCACATTGATTGGTATGCGAATTTATGTATGAGAAGATTTACATAGCGTGATTTTTGTGACAGCACGCTAATTTAGATGGGCAAATTGTTTGTCGGTTTCACGGCCCGTTGTTTGTTATATTAAGGTAGCAATGTCATGCGGCTAGTAATAATCCAATGTAATCCAATGTAATCCAAATATCCAATATGATACGATGCAAATAACAATAATATTGAGACTACGGTCTCATTGACGGTTTAAGATGTATGACTTGATTTATATATATATTTCCTGACTAGCAATACGAGGACTCACTTCTGATATTATACTTGTGTTTTGATTTCTATAACTGTTTTATGTAACGGTTTTATTAAACTCTATGAATTCACTCGACATCCGCTGATATAATTTTCACATGTTTTATCTCAGGTGCTTGAAGGTAACTTGGATGGAGATCGACTCTGATGGCCCACATAATAAAATTATTCATTCGATCTATGTTTTGTAAACTTTATGACTGAGTAATTTGGGGACCTGCTGTAAACTTAAAACTTTTATTCGAATGAATGTATGTTAAACCTTGTACAACCATTTTTATGCGTTATCTATGATTGGAGTTATTGTGCTATCTCGTAACATTTTTACTGACCCTTCTGCTGACACGATACGAAATTTGAGAGTGTTACAAATATTCATACACACATTATGAATATTTAAAGCAAAACAAAAAATGGAAAATAAACCACAAAGCATAAACTACTCTAATAGTGATAATCTTCCAAGATTGCTTAAGTTTTATTGAGTCAAACAATTAAAGTACAAAATGTGCCTTAGTTGGAAAAGAAAGACGACAAAGCATCATTCGAAGTTTTGTTCACGGGAACGAAAACTATGAGAGGAGGTCGAGTGATATGAGTGTAATTACTCATATCATTTATATAAAAATATGAACTTAAAATGGATAAAACATGTGAATATTGTATTGTATTTGTTTGTTTTCTCGTTTCGTGTGTGTAGGTACCAAGATCACAAATACCGGCAAAGATCGACACGGGATTTGAAGATTTCACTACAAGGACAAAAGACAAGTTCGTTTTTCGAGGATTCAATTTTAATAAAGGTTTTGGGCCAAGTGGGTCCCACATTTACTTATTGGGCATGAAAGCCCAATAGTGGAAGTTTAAAGTTTATTGGATCAAAGGGCCCAATATCAAAGTAAAGAAACGGTTTGAGATTTCTATCAATGGTCCAATTTTAATTTCAAGCCCAAGGGATGGTGGACGTTTATTTTCAAAGTCCAAAAAGGTCAAAAGCCCAATATCAACTAAAGTTAATAGACGAAGGAAGTATTATACTCGGTTTAGCAGTTGGTTCAAGGGCCCATCACAAAAGAGTTAAAACGATGGAAAGAAAAAGTATGATATATACTTTTCACTTGGTCAAAAGTCTCGGTCAAAAGTCCATTTTGAAAAAAGAAGAAAAGTAAAACGAATGGAGAGAGGATTTGGGGATAAAGATAGCGGTCAATAACCCTAGAAAAAATTGGGGTTTCCGAAATCAGGCATCTGGCCTCCACGCACTGAAATTAATTGCCAAGAAAAAAGGAAGAGAATATACCAAGCACTAAGTGCCAGGGTGGCACTTGGTTACATCATCCATCCATTCTCATTGGCCAATATCCTGCCAATCAGTGAGAGGACCAATGATTTCCTGCCACATCACCACCAAAGAAGTACAAGAAGCACAAATCTTGTACACCCTGGCAATCCGAGTGAAAGAGGGCACGTATCCACACTTGGATCAAGATTTGGATGAAAGAGAAGTGCAAGATACCTAATCAAGGGCTGAAATCGCCTCATCCCCTACAACCCACCCCCTCGGTTCATCTATAAAACCCCTCTCTTTTCCATATAATTTATCCCTTTTCTTTACTTTACTGTTATAATGAAATTTTTTAGATAGGATTGTAATTTTTCTTTTATAAATATTGTAATGACTTACTTGATTTAATAAAATTTGATTCCCAGTTTCTTAATCTTTATTCTCTCGTTTGGTTGTTTATTTTTATAAAGAGTACTTGCAGTTTTAATCTAAAAATATTGTTATAATTGAGAGTTATTCTTAAAAGCTAAAATCATAGCTTATTTTGAATAATAAAGTTAGAGATAGGGATATTAATATCTATTCCCACTAAATAAATACAAAAACTAAACTGCTGGTTCGATGAATATGGGTTCGTAATTTTCTTGATGTTTGGTTCGAGGTGATTGATGGTGGTTCGTGATATTTCGGTGTCGATTTAGGTTATAAGGAAGTAAAACGCTTCCTTCATCATCAACAGTTAATTTTCATCAAAAAGGTTAAGCATTTTTAATTTTTCTAAATTTTTTTAGTTTAATCTATTTTTCTTATGTGTTTGTGGATGATTATTATTTGGTAAAGTTTCTGTTTATGAATTTATTATTCTGATTTTTTTTGTCTACTGTTTTTGGATATGATTCGTTGCTGATGGTAATCGTAGGTTGGATCTGAGTATACGTTAGTTTTTGATGTTAACTTTGAATGCTGCGGATGTTGAATGTATGATGAGAACTTTTATTTTATAGTCTGCTTGAGATAGATCAAATTGTTTGTGCTAAATTTTTGTTTAAATATTCTGTGATTATAATGAGTTAATAATGATTTGGATGCGAAGTATTTGACTAAAAATTCATTGAGTAAACTGTTAAATCTGATCTGCTGAATCGTGTTGTAAGAAATGGTTTGATGATATTGGATTGCTGTAGGTTTAGTTTTTTGTTGAATATACAGTTTTGTTAGTTACTGATCTTGTTGTTAGACTGTTAATATGATCTCTTCTGGGATCAATAGACTATACTGAGTGTGATATAGTTTTGTCATAGAATTGTTTTTAAGCTTGGTTTTAATTACTGATTTGGTAAACTGTGTTGATTTATAGAGATTGGATTTGTGATTATGTTATGTTTGGTCTGCTGATTCATTTAGGACTGTTGTTTGCTAATTTTACTATGACTGAGTTATTTGTTGATTTAATACTGTACTGTGATTGTTAAATTCATTACTATTTATATTATTTTACCATTACATTTTTAATGTTGTCTTAATTGATACAGTAAAAGTTTAATATTCATATCCGAAATTATAATTCCAAAAACTGTCCCCCATGGGACTCGAACCCTTGACCTCAAGGTTCACACACCAACAACTTACCAACTGATATGAGCATCTTTTTAGTACTAGTATTAAACTTTGAGTTTATATCACGTTAGTTATATTGACTTTTTAAATATTAGATGTTTTTTTACATTTGATTTAAAAAGTTTAATTTAACAATTATAATTACTTTTAGACAATGATTTGTTTATTTTAATTTGAGAAAAATATTATTAGTTTAAAATAAAATATATAAAATTAAAAAAAATATTTTATTACTTTTAAAATTAATATTGTTTTAATATTGATTTAATAATTTTGTTTTTACAATTTTGTTTAAATAGTTTGTATAAATATAAAGTTTAAAATAAAAATAAATAGTCAATTTCTTTTAAAATAAATTTTGTTTAAATAGTTTGTTTCATTAAAGAATAAATTAATAAATAAATATATAGATTTAAATTTCGTCTTTTAGATATTATTTTGGGAAGCGGTTCATGCACTCTTTAGGTTAAAACGTAGGAATTTAAATAAAAAGCGAAACCATTTAAATCAATTGTCCTAATCAAAATGAAAGTCTCAATTCACAATTTCCTTGTGTACAACGACCCGGGATCACTCACGTTTTTAATTAATCCGTCTTTAGCTTGTTTTGAATTATTACTTTTTCCTAAAGGTAATTTCTTAAATTTTCTCTATAACGTATTATATTAAAATACACCGACACTTTACCACACATCAAAAATTTTGGCGCCGCTGCCGGGGAATTTATGTACGATTCTTTCGTGGCGATTTGTTGATCGTTGATTTGAAGACCCTTTCCGTCCTTGGAAAGTTTTGTTATTTTTCTATATATTATAAATATCGTTTTTCGTGTTTTTTGTTAATATATTGTATTATGTAGAACAATAAATTCACCTACCTCCAAAAGCGTGAAAACGCGAACCTTAGTTGGGATTTCATCACCTAGCTATTGTATTCTAATCCAAAACAAAAAAAATAAAGGCAAAATAGTTAAATACTAATAAAAACTTTAAACTCGATTTATACAAACTATAAGGTGGGTATAAGGCGACGAGCTATAAAAGGCCGTCTAAGGAAAAAGGTTTTTAAGTGCTTTGTGCCACCTCGTTTCCCCGCTTGCTTGTGCGTATATTGAGAGGGATGACCGATTATTGGTTTGCCAACTCAAGTACTAATAAACCTTATTTTTGTCGTTGTTTACTTATTGCACCTCGAGACGTCTATGTTTTCACCTACATTTCAAAGTCGACCGAGGGTAATTTACCTTCATAGTAATTATCCTTACTCCTTGTTTTTATCAATCTTTGATTGAGAAATACCAAATAAAAGAACCAAAAATAATCTTCTTCTATCTATTTTCTTTTCTTCAACCCTCTAAATTCTCGTCATTTTGGTTTATGCAATTACGATCTAATCGACTTTTTATTAATCACGATAGGATTGAAAACATTCATCGTAGAAATAGAAATTGTCAACAACGTATAGTGGAACCCAAGCTTCCACCAATTGTTGTTAACATGGCCGATAACCGAACAATGGAGGAGTTGCTCCGTGCACCCACCAAAGGGTACGGGAAAGCAATCGTTGTGTCGGTTATTTTGGTGGATCATTATGAGATTAAGACGAGTCTTTTATGACTCATTCATGCTGACCAATTTCGTGGCAATGAGACGGATAACCCGCATTCTCACATTTGGAATTTTCTTCGTATCACCTCGACTCTCAAGTTTAGAGATGTGCCGAATGACGCGATTAAGCTCATGCTTTTTCCTACTCACTCGAGGGAAACGCTAAGCGTTGGTATGAAAAGGAACCACCGGGTTCGATTTTGACATGGGACGATCTAGTGTCTAAGTTCATGAATTATTTCTTTCCACCATCTAAAACAACTCACTTTAAGAACGAAATCACTAGGTTTGAACAAAAAGTGCATGAATCGTTTGGAGATGTGTTAGAAATATTTTTTTACGTATTTAGGAAGGATCGGTCACTCTAACGATATATACGTAGTATGGGCTCGTGATCTAATATGTAAACATATAACCCATAAAGCCCACATGTAGGGTGTGCTATATATACCCCCTCCTAGCATGTTAGGAGGGGTTGGTTTTCATATTTTACATCTTCTAATCTAATATTTTCTGTTTTCTCTCCAACCTCTCTCTACTTTCTCTCTCTACATCTTCATCTATCTCTCTTTCTAGTATTCATCTCCATAGTTAGATAATCCAAGGATTATGATAAACTGTCAGTTGGTATCAGAGAGTCATGGGATGATTGTTTTATTTTTGTGTTTGTGTTCTTGATTCATACGCCTATTTTGATCCAAATACATTCGAACCAATTTTTTTTGTGTTTTTTATGGTTTTTTCTTGATACAAATCTTCTATATAGTTGTAGTAGAGATTTGGTATATTTACTTTGGCTAAAAACACAAAAATTTTGGGTGTTTTGATCATATTTTGGCTTAAAATCTCATATTGGTTGAGTTTTGTCCGAGAAAAGTAGGTAATATTCCGACAGAAACCATCGTAAAAGGGTTTAAGTATTCCGACAGCTTCCATCGGAAAAGGGTTTACACATTCTGATCGTTATTCCGACGGGTATTCCGATAGTGGTATTCCGACGGATATTCCGATAGTGGTAGTCCGACAGGTCATTCCGACGGGTATTCCGATAGTGGTATTCCGACGGATATTTCGATAGTGGTATTCCGACAGGTCATTCCGACGGTAATTCTGACGGGTATTCCAACAGGTTATTCCGACGGGTATTCCGATAGTGGTATTCCGACAGTTTATTCCGACAGGTATTCCAATCCACATTCCGACAGACTTTCCGATAGGACATTCCGATGGTTATTCCGATGGGTATTCCGACGGATTAAATTTGGGGATTCCGATACAGTGACAAGTATTTCAAGATTTTTCAACATTATTTCTCGACTTCTACACACAACAACAAACACAATTACTTTCTTTCATTGATCGATCGACAAGTAATCCTTACTTTCATTTGTCATCGAACTTCAATGGATTTGTTGAATTCGACATATCGAGAGGGAGAATTGCAGAAGATGCAAGAAGAAGCAAGACAAAAATGTTAGGTCTCATTTAGACAATTTGAATGTCATCTCTACGAGCTTACCAAGCTAGACTATGGACCATCCTTTGTGGCAATCTTTGGTCAAAATGCTCCTTTCTTCATGGAGGCTATGATGATAAACTTGGATATTCTTCAGCAGCAACTTGACAAAGAAGACTTTAATCATATTGAATATGCATCCGCACATCAAGTTCTTTTGAAACAATTATCGATTTTTCTTCAATTCGATTTTGCCAAGAAAGAAAATTCAGTGCCCTGTCAGTCATTCCTTGAAGACATGCATAAAGAGATTCAAGACTTCTGTGGTACTTTGTTCAAATACATGACTTCTCTTACACATCTGTTTCAAGAACGATCACGACTTCAAATTGCTTATGATACTTGGAAGCAAGAAAATCCGATGCAGATGCCAGAGGGAACAAATAGTCTTACGGATGACTCAAAGGAGACCGCTTTGGTTAACAATGATAGCAACGTCAATGTATCACGACAACGTGACTCAAGCATGCATGACGAAGAGCCAATAGTTGAGGTATAATTGAATATTGAATCTCACAATGATCTACAACATGTTGAGAACTCAAAACCCACCTATGACAAACATGGGATGGAAAAAGGTGATTCCATTTCTGATTCATCCGATGTGAGTCATAATGAGGGAGAGAATGATCAAAATGCTCACGATCCTGATATATGCCTTATGACTGCTTCGTTAACCAATTCTGCTTCTAGGATTGAAGAGCTTGAAACGATAATAGCTCAACAATCAAAAGAGCTTGAGGATACCAAAATTGAATTTTCGAAGAAAACGGATAAATTTGAAAAGTATTTTGAAAAACTTGAAAATTCAAACGTTATTCTTGAACGAAAATTAAATCAAAAAATTCAAGATTCTAAAGCCAAAAAAGATAATTTTGTGAAACAAATTACTTTGCTAGAATCTAAATTGGCATCCCAAGACCTCTTACAAAAGGAAAACGAGACTTTAAAACAACATTATAATGAGTTAAATCATTCTATCGTAGAGATGAGGTCTAAAACTCTAGAGTCAACGACCTTGTTAACCACTGAAAATGTTGATTTAAAGGCTCAGGTTCAGAAAAAGGTTTTTGCTATAACTGCTCTGAAAAACGAGCTAAGGAAAATTAAGGGCACTAGTGTGGACACTAAGCTTGAAAAACCATCAATCTTGGGGAAACCGCCTGAAAATCAGTCCGTTCGTCAACCGACTGCATTTAGATCCGAGCGATCAAAATCCTCGAGACCGCGATTTGCCTCCCAAGTTGATATGGTTCAAAGTTCTAGACCAGTCACTCCACTATCTAGGCCTACTGTGATCAAATCAGCCTATGCAAAACCTACAAACAAGACTGCTACTAGTGATTCTAGGTATAGTTCTAAGAATATGCCACATCATAGGTTGAATAGTATGCCTAATAATCACTATGTAGATGCATCTAAGAACATGATACAAGCAAGAACTAGGATTTCTAGATCTCATTCGGATCTCAAACACGGTGTTTGTTCCGTATGCATGAAAAGTGTCTTCACGACAAATCATGCGGCTTGTGTAACTAAAGTCTTGAAGGAGCTGAACTCAAGTGCTAAAAGAGGGATTCCTAAAGGAAATAGGTCTTCTACCACTAAGTCTTCCGCTGTGCATAATAAAACCATGTCGCCTAGATCCAATCTTAGGTGGCAACCCACGGGTAGGATTATCAAATTAGTTAATCTTCAATGGGTTCCTACAGGAAGGATGTTTCCCTCTAGCACTACCAAAGTTGGCTGTGAACCCCTGCATGGTTCTAAAATAGATATCGCTAACCCATGTGAAAGTACGCAAATTGTTGATTCCAGTACAGGTACTAAAGTCAAGCATCAACAACAACAAACCGGTCAAATCTCTGTATACCATTCGACTAAGGACACTCTTAGCGTTTGGTTGCTGAAGAAGCTGATATCTACGAATCAAGTGTTTCAGGGGATTTACGATTAAGCTAACAATATGGCTTACAGTCTGTGACCCGAACTTCAAAGAAAGGGAAGTTTATCTCGTCAACAATAACTTACCCTCAAAACGAGAAATTAAGTTTTCACGGACACGAGCAATCATTAAAACTATTAAACGGTTTTAAGCTCGTGTATAAGGCTCACCATTAAATATCAGATGATGACCCGATCTTCAAATAAAGGAAAGTTTATCGCCGATGATAAACTTATCCTCTTAACGGGAAGCTTACAACTTCTCGGACTTGAGCTCGTTTTGTAAGATATACAACATCTTAAGCTCAAGTAATTGGTTTTCAAAATTTTGAACACATTTTTTCGAGAATTTCTCAAAAGGTTTTTCTAAATCATTCAAAATTGTGTGTTCAAAAATGTTTTGATAAAAAGAGCATGTTCTGGAATCGATAATATTTACGATACTAGAAATGTCATTCGATAATGACACGGGGTTGTAAATAAAGTTCTAGCAGAAGTTAAAATGTTTTAAAACATGCTCAAAATGGTTTGCTATTATTTCAGATAGTAACCCGCTTTTCATATTCAAGTCAAGCATTTCACCGGAAAGCTTTGACTCAACAACGGGAATTAATTTTCTCGGGCATGGTTTACTTTATAACCATGTAAGGGATTGTGTTTACGTAATAACACAATATAACACGAATTTATGTACGTGTCAGTGCATTTATTTGTTAAAACAAGAGAAATCTTGTTTTTATGAAGTTATCATCTCCACCAACCGTAGCAATTTACAATTAATATCTACATACTCGACGATGCGACTACTCAAACGGTGACTACTGCTCTTTCAATAGAACACGGGTCAACAATTGAGGGGGAGCAATTGTCCAGCATTCAGAATCTTTGACGCCGAAAGTGCCAAGTTCACAAATTGGTGTCAAGACAACGCTATCAATCGTACACATGGAGTCAAGAGATAACTTCAGACATGATGAGGCGACCAACATTCGTGAACAAGAACCATGTGCTTCTTTCATATGATGTTCTCCATCATTCAGGTCCAACCTCATAAATCGATAATCTTATGAATACATTATCATATATGATCTTTGCATGTGATAAGTACCTTACACTTGTGTTTAAAAGGTACTTCATTCACGTTTCAAGTACACTCTCATTAATTTGAGGGGGAGCTTGTGTAAATCATGAAGATAATTGGATTTGCATTTTTCTTCCCAAATTTTCTTAAAACTTTATTAAATCAATTGATATTAAAAACATGGATGGGGTTAATATTTTTAGTATTGGGGAGAAAATATGATTTAATAATAAGATCAATCAATTTAATGGTTTGACTTAATGTGCTGGCTCATCCCGACATGTGCGAAATGTTTTCGTATACCGTGGCATATGTTAAGGGGGAGCAAAATGGATTTGGATATCAAAATGGATTTCATGGTGACATATACTTACCCACAACATCTCTATTCACGATGGTGACGATTGTGGTGACATATGGATGGTAGGATAGGTTAAGTCCAATGATTCTTCTAGAACCGGAGGAATCTTCCCAAGGACATTCCATAGCTAGAAATAGTATTCCTTAGGAAAGATGGAGAAAGATTGTGAACGTAGCTGAATGCCGACCAAGTACATAAGTTAGCACTGGAACAATCACAACAAGGTGCTAGTTATGACGTATTGGTAAGCATTGAAGGGGTTGAAGAATGAAAAAGAATTGTAAAGATAAAGGGTGTAAAGAAAGAAGCCCTCCTTACAACCTTAGGCAGAAACCGGGTCAATACATATGCTATTGAGATCATTTTTTAATGATGCTTGATATTGAAGATAAGACATCATGGACCCAGTGATGCAATGCACAACCCATCCCAGCTAACTCAGATATCTCCCAAAAGATATTTGTTTTAATCACACGAAGACAACGCATTATCTACTGATTTATTCACTCCGAATAAATTGGTATTGAAATGATGGCACTCATCTCCAGCCTCCGATCACTAAAATCCAAAAATGAACGATTGAGTCTAGAGCCATTTGTGATCATCAAATATCTCATTAGGACACACTTTCATAATTCCTTGCTTCTTCACACACTGTGAAAAGTAAGAAATATCTTAAGAGTCCTACGAAGAATCTTCATGATCTTGCCTGAACATCCGAGTAATACGAAAGTATTTACAATGAAGATGGAAATCCTTCTTGAGCGAATATCAAAAAGCTCATGGTAGGTGACTTGTGCGATTCTTTATGAATCAAACTTGTGATAACTGGAAAGCAACAGTGGTTTAATTCTTAAATGAATTTAAACACGTTCCAGGCCTCTACGCAATATCTTAGTGATCTTGCCAGAACACTCAAAGTGATACCTTAGTGTCCACAGTGATGAGTGGAAATCCTTCTAGTGTTAACCTTAAACAGCACTTGGTAGGTAACTTGCAAGATTCAATATGAATCAAGCTCGTGACAACTAGAAAGCAACGATGGTGCGGTTCTTAATTGAATTTCACTTGTTCCAGGAACATGAATTGACGGCTTCAAATCATGCGGATATTTTTATCCAAATGATTCACTCTTTATGCACGCAATCAGCTTTGGTCGGTCGAATAAAGAGAACGAGTTTACCCGCGAAATATTGTCAAGGAGGTACTTAATTGAAACTACCTGCCACAAGTACGATATTTCATATCGCCCAACGGTCTTCAACGACCGGAGCGTAACAAGAAGGTGGCATTGCGGTGTACAATCCAGAAGAAGTCGTAAACACATGCTTATGCTTTCTGCACTTAATACTTCAACAAATTCAAGAAAGCCTAAAAGTCAAGTCTTCCGCTGTATCAAACTATGAAGCTTTCAAGAATTTATAAAAGTATATGTATGTGGAACAGGAAGTCACGAAGAGGCAAATATCATAAGTGATGAATGCACAAGGTCAAGGCAAGAAAACATGCTCAAGAATAAAGTCAAAGATCTCATCAGCATATTCACAAGAACAAGATCGAATACTCAAGCATAGTATGGTAGGTTTAACATTTTATAAAATGGTGTGACCTCCCTTAGGGGGAGATTGTTGGAAATATGTTTTTCCAAAGAAAGTCTCGGTCACATCATTGTTAGCATGGATCACGAGCTATAGACTATTTAGGACATTGTAACTTGAAGTGACCTCCCTTAGGGAGAGATTGTTAGAAATATGTTTTTACGTATTTAGGAAGGATCGGTCACTCCAACGATATATACGTAGTATGGGCTCGTGATCTAATATGTAAACATATAACCCATAAAGCCCACATGTAGGGCGGGCTATATATACCCCTCCTAGCATGTTAGGAGGGGTTGGTTCTCACATTTTACATCTTCTAATCTAATATTTTCTATTTTCTCTCCAACCTCTCTCTACTTTCTCTCTCTACATCTTCATATATCTCTCTCTCTAATATTCATCTCCATAGTTAGATAATCCAAGGATTACGATAAACTGTCAAGATGCTTGGGAAAGGTTTAAGGATTTGTTAAGACAATGCCCACACCACGGTTTCACGGAGTTACACCAAATTAATACTTTTTATAATGGACTTAATATGGTTGAACAAGATTCTTTAAATGTCGTCGCGGGTGGTAATCTTTTAAGAAAAACTCCGAGAGACGCGTGGGGTATCATTGAGAATAAGTTTAGAGTGAAATATTCACGAAACACACCGGTTGTTTCTAATGTGAATTCATCTAATACCGAGATTGCTAGATTGGACTCTAAGATTGATACGATTTTGAATGAGATTAGGAAGAATCCTCATGGATCTATTAATGCGGTTGAGAATTTTTGTGTATCATGTGGTGGAGCACATCCGAATTATGCTTGTTCAACCACGGGATTTGATCAAACTAGTGATTTTGCCGCGACAGGAACTTATGGCCCCAACGGTCAAGCTCCTCGTCAAAACCATGTTGCTCCACCGGGTTTTCCACCGGTTCAAAATAGATACAACAATGGAAACTATGGGAATAATCTTAACCGTGGTAACCAAGGAATTTTAATCAAGGAAATGGATTTCATGGCAACAAAACAATCAAGGTTTTCAAAACAATAATCAAAATGATTTGTCAAGCTACATCAAAACAAATAAGGCAAATTTGAAAGCTTTTCAAAATAATCTTCAAGGACAAATGGCAACATTGAAAAATGATTTTCAAAATACGATTAAGGGGCAAAATAACAAGATTGAGCAAAGCCAAAACCGGGTGAGGGAAATCAAGCTAAGTTTGAGAACAAAATTCTTTCGATGTTTGAAGCAATTATGAACAAACCTTCCTCTTCTTCGGGTGTCTTACCTAGCAACACCATACCAAACCCGAAAGGAGAGATTAAGTCGATCACCGTTCACAACGATATTTTGGATAGGAATTTACAAGATATGATCGAGTTTAATCCTCCACCTAAAGAGACCTTTCTTGATGTTACCAAGGCTGCATTGGATGTGACTTGTTCCACGGTTTTCCTTGATATCTATCCCAAGAAATATGGAGATCCGAGCCAATTTTTGATACCTTGTGTTTTCAAAGGGCTTGAGGAATGCAAAGCTCTAGCCGATCTACGAGCTAGCATCAACTTAATGCCTTTATCCATATGGAAGACTCTAGACTATTTCCCACTTACTCCCACTCGAATGATCATTGAGCTTGCTAATAGAACCACCGCTTACCCGGTTGGTATAGCGGAAGATGTCATTGTTAAAGTGGGGAAGTTATTGTACCTTCCCGATTTTGCAATTGTTGATTATGAGAAAAACCCTCGTGTGCCTTTAATTTTGGGACGTCCATTTTTGTCCACGCCTCAAGTTCTAGTTGTTATGAGGAAAGATGAGATAAAATTATTTTTTGGGGATAAAATGTTTTTTTCAAAGCGAAAAAACATCCAAAATATGTTTCTAAAAATGTGTAAAGTGTAAAACTTGTTGAAACTTTTGAAAGTAACACAAAAAAAGATTTTCTCATTTACAAGGGTGTAAGGGCAATCATAGATCCCTTATTTAGGGAAGGTGAAAAGTTAATTCCAGAGGGAGATGTTTGTTCCATTGAAACGTGTTTTAATGTTACCTCGTCTCCACTCACTCCACTCAAGGATAATGTTCGTTCAAAGATCGATAAGGAAATTGATGATTACCTTAGTACACCATTCGATGCTAGTGAGTTTGATAGTGAGAATTTCGATCCGGAGGGAGATATTGCTTTAATTGAAAAATCGTTGAATATGGACTCATTTTCACTCCCTCCGAAGAACCAAATAGATGATACTAAGGCACATTCTTCCATTGAAGAGCCTTTGACTCCTAACTTCACACCAAGTGAGGTTAGTGACTATTTGTTAGATAAGTTCGTCGATGAACTTGTTTCTCTTATTGATCCACTTTTACCAGGAAGTGTTGAGTGTGATCTTCGTGATTTACCATCCATTCTCGAGGAGTTTTCTGATGAACTTCCCTCTAATGAGAATGATGATCTTGTATCCGAGTGTGACACACTCGATAGTTAGTCAGATATTTCTTGTGATGACAAGATTGATGACACTTATGTGACTTACTCGAATCCTCTTTTTCAATTTGACGAAAAGTCTTATGAATCTAAGGAAAACACTCTCTATCTTGAGAATGTTTCTAATGACGGTTTTGAAAATCCTTGGTTTGAACACCCGGTTTATGATTATGATAATGTTGACCCGGAGGGAGAAATTTTCTTTACTCCAAATCTCCTTCCCACCCACTTTAATTTAAATGTGAGGGTTTTTCATGTGACTCATTTTGAGTATCATGACCCCTTTGTTCACATTCCTAAGAGTGACAAGGTCAACAAGGTTATGCATGTTGATACCACTATGATTGAGATCTTTACCCCACCATTACCATGTGCTTTATATGATTATGGATTAGCATGAGGGAAGACACCGTGTTGTCTAATCCTTTCTCTTTCGAGGACGAGGTATTCGATCCCGGAATCATTGATTTAGGGAAATCTCGGCCTTTCACCGATGCAATAATTGAAAGATTTTTCGATCATCTTGGTGTGAGTTTATCTCGGGGAGCATACTATATCCATTTCATGAATTATGATATTGACCACCATCTCTTTTTGGAGATTTATATTGGAGTTTAATTCTCTCGTTTGTCATCCGACAACGAGGATGTGATCTTTGACCCCGGCATCGTGTTTTATGATGGATTTTATTCCATTATGCCGGTTTTCACCACTTTCCCTAAGGACCAATGAATGCGGGGATCGAGTCGAGCTCATGACTCGGTTAACAAAAACGAGGTGTCTTGTGGGGGAGTCCCATACATTCTATCTTCTATCTATTTTCTAACAGTAATAAGGCTTGATCTTTTCAAGCTCGTGTTCATGTTTTTGTTGTGATGTGAATCTTAGGTATGACCCTAATCATTGAAGACTCTCGTGTTTGGTTTTTGCCCGGTACACTCGAGCTTTCATACTTTGATTGTTAAAAGGGGCACTCATTATCCTTTGATTTTTATCGACTAACGTTTTATCTTAAAGCATAATTAATAAACGGCTTATAGATTTGCGTACTCTTACCATGTTAGGACTTTTGCATTCGACACTTCGTGTTTTAGCAAGGGGGTGTTACTTTTGAGCTATGAAACATTAAGGACGATGTTTGGTTTTAGCATGGGAGAGTCAATCGATATAATCGCTTGCAATTGCTTTTGTCGTGTTCAAACGTAATCGTTTTTCTCGTTTTTCATAAAAAAGTTAAATTTTTAGTGCTATTTCGTATTTAATAATAAAGAAAATAAGTGTTTTTGACACAAATGTAGGCTTTCCGTTGGTGAAATAAGAATAGTTTTTGACTCGATTGGTTTTTACCTTAGCTCATTCCTTAACATGCTTAAATCAAGTTTTGCTAGACTTTTATATAGGGAACTTTAAAACGCGAAAGTCATAACTCATACGGGTTTAAGAACAAGAACTTTTTGCAAGTTCCTATAATTGATCCTAGAAAGTCGTTTATCAAGAGAACTTTAAAACGCAAATCTAAACTCAAAAAAAGTCTAAGAAGATGCAAGATCCTATAGATGACTTGAAAACCAAAAACTTTGATTTAATAGGCTAAGTGTCCATTAGTCTCACATCTTTGAGATTTTACAATATGGAGAACAAGATATGATAAAGTTGAATCATAAGTTTTGAGGTTAAGTCTTCCTTGTATAAGTATTTTTGTGTTTGATTCTTTCTCCTCGTATTTATTTTTCACGCTTGAATATTAAATTTCTTAATAAATGAAGCTTTTAGCGGTTTGGGATTAATATCTTAACTCGTAACTCCTTCTTTTTCTTCCCTTGTAATTAAAGTAAGAACACATTGAGGGTGTCAGCGTCATGGACTTTTAGATCATGGGATTGCGGAAATTTGGCTTACTATATATATCATAATAATAAAGAAGAATAAATAAAAACATGTTCTCTATGAGCCTTCGAGTGGGAGTCATGTAGCACTAGCCTTGTCATTAGAGCCTTAGGGTGTATAGCATGGTGACGTGTTAGAAATACATTTTTACGTATATTAGAAGTATCGGTCACTCCACAATATTATTAATGTTGTAATAGCTCGTAGTTAGTGTTACTTATTAAGGTAAGTAAGAAACCGACCCATGGGCTTGTCATGGGTCGACCCAAGCCCAAATAAGGGCCTAGGATATAAATACCCCTTTCCACCATGGAAAGGGGTTGGTTGTTGTTCATTTTCTAGTTTTCATTTAATAAAAAGACACATAGTTTCTCTCACTTTCTCTCTCTAGTTTCTCTCTCTAGAAAACATCAACCCACTTCATAGATTCATAGGTTATCAAGATTCTACATTTGGTATCAAGAGCTATGGGGTGATTTAAGGTAATGATTTGTGTGGTTTTTTAGTTTTTGATTGTATTAGTGTTCTTTAAGAAGATCCATCTTGATTCTTGGAGTTTTTTGGTGTTTTTGTGATTGGGATTAGTAGATAAGTATTGGTTTTTACTTATTATTGTAGAAATCACAAAACTTTTTGGGTTATTTGGTAAAAATCTGGGTTTAATCTTCATTTTTTATCGACTGTTCATACTCGAAACAAGTTTTTGTTTACCCAGCAAAGTTCCGAACCAAAAACATCCGGATCAAAAAGTTCCGGATCAACAAAAGTTCCGGACCAAAAAGTTCCGAACCAAAAGTTCCGGATCAAGGAAAGTTCCGGATCAAGAAGTTCCGAACCAAAAGTTCCGGATCAAGGAAAGTTCCGGATCAAGGAAAGTTCCGGATCAAGGAAAGTTCCGAACCAAAAGTTTCGGATCAAGGAAAGTTCCGGATCAAGGAAAGTTCCGAACCAAAAGTTCCGGATCAAGGAAAGTTCCGGATCAAGGAAAAAGTTCCGGATCAAGGAAAGTTCTGGATCAAGGAAAAAGTTCCGGATCAAAGGAAAGTTCCGGATCAAGGGAAAAGTTCCGGATCAAGGGAAAGTTCCGGATCAAATCTTCCGAACCAAAAGTTCCGAATCAAGGTATTCCAAGCCAAAATCTTCCGAATCAACACTTCCGAATCAACAAAAGTTCCGAATCAAGGGATATTTTACTTGTTTTTTCGACGATTTTTTTAGAGGATTTAATCTTGGTTTCTTACAACAAAAACTCAACACAATTCACAAGCTTTACTTCACTGCTCGATCAACCGATAATCTTTGTTTCTTTGAAGTGAACAAAATGAATCCGAAATCAGTAATGCCTCAGATGACATCACTTACGGATATTTCCGTCATTACGGGAACGGATAATCGCCCTCCAATGCTCATCAAAGAAGTTTTTGAAGCATGGCAAGGCCGGATGATGTCTTACCTTAAGGGAAAACCGGAATATGGGAGGCTTATGGTTAAGTCAATTCTAAATGGTCCACTTGATTATGGTACCATCGTGGTTAACAATGTGACTCGACCAAGGGAGTTTGAAGAACTTACACCAGCTCAACAACTTGTTGCCGATGCAGACGAAAAGGCTCTTCAAACCATTCTCCAAGCTCTTCCACATGACATCTATCGAATGGTAAGTCAGTATACGGTGGCAAAGGATTTATGGGAACGTCTAAAGGTGTTGCTACAAGGTACGTCTCTTACCAAACAGGAAAGGGAATGTCAGTTGTATGACCTGTTTGATAGATTCACGTACAACCCAGGGGAAACGCTTCACGATTATTACTTCAGATTCACCACTCTCATGAATGATCTGAATGTATATAATCTCGTGATTGCTCCATTCCAGGTTAACACCAAATTCTTGAATACTTTACCTCAAGCTAAATGGGGTGAGTATATTACCGATGTTAAGTTAACCAGGGATTTGCATAAGTGCAATTTGGATCAACTATATGCTTTTCTTCAGCAGCATGAGAAACATGTGATCATGCACCGTTCGCCTCGAGGTATGTACCCTGATTCATTAGCTTTGATGGCGAATCAACCAAGCTTGTCTCACAACAACACTCCTTATATCTTGGGACATCAAGCCTATCATCCATCACCTTACATGACACCAACCTTCCCCCAATACTCGATTCTACCGCAACCACCCACCTCACATCAGCAACAATATCGGTTTAATGCACCTTCATCACAATATGCTACACAACCTCACCCAGCAAGCATTGCACCTTATGCTCAGTCTTCATATTCTTCTTATCAAGAGAATGCAGCATATCCAACAAGCTACCCTGACCACATGAGTATTCCTTCTAGTGATTATGCAGCTCATCAAGACCAAGCAATGTATTGTGATGATGATGAAGTCCCCATTCCTGTGTTCAAACAAGGAACTGACCCAGTTGAAGTGTTAACCACTATGTCTGCTTATCTCACAAGGACATTAAGCAAACGAGGATTTAGGGGATCAGCTCCTACTAACAATCAGTTGAGGAATTCATCCAATTCTCGCCAACAAGCTACTATTGAGAATGGCAGGGTAATGGTTCAACCTATTCAACCTTATCAGGGGAGACCTACTACATCAACTACCAATGCTCGTACGGTCAATCCTGCTCCAATGGTCAACACTCCTCCACGGGCTAATTCCACAGGCAAGTTGAGAATGATTACATGCTACAACTGCAAGGAAGAAGGTCACATGTCCAGGGATTGCAAGAAACCCAAGAGGAGAAGGGATGGTCAATGGTTTGCAGAGAAGATTTATCTGGTGAATGCTCAGGCACAAGGAAGGGAACTTGATGAAGAGGAGCTTGCATTTCTTGCTGATCCAGGGATTGCTGAACAAGACGTTGTCACCACACAGAATGCAGCATACCAAGCAGATGATCTTGATGCGTATGACTCAGACTGTGATGAATTTCAATCTGCAAAGGCAGCTCTTATGGCAACTATCTCCAGCTTAGGGCCAGAAAAGAGATCTGAGGTACTTATTAATACCACTGATAATACCACTGATGCTAGTATTCAACCACATCAAGTTGTGCAAGAGCGTGCTGATTCGAATGAATCTTCGGTGGTGAGTCTTTCAAATGAGGAGACAATCAATGATAGTAATATCAATGTGAGTCCCCAGACTTTGAGTGAATCACAACTGGGAGCCATTTCGCATACGCATACTCCTGCTCAACAAGATTTGGTCATGGTTCATGCTACATTACTTAGCCAAATGAATGCTGCTCTCTTAGAAACCCTAGCTAAGAATAAGAATTTGTCTGATGAGCTTGCCTTAAGCAACGAGAAAGTTCACACTTTGGAATTAGTGCCTTCGTCTAGTGTTCTAACAAATCCCGAATATGATCATTTTCGAAACAAACAAATGGGTCATTTACAAGAAATTGAAACCTTAAGACCAGATCTTTCTAATGAACTTAAAGAAAAAGAGTTAGTGGTCACTAATTTTCAAAAACTTCAAACGGATTTTGAATTACTCGAGTCTAAGAAGAATGAAATGGAGATTAATGCTGCTAATAAAATTAGAAGTCTAGATTATTTGCTGTTAAGACAATACGCGGCCTCTCAACTAGTGCACTTATTTGATGCTTCTTTTAGAGAATTTAACTTATCACGTCAAAAAGGCCTTCCCCCTAACCCACGGTATGCAAAACAAGCTTTAAGCCATAGTCCAAGACTTTATAATGCAACCCAATTAGGTTTGGTCTTAGACCCGATTGTTATTTTCGATGATCGCACCAATAAGGATCTAGTTGATGAGAATCGGTCATACAATTTTGCAAAATATCCCGATTGTGATTATTTTAAAATGAATCAGGAGCTTGCTAAAACGGATTTTAGAATTCGCTTCCATATGGACAAAGATCTCATTACAGCACCAACCTACATGTTGAATGAAGAAAACCCTAGTACATTTCCTACACTTGTCAACATGGAAGGTCCTAAGGAAATTCCAAAGGATCTTCCACCTGTTAGCACTGTATGGTTAAACTTGCAAGAGATTAATCAATACTTTACTAATTTTGACAAGGTCATTTTGGAATGTACGACTTCAAATGGCCTAAACGCCGGAGAATGGGCTTTCGAACACATGAACGAGGTGTTTAAAAATGAGATCAATCCATTTGTCGAAAGTCTAAAAGGAAGTTTTGCATCTCTTAAGGAAAATCTTGAATTTGAAATTGGAGAAGTTCAAAAAGTGTTTTATGAAATGGACACCGCTTACGAACTACAACTAATTGAAAAGGAAAAGATTTTATCCGAATATGACCGATTCTTGTCCGAAGTAATCTCGTGTGATGTGCTTACTACTGTAAATGTTAATTATTCGAATGAGCTTACATCCGCTATGATTAAATGCGATGATGTGAATATTTGTGAGGATGTGTGTGATCTCTCTGTAAATGTTGCTGATACTGTAAATGAGGTAGATAATCATTCTTGTCACGAATCTAACGCTGAGTTTTTAAAGCTACAAGATTCTTACAATTTACTTTCAAAACGTTTTAATCAACTAGAACAACATTGTATATCTTTAGAATTAAAACAACAAACTCAAAATGAGGATCTTTTGATAACAAATAGTTGTGAAAACGGTGTTGAGACGAGTGACAAGATGATTGCAATAGTTAAGGCATTAGAGGAAGAGATTATGAGATTGAAGAGACATGTATCATCAAATGAAACACTAAAATTGGAACTAGAGGCTGCAGAGTCTAAAAACCAGGACTTAGAAATTAGACTTTCGTCTATTCTAGGGGAGATGGATCGTGCAAGACAGGGAATGTCCAAACTTTATGGTTCACTAGAAGAACGCTTCGCTTTTAATGCGGCACAGCAACAATTTTATGTTGAACAATTGAACCAAAAATGTGAGGAAATCTCTGACTTAAACATCCTGCTCATTGACAAAAACATGGTTTTGGTCGAGTTAAAGGAGACACTTCTTCTCACCCGACAAGAAGTTGTTGATAACTTATCTACCGACTCTGCACCGTCCACTAGTGCTCCAACAACCAAGTCAGTAGTGCTTTATAAGAATCCGCTCCATAAGAAAAACCTGGTTACCTACGATGATTATATGAGGAATGCAATTAAGCATGTAGATCTTGTTAGGGATATCTTAGATGATCTTTATGCCTTAGATCCCTTAAGTAGCTACTATTATTCAGCCCATGAATATATTAAGCGTGTTCAATATTGCTTAGCCTACTTGCAATACATAGGTAAACCAGGTTCTGCACTACTCACTAATCGACCCATTGCTGTAACTCCATTTAATAAGACTCCAGGAGCAAAACCGTCATTGGCACCATCAAGTAAGGCACCTTTAAAATCTGTTGCTAATGTTCCCACTTTGCCTTCTACAGGATTAAAAGAGACTACTAAGGCTAAAGGATCGCCACTCAAGAAAGATAAGATCAAGCCCTCCACTAGTAGTACCAAAAAGAAGAAAGTAGAAGCTCACCATAGGAATGTTAGTTCAGTTTTAAATAAAAAGAATCATGTTAAGACTAAAAGCTCTGCGCCTGTGCAGAAGCCTAAACCATTCGTGAATTCTAATTTGAATTGTTGGAATTGTAATGAATGTATGTTTTCCCAACGTCATGATTTTTGTCTTATTGATCATGTGAATGAAATGAATGCCATTAGGAATAATCTTGAATGGAAGCCAACTGGTAGAACTCGTGCCCAAGTTGGCTGGCAATGGCGTCCCACTGGTAGGACCTTTACATTAGATGGAACAATGTGCCCTTTAACTAGGAATGCATCCATTGAGGTTAGGTCTGAGCGTCCTTTAGTTAGGCACACTAGCACTCAAGTATGGAAACAGCGCCCTTTAATTAGGTCAGCCCCCACTATAGTGCCTATCAGTGAAGAAATACCTCAGGATTTAAGCCAACTAGAATCTACACCACCAACTAGGAAGAAGAAGGCTAGGAAATCTAAGAAACCTAAAGTTAGCAAATCTAACATTATTAAATATGTACCTGCTAATAACAAGGAACATTCAGATTCCGATACCTCTACATTGTCCTCGTCTGGTGATATTTTCAGGTGGTCCAAATCATCCTCTGGTATTTGGACTCCGGTTGTTCAAAGCATATGACCGGAGATCGCTCGATGCTCCGAAATTTCGTCAGCAAGTTTCTTGGCACGGTTAAATTCGGTAATGATCATATAGCAAAGATAATGGGGTATGGTGAATATCAGATTGGAAACGTTACGATTTCAAGGGTATACTATGTAGAAGGTCTTGGTCATAACTTATTTTCAGTAGGACAGTTTTGTGATTCCAACCAAGAAGTTGCTTTTCGACAACATACTTGTTTCATCCGCAACTTGGAAGGAAAAGACTTGTTGAAGGGATCTCGTGGTGCAAATCTTTATACGTTGTCCCTACAAGACATGATGGCCGCCTCTCCAGTATGTCTTCTCTCTAAAGCATCTAAGACCAAGTCATGGTTATGGCATCGCAGATTATCTCATCTTAACTTTGATGCTATTAATCATCTGGCTAAAAACGAATTAGTTCGTGGTCTTCCAAAGCTCAAATTTCACAAGGATCATTTATGTTCCGCATGTTCAAGGGGGAAAAGTACCAAGAAATCATACAAGCCCAAAGCTGAAGACACCAATCAAGAAAAACTTCATCTTTTGCATATGGATCTTTGTGGACCAATGAGAACTGAAAGTGTGAGCGGTAAGAAATTCATTCTTGTCATTGTGGATGATTTCTCCAGGTTTACATGGGTTAGATTTCTACGTACAAAGGATGAAGCACCGAAGGCTATCATCACTTTTCTGAAATTCATTCAGGTACGTTTGAATACTACTGTCCGTCGTATTCATACAGATAATGGAACAGAGTTCGTCAACCAGACTCTTCGTGCTTACTATGAAGATGTTGGTATTTCACATGAAACATCCGCTGCACGCACTCCACAACAAAACGGTGTCGTTGAAAGACGGAATCGTACGCTTATGGAAGCTGCTAGGACTATGCTCATTTATGCGAACGCTCCATTGTTCTTGTGGGCCGAAGCTATATCTACTGCATGTTTCACCCAAAACCGTTCTATCATTCGGAAACGCCATGGAAAAACACTTTACGAGCTTCTACATGACCGTAAACCCGATGTTTCATTTTTTTCATGTGTTTGGTGCTCTTTGTTATCCAAACATTAATAGTGAGAACTTGGGCAAGCTTCAACCAAAAGCCGATATAGGTATTTTCATTGGTTACTCACCCTTCAAGAAAGCATACCGAATTTACAACTGTCGTCTTGGTAAGATTGTAGAAACTATGGACGCAGATTTTGATGAGCTGACAGCGATGGCTTCTGAGCAACGCAGCTCTGAACCCGCGCTTCATGAGATGGGAACCGGTGCTATTAGTTCCGGATTAGTTCCCAATAATCCTACTTCTACATCATTTTTACCACCTATAAGGCCCGAGTGGGATAAACTGTTTCAACCATTGTTTGACGAATTCTTTGATCCCCCGAATGATGAAGTTCCAACACCTGTAGTGATCGCTCCAATCCCTGAAGTGGTTGCTCAAGCTAATGAAGCTTTATCAAATGCATCTTCAATTAACATTGAACCGGATGCACCTTTACCAAGTGATTCTCAAACTACACCTGAATCGTCACCCTTACTTGTGCCTAATGATGTGTAAGAGGATTCTATTGATCACGATTTGGAATATGCTCACTTGCAAGAGCTTCCTTTCTTTGGTGTAGCGATACCTGAAAACCCTTCAGCCGCGTCTACCTCAGAAGAAGCTCCTTCTATTGTTCACTCCAGACCACCTAGGATTGAAAATCATAGCACCAAATGGACAAAAGATCACCCAATTAGGAATGTCATTGGAGATCTAGATCGACCAGTCTCTACACGTCATCAATTACAAGAGAGTGCACTCTATTGCTACTTTGATGCATTTCTCTCTGAAGTTGAACCTAAAAATTGGCAGCAGGCTATGACTCAATCATCTTAGATTAAAGCCATGCAGGAGGAACTAAATGAATTCCAAAGACTTGAAGTATGGGAATTAGTTCCTCTCCCTGACAAGGTTAACATCCTTACTTTGTTGTGGGTTTATAAGGTTAAACTTGATGAGATGGGTGCAGTATTGAAGAATAAGGCTAGATTGGTCGCTAGAGGATATAAACAAGCCTTGGGTATTGACTTTGAAGAATCTTTTGCTCCTGTTGCAAGATTGGAGGCCATTAGACTATTCCTTGCGTATGCTGCTCATATGAACATGATCGTCTATCAAATGGATGTGAAGACGGCATTTTTGAACGGTGAACTAAGGGAAGAAGTCTATGTTAGTCAGCCGGATGGGTTCGTTAGCACGGAGTTTCCTAATCATGTGTACAAGCTTAAGAAGGCTCTCTATGGGTTGAAACAAGCTCCACGCGCGTGGTATGATCTCCTCTCAACATATCTCATTTCGGAAGGCTTCTCCAAAGGCAAGGTGGACCCCACTCTATTCACTCTCAAGGAGGGCAACGACATGATACTGGTACAAATTTATGTTGATGATATAATATTTGCTGCCACTAACATAGAATTGTCTAATCGCTTTGAGAAGATAATGTCCACACGCTTTCAGATGTCAATGATGGGAAAATTTTCATTTTTCTTAGGATTAAAAATTTCTCAGAATCCTAGAGGCATCTTTATTAATCAATCCAAATATGCTCTAGAATCTTTAAAGAAATATAACTTTGAAAATTGTGACCCCGTGGACACTCCAATGGTGGAGAAATCCAAGTTAGATGAAGATAGGAATGGGACTATTGTCGATCCAAAACTTTACCGTGGGATGATCGGCACCCTTCTCTATCTGACTGCTAGCAGGCCTGATTTGCAATTTGCCGTATGCATGTGTGCCCGGTATCAGGCTCGGCCTACCGAAAAGCACCTACATGTTGTTAAAAGGATCTTTCGGTATCTCAAAGGAACACTTCATCGTGGTCTATGGTATCCGAAAGATTCCTCTATTGCTTTAATATCATACGCAGATGCCGATCATGCTGGGTGTCAAGACACGAGGCGTAGCACTTCTGGATCTGTGCAACTCCTTGGGGATAGATTGATCAGTTGGTCTTCAAAAAGGCAGAAAAGCGCTGCAATTTCTAGCACGGAGGCTGAATACATCGCCATGTCCGGTTGTTGTGCTCAAGTCCTTTGGATGAGATCACAATTAACTGACTACGGTTTGGGATTCAACAAAATCCCGATGTATTGTGACAACAAGAGCGCCATTGCCCTTTGCTGCAACTATGTTCAACACTCCCGGGCCAAGCACATAGACATTCGCTACCATTTCATTAAAGAGCAGGTGGAGAACGGAGTGATCGAGCTGTATTTTGTCACTACTGAGTACCAGCTGGCAGATATGTTCACCAAAGCCTTAGATCGAGGACGAATCGAGTTTTTGATCGACAAGCTTGGCATGAAATCATTCACTCCAGCGACTCTCAAAGAATTGGCAGAAGAATCAGCTGAATAATGGTGGTAAACTATTCAGAGTATCCTTTGTTCATGATCATGTATATTATCGTAAATATATAAACCACAAAAAGAAAAATACAAAAATATAAAACCAACAAAAACCATAGAAAATATAAAACCTAGAAAAACCATAAAAATTACAAAATCCAGAAAAACCAAAAATATTTTTCGTTTTAAATCGGGCATGTCTTTTAGTACGGTAATATTTACGGCTTTAGAAATGTCGATCAATATTGACACGGCGCCATAAATAGAGTCCGTATAAAAGTTGTACATTTTTAAAACATGCCCATTATGGCTTGTAGTTATTTCAGACTTCAACCCGGTTTTCATATTAAAGTCACGTATTTCCGTGGAAAACGTTGGCTCACAACGGGAATTAATTTTCTCGGGCATGATTTACAAGCCAAATCATGCAAAGGGATCAAGTTTACTTTACAACTTGGTCTAACACGAATTAGTGTACGTCTCAGTGCATTAATTTGTCTAAATAAGATAAATCTTATTGCCACCACGAATCAATCTTTTTCAAGACATTAATTGGAAATGTTTTCATCAATATTTGACTCTTTAAACAATGACTACAGCTCTTTAAATAGAAAACGGGTCATCGTTTAAGGGGGAGAAAATATTAAATCATCTTCGTCATCAAAACAATTTTTCAAAAGTGATTGTGGAAACTTAATTGGCTCAATGGTTTATGAGTGGTTTTGCTTTAGAATACGACTTGTGCTCGATCAATGTGATTGGAATAGCTTTAAGATCTTGGAGATTTGCCAATAGGTTGCGATGCTTTAAGTTGTGTGAGATGGTCGTGATTAGTTTACCTAAGCAAGGATAAGTTGGCTAAAATAACGATGGTTAAGGAGACTAGAAAAAACAAGGAATAAAAGGAAAAATTGAAAAGTGTAGGGTTAAAAATGACAATCTGTAAAAGTTGTTAAAAAAGTTTGACCTAAGTCAAAACAAACCCCCCCCCCCCCCCCCCCCCCGTTTTTCTTTCAGATTCACTGTTTATGTTTTTTTCTCTCCATCCGCCATTAACAACACATACAAGCTTTCAATCTCTCGTTTTCATCTCTCAATCCATCTCATTCGATCAAAAAGGTATTAACATCATATCTAATTCGCCTAACTCATTCAAATCCACTTAGTTAATTCGCTTGAATTAAAGTTAATCTAATTAGGGTTCGTTTGCCTTAATTTAGGGTTATTTAATTAGGGATTTTTGTTGGGTTTTATGCGGAATAGCATTAGAAGATGTTGTGTTGCCTTAGATTTCCTTAGAACTCACAAACGCGACTAGATTAATCACTAATAGGCTACGTTTGTAAAGTTCCGGATGAACATGGATAACAACTTCCGAATGAAGGAAGTTTTGAACGAACTTCCGAATGAAGGAATGTTCTGAACGAACTTCCGAATGAAGGAAGTTCCGAACGAACTTCCGAATGAAGGAAGTTCCGGATGAACTTCCGAATGAAGGAAGTTCCGAACGAACTTCCGAATGAAGAAAGTTCCGAATGAAGGACTTCCGAATGAAGGAAGTTCCAAATGAAGGACTTCTGAATGAAGGAAGTTCCGAATGAAGGACTTCCGAATGAAGGAAGTTCCGAATGAAGGACTTCCGAATGAAAGAAGTTCCGAATGAAGGACTTCCGAATGAAGGAGTTCCGAGTGAACTTCCGAATGAAGGAAGTTCCGAATGAAGGACTTCCGAATGAAGGAAGTTACGAATGAAGGACTTCCGAATGAAAGAAGTTCCGAATGAAGAAGTTCCGAATGAAGAAGTTCCGAATGAAGAATTTCCGAATGAAGAACTTCCGAATGAAGAAGTTCCGAATAAAGAAGTTCCGAATGAAGAACTTCCGAATGAAGAAGTTCCGAATGAAGGACTTCCGAATGAAGAGTTCCGAATGAAGGAAAGTTCCGGATGAAGAGTTGTTTGATTGATAGTTGTTTGCATGTTATAAGTACTTGTTGAAATGTGATATGCTTAGAAGTAATAATGATACATATCTATATATTTTTGTGCATCAACCTTTCATGTCTAATCTTAAGCAGATACGATGACTAATCCAACAGTAGAAGCAATCCAAGACTCTCAAGAAGCCGCAATTGCCGAAGCACGAACACTCAAGTTCATACCAAACAACTACCGGCTAAAACCAGCTTAAAAATCCACTCACCATGGATTTAAAGTCGCCATAGCAATCCTTGATCAATCTCATTTCAAGAATGCTTTAAGAAGTACTGCCTCGGTGCCTTATGATTACATGTATGAGTTCTGGGCTACCAAGGAAAGCACTTCAAACAAGATCACCTTCACCATCGACAACAAACAGCAGACACTTACTGTATCAGACTTCCGTAAGATATTTGGCATTCGGGATACACCCAAAGGTATGGTATTTTCGAAGGATCCTACCAAAGACGAACTCATGGAGCTGTTCGAGGCTCTTGGATGTCCTGACATACGAGTTGTGTCGGAGTTTACCACTGCTAAAGTAGGTCAACCTTGGAGAGCACTCTTGGGTATTCTCAGTAGATGTCTTACGCCTAAAACAAGTGGGCATGATGCTTTGCGCAGTCTTGTTATGAACATCTTCCATGGAATGTATAAAGGCACAAATGCATATTATGCTTTATTGTTGTGGGAAGAATTCACCTTTCAACTCTTCCAAAACAAGAAGCTGAAGAATAACTTCTTTCCTTATCCTCGGTTTATCAAGCTTATCATTAATTATTGTATGAAGAATGATGTTACTATTGATAGGCATGCAGCAAGTCGTCATCACACTGAAGAGGCTGATCATACTGTAGATCTAAGGCATGAAGGACCATCTGGTGGTGTGATTCCTGGTCCTATTCCCGATTATCTTCTAACGGATAGAATTAACGGTTCTGCTGATTACAAGCTACTGCTGCTAGAAATCAAGAAGCTAAAAGCAAGCCTTCAGACTGGAGAAGACTCGTCTACTATGGTCAAGAGTAAAGGTAAACGCAAGCAACCAGCTGCTTTACCTAAACCCGAAACCAAGAAGAAAAAGACTGAGGTTAAGAAGGGAAAGGGTAAGGCTGATGAGTTAGTTCTACGTGACGAAGAAGATGTTGTTGATCCTACTCTTGACAAGGCTGAGAGGAAATTAATGAAGATAGCTATTGAAAGGAGTAGGAAAGATACGGGCGGTAGTGGTTCAGGTGCAAGGATAAATATTGAAGAAGAGTACGAGGAGCCGGAGGATATTGATGAGTTTGGGTCACCTGAACGGTATTCTACTTCGAAGGAGACATCCATTCCTGTTTCAGCAAGTGTTGAAAAAGAGTCCGGTGCTCCTACAATCATGGTACCTACTCAACCTTTAGTAACTCAACCTCCACCAATACAACCCTTACCAACCAGACCGGTTTCAACACCATTCCTTCCACCTCCAATAACTCCCATTCTCAGTACTGTGGTCACAACCGAGCCTCTTCAACCAACCCAGAGCAGCTCTGCATCGTCTACAATGGCTGCATTTGTGATGGCAGAAATGTTGGATAAACATACGGATAATCACAAAAGAGAGATGGATGAACTTCGCAAAGAGCTACATAGACGAGCTCAAAGTGAAGAAGCATTTAAGAAAGCCCAAGAAGAGATGCTTGCTAAGTTCGCTGCAGAGATGGAGTTAACACGAAAAGCTCATGCAGAAGAACTAGCTCAGGTTAAGCAGGCTGAAGCTGATAAGCATGTTGCACGTATCACGAGACTTCAAGCGATGAGGGATAAATACAAGGAGCAAAAAGAAGCACTTGAAGCTTCTGTTGAAGAGAGAGTGAAAGAATCCGTTGAATCCATTATGCCTAAACTGCGTGATGAGTTGAAGACACTCGCGGCTGATAACTTGATGATCAAGTCATCCAATCCTTCTGAATCCGCCTACAAAATTGCCTATGACTTGACGGATTTTGAATTAAAGAAGATTCTCAAAGCTCGTATGAGGGAACTTGGATCGTTTGATAAATCTAAGTTTCAACGGGCTCTTTACAAATCCCTGAATGACGCTATCATGGAGGATGATAGGTTATTTAAAACGTTTGGAAGTGTGGTACCATACCACATTCTGCCTGAGGAAGAAAGGGAAGAAAGTGAAGAAGAAGAGGGTACTGGTGAAGAAGAAGGTGAAGAAGAAGAAGAAGAAGAAAAGGATGATGACGATGACGATGATGGTGATGATGATGAGGATGATGATGATGATGATGATGGTGATGATGGTGGTGATGGTGGTGATGGTAATGAGGAGAGTGCTAAGGGGAGCAACGAGGATAGCGATGAGGATGATGATGGGGGTAAACAGCCTGAAAAGGGGGATAAGGTTGCCAGCACAAAGAAACCTGCTAAGTCTGGAACCAAGTCTAAGAAAGATGCTGCGGATAAAGAACCATCCACCTCAACGGAATCAAGACGATCCAAGTGGCACCACGATGTGAATGCTACTATAGCGTCATCGATTCCCGGTACATCTATCGCTGTATCTATACCTGTTACATCTAACCCTGTTAGTTCTGTTGTTGTTGCTCCTGTGATTGCAGAGTCAGTAACTGAACCTGAAGCTGCACAACACTCGCCCGTTCATGACACCGCCGAGATGCCTGAATCAGAACCAGCAGATGTTCACATTTCTACTCCTCTACAACAAGAACCACAATCTACTGTTCCTGAATCAAGCACACGGGACTGGGCAGACACGTTGGAGATTTACGAGACTGCACCGCCACAGGCTTGGATCACGGCAGCGGCGCAATATGATCCGATCACAGACGCTGACAGAGATGTTTTATATCTCCGTATCCGCAGTCCGATTGACTTATGTGCATTTCTGGCTCATGAGTATAAGACTTCGGTTACTCCGTCGTTGGTGAAGAGAGCGCTGAAGGATAAGAGAATTCGCGCCAAAACCAGGTTAACCCGAATGGAGTTCGAGTATTATGTTGACGAGGTCCTGAAAGCTCTTAACACCGTTCAAAGGCTAGGCCTCTATGAATCAGAAAGAGCTCCACCTCCACTTGATCCTTCTCAAGATAATCAAATTGCTCTCGACTTCTTCGTCACCTATGATCTTGAGTATCTTCTGAAGGGTTCATCAAAGTACGCAACCTCCTTGACCTTGCTGAAAGCTGCCAACTGGGGGACCATACCCTGGATCGAGGAAAAGGTAAACCGACTCTGGGTCCCAAGGGTAACTCGTAATTATGATATGTATGCTATTATAGGTGCATCTCATTGGGACGAACGAGTCCGAAGGGCGTACAGGGGTTGCTGCTTAGCCAATTCAGGAAGCAACGTTCGATCCGATATTCGCATTTCCAGCATTTTGGGACTGAAAACTGAAGCCAAGAATGGCTATTATCATGTGACGGAGATTCGTTTGAAAAGGGAGGATGACAGAGAATACAAAATCCAGTAGGGAGATTTTTCTATCATTCGCCTTGAGGATATCGAAGATATGTTGCTTCTGATAACCCGTGATCAACTCACACATATTCCTCGTGAAGACCTCATTGCCTTGAATACAGCACTTCGTATGTTCACACGAAGTGTTGTTATCAAGAAACGAGTTGAAGATCTTCAGTTGGGAGTCGAAAGCTACCAAAGGAAGCTTAACCTCACTCGTCCAGTGAACCAAGTTCTACCTCAACATGTCACAAGATGTCCCTATACCGGCATTTCTGTTCCGAATTGTGGGATTTTCTACCTGAACAGACGTGGGATTATGAAGTTTATGAGGGTAGGAGAACTTTACAAGTACAGTGATGGGACTCTCCTCTACGTCAGAGGAAAATTGGAGCATCTTAATTCGGGTGGGTCTTTACCAGAGATGACCGAGGATTGGCATCAGGGTTATCGGCAAATGGCGAAGTATGTGATTAAGAAGATTGATCAAAAGCTCTGTGAACGTAGATTGATGAGGAGTTTAGAAAGATTCGTTGGTGGTAGACCATATTTAGTGCACCACAAGCTACTGCAACGATCCATCTAATGGGTCGTACATTTAAGGTCCACTTTATATTGGTTTTCAATTGTGAATATGTATATTTGTGAATATTGTGCTTTTGCGGCTTGATGTAGTGTTAAGGTATGATAATTTTTCAAGAATTTCTCACGAGATTCTAAATCTTTCAAAATATATCATACTAAAGCACTACAAATATCCCTTATTAATTTAAGGGGGAGCATTAACATGTTCTATGGCCAAACATCGATTTCATTTTTTACCCAAAGACTGATTAATCCATTCAATATCCCAAATATTAATGGTTAACATTTTGGATAAGGGGAGAAAATGGGATTAAGGAGACTTAAATGATACTTGGCTAAAGATGAAAAAGACTTAACGATTATCCAACTTAATATGTGTAAAGCACGTGTTAAGGGGGAGCGTTTTTGATGAACAAAACACCTAAGGTACAAAACTTTTGATTTCAATATCACAAGTACCTTAGGTGATTTTCAATGATTTTTCATGGTGGCTATACTTTCCCAAAACGCGCTTAATTCACGACGAATGTGGTGACAAAAGGGTGGTAGGAATAGGTTTAGTCCAATGATTCATCAGAGCCGATGGAATCTTCCCAAGGACAATTCCCTAGATAGAATTAGAAGTCCTAGGAAAGTTGGAGAAAGATTGTGAACGTAGCTGAATGCCGACCAAGTACTTAAGCTAGCACTGGAACAATCACAACAAGGTGCTAGTTATGACGTATTGGTAAGCATTGAAGGGGTTGAAGAATGAAAAAGAATTGTAAAGATAAAGGGTGTAAAGAAAGAAGCCATCCTTACAACTTTAGGCAGAAACCGGGTCAATACATATGCTATTGAGGTCATTTTTGTTAATGATTCTCGATATTGAAGAAAGACATCATGAACCCAGTGATGCAATGCACAACCCTTCCCAGCTAACTCAAATATCTCTCAAAAGGTATTTGTTTTAATCACACGGAGATCAACACGTTATCTATTGGTTTATTCACTCCAAATAGACTGGTATTGAAAAGGTGGCACTCCTCTCCAGCCATCGCTCACTAAATCAAAACGCACTATCGAGTCTAGAGCCAAGAGATCATCAAAAGTCTCATTAGGACACTTTCCATTTATTCCTTGCTTTCTCACACACTGTGAAAAGTAAGAGATTTTTATGAGTCCTACGCAGTATTCCTGTAATATTGCCAGAACATCCGAGTAATACGCAAGTACTACAATGAAGATCGAAATCCTGCTTGAGCCAACATCAAACAAGCTCATGGTAGGTTACACGTGCGGTTCTTTTAGAACCAATCTTGTGAAAAACTGGAAAGAAACAGTGGTTTAATTCTTAATTGAACTTAAACTCGTTCCAGGCCTCTACGCATTATCATATGATCTTGCCAGAACACTCAGAGTGACTCTTTATTGATCACAGTGACGAGTGGAAATCCTTCTAGTGTTAACATCAAACAGCACTTGGTAGGTGACGTGCAAGATTCTTCATGAATTGAGCTCGTGATAACTGGAAAGCAACGATGGTGAAAATCTTAATTGAAATTCACTTGTTCCAGGTTTCATGAATTGACGGCTTCAAATCACAAGGATAATTTATCCAAGTGATTCACTCTTTATGTTCGCAGTCAGCTTGGGCCGGTCGAATAAAGAGAACGGGTTTACCCGTGAAATCCTGTCAGGAAGTTACTTAATTGAAACTATCCGTCACGGGTACGATATCTAATATCGTCCAACGGTCTTCACTGACCGGAGGTAAAATGCTACCGAATTAGAATAAAATGTCAAAGCCATTTTATTCGTGTCGTTGCTGTGTACCTGTTAAAGACGGTGGCGTTGTTGTGTACCTGTTGAAGACGGTGGCGTTGCTGTGTACCAGTTAAAGACGGTGGTGTTGCGGTGTACCTGTGGAAGTCGTTCCCACATGCTTATGTTTTTCTGCATCAAAGTTCAGCAAAATTCAAGAAAGTGCAAAATGAAGTCTTCCGATGTACCAAACTCTGAAGCTTTCAAGAATTCAACAAAAAGACATAAGTGTGTGGAACATGAAGTCACGAGGAGGCAAGTTTCACAAGAAGGCAAAGATCGCACGTGAAAGGCCAAAAGAACAATGCTCTCAAGCCAAAGCCTAAAAGATCAAATCAAAATATTCACAACAAAAAGAAAGAAGAAAAGACTACGAGCTGAAGAACAAAGACTTAGTATAGTATGCTAGGTTTAGAACTTTGTAAACGTGGAGTGACCTCCCTTAGGGGGAGATTGTTAGAAATACGTTTTTACGTATATTAGAAGTATCGGTCACTCCACAATATTATTAATGTTGTAATAGCTCGTAATTAGTGTTACTTATTAAGGTAAGTAAGAAACCGACCCATGGGCTTGTCATGGGTCGGCCCAAGCCCAAATAAGGGCCTAGGATATAAATACCCTTTCCACCATGGAAAGGGGTTGCTTGTTGTTCATTTTCTAGTTTTCATTTAATAAAAAGACACATAGTTTCTCTCACTTTCTCTCTCTAGTTTCTCTCTCTAGAAAACATCAACCCACTTCATAGATTCATAGGTTATCAAGATTCTACATGACGTGTTTAATACAAATTGCTTCATCATTATGATCCTTAAGGTGGAATGGTGAATGTCAATTCCCTTGTTTATGTCCAAGGAGCCTTCGGGTGTGGATTATAGATAATGAGCACTTTTACATCTTAAAGAGCCTCAAGGTGTATGATGTAAATGTTGCTAACTCCATTAATAAAGTCAAATTGAATTTGGAGGAATAATTGTTGCTTTAAGTAGTCCTATTAGCCAAATTTCGGATCCGGGAATTTATTCCTCAAATCGTGTTAAGTTATACTTGATGTGGGCTTTCTTTAGTGACAACGGTTTTTGAGGTCGAGGTTAGGTTTTGAGTGTTGGGTTTACATCATTTTTGCCTTCATTATTGGACTAATAATTATTAAATAAGTCAAATGAGCCTTTGGATGAATGAAAAATTTTAAAATCTAGAGATACAACTAGGAATAAAGGAGATTGAGTTTAACACAAATTACTTGTATGAGTGGTCTTAACATTGGAACTTATGATTGGCAATGATCTTGTTTTTAAACTGGGCATGGAAAGAGTGAAAATCGAGGACGATGAATCTAATCGAGTTTTATGATCCTAAAAGTTATTTCTCAAATAATGAAAGCAATACATTATGTCTTTTCAAAATAAACTATCATAAGTTGAATAAAAGTATAGTTAGTTGTTTTATTTTATCATTGCGTGAGGACACGGCAAGTGCTTTGCAAGGGGGAGTTTCATATGAGTGTAATTACTCATATCATTTATATCATAATATGGACTTAAAATGGATAAAACATGTGAATATTGTATTGTATTTGTTTGTTTTCTCGTTTCGTGTGTGTAGGTACCAAGATCATAAATATCGGCAAAGATCGACACGAGATTTGAAGATTTAACTACAAGGCCAAAAGACAAGTTCAATTTTTGAGGATTCAATTTTAACAAAGGTTTTGGGCCAAGTGGGTCCCACATTTACTTATTGGTCCTGAAAGCCCAATAGTGGAAGTTTAAAGTTTATAGGATCAAAGGGCCCAATATCAGAGTAAAGAAACGGTTTGAGATATTATATCAATGGTCTAATTTTAATTTCAAGCCCAAGGGATGGTGGACGTTTATTTTCAAAGTCCAAAAAGGTCAAAAGCCCAATATTAACAAAAGTTAATAGACGAAGGAAGTATTATACTCGGTTTAGCAGTTGGTTCAAGGGCCCATCACAAAAGAGTTAAAACGGTGGAAAGAAAAAGTATGATATATACTTTTCACTTGGTCAAAGTCTCGGTCAAAACTCCAAATAAACAAAGAAGAAAAGTTAAACTAATAGAGAGAGGATCTGGGGATAAAGATAGCAGTCAAGAACCCTAGAACAAATTGGGGGTTTCCAAAATCAGGCATCTGGCCTCCACGCGCTGAAATTGATTGCCTAGAAAAACGGAAGACAAGATACCAAGCACCAAGTGCCAGGGTGGCACTTGGTTACATCATCCATCCACTCTCATTGGCCAATATCCTGCCAATCAGTGAGAGGACCAATGATTTCCTGCCACATCACCACCAAAGAAGCACAAGATGCACAAATCTTGTACACCCTGGCAATCCGAGTGAAAGAGGGCACGTATCCACCATTGGATCAAGATTTGGATGAAAGAGAAGTGCAAGATACCTAATCAAGGGCTAAAATCTCCTCATCCCCAACAACCCACCCCCTCGGTTCATCTATAAAAACCCTCTCTTTTCCATGTAATTTATCCCTTTTCTTTACTTTACTGTTATAATGAAATTTTTTAGATAGGATTGTAATTTTTCTTTTATAAATATTGTAATGACTTATTTGATTTAATAAAATTTGATTCCCAGTTTCTTAATCTTTATTCTCTCGTTTGGTTGTTTCTTTTTATAAAGAGTACTTGCAGTTTTAATCTAAAAATATTGTTTAATTGAGAGTTATTCTTAAAAGCTGAAATCATAGCTTATTTTGAATAATAAAGTTAGAGATCAGGATATTAATATTTATTCCCACTGAACAAATACAAAAACTAAGTTGCTGGTTCGATGAATATGGGTTCGTGATTTTCTTGATGTTTGGTTCGAGATGATTGATGGTGGTTCGTGGTATTTTGGTGTCGATTTAGGTTATAAGGAAGTACAGCGCTTCCTTCATCATCAACGGTTAATTTTCATCAAAAAGGTTAAGCACTTTTAATTTTTCTAAATTTTTTTAGTTTAATATGTTTTTCTTATGTGTTTGTGGATGATTATTATTTGGTAAAGTTTATGTTTATGAATCTATTATTCTGATTTTTTTTGTCTACTGTTTTTGGATATGATTCGTTGCTGATGGTAATCATAGGTTGGATCTGAGTATACGTTAGTTTTTGATGTTAACTTATGAATGTTGTTGATGTTGAATGTATGATGAGAACTTTTATTTTATAGTCTGCTTGAGATTGATTAAATTGTTTGTGCTAAATTTTTGTTTAAATATTATGTGATTATAATGAGTTAATAATGATTCGGATGCGAAGTATTTGACTGAAAATTCATTGAGTAAACTGTTAAATCTGATCTGCTGAATCGTGTTGTAAGATTGGGTTTATTGAATCACTGTTTGAGAATGGTTTGATGATATTGGATTGCTGTAGGTTCAGTTTTTGTTATTGTTGAATATACAGATTTGTTAGTTACTGATCTTGTTGTTAGACTGCTAATATGATCTCTTCTGTGATCAATAGACTATACTGAGTGTGATATACTATTGTCACAGAATTCTTTTTGAGCTTGGTTTTAATTACTGATTTGGTAAACTTTGTTGATTTATAGAGATTGGATTTGTGATTCTGTTATGTTTGGTCTACTGATTCATTTAGGACTGTTATTTGCTAATTTTACTATGTCTAAGTAATTTATTGATTTAATATTGTACTGTGATTGTTAAATTCGTTACTATTTATATTATTTTACCATTACATTTTTACTGTTGTCTTAATTGATACAGTAAAAGTTTAATATTCATTTCCAAAAACATAATTCCAAAAATTGTCCGCCATGGGACTCGAACCCTTGACCTCAAGGTTCACACACCAACAACTTACCAACTGATCTGGGCATCTTTTTAGTACTAGCATTAAACTTTGAGTTTATATCACGTTAGTTATATTGACTTTTTAAATATTAGATGTTTTTTTACATTTGATTTAAAAAGTTTAATTTAAAAATTATAATTACTTTTAGACAATGATTTGTTTATTTTAATTTGAGAAAAAAAATATTAGTTTAAAATAAAATAAATAAAATTAAAAAAAATATTTTATTACTTTTAAAATTAATATTGTTTTAATATTGATTTAATAATTTTGTTTTTATAATTTTGTTTAAATAGTTTGTATAAATATAAAGTTTAAAATAAAAATAAATAGTCAATTTCTTTTAAAATAAATTTTGTTTAAATAGTTTGTTTCATTAAAGAGTAAATTAATAAATAAATATATAGATTTAAATTTCGTATTTTAGATTTTATTTTGGGAAGCGGGTCATGCACTCTTTAGGTTAAAAGTAGGAATTTAAATAAAAACCAAAACCATTCAAATCAATTGTCCTAATCAAAACGAAAGTCTCAAATTCACGATTTTCTTTTGTACAACAAACCGGGATCACTCACGTGTTTAATTAATCCGTCTTTAGCTTATTTTGGATTATTACTTTTTTCTAAAGGTAATTCTTAAATTTGCTCTATAACGTATTATATTAAAATACATCGACACTTTCCCATACATTATCGAGTGAGGAGGAATTCAAGGAAATTTAGCTTATCATAGATATGAGCAAGTTCAATTTGTTGAAAACGACAACAAGCACACGAGGAACCATGATGCAAAATAAAGTCGTTAGATGGGTGAGGTCCATCAAAATTAGAGTTTGGTGGAGAGGGAGATAATGGATAAGAGATGTTTTCACAATGCCTAGTGAGATTAGGGAAAGAAGATAGGTCATTGAGTTGAGGAGAGTTGAAAGGTTTAGGTGGTGGTGGAAGAATTTCCTTTTCTCCGGTAATTGGATTTATAGAGTAAGTCTCATTCCAATATTTAATTGGAGAGAAAGAAGAATTCTTGGAGGATTTTGGAGAAGAAGAATCTTGAGGATTCTTGTTCTTTTTTATCCAAACGGGTCGAACCGAGATTTTCGGTTTCTTTGAAAGCTTAGAAGAAGAATCTTTAGGTTGAGAAGATTGTGACAAAGAAATGTCAAGGTTAGGAATGGAAGAATTAGGCATTATGAGGGATGAAGAGAAGAACTCCCAAAAGAGAAGAATTTAAAGAAAATAGACAAGGCAAAGATTTGAAATTAAAATAAAAGGTTTTAGGGAATGTTTAGCAAAATTGGGTAAACAAAGAATCTTAACCAAGACAGTTGTCAAAGAAGAAAGACCAAAAATAAGATAAAAGTAGCTTTCCTGTACGCGGTTCCTTATGGGAGCCCGCGGTTCCATATCGATATGGAGCCGCCTAAGGGCTAAGGATCCGCGTCCAGTGGACCAGAGACCATGATTTTCAAAATTTTTGGAGAAAAATAAGACTTTTTCAAAAAAATTCAAATCTTGGATTTTTACCTCTTTTAGCACTAGAGTATGCTAGGGTTGCATAAAAGCAACACATTCACAGAGAATGTCTTGACAAAGGGTGACAAAATATTTAGATAAAATTTTGATCCAATTCTAAGTCAAGTTTTTAGAGGTTGTGATAGATTTAGGTTCAGTTTTAAATAAATTGAAGTTGATTAATGTGACCACATAAGTTAAAACACATAAAACTAAATCTATAGATCATCCTCATGAGAAAATCATGAAGGAAAAGAAAAGAAATACAAGAAATAAAATAACAACTAACTAATACAAAGTTAGCTAAAACTAGGTCTTGAATTAATAGTCCTCTTTGACTTGACCTTCTTTAAAAAGCATTTTATTTTGAAAACTATCATTCATATCCTAGGAGGAGGAGGCATGGAGAACAAGGCAAGAAAGAAATCATGAAACCTTCTATGAAGACCAAGAAACTCCAACCTTAGGTTTTGAATGATGTAGTTATTATAGAGACAACATGGGCAATTTGCACCATGAGCTTCTAGGAACCCAAAGAAGTAAGGATCACCCATGAAGTGAGGAATAGGAATGCCCAAGATAGGAGCATTAGTGTTTGAGGGTGGAGGAGGTGGAGGCATAGTGCCCAAGGGTAAAATGGGAGAATTTGGTGAAGTGAAAGGAGAGGTAACCAAAGGCTCAAGGATAAAGGGAATGCTTTGTAGAGGTTGAGGTTGAGTATTCCCATCCAAAGGAGGACTAGGAGTGAAAGGTGAAGAAAGCTCATTCATTCTTGATTGGAATGAAGAGGAGGTAGAACCATGTGAATGGTTAGTACCATGGGTTGAGTTTGTCTTTCATGGAACAAGGGGTGGTGTAGGTGAAGAGGAAATGAGAATAGGAGAAATCTCATTTTTGGGAGTGTGAAAAGATGAGGAACCAATATTAGGTAACTTAATCTTAATTTTAAGGCTTCTTTTGGAAGAGGAAGTTTTGGAAGAAGTGGATGTTCTAGTGGACACCATAGTTATGTGTTAAGGTTTAGAGAAGAGTTGAAGGGATGAAGAACACAATCAACAAGAGAGGGTTTAAGAAGAGAAGGGAATGATCCAAACAAGTAATGTGTTAAAATCACTTTAGGCGAATAATGAAATTAGGTAGCCTAGTTTAGGAAAGTGCAGGTTTTTAAAAAAGTTTATCAAAGTTTTACACAGATTAAGGAAAACAGTGTAAAGCAAAGATTCTGTCGAAACAGTGACAGGCGGTTCCTTATGTAGGGTCGCGCTTCTTTATCGCTAAGGAACCGCGGGTTCGATATGGAACCGCGACCACAGATGTCAAAAGTGTGCACTTCCTCAAACTTTGGTTAGTCCAGATTTCACACAAGTAAATAGCAAGCTAAAGTTAACTATTAATCAAAATCTAGGAAGCTAACAAACACATAATATGCACAAAGCTATGCAAATTGAATGATCAATAGCATAGATGATTAGGATTAAAATACTAAGTAATCCAAACACAAAGTATTAGTTACCAAACATAACATCCTAAAACTAAAAAGAGAGTAAGGATAAATTGTTCAACAATTCAAACATGTTTACAAACATGTTAACCTTGATAAACCAAGCTTCATTTCTTCTTCTTGCCAAGTCCCTTGATCAATTTGGCTATGCTCTTGAACGATCCTATTGACTCCACTCGATGATCATACAACTCACCTTGGGTTTTAAGATTAGCTCGGTAGACATCCTCAAGACCAAAGTTTTCTGGAAGTCCACTAGTGGCATAGTGAGGAGGAGGGATGATTTCCTCTAACCCTTCCATGAAAGTGTCCATGGATGGGTGGGAGTTACTCGAATAACCAACGTGAGTACTTGTGCCTACGCCACCACCATCACTTGGTGATATATTCTCCATCATCGTAATCTTGTGGATCGGACTTTCTCGAACCTCGATCACTTCTAGTCTTTCGTGGTTGTACCTTTTGAAACGGTAGGATGGCACGTTCGACCGAACGAAAGCAAGAAATGTTGATGTCGGGATAGTCTTCACCAACATTCTTAAGAAGGCGAGTAAGGAGCATTGCATAGGGAAGATTTGTTTTGGGTTTGGAAAGAGCATAAGTGATTCGTCGAACGATGTAGTATGCGAGATTTTACTTGGCGTTGGTAGCGATGCAACATAACATGTGCGCCATACACGCTGAAATATTATCCCGATTTCCGCCAAGACAAAGTACATTCTCCCTAAGGATGTCGGCCCAATGAACCATACAAACATTTAGGTCGCTTAAGAGAACCTCATAGCGTTTTACTCGACGCTTGGTAGAGTGGAGGCTTCGTAAAACGTTTCCACTACGCTCTTTACAAATGACATCAAGAATGTAGTCAAGGTCAATCTCTTCATTTGCATCTGGAGCACAGTCGAATGGTTCAAGAAGATAATCAAGTTTCCATTTATCAGTAAATCGACAAGTGCCCACAAATGGAACACGAAGAGCTTGACCAAAGTCTTTAAGAGAGAGTTTAATGAGTCGACCTTCAAGGATGAAGCTAACATATACTCTACAGTTATCATAAATGAGAGAGTATGTGCTAAAGAACTCTAAGAGAAATTTGGGATATATATCCTCTTTGATGTCCAACAAACAATCAAACCCAATTTCTCCAAACATCGATCGAGTATATTTGTATATCCCTCAATATCCTCTTCGACAACTCTACCCTCATGAAAGCAACGTTTTTGAAGTGAGGAATAGGTGTTTGTAAGTTGAGGGGAAGCACACATTTCGGAAAGGTTTGGCATATATTGTCTAGTGTATTTGTGGTCTTGTTGAAATTCCGAAGGCATGATTAGTACCTAAATAAACACAAAAGTATTTCCCCAATTACTCATATGTTACATATAAACCAAAAATAAAAAAGATGAGAATGTGTTTCATTAATTTCTTGACAAACAAAGGTTTAATCCTTATCATTCTCATACTCACAATGTACCTAATTCATTATTGACAATAACACATTGATCATGTAAGATCAATAATGAACTTGAACATTGGTTTTTCAAAACAAGGTTTTTAGGTAAGCATTTAACAATACCATTACCAACTCGTTCATGGGTTCATATCAATTCAATCAATTAACCAAAGCTATTTAGTCAAAATTCAGATTTGTTCTACAAGTGGGTTTTAGTGAAATCTCAATGAATATGAACCTAAGGAATCATAGTAACAATACTATGTCAAATCTTATTCCTAGTAAGGTTCTAATTCAATGTCAATTTTAAAAATCCCCAATTATGAATGTATGAACCCTAGAACAAATTAGATGAAATTGAAAGAAATGACTTACAGATAATTGATCTTGTATGAAGGATTAGTGAAACCCACAACTTGGAATCAATTAATCTTGAGTAATTGAAGGTTTTGGAAAAACAACAATGGTGGAAAACTGGGTATTCTCGTCATTATGTTGGAGAAGAGAGAGAATGAGTTTTTGAAAAAGTGATATTTAATAAAAATTGACTCTTTAGTCGCGGGTACTGGACGCGGTTCCTTATCGATAAGGAACCACCGGTTTGAACCGCGTCGATAACGAACCGCCTACAATGGCATGTTTTTAACAAGGAAAATCAAAGAAATTTTCAAAACCAATTTTTTTTCTAAAAACCTTAAAATATGTCTTAAGCCTTTAGGAAATCATTGGACCACCACAACACTAGGTAATAATGCTTTATTGAAGGGTTACGAGTTGAATCGAGATAGGAAAAGACCAAAACGGACAAACGACTACTCGTAGCAAAGAAGCAAAGGGGATAGGAGTCAAGAGAAATGAATCAAGACCAAGAACATTGCTCAAGAGACAAATGACATTCTTCAAATCGAGGAGACGAAGAGCTTGTGTCATATATAGTGGTTTAAGACGTACCTTTCTGACGAAAGACTAAACGGCTTTGGTAATGAATTATACCAAGCAATTTTGATGCATAGAATAAGATCATTTTCAAGAGTAGTCTTATTCTATTTCAAAACATGAGCAAAGTATAAATTCACTTTCTCTCCCACATGATCGGATAATTATTGCTAGGATTAACAATAACAATATCCTTGGAATATTTCAACTCTAAATGTGTAAAATCCACCTACAACTTAATGAAGTAGTTTTGTATCTCAAGGGATTCACCAATCATCCTAGAGACGAGCTTAATTGCACAAGTTACACATGATATTGGGCCTACTAACCGTAAGAGTGCAAACCATAAAATCATGCTTGATACTTTAAGCTTCTACTAACTTACCCTACATCTCCATAGTGAGTCAAGTATCCAAGCAATGAAGGTTTGAGAGGGAAAAAGGAAAGAATCACAAACCACAAATAAATGTTAAGACAAGGATGCCAAGAACAATCATATAGTCAATTAATGATCAAAAGAATGATCAGTAGGGCGTGTGGAAGGACGAAAGCATACCTTGGCCACAAATTGCATTCCAAGCTTTAAAGGAACCAATGCAAAGCCCAACTATGACTAATAGTGACTACTAAGTCTACAAGGACTAGTATCACTCCTATCCATCTTGATATCATCATTCAATGATGTTGGAAATCAAAGAAGATGAGTCTTCTACAAGTGTAAGTAACTCAATCCACAATCAATTGAATGATTTATCTTCATGAGTACCTACACATAACAAGATGCAAACTAGTAGATACATTTCAAGAGTAAATCTAAAATGCATTAATACTACTAATCTAAATAAGATGCAATATTATCAATTTAAAAGGCTTATTTTCAACCAAAAATAGTTTTGACTAAAGAAAAACTTTAGTACAACTTAACCTTCTAGTTTGAGGAGACAATGGATCGATCAAAGTTGTTAATGCAATGATGCCTAAAAAAGGTTACTTGCATTTTTCAGTCTCGCTTTGTTTTGATTACGACAATATGTAAAAACAAGCATTTACGAAAACAATAAAAACGAATTCTTGAGTTCAAGTATTTTTTATTTCAACCATTATCACTTAGGGTATGAACAAAAAAAAATAATTATACTAATTAAGTGATCAAGGATTTAATCTTTTCTTAAAACTTACTTTTTATTAATTGTGACAAAGTTTTATTATTAAACTTTCTTTTTAAGAAAATGTTTTATTAAATTAATTATTTGAAAATTTGAAATTTGAAAATGGCATATTCTATCTTGGTTTGGAATATCCTTTCAGGATATTTTAATCCCTAGATTCGATCCAACCCACTAAAAGAGAAAAGGGAGAGGACTCTACGCCGGCGGTTCCTTAGCGCCTACAGCGGTTCCTTACCGATAAGGAACCGCGGGCTGCAATAAAGAACCGCGGGCAGATATAGCCGTTGGACATTTGTCTTATAAATAGTGGACCATTCTCAGACTTTCAATCCACCTCTTTTGCACATAAACTTTCAGATTCTTACATACTTCTTAAATCACTCAAATCCTTGATCATTTGTTTAATTACTACTTGTTTAGAAGTGAATCTTTCTCCTCCCATCTTTTCCTCTCAAAGTGAAAAGAGAAGAACACTACCATTGTTGAAGTATTGTGTCTACCTCAAAATCCATTGAAGATCCAAACTTATTTATTCATTGTTGTGTCATTGTTGTGAAGATTCAAGTAGTTGTGTCTATTTGAAAGTTGTGTATGTATTAGGGTTAATACTTAGTCCTCAAAGTATATTGGTGTAGATTGGTCCTAACTAAGATTAGGGCTCGACTTTTAGCTTAGAGTCAGAAATTGGTTAAGCGACGTTGTGTACGGTTTCTCCACCTTAAGTAGCTTGTTGATTAGTGAACTCTAGAGTAAGGAGTACTCTGGGAGTGGAGTATGAACGAGGAGTGAGCTTCCTTGCCGAACCACTATAAACCCTTGGTGTTTGGTTTGATCTTTCATTCCCTTATCTCTTTACATTCTTTATTCTTTATACTTGTGATTATTAATTTAGTTGCATTCATTATTCTTTATACTTGTGATTATTAGTTAGTTGCACTATACCTTGTTCATATTGTGCATAAGAAGGTTTCACATAAATAATCAAGCTTAAGTTTTTGAAAAAGTACTTTTAAAACCAAACTTTAACAAGCAAATTTGAGAAACTATTCAACCCCCCCCCCCCTTCTAGTTTCTACAATTGGTATCAGAGCGTGGTTGCTCAAGACTTTTTAAAATATATTGTATTTTAAAACTTGAGTCGATATATGTATTCCAACAAGTATCTATAAGGGCAATCCATGCAAAGACCACCTCTTTTTGAAACCGATAGTTTTATTTATTGGAAAAATAGGTTTGAGACTTATGTGAAATCAAAAGATTTAGATCTTTGGCATGTTATTACCAATGGTGACTTTTTGCCATTTCAATATAATGAAGTTTCTAAAAGTAAGTAGATAGTTACTTTTGATAAAGCTAATGATGATACTAAAAGAAAACTTGCTAAAAATAATGAGGCTAAAATGGTGATTTATAATGCTTTACCAAAGAAAGAGTACGAAAGGATTTTTATGTGTGAAACCGCTAAAGACATTTGGAAAACTCTTTTAGTAACTCACCCAGGTAATAGCCAAGTCAAAGAAAGTAAAATCGATCTTCTTGTTCAACAATATGAACAATTTGTCATCTTAGAAGATGAAACCATAGATAGTGCCTTTGCTAGATTTAACACTATTATAACTAAAAGCACTTGATGAAGGTTTTTCTAGCAAGAACAATGTTAGGAAGTTTCTTAGGGCGTTGCATCCAAAATGGAGAGCTAAAGTTACGGCGATTGAAGAATCAAAGGATCTCGCCAATTATCACTCGATGAACTCATTGGTAACTTGAAGGTTCATGAGATGATAATTTTGAAGGACTCGAAAATGGTGAAAACTAAGAGTGAAAGAAAGTATCTTGCACTTAAAGCCAAGAAGGCACAAAGTGATCATGAGAGTTCCTCGAATAGTGATGATGAGGAATATGCCTTGGCGGTTAGAGACTTTAAGAAGTTCTTCAAAAGACGAGGTCAATACGTGAGGCAACCAAACAACGACTAGAAACCCTTCTCCAAAAACCGATTTGCCAAAGACGATAAAGGTGATAGGAAATGCTTTAGATGTGGTGATCTAAATCATTTCATTGGTGATTGTCCTAAGCCTTCACGTGACAAGAACCACACGACGTTCGTTGGAAGCTCATGGAGCGATAGAGGTGAAGATGTTGATGACAACCCCAAAGATGAGAAGTGTCTCATGGCTCACACTTCTAAAGAGGTACTTTCCGAAACCGAATATTATAGCAATAATAGTTCTTCTCAAGATGATAGTGAATTAGAAGGCCAATACAATAACTTGCATAAGCTTAGTCTAAAATTTATTGAAAAGAACAAAGGGCTAAAATCAACTAGAACTAAGCTTGAAAACGAGATTAGTGAGCTAAAATAAAAATTAGCTAAGCTTGAGAAAAATAAAGAAATAAAACTAGGATGCTTAAAATGTGAAAACCTTAGGCAAGAAAATGAAAACCTTAAGAGCACCTCCATTAGACTTGAAAAGTTCATGAGAGGTACTAATGCTCTTGATGATATGCTAAACAAACAAATTCATTCTAAGGAAAAACTTGGGTTAGGATATAACACTAATGAAGCATCAACTAGTGAACCAAAACAAGTTAGGTTTTCAGAAAAACAGTCCCCTGCACGCGGTGCTCCAATATATGGGGCGGTTCTTTATCGCTATGGAACCACCGATGGAGCTATGGAACCGCGTCCAGAAGATGATTTTTGTGAAAATCCTGAACTTTCTGAAAAGTCAATTTTAGGTGAAGGACCAAAACATATTCTTATTAACAAGGTCAAAGTAACTTTAATTCAAAAGCCTACTCTAGATAAATTCTACAAGCCCTTGAGTAAACCTATAATGGGAACTAGAAACTTATCTAGACAAACATCTACTCCTCCAAGAGTACGAAATGAATCTAAACCTAGAAGTAGAACACCTACGCCAAAAAGAGATGATCAAGCTAAACCACGACCTAGGAGTAAAACCCCAACACCTAGGAGGAATAATAATAATACTAGATCAAGATCAAAGAAACCTAGGAGAAACTATGGACAACAAAATGGCCATATGAATTGGAATAATTTTCAACAACAATACTTTTCCCCATGGGGAATGTCTCCTTCATTCATGCATCCCAACCAAATACAAGGGATGTTTGGAACTAACAATTTTGGACCCATGAGATATTGGGGACCAAATGTTTGATCTTGTGTGTTGTTACCTAGATATGCTTGGGAATCGATATAGAGCCCGACGAGTGGATTAAGGATAGTGGTTGTTCTAAACACATGACGGGTAATCGATGTTTTTTCTCACACTACAAAGCATATGATGGAGGTAACGTTACATTCGCTAGTAATAGACGTGGTAATATCATTGGAAAATGTACGGTCTCTCTTGACTCTATGATTATAGAAAACGTAGAGCACGTAGATAACTTAGGTTTTAACCTTCTAAGTATAGGTCAAATTTGTGACAATAAGTGTAAGGTCATCTTTTTGGAATATGACAGTGAAATCGTAAAAGATGGAAAAGTCATTGGAAAAGGTGTTATAAAGCATGGGCTTTATGTCATGAAGGTTAATAGGAAGTCAAAGGACAACTTATGTCTAGCGACTATAGATGATAGTTCTACTCTTGGGCATAGGAGATTAGGTCACACTAATATGCGTTTAATTCAATCTTTAGTCTCTAAGGAGTTGGTAAGACACCTCCCCAAGATGAAGTTTGATAGTCACTTTTGTGATTCTTGCAAAATTGGGAAGCAAGTTCACTCAAGTCACAAAGCCAAGAATTAGGTTTCGACCTCTCGGTGTTTAGAGCTCCTACATATGGATCTCTTTGGACCTTCCACCATACAGAGTTATGGAGGTAACCTTTATACCCTAGTTATAGTTGACGACTTCTCTAGATTCACTTAGACTAGATTTTTGGCGTCTAAGAATGAAGCTTTCGATCACTTCGAAACCTTTAGTAGAAGAATTCAAAATCAACTAGGATGTTCAATTGTCTCTATTCGGACAGATCATGGTAGGTAATTTGATAATGAAGTGCAATTTGGTGCCTTTTGTGAAGCTCATGGTATTACCCATAACTTCTCGGCTCCTCTCACTCCACAATCAAATGAGGTAGTTGAAAGGAAGAATAGGACCATCCAAGAGATGAGTAGAACGATGTTAAATAAGCAATCGTTGCCTCAAAAATTTTGATGCAATGCCGTGGACACATCGACTTACATTCTCAACCGAATTCTTATTCGACCTTTTCTAGGAATGACCCCCTATGAGATTCTTAAAGGTAAGAAGCCCTCATTGGAATACTTTAGGGTGTTTGGAAGCAAGTGCTTGATTCTCAACATCAAAGACTACCTTACTAAGTTTGACCCAAAGTCTTACGAAGGTATCTTTTTAGGTTATTCTCAAACTAGCAAAGCCTACATAGTCCTCAATAGAACCTCGGGTGTAATTGAAGAATCACTCAACGTGACATTTGATGAAACCCCACCTTCATCTAAGACACCACCTTTGGTAGATGATGACTTAGATGAAATAGACATAGTTAATGCCAAAGATTTTAGAAACATAGGAGTTGAAGACCTTAGTGTTGAAAAGGGAGTAAACAATAAGGAGTTGAAGGATCATGCTCTTGATAATGTCATAGGCGAATTAAATCAAAGGACCCTAAGATCTCAAGTCCAAAATCAAAGTAACTTCTTTTGTTTCGTCTCCTAACCAAATAATGTTAAAGAAGCTTTGATGGACAAGATTTGGGTCATCGCTATGCAAAAAGAATTGAATCAATTCATTGCTAATGACGTTTGGGAACTTTTTCCTCCACCTAGAAGTTCGACCATCATAGGAACCAAATGGGTATATAGGAATAAGTTTGTCTCGTAACAAGGCTAGACTTGTAGCTCAAGGTTATCATCAACAAGAAGGTATTGATTATAACGAGACATACGCACCCGTAGCTAGATTAGAATCCATTAGAATCCTCTTATCTTACGCTTGTGCTTTAGACTTTAAGCTTCAACAAATGGATGTAAAGAGTGCATTTATTAACTGTTTGATCAATGAGGAGGTATATGTGGCTCAACCTCCTGGCTTCATTACAAGCTTAAGAAAGCTCTTTATGGTCTCAAACAAGCATCCCACGCTTGGTATGATAGACTTACAGCGTTTCTTGTAAAACATAAGTATACCATGGGGATGGTAGACAATACACTCTTTACAAAGAAGAAAGGTTCTCACCTCACTATCGTACAAATATATGTTAATGACATTATATTTGGTTCAACTTGTCAATCATTGTGTGATGACTTTGCCAAAATCATGCATGACGAGTTTGAAATGAGTATGAAGGGAGAACTTAACTTCTTTTTAGGACTCCAAATTAAACAAATGGACGATGGTATTTTCTTTAATCAATCCAAGTATGTTAAAGAAATGCTAAAGAAATTTGGATTAGAAGACTCTATACCAATGAAGACCCCTATGGCCTCGGATACTAAACTCACCGTAGATGATGATTGTGAGTCGGTAGACAACACCAAATATAGAGGTATAATTGGTAGTTTTTTGTACCTAACGGCAAGTCGATCGGATATCATGTTTAGTGTTTTCCTTTGTGCTCGCTTCCAAGAGGCTCCCAAAACCTCTCACCTTGAAGCGGTTAAGTGTATCTTCTGATACATTAAGGCCACTATGCATTTAGGATTATGGTATCCTAAAGGGACCGACGTAGAAACCATTGTCTACGCGGACTCGGATCATGTGGGAGACTATGTGGACCGGAAAAGCACTAGTAGAGTACCTTCATGGGTTGTTGTTTAACTTCTTGGTTCTCTAAGAAACAAACCGCTCTTTCTATATCCACCACGGAAGCCGAGTATGTGAGTGCCGGTAAAGCTTGTCAACAAGCTCTATGGATGAAGCAAGAGCTTATTGATTACGGGATTTCTCTTGATGATGTTCCCATCATGTGCGACAACAAGGGTGCAATAGACCTTAGCAAGAATCTCGTGCAACATTCGTGAACTAAGCACATAGAGATTCGCCACCATTTTCTTAGGGATAATGTTCAAAAGGGGAACATTTCGATAGAGAAGGTACCCTCGGTAGAAAACTTAGCCAATATCTTCACTAAGCCACTTAAGAGGGAACCTTTTAATTACTTGCGTTTAGGTCTAGGCTTAATGGAACATATTCCTTAATTGTGCATTCCTATTATATCGTATCTTTTGAGTCTTTTCTTTCTTTAAGTTCTTAAGTTTAATAAACTCTTTTTGAAAATTTCTCTTCTTTTTCAAAATTCTCAAAGCTTTTTCGAGAATGGTCGAGAAATGTTTTTGCATTGTTAATTCAATCTAAAAACATTTTTTATAGCTTCTTACTATTCATAATGAGATTACATAATTCATATGTATGGATCTCTCAAATATAGCAAGAACAAAAGAGAAATATGGAGGATCATTGTGTCATGACCTTGTGTCTAGTTCTACACACCTCCTACATTGATTTTATTAAAAAAACAATCTATGTATTTTGGTCAAAACCTTATTTGGTGAGCTCTTATGTGTTTTCTTTGTCTATCTTTGCTTCTTAGCATATCCCCATGATTAGTTAGACTAGAAAAATAGGATTTGCTGAATTGGAAAATCCTCCCTCATCACCAAACTCAACCCACTGTGGGTGGTTCTTTATTGACACCGCGGTTCCCTAGTGATAAGGAACCGCCGGTGAGTTAAGGAACCGCGCCCAGTACCTTATTTTTCGGGTATTCCTGAAACTCCAAACTTGTTCCAACACTTTTTAGAATCTCTGTTTCAACCCTTTGACCACCCCCAAATTATCTTGGACTTTCTCTATATAACCTTAATAATTTTGCATTCTTTCTCAAAACAAAATGTCTTATTCCCCAAATGAAAGTTTTCATTCTATTCCATTCTCTCCAATTGCTTTCAACCCCAATTCACCCAAGAACACTCAAAATCCCATCTCTTCTCCTTCTAAGAATGGTGATTGTGGAACTTCTTATCTTCCACCACTAGCCTTTAGTGTTCTACCTCCTTCACATGATAATGTCATGCATCATGGAACATATTGTCAATGTTGTCAATATCAACATCTTGCTATAGCTCACATCTATGAGGAGTTGAATTACATCAAGAGTCTTTTAGTTAAACCTCCTCTTTACTACAACTATGAGATCTCTACTGATGGTGTAGTTTTGTACACCTTTAGGAAAAGGATGCACAAAGTAGGGCAAGCGTGCACGACGATTTAGGAAAACCGTGTGTGAATGACCCTAAGTGAGTTCGTTCTCGAGGAGGCAAGTGCGTTGTGTTAAGAGTTGATATTGATTTGTGATTATATTGATTGAGAAAGAAATGGGATTAGAAAAGAAACGACGGTTACGAAGACGGATCGAGCTAAGACGAAAACGCGTTCACGTAAAACCGTAAAAAACTACAAAATTTAAAATTTTAACCTAAAAATTAATTATAAGCTAAAACAAGTCCAAAATAATATAAATAAGAAATAAAATCCAATAAAAATATTTTAAAACCTTTTATTAATTAAATATTCAATTTTAAATGCTAATTAAAGCCCTAAAATTAAATATAATTAATCAAAATGTCCAAAATATGATTGTATTGAACAAATAAGTTACTTATATTATTTAAAGACTAAAAAGTATTTTTCTTAATTTTTAAAAACAATTTTTCTATTTTTAAATTACTAAAAACTATTTTTAAAATTAAAATAATTATGAAAAATAATAAAATAATGCTAAAAATATTCTATCAATTTTAAAAATCCTAATTTACTCTAAAGAACAGTAGAAAAATGAAAAAGATTAAAAAATATTAAGATTTTCACTAAATGACAAAACTAGTTTAATTAAAACCCTAATTAACTTAAATTAATTCTAAAAATTGATAAAAAGATGAACAGTAAAATCTTTTTTAACCAAAAATCTTAAAATAATATCCTAAGTCCAGGAAAATTGATTAAACTGAAAAATATTACTTTTTGGCACTAAAAGACAAAAACAGAAATATTAAAGTTAATTAAAAATGCAATAAAACCTAAAAATTACCAAATGAACAGTAAATAAAAATTTAATTAATCAGAAAAATCCTAAGTTAAATAAGAAAAATAATGGAACTGGTTTCAAGATCTAATTCAACTTTTTAAGCACTAAAGACAAAAAAGAAAGAAATCAGATAGTGACATGTGTTGGTGTTTGTCTGCTAGTGAAGCAGTGGAAAAAATGATACTAGCAGTGGGAAAGGAGTTCCCACTGATAGTGTTAATTTTTGGTCTGTTTTTCAATGAGCTTAGGAAAGCTTATTTTGATAGCTTATTTAGGACAAAAAGGCACCCTTATACTCTTTGGAGTATAAGGAGTCAGATTATACAAAATAAACAAGCAATCACTTAACAAAATAAGCACCAATTAAGCCAACAAGTTTCTGATTAAGCAACAAGTCAGGTCTGTGAACAGCAAACATAAGTTTCATGCACAAATCCGAATTTCAAAGCCTTATAACTTGAAAATAAGCTCACCAACATGCATACAAATGACACACAATCCTCAGACACCCTATAATCTAACAGCTAAACAAACTTCAAGCACAAATTTCAGGAAAAACAAGCAGATTATGGCAGTGACAGATTTATGCTAACTTTTCAACTTTTTACTTGCAAAAGTGCTCACAACTTCACAAACCTGAAAACTTAAGTACTAACATACAACCTAGTAACCTATGAAGTGTATTCAAACAAGATTTAAATCAAAAGCTTGTCACAAAACCTGTTTAAAACACTTATCCAAACACCCCTTAAAAACTTGAAATGCAATTTTTTCAAAACAACTTAAATCAAAACACACTCAATCTAATCTAAAGCTAGCCTAACATGCTCATAATATCAAAATTACTCAAATCCAACCAACTTAACACACTTAAGTAGATTTTTCAAGCAAATCACATAAGCACCAAAAAACTGATAGTTGAAAAGGTAAAGATGGTTCTACCTTGAGGGACTTACTTCCAAGTCCCTCAGTGACTGATGTCACCTCCAATAGACCCGGGTCTATGCAGGACCTTGGGCAACAAGTGAGCTATGATGAATCCTGCTAAGATAGAAGGAGCAAACAAAATAATACAATAACTGATTTTTTTTTTTGACTTTATATATATTTTTTCTTCTTTTTTATTAAGATAAAACAACTGCAACTTGATTAATCATTGAACATGAATTCAACCCAAAGATTCTCACAAACCAGCTAAAATGAAAACAAATTTCCAAAACAACTTATCATGAACTAAAAAGTAATCTTGCAAAATGAACCTTGAACACACTCACATTTGATAACTTAAAACGGAAATTTAAAGAAAATAAATGGTACTCAGTATATTTTTCAAACCAAAACTTTCATATATCATTAAAGATATTACAAGATAATTTTTTTAAAAAAACTGAGACAAGGAAAAAAACTAAGCGAAATCCCTAGTGCCTTTTATAGGCTTACAATGATGGTTCTAGAAAATAGTAACCCTAATGCTGAACTTCCCAATAAGCCCTTGGTCGAATCTGGAATATGCCAATTTTTATGCTTTCTTCAAATCGTCCCATGTGAGTTTGTTTGATGCCAGGTTGTAAAGGAGTAATCTGAGACGTCCATTGTGACTTTGGGAGCAAGATATGTGTTTGGAATCGTTGGATTACTGGACCACTTTGTCTTCTTGCAAAGGAGTGGGTCAGGGGACAGCTGGGGAGGCACATGGGAGGGGATGGTGACATTTTTGGGGTGTGGGTTTGGATGGGGAGAGGGTGAATTGAGGATCTGGAAAGTTGAGGGGCAAACCCCTTTGATTAGACATAATTAGGATTAGGGTTTGAAGGCCTACGATTTCTAAGGATTTGGTAAATGATGGATTAGATCTATGGATTTGGTGGAAGAGATGGGGAAGAAGGAGATTAGGTGTAGAGAGAGAAAGGAGAGGGAAGGAAAGTAGAGAGAGAAAGTGATTAGATTAATGATGGAATGTTAATGAATGAACTAACCAACCCCTCCTAACATGCTAGGAAGGGTATATATATAGCCCACCCTACATGTGGGCTATATGGACTATACACTTACAAAGTGGATCACGAGCCCATTACATAATTATCATTGGAGCGACCGATCCTTCATAAATACGTAAAACGTATTTCCAACAATCTCCCCCTAAGGGAGGTCGCTCCAAGTTACAAAGTTCTAAATATTCTATAGCTCGTGATCTATGCTAATAATGATGTGACCGAGACTTTCTTTGGGAAAACACATTTCCAACAATCTCCCCCTAAGGGAGGTCACACCATTTTACAAAATCTTAAACCTAGCATACTATGCTTGAGTCTTCGATCTTGTTCTTGTGAATATGCTTGATGTGATCTTTGACTTTAGTCTTGAGCATGTTTCCTTGCCTTGACCTTGTGCATTCATCACTTGTGAAATTTGCCTCTTCGTGACTTCATGTTCCACATACTTATACCTTTAAATTCTTGAAAGCTTCAGAGTTTGATACAGCGGAAGACTTGACCTTCAGACTTTCTTGAATTTGTTGAAGTACTAAGTGTATGTAGTATAAGCATGTGGTGACGACTTCTTCTGGATTGTACACCGCAATGCCACCTTCTTGTTACGCTGCATAAGACAGTTAGCAACAAACAATATACACGGATGAAATGGCCTTGAACATTTCATTCTAATTCGGTAGCATTTTACCTCCGGTCGGTGAAGACCGTTGGACGATATTAAATATCGTACTTGTGGCAGGTAGTTTCAATAAAGAACCTCCTTGACAAGATTTCGCGGGTAAACCCGTTCTCTTTACTCGACCGTCCAAAGCTGACTGCGAACGTAAAGAGTGAATCATTTGGATAATATTATCCGCATGATTTGAAGCCGTCAATTCATGTTCCTGGAACAAGTGAAGTTCAATTAAGAACCGCACCATCGTTGCTTTCCAGTTGTCACTAGCTTGATTCATAAAGAATCTTGCAAGTTACCTACCAAGTGCTGTTTGATGTTAACACTAGAAGGATTTCCACTCGTCACTGTGATCAATAAAGAGTCACTCTGAGTGTTCTGGCAAGATCATATGATAATGCGTAGAGGCCTGGAACGTGTTTAAATTCATTTAAGAATTAAACCACTGTTGCTTTCCAGTTATCACAAGTTTGATTCATAAAGAATCGCACAAGTCACCTACCATGAGCTTTTTGATATTCGCTCAAGAAGGATTTCCATCTTCATTGTAAATACTTTCGTATTACTCGGATGTTCAGGCAAGATCATGAAGATTTTGCGTAGGACTCTTAAGAACTCTCTTACTTTTCACAGTGTGTGAAGAAGCAAGTAAATATGAAAGTGTGTCCTAATGAGATATTTGATGATCTCAAATGGCTCTAGACTCGATCGTGCATTTTGGATTTTAGTGATCGGAGGCTGGAGAGGAGTGCCACCTTTTCAATACCAATTTATTCGGAGTGAATAAATCAATAGATAACGTGTTGTCTCCGTGTGATTAAAACAAATATCTTTTAAGAGATATCTGAGTTAGCTGGGATGGGTTGTGCCTTGCATCACTGGGTCCATGATGTCTATCTTCAATATCAAGAATCATTAAAATGATCTCAATAGCATATGAATTGACCCGGTTTCTGCCTAAGTTGTAAGGAGGGCTTCTTTCTTTACACCCTTTATCTTTACAATTCTTTTTCATTCTTCAACCCCTTCAATGCTTACCAATACGTCATCACTAGCACCTTGTTGTGATTGTTCCAGTGCTAACTTAAGTACTTGGTCGGCATTCAGCTACGTTCACAATCTTTCTCCATCTTTCCTAAGGACTACTATTTCTAGCTATGGAATGTCCTTGGGAAGATTCCTCCGGTTCTAGAGAAATCATTGGACTTTAACCTATCCTACCATCCTTATGTCACCACAATCTTCATCGTCGTGAATAGAGATGTTTTGGGTAAGTGTATGTCACCATGAAATCCATTTTGAAGTGCAAATCCATTTTGCTCCCCCTTAACATATGCTACGATATTCGAAAACATTTCGCACATGTCGGGATGAGCTAACACGTTAAGTCAAACCATTTATGATTGACCATATCCCATATTAAATCACATTTTCTCCCCCATATTAAAAATATTAACCCAATCGATGTTTTTAATATCAATTGATTTAATAGCCTTTTAAGAAAATTTGGGAAGAAAAATGTAAATCCAATTATCTTCATGAATTACACAAGCTCCCCCTCAAATTAATGAGGGTGTACTTGAAACGTAAATTAAATACCTTTTAAACACAAGTGTAAGGTATTTAACACGTGCAAAGATCATATATGATAATGAATTCACAAGATTAGCAATGTACGAGGTTGGACCTGAATAATGGAGAACAACATATGAAAGAAGCACATGGTTCTTGTTCACGAATGTTGGTCTTCCTCATAACTTCTGAAATTATCTTCTCCTTTACACCACATGGACAATTGATATCGTTGTCTTGACACCAACTTGTGAACTACGGCACTTTCGGCATCAAAGATTCTGAATGCTGGACAATTGCTCCCCCTCAATTGTTGACCCGTGTTCTACTTAAAGAGCTGTAGTCGTCGTTTGAGCAGTCGCATCGTCTAGTATGTAGATATCAATTGCAACGGACTTCGGATTGAGGAGTTGATAACTTCGGATTTTGAAGTCAAAGCTTTCCGGTGAAATGCTTGACTTGATTATGAAAAGCGGGTTGCTATCTGAATTAATAACAAACCATTTTGAGCATGTTTTAAAAGTTTGAACTTCTGCTCGAACTTTATTTACAACCCCGTGTCATTATTGAATGACATTTCTAGGTTCGTAAATATTATCGATTCCAGAAGACATGCTCTTTTTATCAAAACATTTTTGAACACACAATTTTGAAAGATTTAGAAAAACCTTTTGAGAAATTCTCGAAAAATTGTGTTCAAAGTTTTGAAAATCAATTACTTGAGCTTAAGACGTTGAATATCTTATAAAACGAGCTCAAGTCCGAGAAGTTGTAAACTTCCCGTTGTTAAGGATAAGTTTATCATCGGCGATAAACTTTCCTTTTATCTGAAGGACGAGTCCTAAGCTGACATTTACTTAGAAGTTGTTTTCATGAGCTTGAAAACTTTGACTGTTTTAACGGAAAGCTCATGACCGAGAAAGGTGAATTTCTCGTTATGAGGAAAAGTTCTCTTATTTAAAAGATACACTTTCCTTTCTGAGCTTAAAACTTCGAATGTTTTAAGACAAGCTCATGACCGAGAAAATTGAATTTCTCGTTATGAGGATAAGCTTATCATTAATGATAAACTTTCCTTTATTTGAAGTTCGAGTTACAGTCTGACATTTAACTGTAAGTCATTGTGCATGAGCTTAAAAACTTTGAATGTTTTCGATATAAGCTCATGCCCGAGAAAAATTAATTTCTCGTTGTAAGGATAAGTTTATCATCGGCGATAAACTTTCCTGCCTTTGAAGAACGGGTTACAGACTGTCATTTATCTATAAGCCTTAATGCATGAGCTTAAAAACTTGGAATGTTTTTGATATAAGCTCATGCCCGAGAAAAATGAATTTCTCGTTTTTAGGATAAGTTTATCATCGGCGATAAACTTTCCTTTCTTTTTGAGAGCGAGTTACAGTCTGTTATGTGACTGTAAGTCCTTTTTGCAGCTTAACCATGAATCCCCTGAGACATTTGTTTCTCTGATATCTGCTTCTTCAGCAACCAAACTCTAAGAGTGTCCTTAGTTGAACGGTATACAACGATTGGACCGCTTCGTTCTTTTGGAACATAAACTTTGGTACCTGCATTCTCATTAGGAGTTTGTATACTTTTGCATGGGTTAGAGATATCTATTTTTGAAGCACGTGGGGGTTCACAGTTGGCTTTACTTGTGTCAGAGGTGGCCTGAGGGGATGATTCACTTGTCTTAGTTGGCAAACGTTTCCTTTTATAGAAAATCTTAAGTTCAGGCTGAAGTGATGTATCATCCTTTGCAATTTCCTCCCTAGTAGTCTTCGTAGAATCAGAGACTATCCTAGTTAAAGGGCACTCGTTTCCTACAAGAGTAAAATTTCTACCAGTGGGGCGCCAAACTTTACCAAAGGGTTTGATTTTAGCTATCCACTGGGACTTAATTCTAGCACGGGAGTTCACCTCATCAAGTAATTTCTTGACACAAGCATCATGATTTGCCGTAAAGACACATTTTCTACATGTTTTACACGTAGCATATTTAATGTCCGAGTAAGATCTAGAATCCCTAGATGATTGATTGATGCTCCTAGGATTGGACATGCTACGGTTAGCAGTGTTGGGTAATCTAGAAGGCATCTGACTAGGTTGGACATTGCTATCTCTTGCATGTGTCTTTTGCTTAGCTTCCCCAAGACCAGATTTATGGCAAACATCATTTGAACTAGTTCTAGACGTGGTCTTGGTATTTTTAGGGAAACTAGAGGCAATCATATGATTTGGTCTTGCTAAAGCTGGAGTGATCACATTGGGCCTAGTTGCTGGAGTGACTGGTCTAATAAGATGAACCAAATCAACTTGGGAGGCAAACCGCGGTCTCGAGGATTGTGGTCGCTCGGATCTAAATGCAGTAGGTTGTCTGACAATCGGTTGTCTGACGAACTGATTTGTAGGCGGTTTCCCCAAGATTGATGGTTTTTCAAGCTTAGTGTCCACACTAGATCCTCTAGTTTTCCTTAACTCGTTTTTCAACGCAGCTATAGCAAAAACCTTTTCCTGTACTTGGGCCTTTAAAGTCTCATTCTCTTTGAGCAAGTTATCTTGGGATGCCAACTTAGATTCAAGCAGTAGAATTTGTTTCAAAAGATTATCCTTTTCAGCTTTAGAATCTAGAACAGTTTGATCCAATTTTCTTTCAAGAACAACGTTTGACTTTTCAAGTTTTTCAAAGTATGTTTCAAATTTGTCCGTTTTCTTAGAAAATTCAAGTTTGGCATCCTCAAGATCTTTTGATTGCCGAGCTACGATCGTTTCGAGCTCTTTAATCTTGGAATCAGAATCAGTTAACGAGGCAGTTATAAAGCATTTATCATGATGAACTATAGCATTCTGAATAATCTCTCCCCCATTATGACTTACATCGGATGAATCAGAAGTGGTATTGCTATCACTCGTTTCCATCCCATGTTTGTCATAATTAGGTTCAGAATTCTCAATATGCGGCATATCATCAGCATATACATCATAAACCACATTACATTGTACCATGTTTGCAGGCTCTGCGTCATAAATGGGTAAGGTGTCATCAAGAAGGATCTCGTGAACATTCCCTGACGTGCCACTGGTATCATGTTGTCCTCCTGATTCCATGCTCTTGCCATCGTTAGGCTCCAAGTTGTCAATCGTATGACCAATTTCCTCTTGCATCGAAGAGTCTTGCACTCCATTATCATACCCTTGCTGAAGTCGAGATCTTTCATAAATCGAAGACGAGACCGAGGTCATGAGTTTCAATATTGTATCACGAAAAACTCGAAGCTCGGTATGTGTATCTCGAAGAAATGATTGGCAAAGCATCGAACTTTCAGACTTGATGATATTAAATTGGAGGAAAAGCGTGAGTTGTGTCACAAGAGCCTTATAAGCAAGTGCCGATGCAGAGTGATTAAAATTTTCATTGTTAAGTTGCTCTGCGAGTTGGGTCAAGATGGTGAACATTGATTCCATGAATATGTGACGATCTTGACCAAAGATTGTCACAAATTCGCTCCCTCCTTGAATCCGTGAAAGAGTGACTAGATGACACTGAAGCATTTGAAATGAATTTATACCACTTTCTCTAGCCTTGTCGTGCATTTGATGCAAGTCTCCCTCTTTAAGTGTTGATTTTAACGATTCCATTGGTAATCGAGGAAAAATGATGTGGCTGTTGTTGTTGTCGGGTTTTAACAATACGACTCGGCTCAAAAATTGTTATCGGCTCAAAAGATTATGAATAAAACCCGATCAAAAATCCGTAATTGCTAAAAATATATCCCGTCACTTTCACTCGTAAATTTGACTTCAAATCCGGCCAGAAAAGAAACTAAAAAAATTAATTTTAAAATATGTAAATATACTTAATGCCTTAACTAAAATTAATTTTTTTTTTAAAAAATATCTAAATATAATTAATTTTAAAATATATAAGGATACTAAAATATATAAATATACATAATATCTTCTAAAAAAACGTAAAGGTGTACTGTTTTTTAAAAAAAAACGTGTATACAAAATAACTAAAATAGAAAAAAGGAAATAATAGAGAAAAAAAAAATCTTGTCTAGTTTCCTCCGCCCAGTCAAAACACGTGGCCCCAAAAAAAATAGATATCACCGCCCACTCAATTCTTGTTTTATCCGCCCAATCAACACGTGGCCAAAAAAATATCTGATAGCGCCTTGTATACTCCGTCTATCCTACCTAAACTCTCTCTCTCAACACCTAAGAATACCCCTCGTCTTCTTTCTCTGATTTCTCTCACTTGGTACCTCCGTCTACAAATCTCTTTCCTCACTCAAAAAAAGAAACGCAGACACCAAACTTCTTATCTCCTACTCAACTATTCACATCATCTAAAATCAATCTCAGAATCTTAAAATCAATATTCTCCCATCTCCTTATACCAACTTGAATCAATCAATCTAAGTCAAATCAAATCAATCCCCATCTTACACATCGAAACCAATTTAAAACACTGATTTAATTCGAGAGTTCTTCAAGATAAAGAAGGTCTCAGGTAGGTTTTTTAACTTTGTTGCATATGGGTTAATGAAGTCCCTCTCTCATCTGTCGCGTCTTTCTTGTTTGTGTTGTCAAAATTGAGTCTGTGAGAAAGAGAGTCTTGATGTTTGTGGAAAAATCAAGTCTTTAATCGAAATCAAAGAAAGAATGGCAACAGATTTGTGGTTGTTCTTTCTTATAAATTCGAAAAACAAAGGAGTTGAATCCTTCAAAATCGATCTATGATGACATTAGTTTCGAAGGTATAGATCGTAATTGATCTTACCATGCATGTGTACACACGAGCTAATCTGAGATCTTTTAGAATTATGAATTGGGTTTAAGTCGAGAGTAGTGTTTGTGTCAGTTTTAGTATTTGTTGTGTGGGTGTGGGTTGAGAATATTTTTGAGTCGAGAGAGTGGGTGATAAAAGTCTGTTTCAAAAAACCGTCGAGAGACAGTGAGTTTGATGAGGGGGTGTTATTGTTGGGGTTGGTTGGTTTGACCGAGAGAGGACTAGGGTGAGGGATTGTTTTGTTTTAGTGTTGTAGGGGAGTTACTGACGAGAGATGTTGGACGAGAGGTGAGTCGAGTGGAAAATTGATTTGTGTGTAGTTGTTGATGTTGAGAGATGAGGGAGTACGAGGGTGAGAATGTGAGTGTGAGTCGAGAGTTTTGGGAACAAAACGAGGGTGAGTCAGAGAGGGTAAGGGTTGGAGTCGAGAGTCCTAATATTGAGGGAGTGGGGGTTTGTTGAGGCTGAGAGGTTTGTGGATCGAGAGGTGATGTAGTCTGGAGAGTGTGCGTGAGGCGTGAGGGTTTTGATTTGAAAATCGAGTCGTGAGAGTTGTGAGTCTGTGTGTCTAGAGAAGAGTGAGTGTGTTGTCAGTCGAGTAGTGTTTATTCCGAATAGACTTCTATTCGGAAAGAGTCTATTTTAAAAAAATCTATTCGGAATGTTTTTCTATTCGGAATGTTTTTCTATTCGGAATGTTTTTCTATTCGGAATGTTTTTCTATTCGGAAAATATGTTTCTATGCGGAAAAAATTTTTCTATGCGGAAAAAATTTTCTATGCGGAAAAATTTGTCTATGCGGAAAAATTTTTCTATGCGGAAAGTCGTGTCTATGCGGAAAGATGGAAAATCTGATACGAAAAACTGATAACTTTGAATCAAAAAGGATTGAAGGACTGATGACACTTTTTATGGACTGATAACGGGATAGATCTGGACAGTATTGGACAAAAATAAAAGATGACAAACTGATAAAAACTGATTAATATAAAATTAATAAAAAAAAACTGATAAAACTGAAACTGCTTATCCAGACATCAATTTGATAAAAATGATTATAAAAAGATGAGAAGAAAAAAGTAATGATAAAAACTGATTAAAAAATTTGATAAAAAAAAAAAAAAACTGATTGGATAGATTAAAAAATTATTAAGTAGTGACGGATAAAAAAAAATGATTAAAAAAACTTAATTATATTAAAAAATTTGATAAAACTAGATGATTTAAAAAAATTGATAAAACTGATAATAAAAGAAATTGATAATAAAAAAAATAAAAATTGATAAAATTTATAAAAAATTGATAAAAAAATTGATCGAAGGATGAAAAGATGGATAAAAAAATAGAAAAGAAAGGATTTTTACCACCAAATCAAAAGATAAAAAAAATGCAAATCCTAAGATTCAACCATGGCTCTTGATACCAATTGAAGGCCTACGATTTCTAAGGATTTGGTAAATGATGGATTAGATCTATGGATTTGGTGGAAGAGATGGGGAAGAAGGAGATTAGGTGTAGAGAGAGAAAGGAGAGGGAAGGAAAGTAGAGAGAGAAAGTGATTAGATTAATGATGGAATGTTAATGAATGAACTAACCAACCCCTCCTAACATGCTAGGAGGGGTATATATATAGCCCACCCTACATGTGGGCTATATGGACTATACACTTACAAAGTGGATCACGAGCCCATTACATAATTATCATTCGAGCGATCGATCCTTCATAAATACGTAAAACGTATTTCCAACAATCTCCCCCTAAGGGAGGTCGCTCCAAGTTACAAAGTTCTAAATATTCTATAGCTCGTGATCTATGCTAATAATGATGTGACCGAGACTTTCTTTGGGAAAACACATTTCCAACAGGGTTTATAGGGATTAGGGGTGGTGAGCAGTTGGGTTTAATCCATTTGGGGGATAATTAACTTTTTGAAATTCTGTTTCCCCCACTTAATAATTAGACATGTTTAATTTAAAAAAATGGGTTCAAAAAGTTTTTGTGATAGGGTTGTATACAAATTTAGACTGGTTCGTTCATTGAAAATGGACTGGTGGGGGTGACGTGTCAAAAGGGGAGTGGTGGGATATGTTTGTGTGTCTTGGCACAAATGGCCCTTGCATTCCTTCTTTCTTGTCTCTTTGATTTAAACAGCTTAAAACAAGACTCCCTTTGTAAATAACTTTCAAACACTTGTCAAATTTGGCACAATTTGTTTATAAACTTGAAACAAGGACTAAACATGCAATTTCTTCATATTCCAAGGACTGATTTTGACATGTTTTCAAACTTCAAGGCTTTGACTTGTTTGTTGACTTCTTGGAGGACCATTATTGACAATTTAGTTTTGTTGAGGGACTAAATTTGCCAATTCTTCAAAGTTGAGGGTCCTTTTTGTAATTTTGACAAACTTTAGGGACCAAACTTGTAATTATGAAGATACAAGGGTATAAAGTGTCAATTCTTCAAAGTTGGAGGACCATTATTCAATATTCTTCAAATCTTCAAGGGTTTTCTTTGGAAAATTCTTCATTAAGGCTTGGTTCATCGTGCGGCTTCGTTTCCCGTGTTCGTTTTTTATTGATTCTTGTGATCTTTTGTCATTTTCTCAATATCCGTACCTAAAATACACAAGCAACAAACACAAGCATATATTTGGGTATTTTGATGATATTTAATGCATTTTAAGCCCAATTTGGACGATGAGACTATGTATAAAAGCAGTCTCATCACTACCCCATACTAAACCATTGCCGTGCCCTCACGCAATGCTAGAATAAAGTATCATAGCATCTCCAAAATTTATTTTTTATGGACTTTATTGAAATGATAATCTAGCTATACTACTACTACTACTACTTGTGTTATAGACATAATGTATGATTCTCATCGCAAAATGGGACGTTTAGGTTCATAGAATAAGAACACGTGAATGCTTCGCTAGAAATAATTTCATCGTCCTCGATTTTCACCCCAATTCCATGCTAAGCGTGCAACGAGATCATTGTCATTATAAGTTAGTAATGCTAACACTACTCATATGCCCTAATCACGTACTTATCCTCCCATTATTCCTAAGTTGTATCTCTTATATTTTATTTTGTCTTAAATGTTTCACGAGGATACATTGTTGACTTATGCGATAATAGAGATTTAGGTCTAAAAATAGAGTCCTAACGGTGTAACTAAGACCATCAAATCAATAACCCCTCCTAATAGACAACGATGTCAAAAAATTAAGTTGACAAGAAGAATCGATAAACACGGTTTTATAACGGTTTTGAACATGAGACTTATTACCAAGACTTTTATACGCCCCCTAACGGAAGGGCCTTATTATCTTTGGTTTACCTCCATCTTTTATTCAACTTCGCCATGAAGCTTTTATTATGACTTCGGTCTTGCCTTGCCTTTTATTATCCGCCTCATCGGTGGTTTTATTAGCCAAAGACGTATATCCTCACGCTAAAGCGAATTTTGGATCTTTAAAGCTTCGAAGATTAAGGCTTGATTCACTTTCAATTTTGCATAGATTTTAGGCCTTGTGGGGCTTCAAATTGTTTGCTAGATTTTGGTGAGCACTTGAAGTCTTATTATTGGGTGAAGCTTTCGATTATTCGGGTGCCAATACTTCAAAACCGTGACGCTGGCGATACCTTAATGTCTTCCCAATTTAATTACACGGAAGCTACTAGAAAAGACTAGAAACCCAACAATCCTAACTAAACCGCTAAGTCAATATTTATTAAGCAAAAAATATTTACATGCGAAGGGAGAATAAGCAAACAACGAGAACACATGAGTTTTTGAAAGAATACGAGTACTCTACGTTTAGCATAGTAACTTATAATTAACTCTATCATTTCTCGTCCTCATTTAAGAGACTTAGCCTAATGTGTAGTTAAGGAATCAAAGCTAAGTGCTCAACACGCACGGTCGAGTCAAAAATTACTCTCATTCTCGCCATCGGAAAATCTACATTCGTGTCTTCAAACACTTATAAAATATGAGAAAAATTTTAAAATTTGGCTATTTTTAGCCTTATTTTGCAACAAAACGATAAACAAAAAGATAAACTTTGGAAAGCGTGAAGGTTTGGCAAGGCAAGTATTTTTTCACCCCCCCCCCCCATACTAAAGTTAAACATTGTCCTCAATGTTTCGAGTCTAGGGGTGCAAACACCCCCATACTAGAGACGTAGTCGAATGTCTATTCTAGCATGGAAAGGGTGTAACCAATAAATTAATAGCCGTTTATGAAGTGTGCTAAAAACCTAAGGTTAGAACATCAAAAGGATATATCATGGATATTGAGAAATGTCTCCAAAGCAAACGATCGAGTGCTCCCATAAAACGAAAACGAGAGGCTCCAATCGTGAAGATCATGATCTAAAGTTCACATATCACAAACAACCACGGAAAAAAGGTTGGAAGGGCACGAATCCCCACACATAAGCTACATTAGAAAGCGATAATATGTACATAGGATAAGCATGGGACTCCCCCACGAGGCACCTCGTTTTTGATTACCGAGTCATGAGCTCGACTCGATCCCCTCAGTACTAATTATCATTGGGGAAGGTGACTTGGTCGAGGTAGTTCAAGGATGGAACTTCCCCGCCAAAGTAGTGCTTCAACCTATGTCCATTCACCTTGAAGTTAGGACCATCATCTTGAGCTAGCTCGATGGTCCCATACGGAAACACTTGCGTCACGGTGAATGGACCGGACCAACGGGATTTCAACTTACCGGAAAAGATTTTCAATCTAGAATTAAAAAGCAAAACTTGATCCCCAATGTTAAAAACCCGGTTTTTAATTTTAGAATCATGCAACTTTTTAGTTTTCTCTTTATAAATCAATGAATTTTCATAAGCAATGTCCCTCAATTCATCTAATTCATTCAATTGCATTTTCCGATGTTTTCTCGCGGTCTCCATATCATCATTACAATGCTTTAGGGCCCAATAAGCCTTGTGTTCTAACTCGATAGGCAAATGACAATTCTTTCCATACACAAGCTTATAGGGAGTGCACCCAATGGGCGTCTTATGAGCGGTCCTAAAGGCCCATAAAGCATCGTCTAACTTATCCGACCAAGATTGTCGGTTTTCCCCCACGGATCTTTCCAAGATCCTCTTCAACGCTTGGTTTGAAACCTCGACTTGCCCACTCGTTTGTGGGTGATAAGCCGTAGAAAGACGATGTGTAACCCCATATTTCCTTAGAACCCTTTCAAATTGGTCATTACAAAAATGGGTTCCACGATCGCTTATGATAGCACGAGGGGTTCCAAACCTAGCAAACAAACTTTTCAAGAACTTAACTACCACACGAGCATCATTGGTGGGCAAGGCCTTTGCCTCCACCCACTTAGAAAGGTAGTCAACCGCAACGAGAATGTACTTATTACCACGAGATGATGGGAACGACCCCATAAAGTCTATGCCCCAAACGTCAAAGATCTCACATACTTGAATGATATTTTGTGGCATTTCATCTTTTTGTGAGGCTTTTTCTTGTCGTTGGCATGAATCACAAGACTTCACAAGATCTTGTGCATCTCGGTAAATAGTAGGCCAAAAGAAGCCGGCATCAAACACCTTTTTAGCCGTGAGATTAGCACCGTGGTGACCACCCGTGGGTCCCTCATGGCAAGCTCTTAGGATGATAGAAGCTTCGATGCCAAAAACACAACGTCGGATGATTTGATCCGCACAAGTTCGAAACAAGTAAGGGTCGTTCCAAAAGTAGAACTTGACGTCACGAAAGAATTTTTGTTTTTCTTGAGTCGTCATACCCTTAATGATGAAGTTACCCGCATGGTAATTTGCAAAATCCGCAAACCATGGGGTGGAAGAATCAAGCTTAGAATTCACTACACCAAGTGTCTCGAGCGGAAATGTTTCGGTGATTTCCTTAGGCTCGTAAACACTTTGGTGAGGATCTTCCAAACGAGAGAGATGATCGGCCGCTAGATTCTCGGCTTCTTTTTTGTCAACGATTTTGTGATCAAATTCTTGAAGGAGGAGAATCCAACGAAGTAATCTAGGCTTTGCATCTTGCTTTGCCATGAGATACTTAATAGCCGAATGGTCCGTATACACTATGCATTTCGTCAAGACGAGATAAGGTCGGAATTTCTCAAATGCATACACCACGGCAAGGAACTCCTTTTCCGTTGTAGTGTATTTAAGTTGAGCCTCAGTCATCGTCTTGCTAGCATAGTGAATAGGCAAGAAGTGCTTATCATGACGTTGCCCCAAAACGGCCCCAATGGCGTAATCACTAGCATCACACATTAGTTCAAAGGGGAGGTTCCAATTGGGCGCAACAAGAATGGGAGCTTCGGTAAGTTTCCTCTTAAGGATCTCAAAGGCTCGTACACAATCTTCGTCAAAGACAAAACGTGCCTCTTTTTCAAGAAGATGTGTAATGGGTCGAGAAATCTTCGAGAAATCCTTGATGAATCGTCGATAAAAGCCCGCGTGGCCTAGGAAACTCCTAACTCCCTTGACGGTTTTGGGATGAGGTAATTTGGCGATGACGTCTACCTTAGCTTGATCTACCTCAATCCCCGCTTTCGAGACCTTGTGCCCTAAGACGATTCCACTCTTAACCATAAAATGACACTTTTCCTAATTGAGCACAAGGTTGGTTTCCTCACAACGTTTCAACATTCTCTCAAGATTAGACAAACACAAAGTGAAAGAATCACCAAACACGGAAAAGTCATCCATAAATACTTCCATCGTCTTCTCGATCATATCATGAAAAATAGCCATCATGCATCGTTGAAAAGTTCCCGGTGCATTGCAAAGTCCGAATGGCATTCTACGATAGGCAAACGTTCCATATGGACACGTAAACGTAGTTTTTTCTTGATCACGAGGATCGATGGGAATTTGGAAGTAACCGGAAAAACCATCTAAAAAGCAATAGAAATCGTTTCCCGCAAGACGCTCCAACATTTGGTCCATGAAGGGCAAGGGAAAATGGTCTTTTCTAGTGGCTTCATTCAACTTACGATAGTCAATGCACACTCTCCATCCGGTCACGAGTCTAGTGGGAATCAACTCGTTGGCATCGTTTGGCACAACGGTCATCCCTCCCTTTTTAGGGACACAATGAATAGGACTCACCCAAGGGCTATCGGAAATAGGGTAAATCATTCCCGCGTCAAGGAGTTTAAGGACCTCCTTTTTGATGACATCGTGAATTTTGGGATTCATCCTCCTTTGACTTTGGATTGTTGGCTTGAAATCCTCCTCCATTAAGATTTTGTGGGTACAAAATTTGGGATCGATTCCCTTAATGTCGGATAACTTCCACGCAATCGCCCCTTTGTGATCTTTAAGAATGTCGACAAGTGCGGTTTTTTCATCATTCGAAAGATCCTTCGCAATAATAACCGGCAACTTGTCGTCCTCCTCCAAATAGACATATTCGAGGTGAGGAGGTAAATCTTTCAACTCGAGGATAGGTGGTTCCTCAAGTGAAGATTTGGGCTCGATACTCATAACCTCCTCGGGTGGAGGAAATGGGAAATCGTTGAGAAAATCCTTGATAATCGAGAAGTCCTCATCATTGTCGAGGTCTTCGTTGCAAGTACGTGGAACATCGAATTCTTCCAACGTAAAACCATCACCTTCGAAAGGAGTGAAGGTTGGTGTCGAATTATCAAGAATTGGATCTAACATAGTGGGATTGCCACTAGTTTCTTCATCACCAAACCCTAAAACTTCTTGTGAAAATTCCTCGCAAACCACGTCGATCATATCAACGAGGTTTATGGTAGCAACGGAATAAACATGAGAAACTTGAGAATTTTGAGTTGCGTTTATAACAATTTCCTCGTCGTTGAAACGTAAGGTGATCTTTCTAGCATGAACATCAATCAAAGCCATAGACGTATCTAAAAACGAACGACCTAAAATAAGAGGAACTTGAGGATCCGTGGGGATATCAACAACGATAAAGTCTACGGGATAGTAGAACTTCCCCACTTTCACAAAAACGTCTTCCGCCAAACCACATGCAAGAATCGTGGAATGGTCGGCCAACTCAATAGACATTCGTGAAGGAGTAAGATTAGGAAGATTGAGCGACTTGAAGATTGCAAGTGGCATCAAGTTAATGCTAGCACCAAGATCGGCCAAGGCATAGCATTCTTCCATATCTTGAATTGCACAAGGGATCAAAAATTTACCGGGATCATCGACTTTTTGAGGTATGCGATTAAGATAAACCGACAAACAACTAGACATTTGGTGTAATTTCTCCTTGTTGTTCAACATACTCTTAAAGTTAGCGGCAAATCGAGGCATCATGACCAAAGCATCGGCGAAACTCACATTAAAGTGCAAATCACGAAACATTTTCATAAAAAGCTCAAATTGGTAGTTGTCGCGCTCTTGTCGTTTCTCCTTCCTAAGCCTCGATGGGTAAGGCAAGGGTGGTGTGGGTTGGGGCATAGGCATAGCCTTTGGAATCTCGGGTTCCAATATGGGTGATGGGTCAACCGTAGGTGTGGCATGAGCGGTACTTTGTGGGATTGAAATATGCTCCTTTTCGACCACCACCTCGGGTTCTTCCTCAACTTCCTCCACCGTTGGAGTAATTGGTTGAGGAGTTGGTTCTTTAAGTGTCTTACCACTACGTGTGGTAATCACTTTCATCTCTCCCTTCGGGTTTGAAACGGTGTTACTAGGCAAACTACTCGAAGTAGAGGCTTTGTTCCCTATGACGGCTTCTAAAATGGCGTTAAGCTTAGCATCTTGACTATTAAACTTCAAATCTTGACTAGCGGCTTTTTGGTCAATTCTTTGTTCAAGCCTAGCATGACTTTGCTCTATCTTGTTGTTTTGACCTCGAATTTGGTTAGCAAAATCATTTTTCAATTCATTTCTCATGGCTAGATTTTCCTTAACAAAATTAGCTAACTCCTTTGCGTTCTTAGCCGTGTCCCTAGCTTGATTAGCCAATTGCTCTTGAATGTTTTCCAAAATCTTATCATTTGCCGTGGCGTAATTCACAAAGTCCATTGGAAGTTATTTAGTGTAAGCATTTTGAAGACCTTGACTCGTGTTTTGAAAATTACGGTTTTGATTTTGATTTTGCAATTGGCTACTACTACTCCCTTGATTCCCATAGTTGTTATTACCCTTAAAATTGTTCCTTTGATTGCTTTGGTAACCAACTTGATTGTTTCGATAATTGTTAGCATTTTGATTTGGTGAACAACCCGGTGGAGTCAATTGATTAGTGCGAGGAACTTGACCGTTTTGGTTATAAGTTCCCGCGGCCGCGAAGGCACTCGAAGTGTTACCACCGTTGGTAATGCACTCGGAATAATCGTGAGCTCCACCACAATACATACAAGAAACCTCAACCGTTTTAATCGTAGCGGGAGCGGGTTGTTCACCAACTTTAAACTCAACTAACAATCCTTTCACTATATCAAAAATTTTGTTCTCCAAATTAGCCTCGACTTGGCAAGCATCAACGGTGTGTGACAATGAAGGTGAAGACGAAGACGAAGTCTTACGAACACTCGACGTGCTACGAGGACTATACACCTTAGACCTATTCTCAATGATTAACAATGCTTCCTCGACCGTCTTACACAAGAAATTACCACCCGCGGCGGCATTAAGATAATCACGCTCATGATCGTTCAAGCCATTGTAAAACGTGTCTATTTGATGCAAGTCGGAAAAACCATGATGAGGACATTCGTGCAACATTTCCTTAAACCTATTCCAAGCCGTTGAAAAACTCTCATTATACTCTTGCGAAAACTTTGAAATCTCGTTTTTCAAGTGCGTAGTCTTAGAGGGCGGAAAAAATTGGTTCACGAACTTTGAAACGAGATCCGTCCACGTCAATATAGAATTGGGTGGCTCTTTCTCTAACCAAATTTTTGCGGGCCCCGCTAAGGAATACGGAAAAAGCATCATCTTAATCGAGTCGTTTGAAACATCCTTAAACTTGCATGTGGCGGTGAGACGATTAAATTGGCGAATGTGGTTATGAGGGTTGTCCTTTTCGTCCCCTCGAAACTTGTTATTTTGAATCATGGACAACAAACCCGTCTTAACCTCAAAATTCTCCGCAAGGATAGCGGGAATCACAATCGCTTCTCCATAACCCTCGGTGGGTGCTTGAAGCAACTCCATCATAGTTCGATTAGCCATGGGTGCTTCTTTCACTACAATGGGTTCGTCAATAGGAGACTCCTCACTAGTAGGAGTGAGTGATTTGTTTCTTCGTTTACGAGCACGTCTTGCTTTAGAGCGAGTTTGCATAAACGTCACGTACAACGAGAAGGCAAGCAAAGAAGATTCTTTTTGGTGTTTTTACTTTTTCAATTTTTTTGTGGTTTTTGATTGTTTTTACTTTTTTTGGATTTTTGGAATGTATTAGTAGACACAAATCTACAAATCTCCTCCTTAATCAAATCTCTCGATTAAAGAAGCCTCAAGGAATGAAAACGATCACGTGAAGTGAACGCCTTCGATGACTTTAGAACGATGGTGGAACACCAAATCGTTCAAGAGGGTTTAATCAATAGAAACCAAGAAAATATATATGATACTTAATAATACTTTAGGCGGCAAAACCCTCGATTAGCTTTCAAAATCAAAATACGCACAAGCAAGCGGAGGAAACGAGGCGGCGCGAAGCACTTAAGAGCCTTTTTCCTTTAGGTCGTGAAATACAACCGCCTTATACCCACCTTATAGTTTGTATTTCTCAAAATCGAGCTTCTCGAAAGTATTTATCTATTTTTGCCTTTTTCTTTGGTTTGAGATTCGAATACAATGATCGAGTGATGAAATCCCGAATCAAGGTTGTGATTTCTCACGTATTTGGAGTACTTGTAAATTTATTGTTCTACGTATACAATATAGTAATAATATTCACAAAAAAACGAAAAACCGATAATACGTATTAGTAGAGTGCTACTAATACAATTACTTTTATGGCTAAAATAAAAAACAACAATGGTTCAACCAAAACACAACACGCCTCCCCGGCAGCGGCGCCAAAATGATGGTGTAGTTTTGTACACCTTTAGGAAAAGGATGCACAAAGTAGGTCAAGCGTGCACGACGATTTAGGAAAACCGTGTGTGAATGACCCTAAGTGAGTTCGTTCTCGAGGAGGCAAGTGCGTTGTGTTAAGAGTTGATATTGATTTGTGATTATATTGATTGAGAAAGAAATGGGATTAGAAAAGAAAAGACGGTTACGAAGACGGATCGAGCTAAGACGAAAACGCGTTCACGTAAAACCGTAAAAAACTACAAAATTTAAAATTTTAACCTAAAAATTAATTATAAGCTAAAACAAGTCCAAAGTAATATAAATAAGAAATAAAATCCAATAAAAATATTTTAAAACCTTTTACTAATTAAATATTCAATTTTAAATGCTAATTAAAGCCCTAAAATTAAATATAATTAATCAAAATGTCCAAAATATGATTTTATTGAACAAATAAGTTACTTATATTATTTAAAGACTAAAAAGTATTTTTCTTAATTTTTAAAAACTATTTTTCTATTTTTAAATTACTAAAAACTATTTTTAAAATTAAAATAATTATGAAAAATAATAAAATAATGCTAAAAATATTCTATCAATTTTAAAAATCCTAATTTACTCTAAAGAATAGTAGAAAAATGAAAAAGATTAAAAAATATTAAATTTTTCACTAAATGACAAAACTAGTTTAATTAAAACCCTAATTAACTTAAATTAATTCTAAAAATTGATAAAAAGATGAACAGTAAAATCTTTTTTAACCAAAATCTTAAAATAATATCCTAAGTCCAGGAAAATTGATTAAACTGAAAAATATTACTTTTTGGCACTAAAAGACAAAAACAGAAATATTAAAGTTAATTAAAAATGCAATAAAACCTAAAAATTACCAAATGAACAGTAAATAAAAATTTAATTAATCAGAAAAATCCTAAATTAAATAAGAAAAATAATGGAACTGGTTTCAAGATCTAATTCAACTTTTTAAGCACTAAAGACAAAAAAGAAAGAAATCAGATAGTGACATGTGTTGGTGTTTGTCTGCTAGTGAAGCACTGGAAAAAATGATACTAGCAGTGGGAAAGGAGTTCCCACTGATAGTGTTAATTTTTGGTCTGTTTTTCAATAAGCTTAAGAAAGCTTATTTTGATAGCTTATTTGGGACAAAAAGGCACCCTTATACTCTTTGGAGTATAAGGAGTCAGATTATACAAAATAAACAAGCAATCACTTAACAAAATAAGCACCAATTAAGCCAACAAGTTTCTGATTAAGCAACAAGTCAGGTCTGTGAACAGCAAACATAAGTTTCATGCATAAATCCGAATTTCAAAGCCTTATAACTTGAAAATAAGCTCACCAACATGCATACAAATGACACACAATCCTCAGACACCCTATAATCTAACAGCTAAACAAACTTCAAGCACAAATTTCAGGAAAAACAAGCAGATTATGGCAGTGACAGATTTATGCTAACTTTTCAACTTTTTACTTGCAAAAGTGCTCACAACTTCACAAACCTGAAAACTTAAGTACTAACATACAACCTAGTAACCTATGAAGTGTATTCAAACAAGATTTAAATCAAAAGCTTGTCACAAAACCTGTTTAAAACACTTATCCAAACACCCCTTAAAAACTTGAAATGCAATTTTTTCAAAACAACTTAAATCAAAACACACTCAATCTAATCTAAAGCTAGCCTAACATGCTCATAATATCAAAATTACTCAAATCCAACCAACTTAACACACTTAAGTAGATTTTTCAAGCAAATCACATAAGCACCAAAAAACTGAAAGTTGAAAAGGTAAAGATGGTTCTACCTTGAGGGACTTACTTCCAAGTCCCTCAGTGACTGATGTCACCTCCAATAGACCCGGGTCTATGCAGGACCTTGGGCAACAAGTGAGCTATGATGAATCCTGCTAAGATAGAAGGAGCAAACAAAATAATACAATAACTGATTTTTTTTTTTGACTTTATATATATTTTTCTTCTTTTTTTTTAAGATAATGCAACTTGATTAATCATTGAACATGAATTCAACCCAAAGATTCTCACAAACCAGCTAAAATGAAAACAAATTTCCAAAACAACTTATCATGAACTAAAAAGTAATCTTGCAAAATGAACCTTGAACACACCCACATTTGATAACTTAAAACGGAAATTTAAAGAAAAATAAATGGTACTCAGTATATTTTTCAAACCAAAACTTTCATATATCATTAAAGATATTACAAGATAATTTTTTAAAAAAAACTGAGACAAGGAAAAAAACTAAGCCAAATCCCTAGTGCCTTTTATAGGCTTACAATGATGGTTCTAGAAAATAGTAACCCTAATGTTGAACTTCCCAATAAGCCCTTGGTCGAATCTGGAATATGCCAATTTTTATGCTTTCTTCAAATCGTCCCATGTGAGTTTTTTTGATGCCAGGTTGTAAAGGAGTAATCTGAGACGTCCATTGTGACTTTGGGAGCAAGATATGCGTTTGGAATCGTTGGATTACTGGACCACTTTGTCTTCTTGCAAAGGAGTGGGTCAGGGGACAGCTGGGGAGGCACATGGGAGGGGATGGTGACATTTTTGGGGTGTGGGTTTGGATGGGGAGAGGGTGAATTGAGGATCTGGAAAGTTGAGGGGCAAACCCCTTTGATTAGACATAATTAGGATTAGGGTTTATAGGGATTAGGGGTGGTGAGCAATTGGGTTTAATCCATATGGGGTGTAGAATTGTAAATCTATGCTTATGTTTTTAGAGAGAGAAAGAGATAGAAAGATGGTGGATTTCACACTTCTAGAGAGAGAAAGTTAAGAACAACTATGTGTAAAATAATGAAACCACACCCTCTCCATCAAAGGAGAGGGTTTATATACCCAAGCCTTGTAATGGGCTTGGGCTTACACGTTTGGGCCGGCCTACACAAGTTGTAGGCTTGGCTTGGACTTGTTTGATAAATAAAGAGTGTTAACTAAACTACGAGCTATTACATGGAGTATCGTTGGAGTGACCGATCCTTCTTAATACGTAAAACGTATTTCCAACAATCTCCCCCTAAGGGAGGTCACTCCAAACAAGGGCGTTACCCAAGTTACAATAATAAAATAAACCTAGCATACTATGCTTGTCTTGAGCTCGTAGTCTTCGTCTTTCTTTTCTTTTTCTTTTTCTGGTGAACATGCTGATGTGATCTTTGATATCAATCTTGAGCATTAATATCTTGCCTTGATCTCGTGCATCCATCACTTGTGATCTTCGCCTGTTCGTGACACCATGTCCCACATACTTATACCTTCGTAATTCTTGAAAGCTTCAGAGTTTGATACAGCGGAAGACTTAACTTTTAGGCTTTCTTGAATTAGATGAGATATTAAGTGCATAAAGTATAAGCATGCGGGGACAACTTCTTCTCGGATTCCGCAACGCCACCGTCTTCAAATGCCGCAACATAAGTAGACACGAACGAAATGGCTTTGAACATTTCATTCTAATTCGGTAGCATTTTACCTCCGGTCGGTGAAGACCGTTGGACGATATAAAATATCGTACCCGTGACAGATAGTTTCAATTAAGTAACTTCCTGACAGGATTTCGCGGGTAAACCCGTTCTCTTTATTCGACCGTCCAAAGCTGACTGCGAACATAAAGAGTGAATCATTTGGATAAAGATATCCGCATGATTTGAAGCCGTCAATTCATGTTCTTGGAACAAGTGAAATTCAATTAAGAACCGCACCATCGTTGCTTTCCAGTTGTCACGAGCTTGATTCGTATAGAATCTTGCAAGTTACCTACCAAGTGCTGTTTGAGGTTAACACTAGAAGGATTTCCACTCATCACTGTGAACACTAAGGTATCACTCTGAGTGTTCTGGCAAGATCACTAAGATATTGCGTAGAGGCCTGGAACGTGTTTAAATTCAGTTAAGAATTAAACAGCTGTTGCTTTCCAGTTATCACAAGTTTGATTCATAAAGAATCGCACAAGTCACCTACCATGAGCTTTTTGATATTCGCTCAAGAAGGATTTCCATCTTCATTGTAAATACTTTCGTATTACTCGGATGTTCGGGCAAGATCATGAAGATTTTGCGTAGGACTCTTAAAATCTTTCTTACTTTTCATAGTGTATGAAGAAGCAAGGAAATATGAAAGTGTGTCCTAATGAGATTTTTGATGATCTCAAATGGCTCTAGACTCGATCGTGCATTTTGGATTTTTAGTGATCGGAGGCTGGAGAGGAGTGCCACCATTTCAATACCAATTTATTCGGAGTGAATAAATCGATAGATAACGTGTTGTCTCCGTGTGATTAAAACAAATATCTTTTAAGAGATATCTGAGTTAGCTGGGATGGGTTGTGCATTGCATCACTGGGTCCATGATGTCTGTCTTCAATATCAAGAATCATTAAAATGATCTCAATAGCATATGTATTGACCCGGTTTCTGCCTAAAGTTGTAAGGAGGGCTTCTTTCTTTACACCCTTTATCTCTACAATTCTTTTTCATTCTTCAACCCCTTCAATGCTTACCAATACGTCATAACTAGCACCTTGTTGTGATTGTTCCAGTGCTAACTTAAGTACTTGGTCGGCATTCAGCTACGTTCACAAACTTTCTCCAACTTTCCTAAGGACTACTATTTCTAGCTATGGAATGTCCTTGGGAAGATTCCTCCGGTTCTGGAAGAATCATAGGACTTAACCTATCCTACCATCCTTATGTCACCACAATCTTCATCGTCGTGAAATAAATGGGTTTTGGGTAAGTATATGTCACCATGAAAATCCATTTTGATATAGAAAATCCATTTTGCTCCCCCTTAACATATGCCACGATATTCGAAAACATTTCGCATATGTAGAGATGAGCCAGCACATTAAGTCAAACCATTTGTGATAACATCCCATATTAAATCACATTTTCTCCCCCATATTAAAAATACTAACCCAATCGATGTTTTTAATATCAATTGATTTAATGAAGTTTTAACAAAGGTTTTGGGAAGAAAAATGCGAGTCCGTTTTATCTTCATGATATCAAACGTATGAGATATGATACCGATTTGTAACATGATCACATATTCACCATATTAAAAGGAATTGACAAGGTTGGACCTGATAGATGAGAACATCATATGATAAGATCAAATGGTTCTTGTCAGCATATGTTGGTCACCTCGTCACGTCTGAAGTCATCTCTTGACACCACATGTACGATTGGTATTGTTGTCTTGACACCAGTTAGTGAGCTTGGTACGTTCGGCATCGAAGATTCTGAATGCTTGACAATTGCTCCCCCTCAATTGTTGACCTGTGTTCTATTAAAAGAGCTGTAGTCGTCGGTTGAGTAGTCGCATCGTCGAGTATGTAGATACCAATTGTATATAGCATGGTTGTAGAGATGATAGCTTCATAAAAACAAGACTTCTCTTGTTTTAACAAATAGATGCACTGAAACGTACATAGATTTGTGTTAGACCAAGTTATAAAGTAAACTTGATCCCTTACAAGGTTTTAAAGTAAACCTTGCCCGAGAAAATTAATTCCCGTTGTGAGCCAAAGCTTTCATAAGAAATACTTGACTTTAATATGAAAACCGGGTTGCAGTCAGAAATAACTACAAGCCATGAGGGCATGTTTTATGAAATATTTACAACTTTTGTACGAACTCTATTTATGGCGCCGTGTCGATATTAATCAACATTTCTAAGGCCGTAAATATTATCGTACCAAAAGACATGCCTTTGAAAAATAAAGTAAAAATATTTTTGGATTTTTCTGAATTTTTCAATTTTTATGGATTTTATATGGTTTTATATTTTTGTATTTTGCTTTTGTGTATAAAAATATAAACAATATATACAAATGATCACCAAGGATACGGATAATAGTTTTACCACCACTATTCTTTCGCTTCATCTGCGAGTTCCTTTAGAGTCTCAGGCGAGAAAGTTCTCATTCCTAGCTTGTCGGCCAAAAATTCAATTCGAGCGCGATCTAAAGCCTTCGTGAAAATATCCGCCAATTGATACTCAGATCGGACAAAGTAAAGCTCGATTACTCCATTTTCCACTTGCTCCTTGATGAAGTGGTAGCGAATGTCAATATGCTTCGACCGGGAGAACTGAACATTGTTGCAGCATAAGGCAATTGCACTCTTGTTGTCGCAGTACATCGGAATTTTGTTGAAACCTAGACCATAGTCGGTTAATTGCGATCTCATCCAAAGAATTTGAGCACAGCAACCGGACATAGCTATGTATTCTGCTTCCGTACTTGAAATTGCAACGCTTTTCTGCCTTTTCGATGCCCAACTGATTAATCGATCTCCTAGTAGTTGCAAAGTTCCACTCGTGCTACGCCTTGTATCTTGACAACCCGCGTGATCCGCATCTGCATATGCCAGTAGTGCAATAGAAGAGTCCTTCGAATACCAAAGTCCCCGATTAATGGTTCCTTTAAGATATCGAAAAATCCTTTTAACAGTAGCTAAGTGTAACTCAGTAGGCCTAGTTTGATACCTGGCACACATACATATAGCAAACTGAAGATCAGGTCGATTGGCTGTGATATACAGAAGAGTACCGATCATTCCACGATAAAGTGTCGGATCAACGGCAACTCCATGTGGATCTGCATCAAGCTTAGATTTCTCCACCATTGGAGTGTCCACGGGGTCGCAAGATTCCATCTTATATTTCTTAAGCGATTCAAGGGCATATTTGGATTGATTAATAAAGATGCCTCTGGGACTCTGAGATATCTGAAGACCTAAGAAGAATGATACCTTGCCCATCATTGACATCTTAAACTTGGAAGACATGAGTGTCCCAAACTCATCCGATAAGGTTTGGGTCGAGGCTGCAAATATAATATCATCAACATATATTTGTACCATAATCATATCTTTACCTCGTTTCTGAATGAACAGCGTGGGATCCACCTTGCCTTTTGCGAAGCCTTGAGTAATGAGGAATTGTGACAATAGATCATACCATGCGCGTGGAGCTTGCTTCAACCCATAGAGAGCCTTCTTAAGCTTGTACACATGATTAGGATAATTAGGATTCACAAAACCATCCGGCTGTTGAGCATAGACTTCTTCCTTGATTTCACCATTAAGAAATGCCGTCTTCACATCCATCTGATAGACGATCATATTCATATGAGCTGCATAAGCAAGGAATAGTCTAATAGCTTCCAAACGGGCAACAGATGCAAAGGATTCCATAAAGTCGACGCCCAATAATTGCTTGTATCCACGAGCTACTAGTCGAGCTTTGTTTTTCAATATTCCGCCTAACTCATCGAGTTTCACCTTGTAAACCCATTTCAAAGTGAGTAACTGCACTTGATCCGGGCATGGGACAAGTTCCCATACATCAAGACGTATAAACTCATTAAGTTCTTCTTGCATAGCTTCTATCCAACAGGATTGAGTAAAAGCTTCCTTCCATGTCTTGGGTTCAACTTCAGTGAGAAAAGCATCAAAGTGACAAAACATTGCACTTTCTTGTAACTGACTTCGTATGGATACCGGATGATTAGGGTCACCAATAATAGAATCTATAGGATGATCCTTTGTCCACTTGCTGTCATGTTCACGAATCCGTGGATTGGAGTAAACTGTAGAAGGAGCTTCCTCTGAGGTGGACGACCCGGCTTGATTAGGGTCGGGAATAGATACACCAAAGAATGGAAGTTCACGCATTTGAGCGAATTCCAAATCGTGATCATCATCATCCTCTTCATCATCAATAGGCATGACGTGGGTAGTTGTTACATGTGTTGGTTGAGAATTACTTGTGGATGGTATATCTTGACCAATTGTAGGTGCAGATGTATCTGATTGTGCTTCGGTTGTTGGAGCGACAACTTCGGTTACCGGAGCTATTACCTCAGGTTCTAGAGCAACAATAGTTGGAGGAGTAAAGAATTCATCAAAGAACGGTTGAAACAAAGTATCCCATTCATTCCTAGTAGGTGGTATAAATGATGAAGTAGGGTTGTTTGGGACAAGACCAGAACTAATATTACTGGGTCCCATTTCATGAAGTGCGGGTTCAGAGCTGCTTTGCTCAGAAGCCATTGCTGTCAGCTCATCAAAATCAACATTCATAGTTTCAATGATCTTGCGAGAGTTACGGTTGTAGATTCGGAATGCCTTCTTTGCGGGTGCGTAACCAATGAAAATACCAATATCAGCCTTTGGTTGAAGTTTTCCCAAATTGTCACCATCATTGTTTGGATAGCAAAGAGAACCAAATACATGAAGATATGATAAATCTGGTACTTTTCCATGGAGAAGCTCATAGGGTGTTTTACCATGGCGTTTACGAATTAGTGACCGGTTTTGGGTGTACACTGCTGTAGATACTGCTTCTGCCCATAAAAACAATGGAGCCTTTGCGTAAATTAACATCGTTCGAGCAGCTTCCATAAGTGTGCGATTTCGCCTTTCAACGACACCATTTTGCTGTGGAGTGCGAGCAACGGATGTTTCATGAGAAATGCCAACTTCTTCATAATAATCACGCAAAATTTGATTCACAAATTCGGTTCCATTATCTGTACGAATGCGTCGGACAGTAGTGTTGAGTCGCACTTGAATCATCTTGAGAAATCTGATGATGAATTTAGGTGCCTCATTTTTTGCTTTAAGAAATTTCACCCATGTAAACCGAGAGTAATCATCGACAATGACGAGGATGTACTTTTTGCCACTAAGACTTTCAACACGCATTGGCCCACAAAGATCCATATGCAAAAGATAAAGTTTCTCTTGGTTGGTGTCTTCAGTCTTGGGTTTGTAAGACTTCTTAGTGCTTTTCCCCATTGTACACGCGGAACACAAATGATCCTTGTGAAATGATAGTTTAGGAAGACCACGAACAAGTTCGTTTTTCGCCAAGTGATTAATAGCGTCAAAGTTAAGATGAGATAACCGTCGATGCCATAACCATGACTTAGTCTTCGATGCTTTGGAGAGAAGACATACGGGAGAAGCGGCCATCATGTCTTGTAGAGACAAATTATACAAATTATTCCCTCGAGTACCTTTCAATAAATCAACCCCTTCCAAATTACGAATGAAGCAGGTATGCTCTCGAAAAGCAACTTCTAGGTTTGCATCACAAAATTGTCCCACAGAAAATAAGTTGTGACCGAGACCTTCCACGTAATACACTCTCGAAATTATAACATTCCCAATATGATATTCACCATAACCCATTATCTTTGCAATATGATCATTTCCAAATCGAACCGTACCAAGAAACTTGCTGACGAAATTTCTGAGCTGAGAGCGATCTCCGGTCATATGCTAGGAGCAACCAGAGTCCAAATACCAGAGAACAATTTGGACCACCTGTTTTCAATAACAACAGTAGACAATGCATTGGAAACTATTGGTTCCGGAGTGTTAGCAGATACAGATATAGAATTATCAGAATTGCTAACAATTTTGAGACCCTTAGATTTCCTGCTTTTTCTAATGTGAGTTTTAGCACTAACAGGTTTTACTGTTTCAACTTTCTTAGGTTTTGGATTATTCGCGGGCACTACAGTGGGAGTAGACCTATTTAAAGGGCACTTGGTTCCTACAGTAGTGTTAGTGTTCCTAGTTAAAGGACACACTTGTGTTTTGGTAGCCTTGGTACTCCTAGTTAAAGGGCACGCTTTCTTTGCTGTAGTGGGAGTGATCCTAGTCAAAGGGCACATATTTCCTACTATAGTGAAAGTTCTACCAGTGGGGCGCCACATCCAGCCAACTTGGGTTAACACTTTCCCAGTCGGTTTCCATTCTAATCCATTTTTCCGGGCATGCATCTCATTCACATGGTCAATAAGGCAAGAATCATGACGACTAGAAAACATACATTCATTGCAATTCCAACATTTTAAATTAGAATTCACAGTAGGCTTAGAACGCTGCACAACCGCAGAGCCTTTAGGTTTAGCAACATGATTCTTTTTATTCAAAACAGAAATAACATTCCTAGGATGGGCTTCTACTTTCTTCTTCACTTGACTACTAGATGGGGGCAAGATCCTATCATTCTTCTTGTTTCTCTTAAGCTTAGATCTTTGAGCCTTAGTAGTGGTGCTTACTCCTGTAGAAGGCAACACGGGAATATTAGAAGCTGGTTTGGATTCCTCCTTTTCTTTAGTGACCAAAGTTTGAGATGGTTTAGTCCTAGGGCCCTTGTTAAGTGGTGTGACGGCTATAAGGGTTCTTTTGATTGCACTAGAGGACGATGCTGAGATAGTGGCTGCGTTATCCACAACATTCTTACCTTTGATAGTACGAAGTGTTTCCTTTAACTCAGCCAAGACCAGATTCTTATCGCAAATTTGTTCCCTCAAATCAGATATTTCCATCGACTTTCGATTCAATTGTTCAATCAATGATTGATTCTGTGCAGTGGTATCAACACATGCGGGCTGTACTGAATCGAAGAGTCGTGTATTTTTCTGTTTTAAGTTATCAACTTTGGACAAAATCTTGGAAACTCGATTATCTAGATCCAGTTTAAGATTCTTAGCGGCCTCAAGTACGTTCACACAGTTAAGCTCCTTAGATTTCTCTATTTCCATCGGCAAAGAGTTAGCAACTTTGTCACTTGGCTGACGCTGTTTTGATTGTAAATTCAATCGAAAATTCTTTTCAAAATTTACATCATCGATATTAACACCTTCGAATGACGTTTCAAAGATTTCTTGAATAAATTGTTGCTTGCATTCAAGCGAAATACAATGTGTTTGAATCTCATCAAAACGTTTTGAAAGCGAAGAATATGAATCTTGAAGCTTTAAAAATTCAGCGTCAGATTCGTGACAAGTACTATCTACCACATTATCCACAGATTCAACATTATGCACAATAGAATCATTATCAACAGTTGTATTCACACAGACAGAAACTATATCATGAGACATCACTTGATTCAGAAGCAGATCATTATGGCGTGAAACCCGTTCTATTTCAAGTAAACTGTTTTCATAAGCATCTTCCATTTCATTGAAAACACGTCTAACTTCTTCTATTTCCAAAAACAAATCTTGATCAATATTACGAAGACAAGCTTTAACATTCTTTACAAACGGAACAATTTCATCTCGAAACGCAGCTCTAGTGTGCTCAAAGTTCCATTCACCTTCCGTTATGGCCGTGGCCGTCGTACGTTCCAAAATGACCTTGTCAAAATCGGCTAAGTGTTGGTGAACCGTATTTAAGTTAACGGACGCCTTACTTACCGGTGGAATTAACTTCGTTAAATCCTTTTTGACGAGTGTAGGAGACGTACTAGGAAGGTTTTCATTTGACAAACTTTGGGGCACAAGAACTGTTAATTCTGCTAATTCCTTTTGTAAGCGAATGCGTGTCTTTTTCGAAAATTGATCTTTGTTATGTTGATCATAATCAATTGTATGGAATTTTGAAAGCATTTTAGAATGAGTTTCATCCCCAAGTGATTGTGTCTCCTCAGTACTACGAACAAAAGGTGCTTCTTTCGATTTTCCAATTATGGTCATATAATAAAGACCGGGAATATATTCCTGAGCTTGTTTTGCATAACCGGGATTAGGTGGTAAATCTTGAAGACGCTTAAGTTCGAATTCTTTAAATGATTTAGTTAAAAGATGAACCTTTTCTGTGGAAGCGTATTGTTTTAAAAGCTGTTGTTCTTTAAATTTAAGAAGTTTGGTAGCATTAATTTCCGATTCAACCTTTTTAGACTCGAGAGTTTCGAAATCCATTTTAAGTTTCTGAAAATCATTGACAACCGACTCTTTTGCTTTTAATTCATTGGAAAGATTAGCTTTTAATGATTCTATTTCTTTCAAGTGTTCAATCTTTTCAAAACGAAATTGGTCAAATTCAGAACATGTTATTTTCTCTTCTTGAGGGACCATTTCAAAAGTTTTGACCTTTTCTTTATGCAACGCAAGCTCAGCAGTTAGGGTGGAATTCGTATCTACGGATTGTCTGAGGGCCATATGCATTTGATCAATAATATGTTTAGGTACCATGACCAAATCATGTGGAGCATAAGATTCCATACCCGTCGTAGCATTTGGTTGAGGTTCACTCAAATGTGTAGAATTGGGTACCACGTCATTTGAGTTACTAGTTCCCGAATGCTGTTCGAGGTTGTCATTTTCATGCCCAACTTGATGTTGGTTATCATCAATATTATTAGATGTGGTTGGTACCTCACTAATGACATCAGAACCGTAGTGAGAGAGATTAGCAACGAGAGCAGCTTGGGCAGAGTGAATGTCATCACAATCCGAATCGTATGCATCAAGATCGTCCGCTTGATAAGCTGCATTAGAAGTGGAAACAACTGCAATGCCTTCAGTATCTGCTGCCCCTGGGTCTGCCAGAAATGCTAACTCCTCTGAATCCAAAATCTTCCCCTTAGACTGAGCATCAACCAAATACATCTTCTCACGAAACCATGCATCATCCCTCCTCCTTTTCGGTTGAGTGCATTCCCTAGCCATATGACCTTGTCCTCGGCAATTGTAGCAAGTCACAACCTTCTTAGGACCAATAGGAATCCTATTTCCACTAGCTTGAGAATTCACAGCTTGATTGTTCCCAGTCCTTGTAGGAGGTCCATATGAATTCTGCCTTCCCTGAATAGGTTGCACCGTCACATGACCATCTTGAATAGTGGCTTGTTGTCGAGGATTTGATGAGGTGCGGAGCTGATTGTTTGTTGGTGGAAATCCTCTAGTTGCAACAAGTTTTGACAAGTAAGCGGTGAGATGGTTTAGTACATCAGCTGGCGTATCATTTGGGGTAAAGACCGGTGCTTGGATTGGTGGAAGTTCATTAGAGTAGAAAGCTTGTGCTGGTTGTGCTTCTATTGGAAAATATCCTTGCTAAGGAGTATAGCCCAATGGAGAAGTGTTGGCTTGTGATGGTGATGTTTGATATGGTGGTTGCTGTTGAAAAGATTGTTGATGAACACTTTGTTGATATTCTTGTTGTGGCATCATTGATGGTTGATAAGATGGTTGCTGTGGTTGCTGATAGATGTGTGGTGGTGGCTGCTGCAAGTATGATGGTTGTTGATAAGTATAAGCCATGTTTTGTTGAGAAGCATACATTGCAAGTGGATCATGAACTTGAGGTGTAGACAACCGAGCCTCGATCACATGGCATTCGTGTTGTTGAAGAAAAGCTTGAAGTTGATCCACATTGGTGTTATGCAAGTCCTTAGCCAATTTAACATCCGTCACGTATTTTTTCCATTCTGGAGGAAGAGTGTTCAAATACTTGGTGTTCAATTGAAATGTAGGAATTGCCATGCCATATATATTTAGCTCATTCAACAATAGGGTAAATCTCAGATAGTAGTCATTGAGAGTCTCCCCTGGCACATAGGCAAACTTATCAAACGCATCATAAAGCTTACACTCTCGTTCTTGTTTAGTTAACGAGGTGCCTTGCATTAGAACACGAATTCTATCCCATAACTCTTTGGCAACTTTATGTTTGCTGACGAGTTTGTAGACATCTGGAGGAAGAGCTTGGAGAATGATGTTTGTAGCATACTTATCACATTTATCTTGAATCTTCATATCTCCAGTCAACTCACCCGTTGTGCGAGGACGAGTGGTCGTACCTTCCGTCACGCTACCATAATCTAATGGTCCATTGAGCACCGATGCCCAAATTAGATGTCCATTCTCCTTGTTCAACATATAAAGTTCCATTCGGGAAGCCCATTCCTCATACATAGTCTTCACCAACATTGGTGGACGATTATCCGTACCCGAGAGGATGGACTTATCCGTAAGAGATGTGTACTCCATTTCAATAAGTTAAGATTTACAAAGTTGATCGAACAATGAAATAAGGTTAAGTATTTTTGTGTTGTTGTGAGTTAAAATCGAGAAACAATGTTAAAATCCCCTAAAATATGTTCTCGATAAACCAAAAATTCCAAGTCAAAATTACACACGATTCGAAATTTTTTATGGAAAAAAATTGTGATTATCGGAATGCCAGATCGGAATGTCAGATCGTAATACCAGATCGGAATGTCAGATCGTAATACCAGATCGGAATGTCAGATCGTAATACCAGATTGGAATGTCAGATCGTAATACCAGATCGGAATATAGCCCTGTCGAAATGTTGTTGGTATCGAAATGCCTATCGGAATGTTCAGATCGCAAAGCCCTATCGGAATGTTCAGATCGCAAAGTGGCTGACAAAATTCGAGCAGAGTAACGACTTAAAATACTTCCTTATACCCGTCGGAATCTCAGATCGCAATAGCTATCGGAATGATTCAGATCGGAATAAGTGATAAAAATCCAACGATCGCAATGTAGAAACCTAACCCTTTCCGATGGTTAAGTTATTGCGATGGAGGCCCAAGTACAGTTTGTACTTTCCGATGGATCATTCTGCTAGAATTTCGGAATGAAGAACAAAGCCTTTTTGCACTTTTGATCAAAAAAAAAAAAAACTGATGTTTTAATGAAAACCAAGATACCAAGAACACTTTTAAGCACAAATTCCTATGTTGTACTACTTGATACTACGATCAAAGCAAAAAATTTTGAAGATTTCGGCAAAACACACTTATACTATACGAATTGTTTAGAAAACAATACGCAACACAAACACAAACCTATATTTCATCCCAAGCTCTTGATACCATTTGTAGAATTGTAAATCTATGCTTATGTTTTTAGAGAGAGAAAGAGATAGAAAGATGGTGGATTTCACACTTCTAGAGAGAGAAAGTTAAGAACAACTATGTGTAAAATAATGAAACCACACCCTCTCCATCAAAAGAGAGGGTTTATATACCCAAGCCTTATAATGGGCTTGGGCTTACACGTTTGGGCCGGCCTACACAAGTTGTAGGCTTGGCTTGGACTTGTTTGATAAATAAAGAGTGTTAACTAAACTACGAGCTATTACATGGAGTATCGTTGGAGTGACCGATCCTTCTTAATACGTAAAACGTATTTCCAACATGGGGGATAATTAACTTTTTGAAATTATGTTTCCCCCACTTAATAATTAGACATGTTTAATTTTAAAAAATGTGTTCAAAAAGTTTTTGTGATAGGGTTGTATACAAATTTGGACTGGTTCGTTCATTGAAAATGGACTGGTGGGGGTGACGTGTCAAAAGGGGAGTGGTGGGATATGTTTGTGTGTCTTGGCACAAATGGCCCTTGCATTCCTTCTTTCTTGTCTCTTTGATTTAAACAGCTTAAAACAAGACTCCCTTTGTAAATAACTTTCAAACACTTGTCAAATTTGGCACAATTTGTTTATAAACTTGAAACAAGGACTAAACATGCAATTTCTTCATATTCCAAGGACTGATTTTGACATGTTTTCAAACTTCAAGGCTTTGACTTGTTTGTTGACTTCTTGGAGGACCATTATTGACAATTTAGTTTTGTTGAGGGACTAAATTTGCCAATTCTTCAAAGTTGAGGGTCCTTTTTGTAATTTTGACAAACTTTAGGGACCAAACTTGTAATTATGAAGATACAAGGGTATAAAGTGTCAATTCTTCAAAGTTGGAGGACCATTCTTCAATATTCTTCAAATCTTCAAGGGTTTTCTTTGGAAAATTCTTCATTAAGGCTTGGTTCATCGTGCGGCTTCGTTTCCCGTGTTCGTTTTTGATTGATTCTTGTGATCTTTTGTCATTTTCTCAATATCCGTACCTAAAATACACAAGCAACAAACACAAGCATATATTTGGGTATTTTGATGATATTTAATGCATTTTAAGCCCAATTTGGACGATGAGACTATGTATAAAAGCAGTCTCATCATCTACCAAGCCACCACAACCTCCTTCCGCCACTACCTTGTCTTTTATCTAAGCATTGGTTGCTTTTCTTCAAGACATCTAGTTCAAGCAAATCTTAGAGTTCTAGCTTAAATATGATTAGATTTATGCATTTTATTTTAGCTTGTGGTTGTGTCTCATACATCTTTATATGATTTATTGTATCTTTTATCATATTTTCTTTTAACATGACTTATCTTCGATCTTTTGTTTCTTATTTTTTTGTGATCTTTGCTATATCTTGTTGGGTGTCTCTTCTCTTCTACTAACCCTTCTATGTAGCTTGTCACCTTATTTCGATTCCTTGGTGCCCCAAGCAAGAGGGAGTAAGCACCAAGGGGGAGCATTTGCAAAGTCCGGTTCTTTTCTTCTTCAAAGACTTTTGCAACCTTTTTCCTTCGACAAAGGGGGAGAAATGATAAACTCGTCTTCGAAAATCTTGTTTTATTAGATGATTGAGTTTATGGATTGTTAGAATCAAAAAGGGGGAGATTGTTAATGCAATGATGCCTAAAAAACGTTACTTTCATTTTTCGGTCTCGCTTTGTTTTGATTATGACAATATGTAAAAACAAGCATTTACGAAAACAATGAAAAACGAATTCTTGAGTTCAAGTATTTTTCATTTCAACCATTATCACTTAAGGTATGAACAAACAAGTAATTATACTAATTAAGTGATCAAGGATTTAATCTTTTCTTAAAACTCACTTTTTATTAGTGTAACAAAGTTTTATTATTAAACTTTCTTTTTGAGAAAATGTTTTATTAAATTAATTATTTGAAAATTTGAAATTTGAAAATGGCATATTCTATCTTGGTTTGGAATATCCTTTCAGGATATTTTAATCCCCAGATTCGATCCAACCCACTAAAAGACAAAAAGGAGCGGACTCTACGCCGGCGGTCCCTTAGCGCCTACGGCGGTTCCTTATCTATGTGGAACCGCGGGCTACAATAAAGAACTGCGGGCAGATATAGCCGTTGGACATTTGTCTTATAAATAGTGGACCATTCTCAGACTTTCAATCCACCTCTTTTGCACATAAACTTTCAGATTCTTACATACTTCTTAAATCACTCAAATTCTTGATCATTTGTTTGATTACTACTTGTTTAGAAGTGAATCTTTCTCCTCCCATCTTTTCCTCTCAAAGTGAAAAGAGAAAAACACTATCATTGTTGAAGTGTTGTGTCTACCTCAAGGATCCCTTGATAATCCAAACCTATTTATTCATTGTTATGTCATTGTTGTGAAGATTCAAGTAGTTATGTCTATTTGGAAGTTGTGTATGTATTAGGGTTAATACTTAGTCCTCAAAGTATATTGGTGTAGATTGCTCCTAGCTAAGATTAGGGCTAGACTTTTAGCTTAGAGTCGGAAATTGGTTAAGCGATGTTGTGTGCGGTTTCTCCACCTTAAGGAGCTTGTTGATTAGTGAACTCTCGAGTAAGGAGTACTCGAGGAGTGGATTAGGAACGAGGAGTGAGCTTCATTGCCGAACCACTATAAATCTTTGGTGTTTGGTTTGATCTTTCCTTCCCTTATCTCTTTACATTCTTTATTCTTTATACAAGTGATTATTAGTTTAGTTGCATTCATTATTCTTTATACTTGTGATTATTAGTTAGTTGAGCAATACCTTGTTTATATTGTGCATAAGAAGGTTTCCCATAAATTGTCACACCCCCAAATTCACTGCAGCGGAAGATTTGCTTTGGGGACTTGTGACTTCATGAGTATTCGAGAGCTTGATCCGAGAACGACCTCTACATGACAAAAACCACAAAGTAGACTCCAAATAATCCACATAGTCAAGTACCTGAAATACATGCTTAAAAATGTCAACATAAAGTTGGTGAGTTCATAAGTTTGTTTTAAAACGTTTATGAAAAATTAGAGTTTTATAGACCACTGCACCTTGCAATAAAATATAAGAGTTTAAAAATCACAGTTTTTGTTAAATAAACTTTCTTTGATAATTTCAAAGTTTATTAATAAAAACAAAGTTTATTGATAAAAACAGAGTTTACTGGTAAAAACAAAGTTTACTAATAAAAATAGAGTTTGCTGATAAAAGCAGAGTTTAGTGATAGTAATTATAGCTTACTGATAACAACAGAGTTTTCTGGAAATAAATAGAGTTTTCTGATAAAACAGAGTTCACAGATAATAGTTAGCGTTTTCTGATAAAAACAAAACTCACTGATAAATAATAAATTTTTCTAATAGAATAGAATTGTTTAATGAACCACAAGATTTTCCAACCACTTAGTGACAATATAACAAATACAGAGTCACTAAATAAAACAAGGCATTTATTATTGTCTAAGCTCATGACATCGAAGCGTTAACAACACCGGTAGTATAATCACATAATGCAGCCCCTACGAATGTCTAACCCACGACATCCATCCACACACTCAAATGAAACTGTGCCCGCTTGTCCTCTGTTGGACCAAGCCGGACAGGGGCGTCAACCCCAATAGATCTATCCATAACATTCGCGCTTTCGACCGGTCATCCGGTCAGAAATTAACGGTTCATGATAATGGGCCAAAATAATTGGGTTAAAGCGGGACTTAGACCAATACAAAAACGAGTATAGGCACTTGTGTTCATTCTTGCAACCATTGTCTCTACCCGAGAACCAGTGAAAAAGCAGTTAAAGTTTTAGGCTATGAAACCCACAATAGAAATTTAGTATCAGCATTAATAATTATAACAATTAATGGAGTTAACCACTCTGCACGTAACAATTAAGGCTGTTTATGACCAACCAAGCAAATAATAAATAGTTTGTGACCAAGCATGTACTTCCCCCAAAATGATATTAAAACCTTTATAAATCAATTTAGAACTAGAAAGATGGAGTATGAACTCACCTCGATGTAGTACCGCAAACGATAGTGATGTTTATAATATGCTCCACACAAACAGAAATTGAAACGGCTCGGTCATGGTGTTGTGGTTTAACTAATCGGCTAAATCCAATAACTTAAGAAAATGTATATTTGAGTTCTCGATACATATGTACATCAACGTGACCCGTTGATAAAATAGTTAAGTTCTAAATTATAATAGTTCGGTGGTTGGTTAAATAAAATTAATAAATTAAGCACACACAAAATATGTAATGTATTCCGTACACATTACGTATAACCAGACGATTATATAATTCTTACGTTGAATTATATAATAGAGACAACCATCTTACAAAATAAATCAAAGTATATATTTATTTTGTATTTATAGTATAACGATCGTGATAAAAATAATTAGACAACATAGTTCAGCACATTTTAAGAAAATCACCACTTAAGTTAATTGTCACTTTTAAGTAAAAAAATATATAACTTTTATTGGTTTATCAATACAATCGAATTTATTTATTTTACCGGTTTACAAATATAATAATATTTATTTATTTATCGTTTACAAATATAATAGTAGTTTGTACCATATAAAATATGAAGTATAGGATTTTATAGAAATTTTGACATGGCCTATTCGTTTGTACAATATTTTTCATATTCAATTAATTCTCAATATTCTCCATTTTCCAAACAATCTATGTTACACAAATCATGTTTTAATATATATCCAATTAGGCTATTTAATCACTATAATTAGATAAACCAAACACAACCTATGTGTTATAATTTAAAAGCCAAACGCCCGATTGGAGCTCTTTAAACACATAATTAAACATATAATTGTTTTATAATTCTCGCAATAATGATCGTGTTCGACATATTTAGTTAACCATTAATAATATATACTTATATATGTATACCACTGTTTAATTCGTTTTAATTAAATATTAATGTTATATACGCTATTAGCCGATTTCTAAACCACAACAAACCACGAACCAACAACGCGCCCTTTCGCTCGGACTGTTAACCCAAACGCACCCTTACCGCAACTGTTAATCCTAAACACCCACTTAACTGCTGTTGCTGGTCCCAAACACCTCTCGTAAGTTGTTATACTCAGAAACAAACACCCTCGTGGTGTTTTAAACCCGAACCAAACACGCCTCGCTTATTTTCTGCCAAAACCAAATGCCCCTACTGGTCGTTTTCTGCCCGAGCTAAACGCACCCTCTATCGCGTTTCTGTAGTCCCAAACGCCCCGCAACCCCTTTCTGCAATCCCAAACGCTCCTGTAACACGTTTCTGCAGCTTATCAGCAGATCCAAACACCCCTTTTATGCTGTTAAGAGCAGATCCAAACACCCCCGAGCTGATCTCCTACCAAAACGAACACCCTCGTTGGTGTTGCTGCCGTAAACTAACACTTCTAACCTGATGGAGCAATCCGTCTAACCAAACGCGTCTGCTGCTGGTTATGTAGCCCAAACTAGACTCCTATCCGTGGCGGCTGCATAGAATCAAAATACGCACGAAACGCGGCTAGATCTAGTGTGGATATGGTGGCTGCGAGACTGATGGTGTTGATGATTGTGGTTATATAACAATGGCAACAATCTGCCATGGGCTCAAAAATAAAATTGCTCTATCGATTTATGGCGGTGGTTGTATAGTTTTGTCAATAATAATCGTGGGTGGGGGTGGTACGGTGGTTGTAGATCATGGTGGTGATAGATCCGCACCATGGTGGTGGTGGCTCGGATCAGATCTGGTGGTGCTTCGTGGCTAAACATCACAGGTGGCGATAGCGCGGTAATAAACACAACACTGGTAGATCGATGGCTATTTTAAATCGGGGTGGTGGGGGATGATGATGGGAGGAGTGGCTGATGATACTAGGTCAGTGGTGGCGGCGGCTGCCACTGATGGTTGTCGTTGTGACGCGGCTGACGGCTGAAGAGAGACAACAATGATGGCTGTTTGTGGTGATAAGTGGTGGTAACATGATGTTGCTACGTGATGGATTGGGAAAATATATATTTAAATCGAAGGTGGTGATGGGTATACCGATGGCTGGTAGGCCATGGGTGGTAGCAGCCAGGTGATGGTATAGTGGTTTGTTGGTAGATATACTTTGAGGTGTTTCACGGCGACGGGCGGCGGCCGAAGATGGCCGGAAATCCTGGCCGGATAAGATGGAGGCTGACAAGTTAACATGTGTGTGTGGATTTAGGTTTAGGGTTAGGGTTAGGTGATAATGAAATGAAATGTTATAACTTTTCTATTTATAGCACAAGATATGTGTAGAGTGGGTATAGTTGAGGGTCAAAAGCGTAAGTATTTCTCTAAGCTTTTCTTTTATTCGTTTAAATGTGGTTCAGGACTCGATCGAGATCGATAAAATTTGATTTGTTTTATGAAAATTGTGTCGTTGTTTTTAGAATGTTTTTTCCAATAAAGTAGAGTATCTACTCGACTAATTTTTGTAATCGTCTACATTTTTATTTAAATTAATTACCAATTATCGGTTACCTCGAATAGTTCGCGTTCAAATAATATTTATAATTGCATTTAGACATTCTCGTGTTTAACGTACGTTATTAAAATTTAAAACAGCTATAATTACAATATTAAATAATTTAATAAATCTTTTATCAAATGTGTTTAAAAAAATATAAATTTAATTGTATCGCGTCAGTTCTCTTTGCGTAGTCCTTCACAATATGTAAGATAAACTCCCGTTTTCGAATCAATAACTTTGATATCGCTCGAAAACGAATTTTGATTAATAAATGATATAACTTATTATTATTTAAGGCCTGGAAAATTCTCGGTTGTCACAGTACATCCGTGTTATTTGGTGTTCGTCCTCGAACTCAATCGTTGCTACCCTAATAAAAGTGTAGAGAAAAGGATTTTGAAATTATATCATATTGTTATATCGAATATACTTAGATCTACTCACATATAGTTATGTCAGAACTTTTAAAATTCGTGTTATCCACCAATAGTTAATTAGGTAAGCAATAGGTAGAAGTGGAATATATATGAGCGGTTCTTATTGTCAATCTGACAAATCAGTCATCGTTCATAAAATGATAAGAGGAAACAATTCGAAGCGAAGAGTCTAGAAAAATCGTCAGCACTTAAAAGTCTAAGAGGTCTCACCACCACCGGCCCGTTAGGTTCACGTCGATCAGTGTATTTTTAGAAAATTCGCGCAATGATTCGTGAATTAAATGAAGCTTAAAGAAGCACTCGCCAAACGTCGTAATGATAACGATAACAAGCTAACAGAACGATTAACTCGTACGGACGTGTCATGAGTCAAAAGAAATACCCTCTCAGAACTGGAGTACTTAATCAATACCATAAATAAACAAGGTCAAGTCGGGTATCCTTAAGCCCACTCATTTATAATCTCATATTTGCATACAAAAGCGTCCTAATCTATGCAAATATGTCATTATAAACTCATGGTTCGATGATTTATGATTTCTTTATTCAAATGCAAAGGCGTCCCAATCCATTTCTATAAATAATTCATAAATCATCCTACTTAAGTGTCACCGGCAAAATACCCAATTCAGAATCGTTAAAATCTCTAAACGATGTTATCCAAAATAACCAAAAGCAAAGAGCATGTGTGTAATAAATCGTCTTCTATAAGTAGACTTTTCGAAAGTACCAGATCGAAGAACATAAGTGTCGATAGGCGATAAAGCGATCGTAGACGTATATCAAACAAAGAAACTCACGGTTATAAATAGGATAATTATATAGTATTCGGTTCCAAATAAGCAATTATCCAATCAAACAAATCTTTCCTATCCTCGAGGAAGACTCATCAAACACCAAGCTGAGTAATAATTTATCATAACCCAACATCGAAACTCACTCACAAAGAATGGCCCCGAGTTTCGTTATGAATTATTACACATCTCAACCTTTCGATGACTCAGCTAGACTCTGAAAATACAACACATTCTACATTAACACGTAAGGTTACGAGTCATACCCACCCCTGAGGTAATTCATCAAAAATCATAGGTTGTGTAACGTCCCATACTTAATTCCATCTCGCACTCAATAAAACATGAGGCCCACTGAGGCATAGTTAAGTATTGTTACACCTCTCAACCTTTTTGAATGAATTAGCTCGAACCTGGGGATTACTCACGACCAATTGTCAACCAAAATTCACATAATGTCTCTAGGTTTTGTTATAAAACGAACTACAGGACCATTGTATAACTCACAATGCCCAATAAATATATTATCGTTCATATATAAAAATATATTATATGTCAGGGTGTACTAATCAAGCAATCGAACTCATGTAAACAAATAATAACATGATAGGCAACAAAGAAATTGCAAACGTGCATTGCAAATATTCATATAGCAACGGAATAAGTATGATGTGATGAATATTACTACTAAATAAAACTAAGAGCCGGTTATAGTCTAGAGTTACTAATGCAACCTAGTTCTCTATAACCAAGGCTCTGATACCAATCTGTCACACCCCCAAATTCACTGCAGCGGAAGATTTGCTTTGGGGACTTGTGACTTCATGAGTATTCGAGAGCTTGATCCGAGAACGACCTCTACATGCCAAAAACCACAAAGTAGACTCCAAATAATCCACATAGTCAAGTACCTGAAATACATGCTTAAAAATGTCAACATAAAGTTGGTGAGTTCATAAGTTTGTTTTAAAACGTTTATGAAAAATTAGATTTTTATAGACCACTGCACCTTGCAATAAAATATAAGAGTTTAAAAATCACAGTTTTTGTTAAATAAACTTTCTTTGATAATTTCAAAGTTTATTAATAAAAACAAAGTTTATTGATAAAAACATAGTTTACTGGTAAAAACAAAGTTTACTAATAAAAATAGAGTTTACTGATAAAAGCAGAGTTTAGTGATAGTAATTATAGCTTACTGATAACAACAGAGTTTTCTGGAAATAAATAGAGTTTTCTGATAAAACAGAGTTCACAGATAATAGTTAGCGTTTTCTGATAAAAATAAAACTCACTGATAAATAATAAATTTTTCCAATAGAATAGAATTGTTTAATGAACCACAAGATTTTCCAACCACTTAGTGACAATATAACAAATACAAAGTCACTAAATAAAACAAGGCATTTATTATTGTCTAAGCTCATGACACTGAAGTGTTAACAACACCGGTAGTATAATCACATAATGCAGCCCCTACGAATGTCTAACCCACGACATCCATCCACACACTCAAATGAAACTGTGCCCGCTTGTCCTCTGTTGGACCAAGCCGGACAGGGGCGTCAACCCCGATAGATCTATCCATAACATTCGCGCTTTCGAGCGGTCATCCGATCAGAAATTGACGGTTCATGATAATGGGCCAAAATAATTGGGTTAAAGCGAGACTTAGACCAATACATAAACGAGTATATGCACTTGTGTTCATTCTTGCAACCATTGTCTCTACCCGAGAACCAGTGAAAAAGCAGTTAAAGTTGTAGGCTATGAAACCCACAATAGAAATTTAGTATCAGCATTAATAATTATAACAATTAATGGAGTTAACCACTCAGCACGTAACAATTAAGGCTGTTTATGACCAACCAAGCAAATAATAAATAGTTTGTGACCAAGCATGTACTTCCCCCAAAATGATATTAAAACCTTTATAAATCAATTTAGAACTAGAAAGATGGGGTATGAACTCACCTCGATGTAGTACCGCAAACGATAGTGATGTTTATAATATGCTCCACACAAACAGAAATTGAAACGGCTCGGTCATGGTGTTGTGGTTTAACTAATCGGCTAAATACAATAACTTAAGAAAATGTATATTTGAGTTCTCGATACATATGTACATCAACGTGACCCGTTGATAAAATAGTTAAGTTTTAAATTATAATAGTTCGGTGGTTGGTTAAATAAAATTAATAAATTAAGCACACACAAAATATGTAATGTATTCCGTACACATTACGTATAACCAGACGATTATATAATTCTTACGTTGAATTATATAATAGAGACAGTCATCTTACAAAATAAATCAAAGTATATATTTATTTTGTATTTACAGTATAACGATCGTGATAAAAATAATTAGACAACATAGTTCGACACATTTTAAGAAAATCACCACTTAAGTTAATTGTCACTTTTAAGTAAAAAAATATATAACTTTTATTGGTTTATCAATACAATCGAATTTATTTATTTTACCGGTTTACAAATATAATAATATTTATTTATTTATCGTTTACAAATATAATAGTAGTTTGTACCATATAAAATATGAAGTATAGGATTTTATAGAAATTTTGACATGGCCTATTCGTTTGTACAATATTTTCCATATTCAATTAATTCTCAATATTCTCCATTTTCCAAACAATCTATGTTACACAAATCATGTTTTAACATATATCCAATTAGGCTATTTAATCACTATAATTAGATAAACCAAACACAACCTATGTGTTATAATTTAAAAGCCAAACGCCCGATTTGAGCTCTTTAAACACATAATTAAACATATAATTGTTTTATAATTCTCGCAATAATGATCGTGTTCGACATATTTAGTTAACCATTAATAATATATACTTATATATGTATACCACTGTTTAATTCGTTTTAATTAAATATTAATGTTATATACGCTATTAGCCGATTTCTAAACCACAACAAACCACGAACCAACAACGCACCCTTTCGCTCGGACTGTTAACCCAAACGCACCCTTACCGCAACTGTTAATCCTAAACACCCACTTAACTACTGTTGTTGGTCCCAAACACCCCTCGTAAGTTGTTATACTCAGAAACAAACACCCTCGTGGTTTTTAAACCCGAACCAAACACGCCTCGCTTATTTTCTGCCAAAACCAAATGCCCCTACTGGTCGTTTTCTGCCCGAGCTAAACGCACCCTCTATCGCGTTTCTGTAGTCCCAAACGCCCCGCAACCCCTTTCTGCAATCCCAAACGTTCCTGTAACACGTTTCTGCAGCTTATCAGCAGATCCAAACACCCCTTTTATGTTGTTAACTGCAGATCCAAACACCCCCGAGCTGATCTCCTACCAAAACGAACACACTCTTTGGTGTTGCTGCCGTAAACTAACACTTCTAACCTGATGGAGCAATCCGTCTAACCAAACGCGTCTGTTGCTGGTTATGTAGCCCAAACTAGACTCCTATCCGTGGCTGCTGCATAGAATCAAAATACACACGAATCGCGGCTAGATCTGGTGTGGATATGGTGGCTGCGAGACTGATGGTGTTGATGATTGTGGTGATATAACAATGGCAACAATCTGCCATGGGCTCAAAAATAAAATTGCTCTATCGATTTATGGCGGTGGTTGTATAGTTTTGTCAATAATAATCGTGGGTGGGGGTGGTACGGTGGTTGTAGATCATGGTGGTGATAGATCCGCACCATGGTGGTGGTGGCTCGGATCAGATCTGGTGGTGCTTCGTGGCTAAACATCACAGGTGGCGATAGCGCGGTAATAAACACAACACTGGTAGATCGATGGCTATTTTAAATCGGGGTGGTGGGGGATGATGATGGGAGGAGTGGCTGATGATACTAGGTCAGTGGTGGCGGCGGCTGCCACTGATGGTTGTCGTTGTGACGCGGCTGACGGCTGAAGAGAGACAACAACGATGGCTGTTTGTGGTGATAAGTGGTGGTAACATGATGTTGCTACGTGATGGATTGGGAAAATATATATTTAAATCGAAGGTGGTGATGGGTATACCGATGGCTGGTAGGCCATGGGTGGTAGCAGCCAGGTGATGGTATAGTGGTTTGTTGGTAGATATACTTTGAGGTGTTTCACGGCGACGGGCGGCGGTCGAAGATGGCCGGAAATCCTGGCCGGATAAGATGGAGGCTGACAAGTTAGCACGTGTGTGTGTTTTTAGGTTTAGGGTTAGGGTTAGGTGATAATGAAATGAAATGTTATAACTTTTCTATTTATAGCACAAGATATATGTAGAGTGGGTATAGTTGAGGGTCAAAAGCGTAAGTATTTCTCTAAGCTTTTCTTTTATTCGTTTAAACGTGGTTCAGGACTCGATCGAGATCAATAAAATTTGATTTGTTTTATGAAAATTGTGTCGTTGTTTTTAGAATGGTTTTTCCAATAAAGTAGAGTATCTACTCGACTAATTTTTGTAATCGTCTACATTTTTATTTAAATTAATTACCAATTATCGGTTACCTCGAATAGTCGTGTTCAAATAATATTTATAATTGCATTTAGACATTCTCGTCTTTAACGTACGTTATTAAAATTTAAAAACAAATATAATTACAATATTAAATAATTTAATAAATCTTTTATCAAATGTGTTTAAAAAAATATAAATTTAATTGTATCGCGTCAGTTCTCTTTGCGTAGTCCTTCACAATATGTAAGATAAACTCCCGTTTTCGAATCAATAACTTTGATATCGCTCGAAAACGAATTTTGATTAATAAATGATATAACTTATTATTATTTAAGGCCTGGAAAATTCCTGGTTGTCACATAAATACTCAAACTTAAGTTTTTGAAAAAGGACTTTTAAAACCAAACTTTAACAAGCAAATTTAAGAAACTATTCAACCCCCCCCCCCCTTCTAGTTTCTACACAAGTTTTAAAGTACAATATACTTCAAAGATCTTGTGTCACCATCGCTCTGATACCAATTATTGAAACTAGAAGGGGGGTTGAATAGTTTCTCATTGATTTATCTCGTAATTAAAATTTCTTTCAGTTAGGTGAGTGCCAAAACTATCTTTTACTTGAAAGCTAGTTGCATAATGATTAGGTTCAATTCTAATTCATTAATAATAAATAATAAGTGTAATGATGTTGAATGTAAGTAATGAGTAAGGAAAGAAACAACCTAGTAGGGAGACACCAAGATTTATAGTGGTTCGGCAACGAGGCTCTATCCTCGTTCCTACTCCACTCCTCGAGTACACCTTACTCGAGATTTCCACTATATCCACAAGCTCCCTTCTTGGCGGAGAAAACCTTACAACGTCGCTTACATTATTTTCCGACACTAAGCTAAATGTCGAGACCTAATCTTAGCTAGGACCAATCTACACAACGTCGCCCACTTCACCATTTTACGACACAAGGCTAGATGTCGAGTTCTAATCCAAAGCTAGAACCAATCTTCACAACGTTGCCTACTTCACCATTTTCCGACACAAGGCTAGATGTCGAGTTCTAATCCAAATCTAGAACCAATCTTCACGACTCTTCACTTTGAAGCTAAGTGAGAACTTCACACAACACAACTACACATCACTTTATATTTTAGTGAGAACTCACAAGACACAACCACATCACTTTATAGTTTAGCGAGAACTAACACAACTTATTACAGCTTAACTAAACATATCCAAGTACACACATGTAGCTTGGATCTACACAACACAAATCCAAGCACACACATATGCAAACGATTTACACAACTCTAATCCAAGTATTCACACATAGCTTGGATGAACACAACTAGTCCAAGTATTTACAAATACATTAGATCTACACAAGACACAAATAAACAAATGATGAACATGACTAGATCTTTAGGAGAAGGTGATCTTCATCAATGCTTCATCTTTAATCACGTCACAAGTGTGTAAGTGATCTTCTCTTTGGACAAGGTAAAGAAGGAGATCAAGAGAATAATCATAAGTAAACATACTTAACACATTAAGTGATCATTTACAAATGACTAGGATTAGATAGGAGAAAGAAGGCTGAAAGAGATGTCCAAAAAGGGTTGATGAAAATAAAGATTTGATCCACTATTTATAGAAAATAAATGCCAACGGCTATCTAGGGGCGGTTCCTTAACTACCCAAGCGGTTCCTTATCGATAGGGAACCGCGTAGGCACTTAAGGAACCGCGGAGAGTAGACTCCGCTCCTTTTTGTCTTTTAGTGAATTTGAAATATCTGAGGCTGTTTAAACCTTCAAAGGATATTCTTATGACATTTGGAATATGCCATATTCAAATTTACATTTTCATTTTAGTAAAATATTTTTTTAAAAATAAAGTTTATTAAAAATCTTTTGTTACATTAAAAGTGAGTTTTAAGGCTAATCACTTTTATGATCACTAAACATGATTAAGATATGTTAGTGTAATTATTATTACCTTGCTGATAGTGCTTGTTAGATAATTCGATTTATGATTGTGTTTGACAATAAATGTTTTTGTAATTTGTCGTGATCAAAACTAAAAAAGATTAATTAACACTAACAATGTTTTTAGGCATTGCTTTGGATTAACAGAGAACATCCAATTTTCAACTAGAAAACAAACAAGTAGAGATCTGGTTTATCGTAAGCCATAAAACTTTAGAAACATCGATCACCAAAATCTGATGTACATTATTTACTTTTTCTACTCCTATGTGATTATAAGATTAAAAATTCCACTTCTTTCGAAAATAAAATGACTTTTATGAACTAATAGAATTAAATACAAAAACAACAACCATGCCCAATCCCGCCAAAGCAGAGTATGGGGAGGTGGTACTAGAAGTAAATACAGTAACCTTATTCTATTCTCACGTTATTCCTTTTAAGATTTTAAAGCTTTCTTCTGAACCACTAGTAGATATCTGACACAAATTTAGATCCTAAAACTAACGAACGCCCAATTCGAACAAAATTTAAATGCCACAGATCACCTACATGTTTACTTGGGTAGAAAATCATCATACATAACGACTATTTTTCCCTATAAAATGATTCAATCTCCTGTTATACTCCTTTAAGGACAAAATAAACAGCACATGTATAATGGAGGTGTATGAATTATAAAGGTGGTGTATATATCACCTCCATTTCTATATCGATTAACCGATTAATAACAGCTTCCTTACTTGTAACAAAGCGTAGACACGATACCTAAAATCATCATTATCTGTTCTTCTTTACCATGATAAACCAAACAACTCAAGCTTCTTTTAGCTTGTATCCTATCGAAACTACTGCTATAATCAACGAATCAAGTATTTATGGGGCGTTTGAGTAACCGTAAACTTTTTTGGACCTTCAAAAGATAAAACGACTTCACTAAACAACTAGAAGTAAATATACAACTATAGTTGAGACTTGAGACAATTTTGGACCCTAAAACTAAACATATGCGTCCAACGGTCTAAGTAAGGCCAACAAAAGTTCATTTTGAAACAAAATCGGATACCAGAAATCACTTGCACGTTTAATCAGGTAGCAAAATCATCTTTAATCAATACACTATCAAAACATGTGAAATGACTAATAACCATTTTCCGCAAGCTCTTTTAGTCTTCTCTTTCACTCATATAAGAAGAAAATATACAGCAAACTTATTATGGCGGTGCAGGAACCATAAGATTGGCGTATAATTCAGCTCCGCTTTCTATATTGATTGAGCATATAATAGCGTCTTCCTACAGATAATGAAGCATATACACTACGCTAAAATATAATATCACCAGTAGCTTGGGTTTCTTCGTTACTATCATGAAGCAAGTAACAAATACGGAGTACTGTAGTAATCTAGTATCCTAGGAAAACCATCATGGATTAACAAGTAATACCTGTATCCTACAGCCTAAATTATAGCCATCATGACTCTCTCTACACTTAAGCTTATTGAAAAGCTCTCACTTTTAATTGCTTATTAACTTATATAAGCTATAAGCACAAGTTGATAAACTCAGAAGTCATTAAAAAGAGCCCTTTAGCTTATTAATGTTTCAATGATGAAGCCAACAAATGTTCATTTTGAAATAATTAAGTAAATTTTAATAAAAAAAATTATAAAAGGTTTATTACCCGTAATTAGATCATTTAATCATTAACATTAAATCTAATTTATAAAAAAGTAAATAAAAGTTTGTTAACAATAATTAAGTCAATTTTATTAAAAAAAGTTTAAAAAAGAGTTCGTTAATCATAGTTAGGTCATATTTAATCAGGTAAAAGTTAGTAACCAAATTAACGAATTTTAAATAAATGCATGAAAAGTGATGATTACCTGAAAAGAGGGTAATATGATCTCGGAAAAATTGACGAATGGTATCAGAAAGTTTTGATTATTGGTATGTTGGTTTTGTTCACCGAAGAAAACAGGGTAGATGGATCTGGTTGTATGGGTATGGAGTGTGTGTTTTGAAAGAGAAGAGTAAAGTAAGAAGTACTTATAAAATATTCGGTTGTCATATAATTCGTGTTGCCCAGAGTATAATTGTCCAAAATAATAATATATATTGTGTAACTTTATTTACAGAACCCATCTCAGTGACAGAACTTGCGGAACTCTTGTTTTTTAAGGCAAACATGTATGTCTGAAGGAGTACATGTATGTTTTTGGAGAATATTTGTATTCGCGAAGCATATTTGAAGTTATTTTTGTCAAAATTAAATAAAATTGAAAAAAAGTTATCAAAACACATACATGTTTAAGGGCGTGCATGCATGTATGTGCACGCATTAAAAAACATAAATTTTTGAAAGCGCGCATGCATGTATATGCACCGATCCAAAAACATACATGTTCGCTTTCAAAAACATACATGTTCTCCTTCAGACATTAATGTTTGCCTTCAAAACAAGAGTTCTGCAAGTTCTGTCATTAAGATTAGTTCTGTAAATAAAGTCCCCCAATATATATTATTCAACCACTTTTAATAAAATGACCAAAAACCTAAGTTGCCCAATATTCAGGCCACATATATTTCAAAACGGAGACGGGATGGAAAGACTTTCGTGAGAAGAGATGACCCATATTAAATTGCCCAAAAAACATTTCTTATACAATACGTACTTCATGTGTACTTCATATGGACACATGACGGATTATTACATCATTACCCAAATTCTCTGTTGCCCTGGACTGTTTGAGAAAAAATATATTTTTTTAGACTAAATTACATGTTGCTCTAAAAAATGGACTCTTTTAATCATTTTCCTTAAATTAAGTTGTAACAATCAAAATATTTGAAACTTGCACCGAAGACACACCTTAAATTACGTTAAATTAGTCTGTGTTAGATATCTAAATTGTACTTACTATGGACTTTTGAGGATATCTCAATGTAAACATATCCAGCTATTTCTTCGCAATATGATGGGATATTTGTGGAGAAACAAAGTAAATATTACGCAAATCCATTTTCCTTAATCTAACTTTTTTTTTTCAAATCCAGATTGCTGGCTGTTTGACATCTTTGAATCTATAAATAGATGCATATAAATCAAAATTGTGTCCATCTTACGTGAAAAAAGTACTTTAATGTCTTGTTCTATAAATAGATGCATATAAATGCGTGTGCACAACTAGATTGGATCTATTTCTTCACATGTCTTTGCATCCAAAAATAGCATATTATAAAATCTATAATAAAATCACTGTCGGCAATATTTTATCACTACATCACGTACAAGTAGTTTAAACTTTAATTGCATACAAAGTCTCATGGCCTGTGCCCTGTGGGTACCATGGGACATTCACAAGTGGTATGACCCTGCTATCGCAAATATTTATTTAGTTGACTAGTTAATAAAGTTTATACTACAAACGAGAACCGACACCATTTGTGCAATTGAATCTAAATAGTCTAATCAAAGTTTTCAACAAACAGTTTGAATTCTAAACGCTTTGACATATGGTTTTTACATAATTATATTCAAAAGAGGCTTGAAGAAGATGGGAAGTAAAAGGTTCGGGGTAAATCACTGTCGGCAATATTTTATCAATACATCACATTGTAGTCACGAAAATATTTTCTTTAAATTTTAGTCATCTTCACTTGATCAACTATTTTGATGGTTGATGTGTATATAACACATTATTTTGTCCCATCTTCTTTTAACTGTTTAATTGATAGTCGCTTAGTTGTGAAATACTCAATTGACATGATATACGTGATCATTTTTTATACTTTTTATATTTTTTATATTTTTTATATTTTTTATATTTTTATATTTTCATAATAAAATTATATAAAAGATAAAAATTTATATTTTTTATATATTATATTTTTCATATTTTTTATTTATATAATTTCAAATTTTTATATTTTAGTATAAAATTTTCTATTTAAAAATATAAAAAATAATCAAGCATGTAGCCGTCAGTTGAGCATTTCACAATTGAACAACTATCGGTTAAAAAGTTAGAATCTTAACTCCTTTATAAAGGAAAAATGTATTTGGTTGAAAGTTGAAAGATAGCATGGTTGAAAGTTGTTTTATGGGCTTATCTTAATACTAATAAACACATCTCCTCTCTCTCTCCCTGACCTAAATCCCTAAATCCCTTTTACTGCCGCCATTAACCTAACCGCCACCAAAAGAACTAGCCACGCCAAAACCTTATTCTTTGCATCTCAACATCTCCACAAACCCTAATTCCTTCTCCACCACCGTCCCTATAAACACGGCCGCCGCCACCATTAACCAAAATCCATCTCTCTTACCACAGACCCACGCTGCCGCCACTTTTATTGCCGTCTACGAAACTAATGGCATGGTTTCGGAAGACCGGGTGGTTTTAGTGTGCTAGGTGGCTTAGATGCGTTTGTGGTTGTTTTGAGTTATCGGGTGGTGGTCGTTATGTTGTTGGAGGTGGTGGTCTCAGTTGGGGCCTGGCCTGACAATGGTGGTCGTCGGAATGTTGAGGTCGGATGATAGTGGTGTTGTAGATGCCGCACTCAGAGATCACAAAACATAGCAACATCTTGCTTACTTAGGAAACTGGTAATCAATTATCATATTGCTTAAAATTTTGGCTGCCTAGGTTTGTAAAGATTCAGTTTGAAAATTGAAGCCTTTTTTGTGCTTCTAATACGATATTTTTAACCCCAGGCAAAGGCGTTATGATCAATTGATGACTATGAAGATGACTCGGATGATGACTCGGATGATGACTTCAACAATGGCTAAGAATTGCAATCACCTATTGATGAAGTGAATACATTTATTCTCTTTGTGGATACCATAAAAGGTATGATACATACGTGCATTCACATGGCAGTTAACAGTTTGAAAAGGCGGATTAGCCAATTTATATATATTTTTGTCATCAATATCTTAACTAATTATAAAGGATGGATAGTAATTGTTGAAAAGTTGAAAAATTCCTATGTGATTTATGTTGTAAGTTTCATTCTTCTGAAAAATAAGTCAACAATTCATCTAAATAAGGCAACAATTTCAACTTCAATGTATGTTCCCAAAGCTTTCTCCATACGATTCATCTAAATAAGTTACGGTATGTGTTCATTTGGAATACACAAAATTGATTTGAATACTTACCACAATCAAAAACCCTCCAGCACCGCCACCATCATAAAAAACAACACCATCAACCAGATCATCGCGACCATCAGAACCGACGTCCACCCAAAGGGGTTTTCAAGTTTTGAGGTATTTATTTAGTTTTTTTTATAAATTTGTAGGTTGTTTTTTTAATTTATATTTTCTGAATGTTACTGTAGTTTTGATTATAACGTTTGTAGGTTCAAATGCATTCTTCAACCAGGTTCGATGTTATATGAATTCTATTAACTAAGTGTGTTCTTTTATTGTGGTTTTTATATTCTAATCTTAATTTGTATTGGTCTTAAACTTTTATGGATATGAACATCTGCTCGATTAAATTGTTATGCATATGCACATTATCTGCTTGATAGTTACAGCGTGTAATCATTCTTACCAGAACACTCTAGCTTGCTTAAAATAAGCACTTACCTTAAAAAATAAGTAATCCCATACACCCTTTTATTTTGGTTATTCTAGATGTGAGTTTTGAGATTGTTGATGGATGCAAAAAAAATAATAGGCGACTATTGCTTGTTCATTTGATACTATTATTTTTGTTGTTTGTTTAGAGATGGTTAGGGAGGTTGGTGTGGCTGCAAGGACAACTATGGCTACACGCGGATCGTCATGGCAGATACTGTATGAGCTCAAAGATAGATTATGAAGGTTGGTAATGAATGAGCTCAAATATCGTGCATATAGTATGTTGTATGATTAATTTAAGCAGCATATTAAAGTAACTAATTATCGCAAGATTGTCTCCTAAAGAACTTATTTACTTATAAGTCTGCTTATCGAAAATAAGGTCAAGTAATCTAAAAAAATCATACTGAAAAACACAAATCTTTCCTTTTCTGCTTAAGTTCACTGCAAACTCTTTTTGTATGTGCAGAATTTATGGGACGTGGCATAAAATTTTTGGGAATAAAATGGGAACAAGATTGTGCATGATGTAAGCTTTCAGAATAAAGTGAGGTTCAGATCTTTAAATAACAAAGTAAATGAAGAAAAATTACAAAAAGTGAGGTAAGATTACTTCTTTGAGCACGAACCGATATGTAATGACACCCATATTGTGGTGGCAGCCATGCCGGGTGTTTGGTAACACTTTGTTATTCGCAGATCTAAGCCTCACTTGAGTATAGACCCTTAGAGTTGCACATTTGTGGGTAAGAGATTCGAGTACCCATATAAATGTAGTGACAACAAATAATTATTAACTTGCAATACACAGAGCCAAACACCCCGTAAACGGATTATGCAGCGGCCAAACTTAAACACACTTTATTTGTATTTAGAACTGAAAGAGAAAGAAAAAGGAGGAGGTAGATGATGGGCTTTTGTGTTACATGTATATCATTGACCAAACACATAGTAATACTATAACAAAAAAGAATTATAATGAAAAGGCTTTGCTAACATTTGATTATTTACTTTATAAATGCAGGCTCATGTGGAGTACGAAAAGACCCAACGACATTATGGTCTTAGTGATTCTCCATGACTATTAAATAAGCAATTTACAAATACTGGAATTGCAACTTGTTGCTTAGCTTCTAATCACAGGTACATTTTATCTTTTTTCTAATTCCAAAAAAATGCCTTCTATGATACAATCGAGCTAGAATCAGATGTTCCTAGATATGCATCTTTCTGATGCTATTATCATTGTGTTACTTTTGAATTGTCACTTGTCGTCTTATCTTCAAAGTTTGACTAGCGGTTTGCCATCTCAGAGGAGCTGGTATCCGAAAAATTTGGAGGCAGTTAATAGAAGTACAGAAACTGGTGAGGAGTATGAGGCTTATGATTATTTTGATACTTTTGTGATCCTATATTGTTAAACTATTCAGGCAAAAATATTGTATTTTCATTCAACAAAATGACATGTTTTCGCTTTATAAGTTGAAGTTTGTACATCAATCCCATTCTAGACGTGTTTCAGTTTCATATAGTAATCACCAATTATCACGGGTTGAAATCCTTGTTATATCTCTACTATCTCTAGCTTTACTATCTCTACTAATATACACATGGTGTATTTGTTTTATTAAAAATGTTGAATTTTCAGCATTTTCTAACATAGTTTGCAGAAGAAAAATATTTATGCCAATTAGAAAATGAGCTTATTTTTAGTATGTGTGTTGGACAGTCACGAAGCAAGAACATCAAAGAAGGTTGAAGTAAATCAGAATAAGGATCAAGGAAGAGATTCGAAAACAAGATGTCTCGAGGCAAAAGGTAATTATTTGCCCTCTCGATTCATGCATGTTGGTAAGTCGGCTAATGGTTGAAGATAAGTAATCTAAACAATGTGGGATCAGATTAGCTAGAAAGCTGGGTACTTCGCTTACTTTGTGAAGATCAAGGAAATGTGGCATTCTGAAATGTGGATTGGTAATGTGAGTGCTAAACATAGGTTATTGTTTAAATGAACAATTTTGACTCTTGAGGGTGTTTGGGTGTTCGGGTGTAGTTATTGAAAGTGCTAATGGTGATTACATGAGTGTGAACTGAGCTGTTATAGACAGCTAGGTCAAGAGTTGTTTATTTTAAACTACTTATCTGATTATATTAAGTAAACAGACTGATCGAATATTTGGGTAGTGAAAGCGTGAAAGCTGATTCTTTTTTTTTTTGGAAACTAGGAAAAAAACCCACCCTGCTGAGCTATTTTGCTCTAAGTGGAAGCTGATCTTCTCCAACGATGAAAATCACATTATACTCAAAGAAAAGAGTGATAGGACCCGTAAGGGCTTTCTGATAGGTAGCTAGACTTTGTTGTTTCAGATTGCTTTTTATATTAACTACTCTCAGGGATTGTTCGGGATTGCTCATTAAAATGCTTATATGAAGATTGCTTATTGGAATAACCAATTAAAGTCCTGATTTCGAATTCTTATAGTAACTGCATATATAGTTACTTAATCCAAACACCCCATTTTTATTGTGTTGTATGTTACTTAACCTGCTCATTTACTGCCTTATTTTTTTACTTGCCCGACTTGCCATTAGACTGTCTCATAGTTGATTCGACAATGAAAAGCTGATAAAAGAAATTTGTAGCTCACATGATAACACACCTGTGGTTCAGCATCTTAGATCTCCAAATACACTTGATCAACAAAATTAATATTGTATGCTAGACTTTGCATTAACTTTCCCTCTCTCACAATGTACCCAGAAATACTCGATTTACGAACACGAACTATTTGTCCCATTTTTTCATATTCTCAATACAGTGTGTAGCGTCAAAGTTCACAATATACATCCAAGATATCTTATGGTATTCATTTCATTTTTATAAATATTTTTCTTACTTTTCTGAGTTATATTATTTAGGAGGAGTATTAATTCAACGTTTATATTAAACCATGTTTTTAGCTAAAACAATACTACTATGTACCAAGCTTTTTTAATGCTTGGATCTTTAAACCATTGTGAGACTACTATATAATCATACAAGTCTGAATTATTTACAATCTTTTGGGAAGACATCAATATTGTATCTTTTTTTGGCGACCCAAGAAATGGACATATTTGTTAATCCTTTCCATCTTGAGAACTTGATCTCTTCTATTATGCTACATTTTGGTTATCTCCATTTTTTTTCTGCTAATGGGTTTATATTGCTATTCATTTAACTTATAGGTCAGCCACAAGTATTATCCATGGGAACTTATACCTGACACAACATGATCCCTGCATCGATGCCTATATAAGACGCTAGAGCTGTAACAATCTAACAATAAGGTATGTGTTATAATTACTTTCGCACACTCTTAAAAAGAGATTAATTCATATAGTGGTAAAATATAAGGACATTTAGCGGTTTATATCATGAAAATGACGACTATATATGTACACGCCAAAGTTTTCTTTTATGGACGATGCTTTTTATGAACTTACCGATTTTTTTCAAATAATTATCATAATATTTACGAAATCTTATCATCCAGATATGTCATAATAAACAAGAACCAAAAACTTCGGTCTTCAAATTCTTTTCCTTTTTGCATAAGCTTTCATAAGAATTTCCCATATTCACGTTGATAATGGTGTGTTGATGTGCTATTATCAGGGGGATGACCTGCATGCAAGATGTTATTACATAGACCCTCGTCTTAAAGCATTTCCAATATCATATGCTCAGGTCTGCATGGCCTTGCATTATTTTCATTGTCTATGCGGATCTTATCTTTGTCAAAGAATAGAATCCTATTTTAATTTCATAAATCGTTGTCCAGTATAGAGAGAGAAACAAAATAAGGAGGTCACTTTCTTGCTACTGATCGGCTCTTCTGTTTGTGTATTGATGATGAGGTCGTCTAGGATACGAAGAAGCTATTTGCAGATATGACCTACCTCCTTTAAAATGGCGTCCCCCAGAAGTTAAGTGTTTAATGTTCCGCTTATGTTATAGTAGTGTTTAGATGTTATAGTAGTATGGATTGTTAGATACGTACATTAATTTTTGGCTTATATGAAGTTAGTAAAATGTAGCTGGATGCATTTCTCTTTCTGTTATGGTTGCATCTATTTTTCTCAAGTGTTATTTTCTTAAATAATAAATGAACGTCTATTAGCATATAACTATTAACAATTCTGTAACACAACTGTCACATAGGCCCGCCGCAACGTCTTCAAAACGCAATGCACTGCAGCGAAGCGTGGGTTATAAATCCTTGTTTTATTCATAACTTATCTATATATGTGTTAGACTATCAACCCCCATCGGTGAATTAATCTAGGAACATAAAGATTACGGGTATAATGATACCTTAATGTATGTTATGATGTTTATCGATCTTCTTTTATCGCATAACATCATAACATAAATTAGTTAGTGTTTATCTAAACATGTATAATGATACCTTAATATCTATAAAGATTACGAGTTTGACCACAGGAGTAACCCGATCGAGTCACCGGATCAAGGTTCGATCACCGGGTCAAACCGGTCAACTCACTGGGTCACGCGTTCGACCACCGGGTTAACCATCTGCTGTTAGGCAAATACAAGTTCGACCACCAAGTCAGTTAGTATATCGTTAGCTATATGTCATTAGGCAGTTAGTATATCGTCAATAATCTGCTACGAGTATCCGCCGCTATGCGCGGGTATTCGCCTAATAAATTAGATAAAATAGTGTGGATCCTTCAATGAATAAGAAAAAAATATAGTGTGTCTATCAAACATAGTCGAGTTTAGTATAAGTATAACTGAATTTGGAAAATAAAAAATTAATGACTACAACGTAAATAGGTACTTTCGATTTTAATTAATTTAAAATTTTTCCTTTTTATCAAATAAGTAATTTTGTCTTTATAGAGAATGAATGAATTTTTAATTCTTTGCTTAGCTTTAGAATTAATTACTCTCCAACTAGGATATTTTAACTTTCTGAGCTCATCTTTTTTTGATCTTTTATGTTGAATAAAACATGAAAATTCAGAGAATTATAATATCAACTTTCACCAAATTACCTGAATTGTTGACGTTAACAAAACAACTTTTAATCATTTAGGATGCGTTTACTTTATAATGTGTTTTGAAAGAAACAATGATTTGTGAAAAAAATTGTAATCATTGAAAGAAATTATAATTTGAATAAATTATTATTTAAAGAGTTGTAATGTGTTGAAATTTTAATTGATACATTCAAAAATTGTATTTGATTAAACTCTAACGTAATGTAATTTTAAAAAAAAATTATAAAACAACTAAAAATAACAATAATAAAAATAAAAAATATAATAAAGTAACAATAGTAATAATAATAACAAAATAATAAAAATAAACAAATAAATATTAAAATAAATAAATGATTAATAAATAATAATAAATAATAGTAATAGTAATAATACTAGTAAATAATAAATTAATAAAATAAAACAATAACAATAGTTAATATTTCTATAGTAACAAATAATTATTATATAAATAAATAATAAAAATAAATAATAAAAATAAATAATGATAATGATAATAAAACAATAATAAAAAATAATAAAAACTAAATAAATAATAATAATGATTAATACAATAACAAAAATAAGTAACAATAATAACTATAATTATTACTATTATAATTATAGTAAATAATAATAATTAATAAAAATAAAAATAATAGAAATAATATTAAATTTATTTAATAGTGTGATATTATACTAACAAAATAATAATATTAATAATTATTAAAATTAATAATAATTATAATATTAATAATAAATAATCAAATTAATAATTAAATAAAAATAATAATATTCGTAATAATTAATATAATAACAATAAATAATATAATAATAATAATATATAATAATAATAATAAATAATAATTGTAATTGTAATAATAATAATGATAATTGTAATCAATAATAATTTAATAATAACAGGCAATTTGGGCAGTGATTGAGGCAGCACAACGTAAACGCGTTAAATATGAGGTTAAGTATGCAGATTGTTGCGAATAAAATGAGGTAAGTTACTCAGAAGCTTACAAGAGAAAATTGGACGTTGACAAGAGGAAATGAAGCGCTTACAGATCAAGCACCGACAAGAAATATTCAAGCGCTGACAAGAAGAAGTTCAACCACTGATAGGCATTAATCTATCGGTTCGAGAAAAAAAAATAAGAGGATCGAACAATCTCTTCTGACTCTTTTTCAAATTTGATAAATGTTGGTTGATCGTATATTTCATTAGATTTCTATGATTCAGAGTATCCTTTCCTATTTGATCCCTTAGGATTCCATATTCGAAGTTGCGATCGGATCTATTCATTAAAAAGAATCGATTCAATACATTTATTATGTATCTATGGGTGCTATGTTGGATTTGAATCAGATTTCGGATCAATCTATATTGATTGATTGCCTCCATTACGTTGTTGCTAGCAAATACCACTATTTTTGGTTTTGGCTCTTCCAAATCATTCCCGCAGGAGATCCGAACCTTTTTTTCTGATCCTCCGATAAAAAGATTCATTATCTTCATAAAAAATAGGAAGTAGAACCAATAAAGATGTCGTTTTCCATTCATACCTGAAGTTGAATACCCTATTCGTCAACACGTTTAATATTTGAAGATATACTCAATATTGTATTTTCTATATTTATCTTTACCTAGAATAGTTGATAGGTTATCCTTTGTACATGACTCCTTATGTTATAAAAGGAGGTCGTAGGGTTTGTAGTTTATACACATTATTCAGTTTTCATAACTTTCATTGTAAGCAAGTTCGATCATCAATCTAAAGTGAAAGTTTGGTTTAACTGTTTGCTTGTTCTTTATTCTAAGTGTTAATTCCACATAACACTTGGATTGTTCATAACAACAAAGTTTCTCTACGTGTTAAACTTGATTCAATCTCGTTAACACAAAGCTAATCGATCTGAGTTTGGGATCAACAAGTGGTACAGAGCTTGTTGAGAATCTTTGATCTAGAAGAACAGTAAACCCTAGAAACACCAAAAACCCTAAAACCAGAAAAGATGTCTGCTACAGAATCTTCTTCCTCATCAAATCACAACCTAAAAATTCCCATGCTCGACCCTGACAACTTTGAACAATGGAAGTTCAATTTTGAACAATACCTTCAAATTCATGATCATACTCTCTGGGAAATTATTGAATTTGGAAATCAATTTGATAAAGCAGCTAGGATTGCTGCTGTTATTGCAGCAAGAACTACAACTGGTTCTTCAGAAGAGCGTAGAGAAAGACCTGAAGATGGAAGAGCTATCGCAACTACAGATATATCCAAAAGAAGGAATAACATGAAGACATTAAGAATCCTTAAACTCTCTTTGGGTCAAAACAATCAACAAAAGTACAGAAGTTTTGAGTCTGCCAAAGAAATTTGGGCAGCTCTTAAAATCAACTATGGTAGTAATGATGACACTACCAAAGAAAAGAAGAAGCAACTTTTGCATGAATATGCTGTGTTTAAAGCTCTTTCCAATGAGAAGCTAAGTGAGGTAAGAAGTAGGCTTCTAGACATCACTAGCAAGTTGACCTTTATGGGAACATAATATGATGATGCTGATGTCATTACTGTTGATCCCAAACTTAGATCGATTAGCTTTGTGTTAACGAGATTAAATCAAGTTAAACACTTAGAGAAACTTTGTTGTTGTATGAACAATTCAAGTGTTATGCGGAATTAACACTTGAATAAAGAACAATCAAAACAAGTAAGACAACCTTTCACTTTTGATTGATGAAACAAACTTGATTACAATGAAAGTCGAATACTGAATAATAATGTATAAAACTATAAACCCTACGACCTCCTTTTATAGCACAAGGAGTCGTGTACAATGGATAACCTATCAACTATTTTAGGAAAAGATAAATATAGAAAATACAATATTTGAGTATATCTTTTCTTCAAATACCAAAGGTGTTGACTAAGTTTTCCTATCAGTGCTTGGACTTCTTCTTGTCAGTGCTTGGATACTTCTTGTCCATGCTTGATCTGTCAGCGCTTAATTTCTTCTTATCAGCGTCCAAATAACTCTTGTCAGTGTCTAAGTGTCTTGACTCATTTTATTCCCAAAAATCTTCCCCTAAACTTGATATCTACTCTAGTAATCAAGTTTCTGAATAAAAACTAAGTACAAGGAGGATTCTTACAAATACAAATCACTTGTTAATTAGATAATAAATAAATCTAATTAAATCTTTGCCAACATCACTAGTATAATCCATTTCCAGCTGTGTTGACACCATCTGCTTCAAAAATTCCTTGGACATACTTGGTCTTCATCAATCCCTAAAGATCTACCAAGTCTTCTCTATCCAGGTTTGCAAACAAAGAGATGAAAGAAGTAAAAGTATGTACCTTCTTTCCATATCTGGTGATCATCCAGAACCCACTTGCATCTTCTTCATAGTGAACTATAGGGTTTTTGTAATCTAAAGGTAATACCTCAACATGTGAAGCTTCCAATCGTGAGAGCTTAATGCTCTTTCTAATAACTGCTTCACTAACATTCACTCTATCCAAAGCTGGGAACTCAATAGGAAGTCCATTCTTCACTGGCCTTGGTGCAATTGAAGCCTTTTGGATCTGCATTTCTTCTTCAATTTCTTCCTTTCTTTCATCAAAAAGGAGTCTGATAGTATTTTCCTCTTGAACACGTGCCTAAATAGGATAGGCACGAAACTCCAATTCATCAAAGGATAACTTTTGCAACTTCTTGAAAGTCCAACCCCCTTGATGACATCAGAGAAGCATATAATAGAGCTCCCTTCTATCCCTCTTAAGCTGTGAAAGAACCTTGCTAGCCTTATACTTCAATATTACCTTGCAATCTCGTTGAACTCTTAGCAGAATCTCCAAACCCTAAATTTGATCAGAAATTGTCATGTTTGGATTTTTTGTAACTTTATTTTCCCATGCAAAGTACATTCTCACCACTTCAGGCACTTCATAATCTAGTTGCATTTCAACTCTTCAAGTCTTTGCTTAACCAACTCTTCTCCATATTCCAGCCTCTCTAGATCTTCAATGATCATAACACTAGAATCTGAGCTCTCATCATCACTACCACCATAGCCCAATCCTTTTCTTGTAGTTGTGCAGCCAAAGCTTGATCAAACTTAATCTGGGCTTCATTCTTCTTTGGCTTCTCAACTTCCACTAACACTGCTTTACCCTTTTCTTTTGCTCCAATGGTTGGTAAAGTAGTTAGTGGTACCTGTGTAGAGACATCCTTAATGATAGCTGATGGTTGGGATACACCAACTATGCATACAAGTCTCTCAGCGTCCAAACTATGAGTGTCAGCGCTTGATTTACTCTTGTCAGTGGCTGACTCTGTGAACTGCTTCATTATTTCAGTAAAAGACAACTTTGTAGGAGTAACTAATGAAGCATCAAAACCTGGTTGCCTCTTCAAATCTGTAAGAGCCTCAGCTATACCCAAAGACTCACCAAAATAAGTACCTTCTTGTGAGCCTTTGTCACTCATATGGACCTGTTCATCCTCCCTTTTGGAAGAATCCTCCTCCCTACGCCTAGTGTTAGCACCCTCCAAAAGAACTATCATCTCCCTCAATTGCTTGAGTTCAAGGCCTTGTAACTTGACAACTTGTACAAGGTCTGCATTTTTCTTTTGCAAGCTAGTGTAGACCGCCTTCAATTCCAAAATGGTGTAAGGTTCCAATATGCCCTCCTCTAGAACGGGAATTTGACCTCCCAAAGTAGATTCATGGGGCATGGAGGGGGTCTTAATGATGTTAGGACTGTCTTGGCCTGCATCTAAGCTAGAACCAATAGTCCCAGTCCCACCCATGTCACCAACCACACTTGTGGTGGTGGTTCTCTCTGCTACATGGCTAGGACCACTAGAGGAGAACACTCCAGTAGTCCTTCGTCGTTTTTCCAACCTATAGTCTGGTGGTGAGAGGAGGAAGTGGATTGAGGGTTTGTTTGGAGGTTAAGGGGTGTTTGGGTTTGTAGCAAAGTGATGTCAGCGTCTAGATATGTAGTGTCAACGCCAACATTTGAAGTGTCAGCGTTGAATTGTTCTTGGTTAATTTCTGTTTGTTGGGTGATGGAGGTTGTTCAGGCAATGGGTCTGGTTGAGGTTGTAGGTAAGGTTGAGGGTTTGCAGCTGCTTCAATAACAACAAGCATGGCTTGGGTGAAAGGTAGGTCTCTATATGGTTCAGTGTTCATCTTCCCAAAAAAATGCTTTCTTTTGAACAGGGATCGTATAAAAATCATTATGATCCCTATTGCAGTATCCTTATAAATCAAAAACCATTTGTAAAAACCTAGGGTAAGCAAGAGTCATCTTGTTACCCTTATTATGACACATGCCATCAAAAATCATTTTTGAAAAGTTATACTTTTGGCCAGTTGCAAAACACACAATGGCACTCCCAATAGATCGGTTGATTTCTTTGTGTGAAGAGCATTTGGGACTCAAACATTGAAGAATGACATGTATTAGGTACTTCCAAGCCGGGGGAATTGTTGTTTTGTATATTTGTTTAAATGGCCTTCTTCAGGCAAAGGATAACCTAAGGCTTGGAGTCCTTGCTCTAGCTCTGCATGGGTAGGGTGGTTATATCATCTGCATCATTGAGATACAAAGCTTGGCGAACCAAAGCTTCAGTAACCACCCATGGAACCCCATGGACAATAGCAGTCAATGTAGTCACTTCATTAACTATTGAGGAACGGACAGTGTTCCAAAACTGTTTAATGTGTGTGACAGGGACAAGAGGAGTATGTGAAAGTGCATACCTTAATGGGGACGCATTCAAATACTCAACCATCTGAGTATATTGGGGAAACAGAGCATTATCAGCTTACAAATAAGCTACCATGTTGTGTTGACTCTTGAACCCCAATTCCAATTCTGTAGGTTTAAACTTAGGTGTCATTGATGATTGATGTAAGAAAGTTGTGATAAAAGTTATGGAAGATGAAGGTTTTGTGAAATTTTGGTTAGACAAGAATAAGCAGTTACCCTGTTTAAAAGAAATGAGCCAAATATATAGGAGAGGTGAAAATATGTGATTGATCAAAACGTGAGGCAGTTATATTCAAAATGTAATTATGAAAATCTTGAAAATATATAACTTATCTCAAATATTAATAAAAAGTTACCAACTCCTAAAATTACGGCCCATATTTTAGTCAAAAATAACAACTGGGTAGGACCCAATGTTTGTCAACGGTCAAAAATAACGTATCAGCGCCCAACGGCTATATTCTTGTCTGTTAGCCTCAAAAAATATTGAGTCAAGCAAGAATGTTCGGTCATAGGTTTATATTGTAATATTTATTAGAACGTTGTAATAGTTAGTCAAAATAGTCGTGACATTACGGGCTTGATGGTTAGCTTAAAAGGCCTCTTTCAAGGTAATAAGCATTTTATTCAAGCCCGACCGAAAAGATATATAGACCATTAGAGAGCCCGCATGTGGGTGGACTATATAAGCACCCTCCTAGCATGTTAGGAGGGTGGAGGTTCTCATTTTTTTTCTTAATCTAATCTCACCTAGTTTTCTCCACCTTCTCTCTACTTTCTCTCTCTATAAATCTTCTATCGTTCTTCTTTATTTCTTATAATCAATCATGGTGAAGTGAATAGTTATGGGTACAACATTGTCAGCGTTGGAAATTTTCCATGTCAGTGTTAAAATTAGTCTTATCAGCGTTTGGAAAGAAAAATGTCAGCGTCCAAAAATAAAAATAATTAAAAAGAAAAAGGACCTTAACAAAGTAATTTATCCTAGTGACGATAACTCATAGACTGAAAATCACTATAGGGTGGCAAGCATTGTCCAATCATGCACACTTGCTTAAGCAAGATAGACATGATTTCCCTCAAGTGTCCCTTGCTAACCAAAGTTCTTAACAATGAAGTTATCTCTTATATATCCTTTTTAACTTCCCAGGCAAGCCAATAAAAATTTACCCAAGTCTCCCAACCGACCAAATCCAATTCTAGGCCAAAAAGTATTGGCAGCGTGCACAATATATCAACTTTGCATGCTACAGTGCCTCACAATTTAGAAAACTAACTCGTACTCACCAGTAGACACAATCTAGAATTATGATGAGAGTATTATAAGAATACCAAAAAATCCTAAAGTTTTCCTAAACCTCCCCTTAAACTATGTAATACTTGGTTTTGCAATCGAGTATGAAAGTTCGTTGAACCGATCTCTTCGAATTGACTATTGGTAGAAAGTGTGACTCAATTGTTCTTGGTGGAATAATAAATGGTTTGGTTGATTATCTATTTTAAACTAATAGCAAATATGTAAATGTCGTTGAGTAAAATAAGAGCTTAAAAGATTAAACTAAAAATAACGAGTTAAAAATAAATGCTTGAAAACTTAAAGACAAGATTAGAAAATTACTTGAACACTTCATAAATCTAAAACTTGAAAACTTTGTAAAAACAAGAAAATAAACCATCGGAATGCCAACTTGGAATCTGATCGGAATGTATGGTCAGAAAGTATGATCGGAATGTTGGAAAATATCACTAATCGGAATATGGCAAACAACTCGTCAGAATACTGTCGTCGGAATAAGGCCAAATCGGAATACTTGAAAACAAAACAAATCGGAATATCCAAAGAGATCCAGATCGGAATATGCAAAGAGAATGCAATCGGAATAATTAATAATTAAGTCCAGTCGGAATGTCACAAAAAAATCCCACAGTCGGAATGATGAAACCCTAATCCGATCAGGTTGATCGGAATACCAAGGGCAGCTAATCGGAATGCAAACTACCTAATCCGATCAGGTGATCGGAATGAGGGGGTAATGGTCGGAAAGCCAAATCGGAAAGGGTTTTACCCTTTCCGATGATATGAATTCGTAAATAAGCTACGTATGAGGCTATCTTCAATAAGCCAAATCCAAAACTTGAACGAATCTATAATGAAAAAGACTAAATAAGCACAAATAACAACTTTTCCAACTTAAAATAAGCAATCTTTTTAAATCAAACTATAAAAAGATGAAACTTTTAAAGAAAACTTTTAAAAAGTAAATAAGCTAAACATATAAATAAGCCAATAAGCACAAAGATCTTAAAGCTTATTCGTATGAAAACTTAAGTAGGAATAAAAAGATTAACTTTTTAAGCACGAAAACATCAAGATCAACCCGGATCAAATATATCTCGCACCAAAAGTAAACTAAAATCAAGAAAGGTATAATGAACAAAAAGCTTAACTTGAACTTGATTAATGGAATCCAAATACAAAAAGTTTAAAACTTGAAAGATTAAAAGAAAGAAAGATGAAAACTTAGTGAGAGAAAGTTGAGAACTTTCTCTCTCTAAAAACTAGAAAGGAGAAATGAAAATGAAACTAACTACTAAAAACTAACCAACCCTCCTAATGTGTATTAGGAGGGTATTTATAGGGAAAATTGGAAGGTGTGCATGTGTTGCCTCTTCTTTCTTTCTTCTCGACTCGATTTAAATCCTTTGTCTTTCTCGACGTCGTCTCGGGATTTGTCGACGTATATTGAACTTTGTCTTGTAATTTTCTTCTTCAATTAGACTTAAGTTCTTCGACTTCATTAAACTTCCGTCTTTAGAATTTTTCTTCGATAAATCTTCAGAATAGGCTTTGGACTTCCGTTCTTTTTGCACTCTTGATATTTTGACTTCGTCTTTTCTCGTTTTCTTCGATAAAAGCCCGTGAAAGCCCGTGTTTTCTTCCTTTTTCATCTTTTGGTCCTAAAACACAATAAAAACACAAACCACGCATAATTCCGACTTTTACGACATAAATTACACGTTTTGGTCTTGTTATTATTGGAAATAAGTGGTAAAAGGATATGTGTTTTCACACTTATTAAATCCCCTACACTTGACCATTGCAATGCCCTCATGCAATGCATTAGTTTTAAAGCACGGTTTACATTTTTCATCATAAATAACCCACCTTGGCCTTTATTAAATACTAAACATATTAAGGAAAACAAATAAAGAAATCAAAGACTTACATTAGGTTTTGGTTGCCATGAACGTTTATCATTCTCATGTTTCACGTTCCACATACCAAGCTTAAAACGAGATCATTGTTATTATAAGTTAGCAAACTAACACGAATTCATGTGGGCCAATTATTCACTTAGACTCCCTTATTCCTAGGTGTATCTCTTATATTTTATTGTTGTCTTGAATGATCACGAGGATGCATTGTTTGACTTATTTCGATAGTTATTTCGGCTGAAAATAAGGTGGACGATTTAATCAATAGTTAGCTAAAGGACAAAATCTTTTAAAACTGCTTCTCGGGACCTCATAAAGTTCATATCTTGGCATAACTCGCTTCACGATTTGAGACCTTTCTTGGACCGATATTTGGCAGCGACTTCATACTTCGAATCTTGAGAGACGTTCATGAAATAATGGTCTTCTCTTCATAATAGGAATTTCTTCACTTGAACTTTTTGAGAGATTCTTCATATTTGGACCACGACTTCTTCATTTTTCTCCAATCTTTATTTTGGACTTTGAAATACAACGATCCGCCTCCTTTTAGGACTTGGATCTATTTATCCTCATACCTTGTTAGGGCCTTTTTGGATAGACTTCTCCATGATCTTTAGGGGAGTATTTGCTTTTCGTCGTGTGTCTCGATCCTTCATATTGATTTTCGATAAATGATTCTTCACATCACTTTTGGATCTTTAGCAACAAAATGTAGCCCTCATGCCTTGTTAGGGCCTTTTCGGACTCGCCAATCTTCGCATCCTGCTTCAATAAGTTATGCCTTGGCTAAGAACTCTAATTAATACCGAGCAACTTTTAAACGATCTTGGGCTAGAAGCTAAGTAACTTTTCAAATCGTACAACCTTATTTATTGCAGATAAATTTATTAACAAGCGATGGGAGAATAGGCTCATAATTAACTCACATAAACTCACGAAAGAATACCAAACTTATCATTGACTCTATCATCTCTCGTTCTCCACAATTTAAAATCTCAAGGAATGAGACTCGTGGATGCTTAGCCAATTAAATCAAAGTTTTGGCTTTTCAAGTCATCGATAGGATCTTGTAAATTCTTAGACTTTTTCAAGTTTAGAAATCGCATTTTAAAGTTCCCTTGATAAACAACTCTCTAGGATCAATTATAGGAACTTGCGAAAAGTTCTTGTTCTTAACCCGTGAGAGTTAAGACTTTCGCGTTTTAAAGCTCCCTATATAAAAGCCTAGCAAAACTTGACTTAAACACGTTAAGGATACTAGCTAGAGTAAACTTAGATAAGTAAACTTGGGTTGAGTCAAAATATTCACGACTTTGAAAAAATTAAAACCACTTTATTTTAACAAGGAAAGAAAATAACCATAGCAAAGGAAAATACAACTATACAACTAGGCCAAAATAGATTAAAAATTTTGAAAATGTCGAAAAATCAAATTTTCCGGTTAAAATGAGGACAAATGCAAGGAAAAGACCACTTACTTCGATAGAAGTCCCCCTACACTTGATATAAACAATGTCCTCAATGTTTAAGCATGTGGGAGTAAACTTCCCTACACTTAGGACATTGTGCACTTTGTTTAAATCTTGCTAAGGAAAGGACAACTAAAGTGATTTCAATGTGAACATATAAAATATGAAATATTGAATCACGACAGTTTAGGATAGAACCAGGAAAACGGGTACACGGGATCACGGTTCGTCAAAAGTCATCAATGGGCTCTTTGAAGCTTGAATCCCTGTAAAGAATAAGAAACAAGACAACAAACACATACGGGGCTCCCCCCTACACTTATTATGAAAACAGTAAAGGATAGATCACGGGTTGCCTCCCGAGAAGCGCTTGTTTTTGTTCACCGAGTCACGAGCCTGACTCGACCCAAAACTAGTTCATGGGAAACGTGGTGAGGGATGGAATCATCTCATGAGAGATGTCCTCACCAAAGTATAACTTAACACGCTGGCTATTCACCTTGAAATTTGGCCCATTTGGCTGAGAAAGCTCAATGGTGCCATATGGAAAGACTTTGGCGACGGTGAATGGACCAGACCAACGGCTCTTCAACTTGCCCGAGAAGATCTTCAACCGAGAGTTAAAAAGTAAGACTTGATCACCAACGTGGAACTCTCGGTTCTTAATCCTTGCGTCATGGATGATCTTGGTCTTCTCCTTGTAGATCAGTGAGTTCTCGTAAGCTTCATTCCTCAGTTCATTAAGCTCGTTGAGTTGAATCTTGCGAAGATCACCGGCTTTGTTGATGTCGAAGTTAGCCCACTTCAAGGCCCAGTATGCCTTATGTTCCAGCTTGATGGGGAGATGGCATGCTTTCCCGTACACAAGATGCTAAGGTGTACAACGATCGGGGTCTTATAAGCAGTACGGAAAGCCCACAGAGCATAATCTAACTTATCGGCCCACGCGGCGCGATGCTCTCCCACAGTACGCTCCAAAATTCGCTTCAATCCACGGTTGGAAATCTCGGCTTGACCATTGGTTTGGGGATGATAGGCGGTGGAAAGACGATGATTAACACCGTACTTAGCCATGACTCTTGCAAATTGATCATTGCAAAAATGAGTCCCGCGGTCACTGATAATAGCACGAGGAACGCCGAATCGAGCAAAGAGCTGCTTCAAAAAGTTCACAACCACCCTCGCTCATTCGTAGGGAGAGCCTTGGCTTCAACCCATTTAGAAACGTAGTCAACGGCTACGAGGATATACTTGTTCCCTTTGGATGATGGAAATGGCCCCATAAAGTCGATGCCCCATACATCAAAGATTTCACATTCTTGTATGAAATTTTGAGGCATCTCATCTTTATGTGTGATCTTGCCTTGTCTTTGGCAAGCATCACAATGTTTAACCATGTCGTGAGCGTCACGAAAAATGGTGGGCCAATAAAATCCAGAGTCGAATACTTTCTTCGCGGTGTAATTGGGACCAAAGTGACCACCGGTGGGTCCTTTATGGCAAGCGTCAAGGATTTGTACCGCTGCCGGCCCGTCAACACATCGACGAATAATCAGATCAGCACATTGTTTGAAAAGGTAAGGGTCGTCCCAGAAATAATGTTCAATATCTTTAAAGAACTTCTTCTTTTGTTGGGACGTTAACCCTTCCTTGAGATTCCACCCGCTAAGTAGTTTGCAATGTCCGCAAACCACGGGGTGTCATCAAGATTGGAGTTGATAGACATTAAGGCCTCAAGGGGAAAAGAGTCATTGATCTCTTGATTCGGATGATCCCTTTGATAAGGATCCTCAAGTCTACTGAGATGATCCGCGGCTAGGTTTTCAGCTCCCTTTTTGTCACGAATTTCAATGTTGAATTCTTGAAGGAGCAAAACCCAACGAAGAAGTCTTGGCTTAGAATCTTGTTTAGTCATCAAGTACTTCAACGCGGAATGATCGGTATATACAATGGTGGTATAAAGGACAAGATAGGGGCGGAACTTTTCAAAAGCATACACTACAGCTAAAATCTCTTTTTCGGTAGTGGTATAATGCAATTGAGCCCCCGTCATTGTCTTGCTAGCATAATGGAATGGTTGGAAGTGTTTGTTCACTCTTTGGCCCAAAACCGCTCCAATAGCAAAGTCGCTAGCATCACACATCAATTCAAAAGGTAGCTCCCAATTAGGGGTAACCAAGACTGGTGCCTTAGTTAGCTTATCCTTAAGAAGATTGAAGGATTCAAGACACTCTTTGGAAAAGATAAAAGGAATATCTTTTTCCAAGAGGTGGGTCATCGGGCGAGCGATTTTAGAAAAATCCTGAATGAAACGACGATAGAAGCCCACATGACCCAGAAAACTTCTCACACCCTTCACGGTTGAAGGTGGAGGCAATTTAGCAATAACATCGACTTTAGCACGGTCCACTTCAAGACCGGCTTTGGAGATTTTGTGTCCTAGCACGATGCCTTCTTTTACCATGAAATGGCATTTTTCCCAATTTAGAACAAGGCGAGTGTCTTCACACCGCTTAAGCATACGTTCTAAATTGGCAAGGCAAGCAGAGAAAGAATCGCGATAAACCGAGAAATCATCCATGAAGACTTCCATAGTTTCTTCAACCATGTCATGGAAGATAGCCATCATGCACCTTTGGAATGTCCCAGGAGCATTGCATAAACCGAAAGGCATTCTTTTATAAGCAAATGTTCCGTAAGGATAAGTGAATGTGGTTTTCTCTTGGTCTTTGGGATCGATGGGAATTTGAAAATACCCAGAGAAACCATCTAAAAAGCAGTAATAGTCATTACCCGCTAGACGTTCAATCATTTGGTCCATGAAAGGAAGGGGAAAATGATCCTTTCTCGTAGCATCATTGAGTTTGCGATAGTCTATACAAACTCTCCACCCTGTAACGAGACAAGTAGGAATCAACTCGTTGTTTTCATTGGGAACAACGGTGATTCCGCCTTTCTTAGGCACACAATGGACGGGACTAACCCACGGTGAATCCGAGATAGGATAGATCATGCCCGCATCAAGAAGTTTGATAACCTCTTTTTTGATTACGTCATGGATCTTAGGATTCACCCTTCTTTGGCTTTGAATAGTGGGTTTAAAGTCGTCCTCCATGAGAATTTTATGTGTGCAAAAGTGAGGATCAATTCCACGAATATCGGAGATTTTCCATGCAATAGCTTTCTTGTGATTCTTCAGCACGGCGATAAGTCGGGATTTTTCTTCTTCTTTCAGGTCCTTTGCGATGATGACCGGTAACTTCTTGTTGTCTTCAAGGAAAACGTACTCGAGATGAGATGGTAGGTCCTTAAGCTCTAGATCCGGAGAATTTTCGATGGACGGCGTAGTCAACTTCGAATCATCGGTAGAGATAGCCTTGGGAGACTGTGGAGAAATATGGTCCTCATTGAGAAGTTTCTCAATGGTACGAATGTCTTCATCCCAATCGGTGGGAGAATCATCATACTTAAGATCGAGAGGACCCAAGCTAGCTTCAAAATCATCCAAGTCACTTTCTCCAAAAGGAGTCAATGACGGAGCAATTGAGGCAACGGCCTCAACAATGGGTAGGGAAGAAGAAGCACTTTTACAAGCGTCTTTGAAATGTTCTTCATAAGCCTCATCAAGAAAATCAATGAAATTAACACTCTCGTTTTCCGAAAGCTGCTTAGAAAGTTTACCCATGTTGAAGACGATTTTATCGTCACCAACTCTCATGATTAATTCGCCAGCGGCTACATCAATGAGAGTGCGACCGGTCCTCAGGAATGGACGTCCAACGATTAATGGAACACGGGGGTCCATCTCGTAGTCAACGACAACAAAATCCGCCGGGAAGGTGAATTTGTCGACACCAACGAAGACGTCTTCGGCTATCCCCACTGGATAAGCAACCGTACGGTTAGCTAATTCCAAAGTCATTCGTGTGGGGACTAGCTCTGGGAGAGATAATTGCTTCCAAACACTTAATGGCATTAAGTTAATACTGGCACCTAGATCGGCTAGGGCCATGCAATTCTCTACTCCCGGGAAGTTGCAAGGAATCAAGAAACGACCCGGATCAACAAGTTTGGTTGGTAATTTCCTTAAGAGCACTGCAGAGCAATTCTCATTAAGTTGGGTCTGAGCAATATCGAGAAGTTTCTCCTTATCACTGAGAAGATCTTTAAACATTTTAGCATATTTGGGCATGTGAGCGAGAGCCTCAGCAAAAGAGATATTGAAATTCAGTTGTTTGAACATTTTAAGAAAGTTCGAAACCTGAATATCATCCTTGTTCTTCAATTTCTCTTTCCTCAACCTTGAAGGATAAGGTATATTGGGTTGAGATGAAGGCTTTGGGATAGAATTCGCACTCACATCCTTGGGTGGTGGAGGGGTAGAAGTAGAAGGTGGTGGAATTGGAGAAGTAGAAGTTGGAGGAATAGAAGATGGAGGATTCAGAGAAGGAGACTCGTTTTCCTTTGTCACAATCACCGGTGTAGGTGTAGGAAGCTCGGGTTCCTTTAAACCTTTTCCACTGCGAGTGGTGATTGCTTTCATCTCCCCTCTTGGATTAGCAACGGTGTTACTCGGAAGAGAACCCGATCCAGAGGCTTGATTACTAGGGAAGAAACTAGCCATCATGTTCCTCAAGTCATTCGTTTGACTTGCCAAAGTGTTTCGCATATCAGCTCGAAGATCATTCCCTTGCTTAACCATATCTGCTTTCATGTTGGCCATTTCCCGCTGAAGATTTTGCACTATCACATCATTAGTCCTCATGTAGGTTTCAACATCTTGGTGTAAGGCTGTGGGTTGGTTGAGAGGATGAGCATGGTAGGCGGGTGGTTGATAAGCAGGTTGTTGGTAAACTTGGTTGTTTCTTTGAGGTGGATATGGGTTTCTTTGGTTTTGATATGGAGTTGGAGCACGTGGTTGGTTTTGATTGTTGTGATTGAGGTTGTTCGGGTTTTGTGGGGGGAAACCGGGTGGTGAAAGAAAGTTGTTTGAGCGATAGCTGAGCAAGTTTTGGTCACCTTGAGGACGTGCTTGATAGCTTCCTGTAGCATAGGTACCGTTGGTGGCATACACATTTTCCAGATTGTCGCGAGTCGAAGGACAATCGGTGTATGAGTGAGATCCACCGCATATATCACAAGATTGAGTCATAGCATTGGCTTGGGCAGTGATAGCTTTAGTGTTATTGGCGGCTTGGAGAGCAAGTGATTCAACAAGCGAAGTAAGCTTATCAAGTCTCTTGTCGCTCTCATTAGTGCTAGCACTAGCTACATTGGTCCGAACACTCTTGGTTTGAACTCTAGACTTGTTCTCAATAATATCCCAAGCGGCATTAGAAGACTTAACCAAAAGATTACCCCCCGAAGCACTATTTAGTGAATCTTGGTCATTCATGCTAAAACCATTATAAAAAGTATTAATTTGGTGCACTTTGGTAAAACCATGTTGTGGGCACTTTCCTAAAAGTTCTTTAAAACGGTCCCAAGATTCACTAAAAGTCTCATCGTACTTTTGTTCAAAAGTAATGATTTCATTCCGCAAAGCGGTAGTACGAGAGGGTGGGAAAAAGTAGTTTATGAATTTGGTCTCTAAGTTCGTCCACGTAAGAATACTTTGTGGCGGTTCCTTATCAAGCCAATGCCGGGCTTGTCCCTCTAAGGAGAAAAGAAAAAGTTGCAAACGAATTACCTCTTGTGAAACCCCATTGAATTTGATCGTATTCGTGAGTTGAAGAAACCTTTTGATGTGGTCATGAGGATTGGTATGTCCCAGGAATGGTTGAGCAGAGACCATCTGAATAAAGCCGGATTTGAGCTCAAAGTTGTTGGCTCCAATCTCGGGTATGACAATAGCATCGTGGTTGCCCTCTACATGTGCTTGCAAAAGTTTGATCATAGGGCGATTGTCCGGTAGAGGTTCATTATTGTTATTATTCATGTTGTTTTGAGGTGGATTATTATTGTTGTTGTGTACACCGGCCATGTCTAAGTTATCGAGAGTCTCGGGCTCTTGATAAGACGTTGATCGAGTGCGCATACACCTGCAAAAGAACTAACAAAGCAAGAAATATTTTTGGTTTTTTATGTTTTTTAATTTTTTTGTATTTTTGAAAATTTTATATTTTTTAGGATTTTTGAAATTTTTAAAGCAAGGAAAATAACGTTCAAAGATGAACGGGTCCCAAAATCCAACGCGTCTCTCACTTAAAACCTTTAATCTTAACGAAAAGAGCCGGCAGCAGCGCCATTTAATACTTGGTTTTGCAACCGAGTATGAAAGTTCGTTGAACCGATCTCTTCGAATTGACTATTGGTAGAAAGTGTGACTCAATTGTTCTTGGTTGAATAATAAATGGTTTGGTTGATTATCTATTTTAAACTAATAGCAAATATGTAAATGTCGTTGAGTAAAATAAGAGCTTAAAAGATTAAACTAAAAATAACGAGTTAAAAATAAATGCTTGAAAACTTAAAGACAAGATTAGAAAATTACTTGAACACTTAATAAATCTAAAACTTGAAAACTTTGTAAAAACAAGAAATTAAACCATCGGAATGCCAACTTGGATTCTGATCGGAATGTATGGTAGGAAAGTATGATCGGAATGTTGGAAAATATCACTAATCGGAATATGGCAAACAACTCGTCGGAATAATGTCGTCGGAATAAGGCCAAATCGGAATACTTGAAAACAAAACAAATCGGAATATCCAAAGAGATCCAGATCGGAATATGCAAAGAGAATGCAATCGGAATAATTAACAAATAAGTCCAGTCGGAATGTCACAAAAAAAATCCCACAGTCGGAATGATGAAACTCTAATCCGATCAGGTTGATCGGAATACCAAGGGCAGCTAATCGGAATGCAAACTACCTAATCCGATCAGGTGATCGGAATGAGGGGTAATGGTCGGAAAGCCAAATCGGAAAGGGGTTTACCCTTTCTGATGGTATGAATTCGTAAATAAGCTACGTATAAGGCTATCTTCAATAAGCCAAATCCAAAACTTGAACGAATCTATAATGAAAAAGACTAAATAAGCACAAATAACAACTTTTCCAACTTAAAATAAGCAATCTTTTTAAATCAAACTATAAAAAGATGAAACTTTTTAAGAAAACTTTTACAAAGTAAATAAGCTAAACATATAAATAAGCCAATAAGCACAAAGATCTTAAAGCTTATTCGTATGAAAACTTAAGTAGGAATAAAAAGATTAACTTTTAAGCACGAAAACATCAAGATCAACACGGATCAAATATATTTCGCCCCAAAAGTAAACTAAAATCAAAAAAGGTAGAAAGAGATTAATGAACAAAAAGCTTAACTTGAACTTGATTAATGGAATCCAAATACAAAAATTTTAAAACTTGAAAGATTAAAAGAAAGAAAGATGAAAACTTAGTGAGAGAAAGTTGAGAACTTTCTCTCTCTAAAAACTAAAAAGGAGAAATGAAAATGAAACTAACTACTAAAAATTAACCAACCCTCCTAATGTGTATTAGGAGGGTATTTATAGGGAAAATGGGAAGGTGTGCATGTGTTGCCTCTTCTTTCTTTCTTCTCGACTCGATTTAAATCCTTTGTCTTTCTCGACGTCGTCTCGGGATTTGTCGACGTATATTGAACTTTGTCTTGTAATTTTCTTCTTCAATTAGACTTAAGTTCTTCGACTTCATTAAACTTCCGTCTTTAGACTTTTTCTTCGATAAATCTTCAGAATAGGCCTTGGACTTCCGTTCTTTTTGCACTCTTGATCTTTTGACTTCGTCTTTTCTCGTTTTCTTCGATAAAAGCCCGTGAAAGCCGTGTTTTCTTCCTTTTTCATCTTTTGGTCCTAAAACACAATAAAAACACAAACCACGCATAATTCCGACTTTTACGACATAAATTACACGTTTTGGTCTTGTTATTATTGGAAATAAGTGGTAAAAGGATAAGTGTTTTCACACTTATTACTATAACTAGGCGATTACCCGGGCATAGCGGCGGAACTGCCTGGCGGCAGAAAATTAACGATACGATATATCGTGGTAAGATCAATTTGTAATTGTGTAGTGTCGTCACATGCGATAATTCAATTTAAGATAGATAAAATTTGTTTCAAGGTAAGACTAAAATTCAATTAAAAGTCTCGTAGCATACGATAATTCAAGTCTAAATAAAATCTCAGATAATAATGCATCTATACCAACATAAAAAGCATTTAGTAAAACATGAAATAAAGCATTACATCAATTCTCATTTATGAGATAAAATCTCAAATAACGGTGGCGAGTTTTAAAATTTTATTTAAAAAACATTTACATTTTGACAATTTGATCGAAATTATGTTCCAACTATTGCCTCTCATTTACTAAACGACCATATGCATGTAAAACCTATGGAGCATTAAATACAACCAATTTTACTCGCAATGTTAAACGCACCCCAATAAAAGGCCTCGTAATAAAAAAATCAAGTTTTTACCATAGATTTGAAAGTATATTTAAAATAATATAAGCGGGTATATATTAGTTTTAAAACTCATGCAAACACGACATTCATTCTAAAATTCCTAACAAAGTATGTCAGATATAAAGTCATATCTCTTAAACTTATGAACCCTAACATCAGTTTCATAAACCAAGTAGTTTTGACTTTTATAACCTAACCATGCATCTAAATTTTGTTACGTAAAAAATTAAGCCTTTTTAAAAATAAAATTAACTTTGATAAAAATACATCTTAAGCTCAGTTAAATTATCCAAATATTGTCAAGCTCTTAGAACTAAGAGCATAGAAATCAATTTCACACTTCATTGTCTATATGTTATTCAGAACAAACACAATTAATGGAATGGAGTTCATTTATTCTATTTAACAAATATAGTTAACAGTAAGTTCATTAAACCATGTGTCAAGTCATTTATCTCAACTTTTATGAACATATAAATATTAGATTCCATGGAATTTCAAAAAACGGAGTTAAAACTTTCATCGAGTGAAACCAGCTGGCGCCTAACGGTAAAGTTTATGAACAAAAGGAAAATGTATTTATCTTATTCTTGATGTAGTCAATTTGCTATACATCTAAATTATAAGTTACTACCGATCATTATCAAGAAGGTATATTGTACCCCCTGTCAATGTATCTAAATGAACTTATTTTCACCCATTAAACGACCTGGAAACCATGACCATCTGGACATATTGGCCCCTTACAAAAAGAATCATTTCAAATCAACTATGTTCAAGTTATTCTCATCTGCAAACTCAACAAATGCAACGCATAACGTGAATCTTGATGGCCGCAAATTTGATATTCCAGAACCTTCGTAAAAAAATGACTATAATTTACTCTTTAAAGTTGGGACAATAAATCAGTACATAACATACGTAATTAAGTAGATAGCCAAGTATAATAAAAAGATCACAAATAACATATTGTATAACAACATAAAGGCTTCAAGAAAATCAACAAACACGTTAAATTTGTTTTTTACAATTCACGTATTTTAGAAAACCAATTAAAACCTACCTTGAAACTAAAGTGAATCCTGAATATTAATAAAAAACACTTGGCAAGCTATACCACTTCATTAAGTTTTCGAATGTAGTGTAATTATATCTTGAATGCAACCAATTTTTGTAGTCTCAGTTTGTTGAAATGCTATTCAAAATGGCACATCCAAATGGCACATCCAAGTGAGATTAGCAGGTAAGAATTCAAATTTCTATGCATGGAAAAAGAAATGTTCCAAATAAAGCCTGCATTAAACAATTAATCATTCATTAACATGGCATAAATTTGTTATGGTCATGATTCATAAATAGACCCACACATAACAATCAGAATCTTTTTTTGGTAACAATCAGAATCTTTACAAAGTTAGATAGTATTCGTAATTCAGCAACTCATACTGATTTATAAAAATGTACGCAAAACAATGGAGACTCACTTTCAGAAGGGCCAAAGGTGGACACTTCATGTTTAGCAGCCTACATTGTACTGCAACAACATTGGTACCATCGGTTATGTATGCAAGACTCAGGAGATGATTTGGTCTTCTGGTGATGTCTTTCTTGACTTCAAGAACTTGATGTCAGAAAGTGAATTTGAGGAACTTGGATATGATTATATTCAAGAACTGTATTAGACTGATGATTGACTCAGGAACTTGGATATGGTAGCTTTATATAAATGAGATCTTTATATCTGAAGGTTATCAAAGAAAGTGATTCGAATCGCATAGTCTTTTGTATGTTAGCGAAAGATCTCATTTTTATAAAACAGAGTAAACAAAATACCTTAAGTTGCAGATTTGGGTGCAAATAGTTGTACCCTTTCTACATGGCTTGCCATGATTACTTCAATCCTTCCTAAACCAAAAGAGATGAAAATGTAAGTGCCTAAGGTCTGCAAATCAATTATAACTTCTGGCACATGCCTAACATAAAATTTTCATTATTTCTTTGCTACAATAGGGATAGAAAAAGAAACCTGAACGGGTTAGTACTTGCCACATTGGTTGATTTCAAGCCTCTTTCTCACAAGTCACTTAGGATGTCCTTGTTGGCTCATCTGGCTCTCTCAATTTAATCCAATGCATAATTTTGACTATGGCTTGCTATTCAGAAGAAATTGTTATCTCAGGACAGATTGGTAGTTTGACAGACCAATTTGAAAGCTAAATGATCTTTGTGCAAATCATGGATTCACATGAGCATTTATTCTATCAATGTACTTATGCCAATAAGGGTGGAAGAAAATAAAAGATAAAATGCTATACAAGAGATCAAGATGGATCGGAGTGTATAATTTAGCTTCACTGCTATTCAAAGGAAATATCTGTAGAATTTTTCATAGGTTAGTATTGGCATGGCAAGAATGGAATTTTAGACAGAAGAAACTTTGGCGACAGTCATTTCTGAGATTGTTCACTGTAAGCTGATGCGGCTAAGAGCCAAGAAATCAAAAGTTGTTCTAAAAGTTGCAGAAAGATCGAAACTAAGATGAGAATATGTAGCTTTAAAATCACAGTGTGAGATGGTTAGAAAGTAGAACTCGTTTTGGATAGCGTTGATGAGCCTAAACAAGTGCTAATTCTACAAGATGGAGAATAAAGAAGAGAAGTTCATTCTATGATAGTTTTATATAATTATATTACCTAAAAGCCGTGAAATAGGGTAATGTTCTGGAATCTTGAGATTCGTCACTCCATCTAATTCATATAATTGTTTGTATAGGTCCTCCATTGCTTTAATTGTTTCACGAACCGGGATCTTATGAGCAGCATGAATCCAAACTCGCCCTTTCGAATTCTAAGGCAAATCACAAACATTAGTGGAAAGCCAAAATATTAGTTATTGAAAAGAATACACACAAGGCAATAAAAGAGCGCTTCGTATAACAAGGATTGATCAAGCTTTTTAGTCAATTAAGAGAAAATGCTGCAAATATTGGACTCTATTAAAAGGCATACACAGTTACAATTTGCATAAAAAGTAAACCCAGTGATGTACTTCTATTGGATGGTGACACGCGGCTACCAAAAACTATGATTTCGACACCATCAAACCACCGCCACGGACTATCAATCAACAACTATCATACCAAACCGAAAAAAAAATCAATGCTCGATCACCAAAAAAACAATGGGCCTTGGAGAATCAAGGATAGAACACACCTGGTTATAAACTCACAAAGCTAACACACTCGACTGGTTTCTCTATTGTCTCTTTAACAAAAATCAAAGACAATAAGTTAAGTTAAATCAACTGAAAATAAATAAAAACAAAAACAAAACAAACCCATACATGAAGAGTATCAAAGCCATTGATAGCTTTGAGCAGCTTCATCATATCTTTAAGATCTAGCTCAGAGATGAGGCTCAACCTTAATGATTGCCAAATATATTTTAGATCTAACTTAGAAAAACTTGGATCAAAGATCTTGATAAAGATCAATGATAAGTATCACTCGTCACACATCACCGACATCACTGATTATGTTCACCATCGCCACCCGCCCATCACCATCGTCACACACCTTGAACGGTGGCATCGAGGCAACAAGTGGCAGCGAAGTATGACAGAAAATAAAGTCGAGAGAGTGTGTGAGATGAGATATGAGACAAAAGAATTTTTTTGTGTGTAGTTATATAGAGCATTTAATTTGATTGTTACAGCTGAGATTTAATTTTAATTTGATTGATACGGTTTTGAATATAAAAGAAGCGTATGGGAGAAGAAACAGATGAAAGCGTATTGATTTTTGTCAAATGTTAAAGATGGAAATTATATATGGTTGGCCACCACAAGTTTCTACAAGTTTTGTGATTTCAATATTAGCATTTCCTTAATTAGCTTTTTTTCAATATTTCAATTTTCAATATTTCAATTTTCAATATTTCAATTTTCAACATTTGACATACACCCTTTATAGGGTATATAGATATACAAAGTTGCCAAAAATAAAATATGGAATAAAAATTTATGTCAAGATAGGAATGTATGACATTCCAACCATCATCCATAAACTTGAACACACTTCTAGTAAGCTTCAAAGATCCATAAGCAACTCGGTATTCATTTGTACAATGCCCATAATGCCTGCATGATTAGATCAAAAACCACAAAACTAACATATTGTTGTCAGCGTCCATTTTAAAACTTATCAACGTTAAAATAACCTTTGTCAGCGTTAGAAAAAGAAAGTGGAAAACCTAATTTTATACAAAGACCAATGACAATACATATCCTGTACAAACTATATAATGACTTCAAAAACACATTTAGGTGAGACTGATCATTCCAAACAATCTCTTATAAAATGATGCCTAATTTCTATGTGTTTGGTTTTAGAATGATGTACATGATTCTTAATAATGCATAATATACTGTTATTGTCTACAAATATCTTGGTATGCATAAAATTATACCCATAATCCAACAGTTGGTTAAAAATCCATAGAACTTGTCCACAACAAGCAGCTGCAGCTACATATTCTGCTTCAGTTGTAAAGTTGGCCACCACTGTTTGTTTCTTGCATTGCCAAGATATCAATCTGCTCCGAAGAAATTGGCATCCACCAGTTGTGGATTTCCTATCAAACTTGTCACCTCCATAATCACTGTCCGAATAACCAATAAGCTCCAATGGAGAATGCTTTGGATACCATAATCCCAAGGTGGGATAGCACCTAAGGTATCTAAAGATCCTTTTTACAGCATGAAGATGACACTCTTTGGGAGTCACCTGATGGCGTGCACATGCACACACAGCAAACATGATGTCAGGTCTAGAAGCTGTAAGATACATCAATGATACAATCATTGATCTATAATGCCTGACATCCATCTCTTTTCCATATCCAGTCTTTCCCCAAGGGTGTTCCCTATCCAGGGGTGTGCTAGCCCATTTTTCATATGGAGAAAAGCCAAACTTCTTCAATATTTCTTCTATATACTTGTCTTGAGAGATAAAGATACCATCTTCTTTCTGTTGGACTTGTAAACCTAGAAAGAAGTTCATCTTTCCCATTGCACTCATCTTGAACTTGTTTGTCATGAGCTTGGAAAAGTCTTCACTCATCTTTGGACTTGATGAACCGAAGATGATCTCATCCACATAGACCTGAACAAGTAGAAAGTCCTTACCAGTCTGCTTGGTAAATAAAGTCTGGTCTGTGGTGCCCCTCTTAAATCTATTTTCCACCAGATAGGTGGACAATGTTCCATACCATGCTCTTGGGGCTTGATGAAGTCCATACATTGCTTTCTTGACCCTATACACTTTGTCTGGATGTTCTGAATCTTCAAAACCAGGAGGCTGCATTACATAAACCTCTTCTGCAATTATGCCATAAAGAAAGGCACTCTTCACATCCATTTGATAAACTGTGAAGCCCATGTAAGAAGCATATGCTAGGAAAATCCTTATTGCTTCAATCCTTGCAACAGGTGCTAAAACCTCTTCATAGTCTATTCCCTCTTCTTGTGTATAGCCTTGAGCAACTAAACGTGCCTTGTTTCTGACCACAATTCCTCTTTCATCTTTTTTGTTTCTAAGAACCCAACGTGTCCCAATAGGTCTTACATATCTTGGACAATCCACTAACTCCTAAACATCTTGAATAGCAAACTAGTGAAGCTCATCCTGCATTGCTTCCACCCAACTTGGTTCTTTGAGAGCATCAAAAATATTATTGGGTTCCTGTTGTGACAAAAAACAAGCAAACAAACATGCCTGTACAAGAGGGGTATCAACCTTCTTGTGGATATTGGCAATGAAACCTCCTTGAGTCTGATGAGACCTTCTTTTTTGAACAGGAGACAAAACATCACTAATAATTAGAGAAGGAGGATGATTTTTGATAGTAGTTATAAGTGTTCCTCCTTCAATAAGTGTGTTGTCTTCAATCTCGGTCTCCATGTTGCCAATATCATCTTCATAGCCTCCTCCATCATCACTAGAATGAACCTCTTCATGAACTATGGTAAGTTCACCTTGTTCAAAAGTATTGGAAGAGAATAAATGGTCAAATGGGTTGTCAGCGTTTGAGCTATCAACGCCTGAATTTTGCTTGTCAGCGTCGGATTTTCCTTTATTAGTGCTTGAAGATTCATGCATGTTTTCATCAACTGGCTTTTCTTGTGGACCATCTTTCTCCTTATCAGCAGCAGCAGCTTGTGCAAATCCATCAGTCCATATAGGAATGGTAACATACTCAAGTATGTGGTCTGATTTGACTGCATGTGATCCTTCTTCCTTGTCAACCTGTTTACCTGCAATTTCAACAATAGGTTCTTCCATAACACTTGAATCCCTTTTCACAATGTCTGGATTAGTAACATGCATATAATTTTAGGTTCTAGATAAAGGTTCTAGATCAAAGAACCAATTTGGTTCACTCTCAGGATCACTAGGTTTACTCTCTGAAAACTTAACAAGTACCTTTTCAAGTATACGTTTTTCTTTCTTATTATAAACCCTATATCCTTTGCTCTGCACTAAATACCCCATAAAGTAGCCTTCATCACCTTTAGCACTAAACTTTACTAAGGCATCATTAGTATCTAGGATCACTACATGACATCCAATGGGTTTAAGAAAACCAATATTGGGTTTCCTATTCCAAAATAGCTCATAAGGTGTCTTATTATGGATTTTGTTGATCAATGCTCTATTCTGAACATAGTAGGCTGTATTCACAGCCTCAGCCCAAAAAGCAATGGGACAGTGAGCATTAGCGAACATTGTCCTATCTTCTTCTATGAGTGTTCTATTCTTCCTTTCAGCCACCCCATTCTGCTGTGGGGTTCTAGCTATGTTAAATTCCCTAGTAATCCCTTTTATTGACTCAGAAGGCATCTAACAATTGGTTTTTAAACTCACCACCATTATCACTTCTAAGTATTTTAACCTCATTCCCTGTTTTCTTTTCAATTTGGGTAATAAAGTTAATCAAAACTGTGGTAGTTTCACTTTTTAAGGCCAAAAAGAAAGTCCAAGTAAATCTAGAAAAATCATCAGTTATGAAAAAACAATAGGATTTACCATTCAAACTCTCTATATTAGTTGGGCCAAATAAGTTCATATGTAGAAAGTGAAGTGCTTTAGAACTGGAGTGCACAAGTTTAGACTTAAAGGAGACTTTGTGTTGTTTGCCTTTAAGACATGAAACGCAAGACTGATCATTGTGGAAAGCCTTTTCAGGCAAACCATCAACTAAACCATGTCTCACAAGTCTATTTATGTTATTAAAGTTTATGTGCCCTAACCTTCTGTGCCATAGATTACTTTCATCTACTAAAGCTTTAGCATATAGACATGACAAATTTTTGTTCATCCTAATTCCATTAAGATTAAGATTATGGGATGTCCTTATGCCTAGGTGTTCTATAGTCAATAAACTTCTCATATGCCCTAATCACGTACTTATCCTCCCATTATTCCTAAGTTGTATCTCTTATATTTTATATTGTCTTGAATGTTTCATGAGGATACATTGTTTGACTTATGCGATAATAGAGATTTAGGTCTAAAAAATAGAGTCCTAACGGTGTAACTAAGACCATCAAATCAATAACCCCTCCTAATAGACAACGATGTCAAAAAATTAAGTTGACAAGAAGAATCGATAAACACGATTTTATAACGGTTTTGAACATGAGACTTATTACCAAGACTTTTATACGCCCCCTAACGGTAGGGCCTTATTATCTTTGGTTTACCTCCATCTTTTATTCAACTTCGCCATGAAGCTTTTATTATGACTTCGGTCTTGCCTTGCCTTTTATTATCCACCTCATCGGTAGTTTTAATAGCCAAATACGTATATCCTCACGCTAAGGCGAATTTTGGATCTTTAAAGCTTCGAAGATTAAGGCTTGATTCACTTTCAATTTTGCATAGATTTTTCGGCCTTGTGGGGCTTCAAATTGTTTGCTTGATTTAGGTGAGCACTTGAAATCTTATTATTGGGTGAAGCTTTTGATTATTCGGGTGCCAATACTTCAAAACCGTGACGCTGGCGATACCTTAATGTCTCCCCAATTTAATTACACGGAAGCTACTAGAAAAGACTAGAAACCCAACAATCCCAACTAAACCGCTAAGTCAATATTTATTAAGCAAAAAATATTTACATGCGAAGGGAGAATAAGCAAAAAACGAGAACACATGAGTTTTTGAAAGAATATGAGTACTCTACGTTTAGCATAGTAACTTATAATTAACCCTATCATTTCTCGTCCTCATTTAAGAGACTTAGCCTAATGTGTAGTTAAGGAATCAAAGCTAAGTGCTCAACACGCACGGTCGAGTCAAAAATTACTCTTATTCTCGCCATCGGAAAACCTACATTCGTGTCTTCAAACACTTATAAAACATGAGAAAAATTTTAAAATTTGGCCATTTTTAGCCTTATTTTGCAACAAAATGATAAACTTTGGAAAGCGTGAAGGTAAGGCAAGTATCTATTCACCCCCCATACTAAAGTTAAACATTGTCCTCAATGTTTCGAGTCTAGGGGTGCAAACACCCCCATACTAGAGACGTAGTCAAATGCCTAATCTAGCATGGAAAGGGTGTAACCAATAAATTAATAGCCGTTTATGAAGTGTGCTATAAACCTAAGGTTAGAACATCAAAGGATATATCATTTAGATATTGAGAAAGTCTTCAAAGCAAACGATCGAGTGCTCCCATAAAACGAACACGAGAGGCTCCTATCGTGAAGATCATGATCATCTAAAGTTCACAATTCACAAACAACCACAGAACAAAAGTTGGAAGTGAACAAATCCCCACACGTTAACTAGATTAGAAAGCGATAATATGTACATAGGATAAGCATGGGACTCCCCCACGAGGCACCTCGTTTTTGATTACCGAGTCATGAGCTCGACTTGATCCCCTCAATACTAATTATCATTGGGGAAGGTGACTTGGTCGAGGTAGTTCAAGGATGGAACTTCCCCGCAAAAGTAGTGCTTCAACCTATGTCCATTAACCTTGAAGTTAGGACCATCATCTTGAGCTAGCTCGATGGTCCCATACGGAAACACTTGAGTCACGGTGAATGGACCGGACCAACAGGATTTCAACTTACCGGAAAAGATTTTCAAGCGAGAATTAAAAATCAAAACTTGATCCCCAATGTTAAAAACCCGGTTTTTAATTTTAGAATCATGCAACTTTTTAGTTTTTTCCTTATAAATCAATGAATTTTCATAAGCGATGTCCCTCAATTCATCCAATTCGTTTAATTGCATTTTCCGGTGTTTTCCCGTGGTCTCCATATCATCATTACAATGCTTTAGGGCCCAATAAGCCTTGTGTTCTAATTCGATAGGCAAATGACAATTCTTTCCATACACAAGCTTATAGGGAGTGCACCCAATGGGCGTCTTATAAGCGGTCCTAAAGGCCCATAAAGCATCGTCCAACTTATCCGACCACAATTGTCGGTTTTCCCCAACGGATCTCTCCAAGATCCTCTTCAACGCTCGGTTTGAAACCTCGACTTGCCCACTCGTTTGTGGGTGATAAGCCGTAGAAAGTCGATGTGTAACCCCATATTTCTTTAGGACCCTTTCGAATTGGTTGTTACAAAAATGGGTTCCATGATCGCTTATGATCGCACGAGGGGTTCCAAACCGAGAAAACAAGCTTTTCAAAAACTTGACTACCACAAGAGCATCATTGGTGGGCAAAGCCTTAGCTTCCACCCACTTAGATAGGTAGTCAACCGCAACGAGAATGTACTTATTACCACGAGATGATGGGAACGACCCCATAAAGTCTATACCCCAAACGTCAAAGATCTCACACACTTGGATGATATTTTGTGGCATTTCATCTTTTTGTGAGGCTTTTCCTTGTCGTTGGCATGAATCACACGACTTCACAAGATCTTGTGCATCTCGGTAAATAGTAGGCCAAAAGAAGCCGGCATCAAACACCTTCTTAGCCGTGAGATTAGCACCGTGGTGACCACCCGTGGGTCCCTCATGGCAAGCTCTAAGGATGTTAGAAGCTTCGGTGCCAAATACACAACGTCGGATGATTTGATCCGCACAAGTTCGAAATAAGTAAGGGTCATTCCAAAAGTAGAACTTGACGTCACGAAAGAATTTTCGTTTTTCTTGAGTCGTCATACCCTTAATGATGAAGTTACCCGCATGGTAATTTGCAAAATCCGCAAACCATGGGGTGGAAGGATCAAGCTTAGAATTCACTACACCAAGTGTCTCGAGCGGAAATGTTTCGGTGATTTCCTTGGGCTCGTAAACACTTTGGTGAGGATCTTCCAAATGAGAAAGATGATCGGCCGCTAAATTCTCGGCTCCTTTTTTGTCAACGATTTTGTGATCAAATTCTTGAAGGAGGAGAATCCAACGAAGTAATCTAGGCTTAGTATCTTGCTTTGCCATGAGATATTTGATAGCCGAATGATCCGTATACACTATGCATTTAGCTAAGACGAGATAAGGTCGGAACTTCTCAAATGCATACACCACGGCAAGGAACTCCTTCTCCGTTGTAGTGTATATTAGTTGAGCCTCGGTCATCGTCTTGCTAGCATAGTGAATAGGCAAGACGTGCTTATCATGACGTTGCCCCAAAACGGCCCCAATAGCGTAATCACTAGCATCACACATGAGCTCAAAGGGGAGGTTCCAATTGGGAGCAACAAGAATGGGAGCTTCGGTAAGTTTCCTCTTAAGGATTTCAAAGGCTCGTACACAATCTTCGTCAAAGAAAAAACGTGCCTCTTTTTCAAGAAGATGTGTAATGGGTCGAGAAATCTTTGAAAAATCCTTGATGAATCGACGATAAAAGCCCACGTGGCCAAGGAAACTCCTAACTCCCTTAATGGTTTTGGGATGAGGTAATTTGGCGATGACGTCTACCTTATCTTGATCTACCTCAATCCCCGCTTTCGAGACCTTGTGCCCTAAGACGATTCCACTCTTAACCATAAAATGACATTTTTCCCAATTGAGCACAAGGTTGGTTTCCTCACAACGTTTTAACATTCTCTCTAGATTCGACAAACACGAAGTGAAAGAATCACCAAACACGGAAAAGTCATCCATGAAGACTTCCATCGTCTTCTCGATCATGTCATGAAAAATAGCCATCATGCACCTTTGAAAGGTTCCCGGTGCATTACAAAGTCCGAATGGCATTCTACGATAGGCAAACGTTCCATATGGACACGTAAACGTAGTTTTTTCTTGATCACGAGGATCGATGGGAATTTGGAAGTAACCGGAAAAACCTTCTAAAAAGCAATAGAAATCGTTTCCCGCAAGACGCTCCAACATTTGGTCCACGAAGGGAAAGGGAAAATGGTCTTTTCGAGTGGCTTCATTCAACTTTCGATAGTCAATGCACACTCTCCATCCGGTCACGAGTCTAGTGGGAATTAACTCGTTGGCATCGTTTGGCACAACGGTCATCCCTCCCGTTTTAGGGACACAATGAATAGGACTCACCCAAGGGCTATCGGAAATAGGGTAAATCATTCCCGCGTCAAGGAGTTTAAGGACCTCCTTTTTGATGACATCGTGAATTTTGGGGTTCACCCTCCTTTGACTTTAGATTGCGGGCTTGTAATCCTCCTCCATTAAGAATTTGTGGGTACAAAACTTGGGACCGATTCCCTTAATGTCGGATAACTTCCACGCAATTGCCCCTTTGTGATCCTTTAGAACATCGACAAGTGCGGTTTTTTCATCGTCCGAAAGTTCCTTCGCAATAATAACCGGCAACTTGTCGTCCTCCTCCAAATAGACATATTCGAGATGAGGAGGTAAATCTTTCAACTCAAGGATAGGTGGTTCCTCAAGTGAAGATTTGGGCTCGATACTCATAACCTCCTCGGGTGGAGGAAATGGGAAATCGTTAAGAAAATCCTTGATAATTGAGAAGTCCTCATCGTTGTCGAGGTCTTCGTTACAAGTACGTGGAACATCGAATTCTTCCAACGTAAAACCACCACCTTCAAATGGAGTGAAGGTTGGTGTCGAATTATCAAGAATTGGATCTAACATAGTGGGATTGCCACTAGTTTCTTCATCACCAAAACCTAGAACTTCTTGTGAAAATTCCTCGCAAACCACGTCGATCATATCAACGAGGTTTATGGTTGCAACGGAATAAACATGAGAAATTTGAGAGTTTTGAGTTGCGTTTATAACAAGTTCCTCGTCGTTGAAACGTAAGGTGATCTTTCTAGCATGAACATCGATCAAAGCCATAGACGTATCTAAAAACGAACGACCTAAAATGAGAGGAAGTTAAGGATCCGTGGGGATATCAACAACGATAAAGTCTACGGGATAGTAGAACTTTCCCACTATCACAAAAACGTCTTCCGCCAAACCACATGCGGGAATTGTGGAATGGTCGGCCAACTCGATAGACATTAGTGAAGGAGTAAGATTAGGAAAATTGAGCGACTTGAAGATTGCAAGTGGCATCAAGTTAATGCTAGCACCAAGATCGGCCAAGGCGAAGCATTCCTCCATATCTTGGATTGCACAAGGGATCAAAAATTTACCAGGATCACCGACTTTTTGAGGTATGCGATTAAGATAAACCGATGAACAACTAGACAATTGGTGCAATTTCTCCTTGTTGTTCAACATACTCTTAAAGTTAGCGGCAAATTGAGGCATCATGACCAAAGCATCGGCGAAACTCACATTAAGGTGCAAATCACGAAACCTTTTCATAAAAAGCTCAAATTGATAATTGTCGCGCTCTTGACGTTTCTCCTTCCTAAGTCTCGATGGATAAGGCAAAGGTGGTGTGGGTTGAGGCATAGTAGGCATAGCCTTTGGAATCTCGGGTTCCAATAATGGTAATGGGTCAACCGTAGGTGTGGCATGAGCGGTACTTCGTGGGATTGGGACATGCTCCTTTTGGACCACCACCTCGGGTTCTTTCTCAATTGCTTCCTCCGTAGGAGCAATTGGTTGAGGAGTCGGTTCCTTAAGTGTCTTACCACTACGTGTGGTAATCACTTTCATCTCACCCTTAGGGTTGGATACGGTGTTGCTAGGAAGACTACTCGAAGACGGTTTACACATTATTGCCTCAAACATAGACGAGATTTTATCTTCAAACACGGATTGCCTCTTCTCGGCTTTAATCATTTCTTGTTTAACCTAGTGACATTTCCTTCCATCTTGTTGGTGTGGATTTTAAGTTCATTAGCTAACTTATTTTTCAACTCTTTCTTCAAGTCGTTCTTAAACTCGGATCTTAGGCTAATGATTTCTCTTTGAATATTGTCAAACCTAGCATCATTCCCACTAGCGTATTCAACAAACTCACTTGGAAGATCTTTCAATGTTTGCAAACCTTTGTTGTTGTTTTGAAAATCATTTTGATTTTTGTTTGAAACTTGATTATTAGCCCCTTGATTCCCATAGTTTCCCTTGTTGTAATTGTTTTTGAAACCAACTTGATTGTTGCGATAGTTGTTGTTAGCATTTTGATTTGAACCAAAACCCGATGGAGTCAATTGATTAGAGCGGGAAACTTGACCGTTTTGGTTGTAATTTCCCGTGGCCGCGAAGGCACTGGAAGTGTTACCACCGTTGGTAATGCACTCGGAGAAATCATGACCACCACCACAATACATGCAAGAAACCTCAACCGCTTTAGCCGTAGCGGGAGCACTTTGTTCACCAACTTTAAACTCAATCAAAAGTCCTTTTAGCTTATCAAAAATCTTGTTTTCCAAGTTCGCCTTAATTTGGCAAGCATCGATGGTAGTAGACAAAGAAGGTGAAGCCGAAGACGAAGCCTTACGAACACTAGACGTGCTACGAGGACTATACACCTTAGATCTATTTTCAATTATCACCAAAGCTTCCTCAACCGTTTTACACAAAAAATTACCACCCGCGGCGGCATTTAAATAATCCCTTTCATGATCATTAAGTCTATTGTACAACGTGTCAATTTGATGCAATTCGGAAAAACCGTGATGAGGACATTCATGTAACATTTCCTTAAACCTATTCCAAGCCGTTGAAAAACTTTCATTAAATTCTTGTGAAAACTTTGAAATCTCGTTTTTCAAGTGCGTTGTCTTAGAGGGCCGAAAAAATTGGTTCACAAACTTAGACACGAGATCCTTCCACGTCAATATAGAATTGGGTGGCTCTTTCTCTAACCAAATTTTAGCGGGCCCCGCTAAGGAATACGGAAAAAGCATCATCTTAATCGAGTCATTCGACATCCTTAAATTTGCAAGTGGCGGTAAGACGATTGAATTGGCGGATATGGTTGTGTGGATTGTCCTTCTCATCACCACAGAACTTGTTGTTTTGGATCATCGACAACAAACCCGTTTTCACCTCAAAATTCTCCGCAAGGATAGCGGGAATCACAATAGCCTCTCCATAACCCTCGGTGGGTGCTTGAAGTAACTCCATCATAGTTCGATTCGCCATGGTTGGTGCTTCTCTTACAATGGGTTCGTCAATAGGAGACTCCTCACTAGAAAGATTGGGAGTGGGAGTTTTGTTCTTTCGTTTACGTGCACGTCTTGCTTGATTACGAGTTAGCATAAATGTCACGTACAACGAGGGGACGAGCAAAGAAGATTCTTTTTGGTGTTTTGTATTTTTTCAAATTTTTTTTGTGGTTTTTGATTGTATTAACCTTTTTGGAGTTTGGTGAATGTATTAAGTAGACACAAATCTACAAATCTCCTCCTTAATCAAATCTCTCGATTAAAGAAGCCTCAAGGAATGAAAATGATCACGTGAAGTGAACGCCTTCGATGACTTTAGAACGTTGGTGGAACACCAAAACGTTCAAGAGGGTTTAATCAATGGAAACCAAGAAAATATATATGATACTTAGTAATACTTTGGGCGGCAAAACCCTCGATTAGCTCTCAAAATCAAATACTCACAAGCAAGCGGGGAAACGAGGCGGCGCGAAGCACTTAAGAGCCTTTTTCCTTAGGATATATTTTATAATATCCGCCTTATACCCACCTTATAGTTTGTATTTTTCAAGATTGAGCTTCACGAAAGTATTTATCTATTTTTGCCTTTTTCTTTGGTTTGAGATTCGAATACAATGATTGGGTAATGACCTCCCAAGTCAAGGTTGTGATTTCTCATGTATTTGGAGTACTTGTGAATTTATTGTTCTACGTATACACTATAGTAATAGTATTCACACAAAAACCGAAAACCGATAATACGTATTAGTAGAGTGCTACTAATACAAATACTAATTATGGTTAGTATATAAAAACAACAATTCCAATCAAAACACAACACGCCTCCCCGGCAGCGGCGCCAAAATGATAGTTGTAAAATTACCCCTTTAGGAAAAGGAAGGCAAAATAGGGTAAGCACGACGATTTAGGAAAACCGTGTGTAAATGACCCTAAAGTGAGTTCGTTCTCAAGGAGGCTAGTGTGTTATGTGTGTAATGATTTGGATTAGATTTGTGATTATATTGTTGAGAAAGAAAAATAGAAATGAGATTAGAAGAGAATGACGGTTACGAAGACGGATTAAACTAAGTCGAAAAAGGTGTACACGTAAAACCGTAAAAAGTGCTAAAATTAAAATTTTACCCTAAAAATTCCTAAAAATACCAAAAATCCACAATAATATTCTAAGAGTTTACAAAAAATCCAAACTTGCCAAAACCTTTTAATTAATTAGATAATGACTTTTTAATGCTAATTAAAGCCCTAAAAATCAAGATTAATTATTAAAAAGCCCTAAACAAGATTTTAAAGTTTGTAAACCTCAAAAATACTCTAATTAAGCTAAAAAGTATTTTTCAAAATTTTAAAACCACTAAAAACTAATTTTAAACAATTAAAAATTACTAAAATCAATTAAAACTTCAATTAATTCTAGAAAATAATTAAAAGACTCTAAAAATATTTGGAAAGTTGCAAAATTCCTAATTAAGTGTTTAGAACCTAGGAAAAATATAAAAACTTGGAAAATCAGACTTTTAATTTTTAATAATAAAATAATATTAAAATAATATTAAAAATCCAAAAATCATAAAAAAATTCTAAAAACTTGCAAACTAACTTAATTTAACCTAAATAACTCAGAAATGAAAGTGAAATTACCTAAATACCCTTAACGGGCCAAGAAAATGGGCTAAACCCAAAACAGTACCTTATTGGGCCAAATTTGGGCCCAATATAAAAAAGTATTCAAAATAAGCCCAAAAATCACAGGTTGACTCAAAATTTGATTTTAAACAACTTTTTCCAAAGGCCCAAAAGCTGAAAGTGTGAAATAAGCTAGCTTATACCAAGCAACTTATTCTTAATGGGCTTTTTGGCCCATTAAGCTATAAGCCAATGCCATAAGCTAAAATTTGACACACAAGCTTCTTTTGACCTAAATAAGACTTCTGCAAAAAGAAATTTGAAATAAGCCCAAGGAATAAGCCTGAAAATGCAATAAGCAATCTACAGAAAATGACAAAATAGTCGTTTTTGAGTTCTAGGCCACCCCAAGTGCTGATTCAAGTTCCAAAAGCTTTGAAATGACTTAATTAAGCAAAATCAACAAAGAGTTTTCAAATAAGCTGACTCAATAAGCTGGAAAAAGCAAATAAGCACTTATGTAAAAGTCAAATAAGTTGGTTTTCTAGTAAAAAGTCAAAGTCAAAGTCTGATAAGCTCCAGTCTACTCAAATGGGTCAAATAATGAAGATCTATCACAAAAAATAAGTTGTTGCAAGTCTGGATAAGCTAGAATAGCTTATTGATAAGCTGAGTTCAAAATTACACTAGCAGGGGCTAGTTTTGGGTGTTGAGCAGTGGAAACTTTTCCCACTGCTTGACTATTAGACTTTTTTGTCTTTAGTGACTTTTTTGGAGATTCAGATTACACAAAGGCACCCAAATGATCTTTGGATCAAAAAGAGTCAAGAACAATCAAAATAACACAATCACAAACACCCAATTGATACAGTTTAATCAATCAATCACCAGATATGATACAGACATGAACACTTAAGCAGTTGAGCACATATAAGCAGTTTTAGCACAAATCAACCAGCCAAATTCAACCAAATGCATACACAAGCTATTATAAACTCCAATAAGCAAGTCTAAACAGGTTTCATGCAATGGTTCAAAGAATTAAGCAAGATTCAAGCCAATGAAAGTTACTGATGAACACTAACACATGCAGTTATATACTTTGCTAATGTATTTGACACTTAAGCCAAATTCAACACCTTAAATCTTTCAAGTATGTTATATTAATGAGGTTTACACAACTTTTACACCTAAGCATGCATAAACTCTAGGTTTTCCCAAAATCTTAGGCAAAAATCAGTAAAACTCAACAAGATATAGCATATTGAACAATTCAAGGTTTCAAGTCCAAATATTTGCAGCAAAACACTCTCAACAAGGCATATATCAGATACCAAGCATAAACAACACAATCCAACAACACAATATCAAGTTACAAGCCCAAACAGATAGACCCAAACACCCCTTAATCTTTTCAAAATCAAATTTTTCAAAGGCAAAGTGAGATTTAAGGCCACCCAAGCATCAATTATCACAATAACAAGTAAGATTAACAGATTCAAGCAGATTTAAGCCACAAAATTTACAATAACACAAGCCACATACAAATATCACCAAAAATTAGATTTTAAGCAGATTTTAGGATTGAGTATGCAAACCTCATGGATGTACATCCACACCCACAAATTTATGAGCTTATGTGCTAGCAAGAACAAGCACAAGCTTCCACAATAAAGCCTGCTAAGAATCAACAAAGTTAGAAGCACAAGTAGAAAAATCAGAAACTTGAAAAATCCTTATTAATGCAACCTTGTTACCCCACACTTGATTATCCCCAAGTTATAAGCCTCACCACACCTTAATCAACACAATTAGGATGCTATGGTCAGCCCTATAACCCAAGAATTCCAAGATAGAAACAAGAACTTATCAAAATATCAAGAAAATGAGAAAATGTGGAAACTTTTGCACACTCCTCTTTTGAAAACAGGTTTTAAACTTCAAAATCAGTAAACAAAGAACATAAACAAGCAGAAATAAGATGGCACTTGGTCTTTCTTCAAAACACTTAACTCAAATTCATTAAACTGAAAAGGGATTTACAAGTGCTTGAACAAAGGAAAAACCAAAAGCAACGTACAAATGAGGCCCTATGGCTTTATATATAGCCTTACAATGTATCTAGAAAGCTGAAAAATAAGTAAAACCCTAGTCTTGAACTTCCAAAATTGCCCTTGTGAAGTTTGAATGTCTTGGAGAATCATGTGATGGATTCTTGTTGTGTAGTGATAGCTGGCATCAAAAAGGTGATCCAAAGGCTTGTAACAAGCTTAGGATGTAAGCTGAATTCTCCAACGTTGGATTGCTGCCATCTTTTTGGCAGTATGCATGAGTGTGGAGCAGGGGAGTCACAAGGAGACAAATGGGGTGATGAGGTGTCCAAGTTTAAGGTTAGGGTGTGATTAGCAGACCTTTAATCATAATTCTGGAGGTGATGGATGCTTAATTTTTGCTTAATCAATAATCCCTAATTCGTATCAAGAACACTAAGAACAAGTGTTTAATCTGTTTTGGGTTTTAAAAATCATGTTAGGCGCCAAATATTAAACTAATCAAAGATTAGTTATATCCGGTTTTTAGTGGAAGGTGACATGGAGGAATGGTGAAAGGGGATTGGTGGGTTTTGGTGAGTGGGGCACGTGTCACCCCCTCACTGGTTAAGGTAACAATCATGTCTGGCCCCTTTTACCCCCTTGTCTTTGCAACTCTTTCCATTTTGTAAATAAAGCTGAAAAATCCGAATCCCTTTGTTAATGAAGTTTCTATTTTCACACTTTTGCCCCAAATACTTTTCCAAAGTATTTTCAGGGGTATTTCTTGCCATTTTTGAATTCTTCAAGGGCTGATTTGGCATTTTGATGATGGATAATGGTCTTGACTTGTATGTTGAGCATTTTGGAGGACTGAAATTGCCAAGTCTTGTTTGATGAGGGACCATTCTTGCCAAATGTTGAAAGTCAAGGGTCCTTTTTGTAATTTTGGAATTTTTAAAGGACCACACTTGTAATTTCTTGTACTTTGAAGGACCTCTTGATATGTTTGACTTTGTGGAGGATATTGGTTGACAATTTAGCTTTGTTGAGGGGCTAAACTTGCCAAATCTTCAAAGTGGAGGGCCCTTTTTGTAATTTTGACAAACTTTAGGGACCAAACTTGTAATTATGAGAATACAAGGGTATAAAGTGTCAATTCTTCCATATTGGAGGACCGTTCTTCATAATTCTTCAAATCTTAAAGGGTTGATCTTGGGAAAGTCTTCATTAGGGCTTGGTTCATTGTGCGGCTTCGTTTCCCGTGTTCGTTTTTGCATGATTCTTGTGATCTTTTGTCATTTTCTCAATATCCGTACCTAAAATACACAAGTAACAAACACAAGCATATATATTATTTTAATGATATTTAATGCATTTTAAGCCCTATTTGGAAGATGAGACTATGTATAAAAGCAGTCTCATCATTGACCAAAAGTCAAAGTCCTCCAAATTTCACCAAATGTTCAGGAATTGTTTGTAAGCTTGTTTTAAGCAATTTTTGTGAAGAACTCAAGGTGGAGTCCTTGTGAATCAAGAGGTCAGTTGACCAAATGATGACATATTTTAGCAAATAAGGCTTAATAAGCCAGTTAGATTATAAGCCAGCAACAAAGCACACCAAATAGCCAAATCTACTCACAAACAGCACACAAACAAGATCCAAGCAATAAACAAGTAGGGCATACACTAGATAACAAAATGCAAGGAAAAATTGAGGTGGTCACTTTGCTGATGCAAATGACCACTTCAGCCAACTTTGATAAGCTCTAGCACCCACAATAAGCCACCAAAATCAACAAACAGATATTGCACACATAGCTTATCACCTAAACTCTTCCCAAACTAGATTTTAGACCTTAGATCTAACAAACAAAGATTTTATTGGATCTGATGTGTTTGACCAATTTCAAACCCCTTTTTTCAGATTTTTCCAAAACTTGAAATCCCTTTTCTAAAACTCTTGATACTTAACCAATGACTAAAACTTGTTGCATATGACTTGTTTAAGCTCCCAAACCCTAAGAACCAAGGGCACAAGGCCACAAGGCCTTATGATCCAATAATCCCAAACAGCCTTGTTTTAGTCTTTTTTCAAACAAACTTCTTATTTCTACAAAAAACCTACTGATTTTATGGTTCAAATACCTCAACTAGGTGACAACTAACAGATACCAACAATAAAACACAAAGCACAAACACAAAATCAACAAATCACATGGCAAAGTATAAATCAGACATAAACATAAAATTTTTAGAGGAAACTTAACAAGAGGTTATACCTATCCCCCACAACTTCCTAGAAGGATCAACTATGCTCCTTGGACCTTGTTCAACAACTAGAACAAGACCAAGGTACTTGAACAAAGGAGATGAGATGTGCCTTGGTTGATGGTTCAAAGCAGAACCTCAAGGTCTTCAACAAAAACAGCAAACAACCTATCCAAAGGTTGATAAGCCTTCACTAGCTTGGTGCCAACAAGCCTGCAAGGACTTATAGCTTTTGGATAAGGGTTAGTACAAGTAAAACAGCAAAATCAGAAGACTATTTTCAAGCTTATTTCAAACTTGAAAACCTTACCAAACATAAACGTGTTTAAACTACAAGATCTAAACACCTTTATAACATCAAATGGAACTCAGAATTACCCTTAAACAACACCAACTTTCAAAAACATAAAAAGGAATTAAAATTTTCTTAAAATACAAACTTTTATAAATTTTAAAAAGGAATTACAATGTTTAAAGATTAAAACTGGAACAAGGCTCTCTCACATGTTGAGGAGTCCTTATATAGGCAAATACAAAGCAGATATAAGCAAAAACCCTAGACTATAAAATCCCAAAAGTGCCCTTGAAATCTTCTAGACGCATTTGTTGTTTAAGCTGTCCAAATGAATCAGGAACGTTCATTTTAGCTTTGGGGTTAAGCAATGAGTGTTGGCTGTTGATTTGGCCACGTGTCATTCCTTGTAGAGGAAGTTGGATCATGATTGGTTGACGTGTGAATGGGTAGGGTCATTTGGTGAGTGTAGATTGGGGTTTTGAGTATGGGATGGGTTTTAGGGTGTGTGAATCAAACGTGTGGCAGGGTAATTGTAATTTAACCCTTGGTTTAAGTGAGATGGTAACTGGGGGTGAAAGGTGAACAGTAATACCTTTGATCCGTTTTTTGTGGAGTTGCAAAGTGTTTGGCGGATTTTAGTTTTGAATGTTTCATATGCACATGTTTGGTCCTTGTCTTTTGGTGATAGTTGTAAAACAAGTTTTTCAGCCACCAAACTCAGTTCCCTTTGTTATTAAACTTTCTTATTTCACACTTTGGCCACCAAATTTTGCAATAAGGTGTTTTTGCCACTTTTGAATATTTGAAGGACTGAACTTGGACATTTTTTTATCTTCAAAGGTCTTCATTGTATCTTTGACTTCATGAGGGACCATTATTGAAAATTTAGAATTGATGAGGGACTAAACTTGCCAATTCTTCAAAGTTGAAGGACCTTTTTGTAATTTTGACAAACTTAAGGGATCAAACTTGTAATTATGAATAAACAAGGGTTTTAAGTGTCATTTCTTCATAAATTGAGGATCAATCTTGTACATCTTCAAGTCTTCAAGGGTTTTTCTTGGATAAATCATGAACTAGGGCCCGGTTCATTGCACGACTTCGTTTCTCGTGTCCGTTTTTCCTTGTTTCTTGTGATGTTTTGTCTTTTTTACGATATCCATACCTAAAACACACAAGTAAACAAATACAAGCATATATATGGTATATTAAAGACATTTTATGCATTTAAAGCCCGAAAAGAATGATGAGATCATGTATAAATGTCATCTCATCAGTCAGCATTGACTTTTGAAGCACTGACACATTTATAAGCTAAATGAGAAAAACTCCCACATATATAACAAGCTTTTCTAGACATGACCGTAGGTCTAAATGAAAAGAACCCTGTTCCATTAACACTAGCTTGGCTTTGTGGTGACCTAGGTTTCCTATACATTTCAGCATACTTAACACTAGGTTTTCTATTAACATATGAGCCAAGGTCAACAGGTTTTCCAGTAGAAGGGTTGGTCATAGTTATGGGTGTAGACTCAAGTGGACTCTCACTAAGCATTCCACCTTTAACAAACAATGTAGGATTGGCTTTCTTCCATTGTTCCAAGTCAGTTACTTTCTGTTTATACTCCTCTACTGGAGTAAGAACTCTTGGTGGAGGAATGAATTCCTTTTCTTGGAGTTCTGGTCTACCAGTCCAAGACAAATCCTTTCTCAGGACACCATGAAATTTTCTAGCAGGTGGTGGAACATTAACATACTCTTTTAGACCAATCCCAGACATATCCCTATAATCTCTTTGCTCACTTACACATTTTTCTAGGGTTTGAGTGGCTTTATCAAACTTTTGAATTTTAAGCCCTACATTCTCTTTATCTTTAATGGCCTCATCTAAATTAAGTTGTATAACTCCTTTGGATCTCGCCGGTATGTCCCTAAGTTTAATACTAACTTTGAGGTCATGAGACAAAACATTAATTTGATCTTTTAGGTCAAATTCCATTTTCTTATATTCTTATACAGTCTTTTTAGTTTGAACAAGTGCCATTTGATAATTAGATAGCTTGCATTTTTCATCAAAAACATCTGATTTTAACTTTAAAATTTCTTTGTTAAGTTTTTCAGTGTTTAAACGACAGCCCTTACTAGAGAAAGCATCATCATATACCTCATTATCTGATGAAGACGAAGAATGTGCCATGAGAGCAAAGTGAGCATGCTCTTCTTGTTCCTTCTCTGCAGTCAAGGCCTTGTTCTCTTCCACATCCTTTGCCAAAAAGCTCCAGTCCCATCCAACACCATCAATGTCTTGCATGGAAACCATAGCCTTTGTGTCTTCAACCTTGGTGATTTGGCTTGAAGGCTTTCCAGCATCAGATCTTCTTGGAGATCTACATTCCCTCATAAAGTAACCCATCCTATGGCAATTGTAACACTCAACCTTGGATTTATCAAACCCAGTAGTGTCTTTAGCATTGAAGGTCATCTTCTTCCTGAATCTCCTATTCCCTTTGTTGGCCCTTATGCTTACAAGTTCCATATTCCATTTAATATCCATCTCCTCCAAATTCTCCTCACTGATTTGCTCAAGGTCCTCATATGTAATCACTGACCATTGGGCAATGCAGCAATGTACGCACACACTGTGTCTAGATCAATACCAGCATGTTTAATCCTTGGTGAGTCAACATTGTATGTGTCAGCGTCTGAATAAGAAGCGTTGACAAAGCTTGATCCACCGCTGACACAAGGTGATCCAGTAACAGGATGCACATATGATTCTCTCTTATCAACTTGAGCTTCACTATGTGAGATGAAAGCCATGTTTCCAGAGGTAGATTTGCTTCCATGATCCAACAGGATTTCATTCTCTACAATCTTTAGCTTATTGTAGACGTCATCAAAAGTAGAACTCTTGTGGGCATTGGTAGCAATGATAGACCTAGCTTCAATTTTCCATGCATCATCAAGACTTTTAAGAAAAGTAGTAATCATATCAGCATCATTATACACTGTTCCCATAAAGGACAATTTGCTAGTGATGTTTAGAAGGCTGCTTCTTACCTCACTTAGCTTCTCATTGGGAAGAGCCTTGAACACAGCATACTCATGCAAAAGTTGCTTCTTCTTTTCTAGGGCAGTATCATCATTACCACCATAGTTGACTTAAAGAGCTTCCCAAAGTTTTTTGGCAGACTCAAAACCTCTATACTTGTGTTGATTGTTTGGACCCAAAGAGAGTTTGAGAATGCTTAAAGTTTTCATGTCATTCCTTCTCTTTGCAATATCCTTAGTTGAGACAGCTCTCCCATCCGTAGGTCTTTCTTTTCGATCCTCTTCAGTTGAACCCTCAACTGATCTTAAAGCAATAGCAGCAACAATCTTAGCATCTTTATCGAATGTATTTCCATATTCAATAATTTCCCAGAGAGTGTGATCATGAATTTGAAGGTATTGTTCAAAATTGAACTTCCATAGCTCAAAGTTGTCAAGGTCTAGCATGGGGATTTTTAGGTTGTGACTTGATGAGGAGGAGGTCATATCTGGAGTAGACATCTTGTCTGGTTTTTAGGGTTTCTTGAATAATTAAGGTTTTTGGTGATTTAGGGTTTTTAGGGTTTCATGTTCTTTAGATCAAAGTTCCTCAACAAGCTCTGATACCACTTGTTGATCCCAAACTTAGATCGATTAGCTTTGTGTTAACGAGATTAAATCAAGTTCAACACTTAGAGGAACTTTGTCGTTGTATGAACAATTCAAGTGTTATGCGGAATTAACATTTGAATAAAGAACAAGCAAAACAAGTAAGACAAACTTTCACTTTTGCTTGATGAAACAAACTTGATTACAATGAAAGTCGAATACTGAATAATAATGTATAAAACTATAAACCCTACGACCTCCTTTTATAGCACAAGGAGTCGTGTACAATGGATAACCTATCAACTATTTTAGGAAAAGATAAATATAGAAAATACAATATTTGAGTATATCTTTTCTTCAAATACTAAACGTGTTGACTAAGTTTTCCTATCAGTGCTTGGACTTCTTCTTGTCAGCGCTTGGATACTTCTTGTCCATGCTTGATCTGTCAGCATTTGATTTCTTCTTATTAGCGTCCAAATAACTCTTGTCAGCGTCTAAGTGTCTTGGCTCATTTTATTCCCAACACCTTTGGCTTAGTATCTTCAACCTTGATAATTTGGCTTGAAGTCTTTTCAGCATCAGATCTTCTTGGAGATATGCATTCACTCATGAAGTAACCCATCCTATGGTAGTTATAACACTCAACCTTAGATTTATCAAATCCAGCTGTGTCTTTAGCATTAAAGGTCATCTTTCTTCTAAATCTCCTATTCCATCTGTTGGCTCTTATGCTTGCAAGTGCCATATTCCACTTGATATCCATCTCTTCCAAATTCTCATCACTAATTTGATTAAGATCCTCATATGTAATCAAGGAACCATTGGGCAATGCAGCAATGTATGCACATACTGTATCCAGATCAATACCAGCTGGTTTAAACTTTGGTGAGTCAACATTGTATGTGTCAGCGTCAGAATGTGAGGCGCTGATAAAGGTTGATCCACCGCTGACACAAGTTGATCCAGTAACAGGATGCACATATGACTCTCTTTCACTGGTTTGAGCTTCACTATGTGAGATGAAAGCCATGTTTCCAGATGTTGACTTGCTTCCATGATCTAGTCAGATTTCATTCTCTACAATCTTTAACTTATTATAGACGTCATCAAAAGTAGAACTCTTATGGGCATTGGTAGCAATGATAGACCTAGCTTCAATTTTCCACGCATCACCAAGAATTTTAAGGAAAGTAGTAATTGTTGGTCTAAAAGTTGATGTAGCAGAAACTCATGACGAAGAAAACAAGAACATATTGTGTGGTGACGCTGACATGTGAAGGTTGGACGCTGACACGTGTATTTAAGACGCTGACATAATATGGGCGCTGATGGAATCTATTTAGGGGATATATTTGATATATTGTAGGACGATATATTCAGAATATAGCTTATCTAAATAGAATATTTTATGTTTATTCATACTTATCTCTTGTAAACCCTAATTCTTACTCTATAAAAGGAACAAGGGTCTTAGGTTTTTCATATATCATTCATAAAAGATGTAAACCTAAAGCGTGTGTCGACTAAGTGTGGGATTAAATGTATACACACCTAGTGATTGTTTATTATTAATATAATGAGCAATCCAATTGAGTAATCTTTGTGTTTTTGTGCCTAAACACCTTGTTTCATGATTATTGTTCTTTCCGCTATGATGTATATCATATGAACAATGATTATGCCTAGTTGCTTAAAGAACCAAGGAAAACAAGGTTTCTACAGTTGGTATCAAAGCCTCGTGGCTCTCGATTCTAGGATCAACAAGGTGTTCATTTGTAGTGAAAAAGAAGAAAAACCCGTCTAGGGTTTTTATGCAGTTTTGTGTGTGCAGCAGCAGTAAGAAGGGAATAACTTTTTCGTGAACCATTGGATCGGCACGAAATCTTTTGTGAGTGTTCTAGACATATATGGCTAGATGTTCACTAGAGGGATTATCAAGATCTGTCTCCAAGAGAAAGTTATTCAGTGTTGAAGTTCACAGCAAAGAGATGTTTCACGATTTATGTTTTTATTATAATATTAAAACTAGGGTTTGTATAAACCCTAGGTTCGATTCTAAACAAAAAAGGTGGAACAGAATCATTATGATTATGTTTTTTATGATCTTCAAACTCTAGTTTTAGGGTTTTGATTTTCTAAAACATGTTATTAGGGTTTCAAGAACCCTAGATCTGATCACCAAGTACTTTGAAGGCTGGAAGGATAATAAGTGGTTTGTGTTCACATGAGGAAAGTATAAAGAATTCAAGAAAGAAGAGTGATGATTTGGAATTATTAATGTTTTTCAATGTCAAAAGACAAGTGTGTTTTAAGTTATGGATTATGAATAGCAGACGACTAATCCATGAGCAGTTAGAATACAGTATCCCTTTTATGGCTTATTCTTCATCACGTGGGACTCAAATCAAATATCGATACATGAGATAAAAGGTGATATTCTTGATATTCGGTTGGTCGGGTCAAATTCATAAGACATGTGTCTATTTTTGGAAAGGTATCTCTAAGTTGGACGTGTGAATTTCTTTACCATAAGATTTGGAGGATATTCCTGGTTTATCGGTTTCAAACATGGTAAAAGATCTTCTATGATTTATATTCTACGAAGTGTGAGGAATCAGTTATGGATATATGCTGCGAGATTTTTATAAGTATATATCTTGCTTCATAACTGGATGTGAATTTACGTGGGATACATGGGCTAAATACACTGCTTGGGCTTAATTCATACTTGATGACATATAGTCCCCATCCGGGTCATGAACCCGGCCCACGGGTACTACCCGTATCCAGCCCATCACGAATGGGTTGGATTAATGTTATTTCAGCTTATGGGCTTGAATGAATAGTGGCCGCATAAGAAGCTTGCGGCCCACGACCCGGCACGGCCGGAACAGGGTTAGACAGAGTCACAATCCTATCAGGATTGGGATTTGCCCAAAAGAATAGGATATACACTCACCATAATGAGAAGATAACAATCAAGCTAATTATGGTGATTATCTTATGCTTGGGGCCGAAGTAACAGTGAGCCCATTAGGGTTTCACTGCCTATATATGGAACCCCCAAGGGTTCCACAAAGGTATTACATTCTCCATACTCTAACCTCACGTCCGATTCTTAACCCTAATCGATTACTTACTCTCACGCCGGAGTCTAATCGTGGGATACGTTCAGCCTAACACGTGTTGCTTCAGTGTGCAGGATCTCAACAAGTTATTCACTTGGTGCAAGAGCCGGAGCCCAGCATACTCGAATTAAGCCTAATTCGGATCTAGCAAGGATCATCCAACTTTTGTATCAACAAGTTGGCGCCATCCGTGGGACCCAAACACTAAGCTAGAACCTCAATCACCGATCTTTCTAATGACGAAGGGACATCCGCAAGGGAACCCCAAGAACACAAATCCTGTGAATCGAAAGTCCACGGGGGATGGGATACTCATCTCCACCCAGTCCCCTTGCAGCCAAACAGGCGGACCGAATAACCGAAACATTTTTCAGTCTTTGGGTGGGGCAGGCACGTCCGGCAATACCCCACCACCAACCTTGACCATGGATAACCCTGATCCGGGGAGTGCGCCTAATGCACCTAACAAGGAGCCGCGCAGGCCATCAATCGAGGCAGAAGTAGAAGTGGAACCACTTAGTGACAAAGACCTCGCTCGTGTTCTCACAAAGAACTTTGAGAGGATCGTCCCGGGTATCGCGTCAAGGTTAAACCTAGGTAGGAACCTCCAATCTAGGCTCAACTTTGGCAGGGTCGTATCCGGCGCCTCAAACTCAAAAGAAGAGGAAGGCGCGCCCGCAGGAGCGAAACCCCCTTGAGGAAAACTCGCGACCCCGAAATATGTTTGAGCGCATAGGGGATCGCGTTATGCAGGAGTTACTAAAATCGCGTGAGGAAGGAGATAGGTCTGACGGCTCTGCCGAACGCCCGGTGTTGGAATCAACAAGGAACAATCGCCGCACCAGCGTGTGGGATAGGGTGAAAAGTGGGAAGAAGGCTCCTATCTCTTCTCACAAAAAGGGTCCTCAGCCGAGAAGTGGAGCACCGCCCCCTTTTCCCGGCCCCTCGGGGTCGGATTCGGATGACCATCCCCCCAAGCGTCGCCGACCTAGGTATACTCCTCTACAACCATCGGATGATGAGGGATACTACGATGACCCTTACTATCATGATGTAGAGGGGGAAGATCTCTCCCGCCCATGGTGTGATCCTAGGGAGGATCCCTTCACCCTCCGCATACGGAACTACTCCGAGGATAAGAAGTGCCGTATGCCAACATGCGTCAAAACCTATGATGGATCTGGTGATCCGAATGATCACCTAAAGATATTTGACACGCAGGCAAAGATCGAACAATGGCCCATGCCTATATGGTGCCAGATGTTAAATTCGACCTTGATTGGCAATGCCCGTGATTGGTTTGAGGGGCTTCCTCCCCGAAGCATTGATAGCTTCAGAGAGTTGCGCACTGCGTTCAAAAACAATTATACTCAGGGAAAGAAGTATAATAGGGATCCGGTCTCATTAGCAACCGTCAAGCAACGGCCTGGAGAATCTACGGAGGACTTCACGGAACGTTTCAATGACGAGTGCACGCGCACAAAAACGATGCCAGAGCTCCTAAAAATTCTGATTACATGCATGCCATAACGGACAAGGAATTAATTAGGCGCCTCAATGAGAAGCGACCGGAGAAGTATGACGACCTCATGGAGAGGGTCATAAACTTTGTAGAAGGAGAAACCGCGGTAGTCGCGACATATCCAACAAAGGGAAACCATAGCTATCGATCGTACGACCAGCCCAAGAGGCAATCAGGAGGCCAAAGCAACCAAGGCAATGGAAGGGGCTCGGGCTACAAGAGTCAAAATAAAGGAGGGCGGTCGTACGACAAATTCACCCCTCTAAAGATGACTTACCGGGATATCTTGTTGACAGAAGGGGCGAACTTCCCAAGGCCTCCCCCAATGACGACTCCGGTGGACCGCCGTCAAGGAAATCGCTTCTGCGAAATCCACAATGACAAGGGCCACGCCACAGAGGAATGCCTCCAGCTCAAGAAGCACATTGAGTCATTGATCAAATCAGGCAAACTCAAACATTTGGTCAAGGACTGGAAGGATGGGAAGGATAACAAAAAGTACGATAAGAAGGATCCCCAAAAGGACAAGCCTTTGACCATATATATGATCCAATCTTGGCAGCGCCGCATAAAGCAGAAAATTAGTCAAAAACTTTCACGCGGCAGAGAGATCTCATTCCCTCCCATTACGGCAAGCAACGTAGCCGATGCACCTCTTACGATTGAGGTAAGTATTGGAACACACAATGTTCGTCGTACGTATGTGGACGGGGGATCGTCGGCAGAAGTTCTCTACGAGCACTGTTTCGTACAGCTACGACCAGAGATAAAGAGCCAGTTAGTGCCAGCCACGTCACCGCTCATTGGCTTCAGCGGAGATACTATCTGGCCAATAGGACAGTTGCGTCTACTGGTGACCATTGAGGATAAAGAACATTCCACCACGGTGTGGATGAACGTTATGGTGATACGTTCACATTCCCCATATAATGGTATTATCGGAAGACCAGGGATCTTAGCCATACGGGTCGTCCCATCCACGGCTCATGGTATAATTAAATTCCCAGTAGAAGGGGGAATTGTTACAATTTATAACTCAATCGTGTCGGGATCTGAATGCCACGCAGTGACAACACCAGTCCAGCCTGTTCCCATCAAGGAAGGATCACCACCCCTAATTGGAAGGTGGTAATCCTCCCTGACTACCCGGAGCAAGAGGCGGCCATAGGGGGAACGCTATCGAATAACGGGAAGAGGGCCATGTGCTCTCTCCTAAAAGCGAACCTTGATATATTCGCATGGGAGCCCAAGCACATGACAGGTGTGCCGCGTTCGATAGCAGAACATAAACTTCAAATCCACCAGGGATATCCTCCTGTTAAACAAAAGAAGCATGGTCAAGCACCGGAACACAGCCAGGTCATACTGGATGAGGTACGGAAATTAGTAGACGCATGAATTATGCACGAGGTATAATACCACGAGTGGTTATATAACCCAGTCATGGTCAAGAAGCATGACGGGAGTTGGCGGATGTGTGTGGATTTCACAGACTTAAACAAAGCTTGTCCGCAAGACTGCTATCCGCTACCAGAAATTGACTGGAAGGTAGAATCCTTATGCGGATACCCTTTCAAGTGTTTTTAGATGTGTACAAAGGATACCATCAGATCCAGATGGCGAAGGAAGATGAGGAGAAGACGGTGTTTCACACCAGTCAGGGCGTGTATTGTTACAGAAAAATGTCGTTCGGACTAAAGAACGCCAGAGCGACATATCAGCGACTTGTTGATAAAGCCTTCGACTCCCAAATAGGACGCAACCTCGAGGTCTATGTTGACGATCTGGTCATCAAGAGTCATCGGAGGAAGCACTCCTTCGTGATATACAGGAGACGTTTGACACGTTGAGGAGAATCAACATGAAGCTAAATCCAAAAAAGTGCACGTTTGGGGCAACCGAAGGGATGTTCCTTGGGTATATGATTAATCCAAACGGCATCAAGCCTTGTCCAGAGAAGACAGACGCGGTGATACAGCTACCATCCCCTCAGACACTCAAGGAGGTACAATCACTAAATGGAAAGCTGGCCAGGCTAAATAGTTTCTTATTAAAGTCTGCGGAGAAATCACTACCTCTATTCAAAACACTCAAGAAGTGCTTGAAGTAAAGAGACTTCCGTTGGACAAAAGAAGCAAAGGAATCCTTTGGGCAGCTTAAACAACATCTCGCGGCTCTTCCTATGCTAGTCGCACCCCGACCTAAAGAGGAGCTCATCATGTATCTATCCGCTACGTACTGTGACAACCCAAACCCGAGGTCATTTATTTAATAATATATAATATTATATTTACGAATAATTTTGAAATTTTTGATGAGTTGAATGAAATGACAATTAAGGGTTTATTTAAAACCGACGTTGGAGGTCTTATATTTATCTTTTTTAACTAATAGCAAGGATTATTAGTGACCACGATATCGACGGATGCCCGAGATTTAATGTTTTATCATTTGTTGCCTCGATGTTTATATTTTGACGTTTTTATTTTAAGTTCGTATTAAGTCGAACCGGGATCATATTATCATCATATTTTGAGTGCGTGTTAATTTTTGAAAAGTATTTTTACGAAACCCGAGCCTCGTAAAAATTTTCAAAATTTACAATTTACATTTTCTACCCTTACAACTATTTAATTGCATTTTGGACCAAAACTATCACAAATTGGCAAAACTAGCCCCTCCACCACCATATAAAAGGTGAAACCTCTCACCTAAAAACACATACATGCAAAAACTTTATCTCTCTTCCATCTCTCTCTCTATCTTGTTTAGCCGTACACCACCACCACCAAGATCACTTGATCTTCAAAAATCTACTTTGAATCCATAAAAACTAATCAATATCCCATGTTGCAAATTCAATGGTGATTCTAATGGTGTAATTTTCTTTAACATGCAAGAACTTCAAATTTTTGATGATGATCCAAGGTGGTTTGATCTAATTTCTCATTATATACTTGTTGTTAGTGATGTTATATATATATATATATATATATATATATATATATATATATATATATATATATATATATATATATATATATATATATATATATATATATATATATATATATATATATATATATATATATAATGGTTGCATGTTCATTATTTTTGAGTGGGTAATTTTTGTATGATCATTTAAATGTGTTATGGGTTAGTTATGTTGTTAGTAATGATACTAGGGTGATATTAGGCATATGAGAATGATTAAAATGTGGTGAAAAATTAATTTTGATGGATTTTTAAAAGTATATTTTTAAACAGATTATTAAACTTAATTTTCTGAAAATATGAGTTTGAGTTTGAGATGAACTAACTAGATATTGTTGTATAGAATTCTTTTAGCTTCGATTTGATATAAGATAGAGCTTCTAGCTCCAAACGAGCGCGAAGTTACGTTAGTTTGATTATTCATGTACCGAGAGACGAGTATCGGCACGATATATAATTGTTGTCGATATTTGGATCGAATCTCGGGGACTATAAAATGGGTTTATAAAGTGAGTCATGGACTGATATTGAATGATAAGTATGATGATGTTGAGTTATTTTCAAAGTTGAGTGTCGGTTTTATAAACGGAGAAAAATAAATGGTTTAAAAGACTATAAGAGTTGTTGACGTAAAACTGTCCGGTTTTTGTAGTTCAAAGATGTGTCGGGCAGGGAACTTTAAAAGTAAAATCTTTTGATGGGCTTTTAACAGGTCTTTCTATATATAGTAAGTGAGGTCTCTGATTAGTATCATAAATATTTGATGTGTTTAAGTGGGGTAAATGAGCTCGTACATTTGATGTGTACCGGAAGATTTTTATCGAAAGAATTAACTAATAGCAAACACATAGAATGAAGTAAAAGGTCAATTGTATTGTTTTCATTTTGGGTTGGGTGTGATTTTATGATTTTGAGTTTGATGTTAGTAAGTATGGATTTTATTCGAGTTTATTATTGATGAACGCGCCTTATTTGATAGGTTGTGGTTTTTGTGATTATCGGGCATCAACTATCGTCGAAGATCGTCTTACTACTGCTATTACTCCAGGTGAGTCTATAGCCTCGCTTTTGTAATTGTTTTGAATGATTTTAAAACCCGCGAGGGGGATACATGCTATTTGAAAGTAAAATGAACACAAGTCATGATTGATTGTTTGGACCCGAATGTTGCCTTTGTTGCCTTTGTTGATTTGAATTGTATAAGTACCTAATTTGCAAAAGTCCCTAAATTCATGAGCCGTTAACTATCTTCTGACATGATGTTGTGAGTTGGGAATAGCCGCTTATTCTAATAATAGTACTATTGGGCTGACGACCCTATCTGAGACCAGGGCTTTGTCACACCCCCAATTTATCAGAGTAAGGCTACACAATGGGGTGCGACGGTCATGACTATCAGAAGACATAGATACAAAGAACGACTATTTAAAAGCCGTTTTCATTTAATTAAAATCATAAAACTTGTTCGGAAGCGAATTACACAAGATCATAATAAAACATGGTTTCAAAAGACTTTCACATTGATCCAAATATCCATACACTAGTCACGACCATTTTTATTAAAAATCTTCCATGCACAACCACGTTACTCCTCCGTCTTGATACCTGAGAAAAACATTGCTAAAGCGTCAACACAAAGGTTGGTGAGTTCATAGGTTTAAGTTTAAATAGTGTGATGAACCATAAGATTTTCAAGGCAAGAGACATATAATCTTGTAACAAATACAAAATTATAATCAAAAGTATACGTTTTAACCACCTACGTCTAAGCTCGTGACACCGAAGCGTTAACCTCAACCAACAAGAAATAATAAGAGCCCGAGCAAATGCCTATCCCGAAGCATTTGTAAATCCTCAAATGTAAGTGTATCTAACTTTGGCCACACAACCAAATTAGATAGGGAGGTTAGTCCCGATAGATCTGTCCATAACATTCGCGCTTACACAAAGTAATTAACGGTTCACGATAGTGGGCTAAAGCATCTAGGGATATCGCTACTTAGACATCATGTAGGCAAACGTATGAGTTTAAAGCACTTATGTTCATCCGTTAAAAACAAGCAATGTTCTCACCCCAAAATAGTTAAAGCAATTAAAAGTGGGGCTATGAAACTCACCTTGATGAAGTAGTGAATATGATCAATAAAGATAGCACGGAAAATCAAGGCACGCAAAACGATGCGCAAACGATCTACTCGTAACCTAAGTAAAATACCCGTACTTAGGCTAAACACAATAAATAATAATGTACAATGCACTTGGTTGATAATTTATACTTGCCATCGATATATAAAATGTTTTTATACAAGTTTCAAGTTCATCCATTTTAGTCACGGGGTCGACTTTGGGCTTTAATAGCTCGTTAATTATTAGTCCAAAAAATAATCGGGTTCTTGTTATAAAAACTAGACCACGAGCTCTTCGATATTTAAAAATATCACATTTTATTGAGGTCTCTAAGTATATCAAACAATTAGACAAAGTGGTGCACTTGCAACCAAAAATAAATAAGTAAGGCTCAATTATTTATAATTGTCAATCGGCCATCTTTGGGAATTTATTGCGAGTTCGTTACTTAGCTTCAGGACAAACATAAAACTGTTTTGAAAACTAGGCCGCATCAAGATTATCAAGATATTTTTAGTTTTAAGGAGAATGGCCATTTGGCCAGTTAAAAATAGGCGTAAAGTAGTGTACTCGGGTCTAACTTACGATAAAAATTGTGGAATAGAATGGGGTTTTGCCTACGTCTTATTTGCATACCCTTTTATTCATATTACACTTTCTTTTATCATGTTTATACTCCTCCCCACTTGACATACTCACACTATATAAAACTCTTATCTTTCCATTTCCAGTTTACACTTGTATGTCAAGTACGATTGGACACACTTGTTTTTACATTCTTGGTCCTACTAAAAACACACACATTTACACGCAAGGCAAGTTTTCTCTTGTTTAGCTTTAGTCACTATCACCCCTATTGAGAATGGGAAAAGAAAGAAAGAAAGCATGCTTATGTGTAGTAAAAGAACATAGTAAAGTCTGGCTGAAAATTAAAGGGAAAGTCTTTTATGGCTTTACATTGCATCCATACACACATGTAATACATACACGCATACTTACCTACACGCACACGTCAAGCACTTCTTTCTTGGCTACTAGTATACAACTTGGCCTTTGAAAATATTAGTATTACTTATTTCTTGTTCTCATGTAAGCACACACTTTGAACACCTTGCTCCTTCACACATGCGTACAACATGTACATCCTACTGTCATGCGTGATTTTCCTTTCATTCTGATTGTTTGTTTAGAATCTCGTTTTCTTTGTTTTAGGTTCTATGACCAGTGTTAATGTCATACTTATCAACAAGTTCTTACCCTACTTTGTATGGTATTTGTTTCATGGTCTAGGTCTTATGCCAAAACATATACATGCATCCAACCATTTACACATACACACGCATTCAGTACTATGTTAACATACATACATATCTGATATACTTTACTATACTCAGCCTAGACAAAACAAAGCGGATCCTATTTGCCAATGTTTTCAAACAAGCAAGAAACGTTACTCATTTAGTTTATGCATATAAGGCTACTGTTGGTTTCTATTGTACATGGCAGTCTTACATAATTCGTCACACACACACACCCTAAACCTACTTTTCCTTTCGTTTCACTTGTTTTTCAAAGCCATTGTTTGTACATAGGAATCACACACAGATAAGTCATGTATCCACACATAATTACATAGCACCTACAGGCCTTAGTTTCTGGTTTTGGTTTATACACACAACATACTCACTGTTGCTAACCACATGTATTACGAACCCACCTAAGGGTGTCACTACCTTGCTACTCCACGTTATCATGCAAGTATACATATAGCATTTACTTGTTTTTGAGTTTCTGGTTTGTTTGAGTACACCCACGACACGCACATACATAAGAGTCACATTACTATATCATCAGGTCACAACATGCATACTAAACATACATTCACCCATTACATGATTTTTATAGTTAGTCGCCTGCTAACATAAGCACATACACACTTAGGTTAAGATTAAGCATGTTTTACAAGGTAGCGGGTTGGTGACGTTTTCATGCATACATCCAAACATAACATCTAACTCACATAAAATCATATATTCACCCTACAAACATCATGTATAAAATTATACATGGTTAGTCCATACTCGGCTTTCGGTCCAACTAAACGCTTACACACACATGCTTTGTTCACGATTGAGCTTTTTAGGTCATCACATACTCGTTTTATTAAGCCCTAGTCGTGACCCCTTTGTTATCCTTTAAGCTCGTTTGGTTTGTTCACGATGACTAGGTCGTCACCCAATCTCAAGCCATGACCTTAGTTTTAGAGTTGTTCAAGTTATCAAAACATTTGCAAGTATTATATCAACCAATGCATAACATAACAAGCTTTGAAAGGAAACTTACAAAGATCCTTAGTTTAGTTGATATAGAGATGGACAGAAACTAGTGCTCTTTTAATCCTAACCCAAATCACCTAGAACTTAACCAAATTCTTCCTCCTTTAAACCTTAGGCAGCGGCTACAAGTACTCCAAGGGAAGTAGGTGTTTGTTTTTCTACAAGTGAGTGTGGGTGTGATAAGATGAAGGGAGAGTTGCTATTTATAGGCAAGAGGGGAGTGTTTAGGGTTAACCAACTTGGTTAGGGTTTAGTTAAGAGTCCTTGTTAGTTTGAAACTAATATTTTCCAAAGAGAACTAAACATGGGAAGTTGCATTCGTTGGGAATAGGGAAAAGGGTCTAGGACTCGGTGATGGTAGGAAGAAAGCAAACAAGATGGTACTTACCTTGACTAACATTAAGAGACCTTGTTGTACAAGTTGAATTTTGAATAAACCATGGGAAAGGTGGTGGTATCCATCGGTTATGGAAGATGGAGGGGAGACAAAAGTACAATTCCTTAAATGGTGGGTTTAAGTACTTGCTAAAGTTTTCCAAATGGGAGTTGTGGTGCTAAAAACGTGTGATTTTGTAGCAAAATAAGATGGGCCCGGTTTGTGTGTATTCATAATGGACAAGGTATCAATCTTTCTTTTATTTTGGTTGAACTTGTAAATGTGAAATGGTAGTATTAGTGTATATGTTATAGATGTTTATGTAATATTTTTGTAGTACAAGTTTTAATAAGTTTGGTTTGAGGAGAGGATGGGACGTTTCTAAGTGTTTCGAAATCGTATTTGAGTGGACTGTTTAATTTGCGTGATAACTCTTAAACTAAATTTTGTTGTCATAAATAAATATCGACCAATAAATTAAAAATTCTTAGAACGTAACATAATCGAATAATAGTCATTTATAGAAGTTCAATTTCGTACACAAAATACGCGTAAACAATCGGGATCATCAATAGACACACAAGTCTAACCCGAACTATCGCGTTTCACGTAATTTAATAAGATTTGAAATTCACGTGTGTGACATTCGTAATCCCTTAAATTGAGTTTTGTCCTCAAAACTAGCACATCGATGTCGTTATCGAAACAAGCGGTCAACTAAATTTTTATCTTCCTTTCATGGTGTTCAATGCGTTCGTTTTTCTTTAGTTCATTGTTAAGATTAAAATTACTATAATCTCGTTAGGATTAAAAACGAACGAAAATTTCTTCCGACTTGTACATGGTTCTATAGCGTTTCCTTAAGCCTTTTCTGGTATGTCAAATTTTTCTCGACGATGTCGGTTTTGTTTAGTGAGTTTTCTCATTATTAACCTTTGCGTCGTCCCGCGTATTTTCATTTTTTTGCCTAGATGACTATATATCGTACATTCAAATATCGTTCCACATATTTTGATTAATCCCGTTCACATTAACCGTGTACTTGGTAGTGATAAGTAGCGTATGCATCAAGGTTTCTTGAATCGGTTTCCCAAAACTCTATAACAATTGACCGTCCTAACACATGGTGGTTAAGACGTTTCTTCCTTTTATTTGACGTTCAATATTAGCTAATTTCGTTAATTAATCAATTTAGTTTGTGTTCCTCCTCGTTTATCTCCTTTTTCATGGAGGGGAAAGCGGGTGCACAATTTATTATATATTTAAATCACAGTTCGTTTGGATTCCTTCTATGAAGGAAATATATAATATTTCTTAAGTCTGTGAGTATGGTGTGATGCTCAAACATCGTTAGGAAAATTAGATTTTTTTCCGAGTGGTTTCGGTATTCCAATTATATACAATAGCATGCTTATCTTGACCCAATTGTTCCTTAACATGGGTTAAGTCGCGGCAATTTCTCAATATCCGTTTAAATTTTGAGTTTTACTCAAATGACTTTTCGTTCTTCTCATTATTATTTAAAATTGTTTCGATTTTTCCCAAATCTAATCTATTTGAGTTTATTGTCTTCAAAAACAAGTGGTGCTCTTAGTATTTGCGTGTCAAAAACGCTTTTGTTTGTAATTGTGGCGAAGAAAATAATTACACTAGGTTTACTTGTATCGCGTATTCGACGCTTTTACTTAAGACGGTATAAAGATGTTCGACGTTCATAGCACATAATAAATTTTTCTTTGGCGAATAGGGCAACTTGAATATATTTTACTAGTACTAATATATTTCATTTTCAAGATGACTACTATGAGCATACTCGCGTTCGACCACGATCATACGTAGTTGATCAGGCTACGTACGTCTCGGGGCCAACGGTTGCATCCTCCTTTTCATCATAATTTGACTCTTTGAGGTTGTAATTATATATTGGTAGTCCATAGTTTATTTCGTTCGTTACCGTTATTCACTTCCATAACCAACAAGTTAGTCCATAGTGCATTTCGTTCGTTACCAACGTCCACTTTTCACAATCGACAAAATAACTCTCATTATTATTCGTACTAGTTCTCGTCAAGTTTATCAATAGTTTTTGTTCTCTACATTGAGTTGGTCGTCAAACCAAGTTCCAAAACTTCACATGGTAGTTCTTACCAAAAATATTTCGCTATTAGTTGCGGCATTTAATTAATAATACCTTTACTAATCTTCAAACTTACCTTATCACGATTGTTATTATTCCCACTAATAAGTGTTTTCGGTGGCGATTTCTTATAAAAAAATTATGATATTTTCTAAAGAATATTTTACGAAAAATCTTTTAGTGAGAAATTACTTTATTTATTTCTCTTCGATAGGTAAAGAAAATATTGTAGAAGAAAGCTCTTTCTTAAGTAAAATTTTTGGTGGATGAGTTTTTCTACGACACATGAAAAATAAAAATAAAGTTTTCTCGTTGTTTAAAAAAAATAGGCTTTAAAAAATGAAACAACACAATTTAATTGAAAACTTGGAGTACGGTTACATAGTTATGTTTTGTTGGTGGTAACATCGACGGACGTCGAGTCACTTGATTTGCATAAAAGTAAACTAGTTCATAATACATATACTTCCACGCTCTATCCATGACGAGGGTAGAAACCCTTGGGTTGATACTTGAAAATTGTCGGTGCATCTTTCTTGAAAGACAAACGGTGTAAAACGTTGGTGGGGTATTGGACGCTCTTTGCCCTCGAGCTTCCTTCTTGGGAATTTTCCTTTCCTTTTCGAATTATTTCTTGTCTTAAACGTCATTCCTCCATGTATCATTCCTTTATATAATTCTCATGGGACTTTACCACTCGGCAATCACCCTCCAAGTGCCCAAAGTCATCACAAAGCATGCATTGGTTCGCGCAACTACCTTTGTGGTGGCAGTCACACTTGCGGCAATATGGAAGGTTGCCGAGATACTTCTTGTTCAAGATGGGAGTTGTTTTAGGAACATCCTCCCGGAAATTTGTCCTTGAACAACAAGTAGAGGGTGGTAAGGTTTTTCCTTGGTGAACACGTGGCGCTTTCCACGAGTGATTCTTTGGTTTGGTCATAGGGTGAGGGTTAAACCTTCCAGCACCTTGCTTCATGGTGTTAAACCTTGAGTGGTTCTTCAACATATAACATCTCCCCGCATAAGGCCCTTTTCTTCCACTAACGGTATGATTTACCTTAGTTTTTGAAAGGGTCATTCGAGGTCCAAAAGCGTTAACCGGTGTAGCACTTGTTTCCTTAGCTTTTTCGTAAACACTAGGATCCATGGTTCGGTCAACCGTGCGGATACTAGCTTCAAACGCATCGACGGCCCTAATGGCATTTTGGTATTGACGAGTGATGACCTCTTTGAGGTCCTTGCAACCTTGTTCCGTCATTTCAATTTTTCTTTGTAACATTATCGCACAAACGATGTATATTTTGTTAGTTCTTTCATTGTTATCAATTTTTACGATTGTTCGAATTTGACCAAGCTTTTCTCACAATTATTGTAATACAATTATCAAGGGATCATATTATAAAAATTCGTACATTTCATTCTTGAACTACGTTCCATACATAGTTTTGAAGCTTAAGAGTACAAAATTCCATTCAACTAATGAATGGCTTCTTTTAGTCTTGACAACACGTCATACATTTATTACAAAACATCATACTTTTATTAGAAAGGCGAGAAAACTAAAGACCTAGATGGTGTAGGATTTCTTGAATTTGAGCATGATCCGCAGCTTGCCTAGCCTCGGCATCATTGTTCCTCATTTGTAAGATTGCGATCTCGGACTCAGCAGCCTCAAGAGACTCTCGTAACCCGGCTATCACTAAGTCCTTGTCCTCATATTGCGCGGTAAGGAAATCCACATCGCCCTCTACATTCTCCAGACGGCCTATCAGGTGTTCTGCATCGAATCCGAGTGCTTCTGAAGTAGGCTCGTCTTCTGGGGAAAGAGCAACATTAGGTGGTGGTGATGAAGAACGGTTTCTTTTTCTAGAAGTTTCAGGCATTATTGAAGGTATAGGAGTGGGGATTGGCATAGTGGTAGTAGTAGAAATATTTGGGACGATGGAAGGAAGTCCCGTAGTGACATTTGGCATCATGACTGGCGAATCTTGCTCATCATCCGAATTTATTGTGATTACGCTCCGGATGGGGGTAATCTCCTTGTCGGATTCGGATTGCAAAATGAATAACGGAATGAGAGGCATTTTTCCTTTTTCGCCTGTCACTAAATGTGAAACGTCGGTTATTAGATGGGTAAAAGTGGAGTATTTTTTTCTAAAGTTCTAAAAATAGAAATGAGTTGTATGATGTCTTGTAAATTTTCTTTTATTTAGAGTAAGTTCTCGTACATCGATCCATAAGTTTACTTAAATGTCCAAGTAGTCCTTACATGGTAAACAATAAGTGAATCGTGGAATGTTAAAGTCCTCTAACATGCTCTTCCACATACTTATTATTTGTACTTTCTCTTAGTAGTGATTATGCACGGATGGATAAATACAATTATCCTTAATCAATTCTTTCATCAATTTAGGTCTATTACGACGTTTATTTTTATGTAATTTCCTCTTGCTAAACGTCTATTACTTGTAACTCGGATGAGTAAGTACGTTTTGAGGTTTAGTCGGCTTATGGCCATTACGTAGCCCGTTCTAGTTCTTGTTCATTCATAAGTCTTTCCTTAACTTAGTATTGCTAGTTCGTACACTTTCGACAATTTTTACACCTTGAAATTGTTAATTTGATTTAAACGAGTCGAGTACTAAAATTTTATCACAAAATTTTTATCACAAGAATCGTTCCATATGTTTTTAATCCATAATCATTCAAAATGTTCAATTAGAGCAATTTCTAAATTTTATCACAAGAACTTTTCTGATTTTAGAATATGTTCCGTTATATCCTATATGTTTCGTTTATCTTGCTCTCGTCTAGCGTTTTGCTCGCAATATTAGATAAACTTTACAGTCATTGTTTTATACATTGTATTTAAGATCTCAATATATGCCCACATTTCACATCTGGGGTTCTCAAATATCGCGCAACACGATAATCCCTTTGATGTAGAAATTGGCATAATTGTTTAACCAAGGGTAAACCCTTTAATTTATATCCATATCGTAACTTCGAGATTTATAATAAAGTCATGATAATTTAGTCGCAACTAATGGACTAATAAAAATTTTGATTTGTCTTTGCGTAATTTATTTCCAATAAAAATTTCTTTGATAACTATTTGACTTACGCGTCAGCGCATTTATGGATAGTTCATATATCGTGAAATTTATTCCTTCTTTAAATTGTAGTATTCTTTGGAGCATCACAAGAGTAATACTTGTAATAAGTGTTTTATCGTCATGTGTCATCTTAAATAGTGACGTCGTCGTCGTTCCTCGGTCGTGTTCAAAATAATAATTTGATATGATAACTTACGCATTCAATTTCAATTTCGAAACCGTTAATTAATGTAGGTCACTTTTCCTCAACCAAGTCTATTATAAATGTTTTGTGGAGTAACAATTTACCGAAACCAATAAATAGTTGCTCCTCTCGACATTTATAATAGTATCGCTTGATTCAAGTATTACTGCAAATTAACATATTACCAAACACATGGTAAATAAACATATTCATATAGTTTTCGTTCTAGGAATCATGGCGATATTTTTAATTTGGCGTATAGTGATATGAAACACACAAATGTTTCCATAGTCGATAATAGTCCCGTGGACTATCTAAAATATGTTGAGCATAACTATGCGTACGTTTATTCTCAAAAGAAATATATATATATATATATATATATACATATATATATATATATATATATATATATATATATATATATATATATATATATATATATATATATATATATATATATATATATATATATATATATATATATATATATATATATATATATATATATATATATATATATATATATATATATATATAGGGGAGAGATCAAATAAAAAGACTTTTTTTTGTGAGAAGGATAAGAAGGATTTTTAGCCATTGATTTAAAATCAATGGATGAGATTAAATCACAATCCTAACAAACTAACTAACTAACTAACTAACCATCTAAACGTGTTTTTTTTAAGTTCTTCAAAAATTATGAAAAAATTCCAGTAGATCGGGTATGTTGGTGCAAAAAACTTTTGTGAAAAAAGTTTTTTTAATTTGAAGTTTTTTACGCTTTTTTAATGCACAAAAAACGGAATTTTGATGCACAAAAACGTTTTCTTTTACGTTTTTTAGGTTTTTTGTGCATCAAGAATTCATTTTTATGCCCAACTTCTTTTGACTTTTTGCTTTAAAATATGATTCCGCATCAAACTATAATAAATTGAAAATTTTTTGAATGAAAAAAATTTTGTACACCAAAATTCACGTGTTTGTGCATCAAATTTTGTTTTTTGTGCATCAGAAAAACGTAAAAAACTCAAAACTAAAAAACGTTTATTCACAACTTTTTTATGCACCAACAAATTCGACCATTTGGAATTTTTTCAGAATTTTTTGAAGACTTTTTAAAAATCGTGTTTTGGTGGTTAGTTAGTTAGTTAGTTAGTTAGGAATATGGATTGATCTTATCCATTGATTTTAAATGATTGGCTAAAAATCCTTCTTATCCTTCTCACCAAAAAAAGTCTTTTTATTTTAACTCTCCCCTATATATATATATATATATATATATATATATATATATATATATATATATATATATATATATATATATATATATATATATATATATATATATATATATATATATATATATATATATATATATATATATATATATATATATATATATATATATATATATATATATATATGGCACAAACCATTCAAATAAATATGGCACAAACCATTCAAATAAAGATGGCACAAAATACGGCACAATCCATTCAATTAAAGATGGTACAAACCATTCAAATAAATATGGCACAAAACATTTATGTATCGTAACAATCCATACAAGGATGTTAGGCATTTTATTTCCACTAAAAAATATCATTTTATTACATGTCCCTATGGGTATCACTCAAACATGGAAAGGGAATACCTAATGCTAATAACACGTAGCAATCAAATTTAAAACTTAGCATTGCAAAAATAATAAACTATCTCAAGTCACAACTTACTTGTATCGAAGACGTGGAGTGAAGTGGTTCTTGGAGATTTTTTTGAGAGTTAGTTATAGTCTAGAATTATTTTTCCAACACTTAAATTTTTGACTAACATTTATAAAAATAGTTTTATAAAATAACCTAGTTCTCTATAACTACAAGCTCTGATACCAATCTGTCACACCCCCAATTTATCAGAGTAAGGCAACACAATGGGGTGTGACGGTCATGACTATCACAAGACATAGATACAAAGAACGACTATTTAAAAGCCGTTTTCATTTAATTAAAATCATAAAACTTGTTCGGAAGCGAATTACACAAGATCATAATAAAACATGGTTTCAAAAGACTTTCACATTGATCCAAATATCCATACACTAGTCACGACCATTTTTATTAAAAATCTCCCATGCACAACCACGTCATTCCTCCGTCTTGATACCTGAGAAAAACATTGCTAAAGCGTCAACACAAAGGTTGGTGAGTTTATAGGTTTAAGTTTAAATAGTGTGATGAACCATAAGATTTTCAAGGCAACCGACATATAATCTTGTAACAAATACAAAATTATAATCAAAAGTATACGTTTTAACCACCTACGTCTAAGCTCGTGACACCGAAGCGTTAACCTCAACCAACAAGAAATAATAAGAGCCCGAGCAAATGCCTAACCCGAAGCATTTGTAAATCCTCAAATGTAAGTGTATCTAAATTTGGCCACACAACCAAATTAGATAGGGAGGTCAGTCCCGATAGATCTATCCATAACATTCGCGCTTACACAAAGTAATTAATGGTTCACGATAGTGGGCTAAAGCATCTAGGGATATCGCTACTTAGACATCATGTAGGCAAACGTATGAGTTTAAAGCAATTATGTTCATCCGTTAAAAACAAGCAATGTTCTCACCCCAAAATAGTTAAAACAATTAAAAGTGGGGCTATGAAACTCACCTTGATGAAGTAGTGAATATGATCAATAAAGATAGCACGGAAAATCAAGGCACGCAAAACGATGCGCAAACGATCTACTCGTAACCTAAGTAAAATACCCGTACTTAGGCTAAACACAATAAATAATAATGTACAATGCACTTGGTTGATAATTTATACTTGCCATCGATATATAAAATGTTTTTATACAATTTTCAAGTTCATCCATTTTAGTCACGGGGTCGACTTTGGTTTTTAATAGCTCGTTATTTATTAGTCCGAAAAATAATCGGGTTTTTGTTATAAAAACTAGACCACGAGCTCTTCGATATCTAAAAATATCGCATTTTATTGAGGTCTCTAAGTATATCAAACAATTAGACAAAGTGGTGCACTTGCAACCAAAAATAAATAAGTAAGGCTCAATTATTTATAATTGTCAATCGGCCATCTTTGGGAATTTATTGCGAGTTCGTTACTTAGCTTCAGGACAAACATAAAACTGTTTTGAAAACTAGGCCGCGTCAAGATTATCAAGATATTTTTAGTTTTAAGGAGAATGGCCATTTGGCCAGTTAAAAATAGGCGTAAAGTAGTGTACTCGGGTCTAACTTACGATAAAAATTGTGGAATAGAATGGGGTTTTGCCTACGTCTTATTTGCATACCCTTTTATTCATATTACACTTTCTTTTATCATGTTTATACTCCTCCCCACTTGACATACTCACACTATATAAAACTCTTATCTTTCCATTTCCTGTTTACACTTGTATGTCAAGTACGATTGGACACACTTGTTTTTACATTCTTGGTCCTACTAAAAACACACACATTTACACGCAAGGCAAGTTTTCTCTTGTTTAGATTTAGTCACTATCAACCTACTGAGAATGGGAAAAGAAAGAAATAAAGCATGCTTATGTGTAGTAAAAGAACATAATAAAGTCTGGCTGAAAATTAAAGGGAAAGTCTTTTATGGCTTTACATTGCATCCATACACACATGTAATACATACACGCATACTTACCTACACGCACACGTCAAGCACTTCTTTCTTAGCTACTAGTATACAACTTGGTCTTTGAAAATATTAGTATTACTTATTTCTTGTTCTCATGTAAGCACACACTTTGAACACCTTGCTCCTTCACACATGCGTACAACATGTACATCCTACTGTCATGCATGATTTTCCTTTCATTCTGATTGTTTGTTTAGAATCTCGTTTTCTTTGTTTTAGGTTCTATGGCCAGTGTTAATGTCATACTTATCAACAAGTTCTTACCCTACTTTGTATGGTATTTTTTTCATGGTCTAGGTCTTATGCCAAAACATATACATGCATCCAACCATTTACACATACACACGCATTTAGTACTATGTTAACATACATACATATATGATATACTTTACTTTACTCAGCCTAGACAAAACAAAGTGGATCCTATTTGCCAATGTTTTCAAACAAGCAAGAAACGTTACTCATTTAGTTTATGCATATAAGGCTACTGTTGGTTTCTATTGTACATGGCAGTCTTACATAATTCGTCACACACACACACACCCTAAACCTACTTTTCCTTTCATTTCACTTGTTTTTCAAAGCCATTGTTTGTACATAGGAATCACACACACATAAGTCATGTATCCACACATAATTACATAGCACCTACAGGCCTTAGTTTCTGGTTTTGGTTTATACACACAACATACTCACTATTGCTAACCACATGTATTACGAACCCACCTAAGGGTGTAACTACCTTGCTACTCCACGTTATCATGCAAGTATACATATAACATTTTACTTGTTTTTGAGTTTCTGGTTTGTTTGAGTACACCCACGACACGCACATACATAAGAGTCACACTACTATATCATCAGGTCACAACATGCATACTAAACATACATTCACCCATTACATGATTTTTATACTTAGTCGCCTGCTAACATAAGCACATACACACTTAGGTTAAGATTAAGCATGTTTTACAAGGTAGCGGGTTGGTGACGTTTTCATGCATACATCCAAACATAACATCTAACTCACATAAAATCATATATTCACCCTACAACCATCATGTATAAAATTATACATGGTTAGTCCATACTCGGCTTTCGGTCCAACTAAACGCTTACACACACATGCTTTGTTCACGATTGAGCTTTTTAGGTCATCACATACTCGTTTAATTAAGCCCTAGTCGTGACCCCTTTGTTATCCTTTAAGCTCGTTTGGTTTGTTCACGATGACTAGGTCGTCACCCAATCTCAAGCCATGACCTTAGTTTTAGAGTGGTTCAAGTTATCAAAACATTTGCAAGTATCATATCAACCAATGCATAACATAACAATCTTTGAAAGGAAACTTACAAAGATCCTTAGTTTAGTTGATGTAGAGATGGACAGAAACTAGTGCTCTTTTAATCCTAACCCAAATCACCTAGAACTTAACCAAATTCTTCCTCCTTTAAACCTTAGGCAGCGGCTACAAGTACTCCAAGGGAAGTAGGTGTTTGTTTTTCTACAAGTGAGTGTGGGTGTGATAAGATGAAGGGAGAGTTGCTATTTATAGGCAAGAGGGGAGTATTTAGGGTTAACCAACTTGGTTAGGGTTTAGTTAGGAGTCCTTGTTAGTTTGAAACTAATATTTTCCAAAGAGAACTAAACATGGGAAGTTGCATTCGTTGGGAATAGGGAAAAGGGTCTAGGACTCGGTGATGGCAGGAAGAAAGCAAACAAGATGGTACTTACCTTGACTAACATTAAGAGACCTTGTTGTACAAGTTGAATTTTGAATAAACCATGGGAAAGGTGGTGGTATCCATCGGTTATGGAAGATGGAGGGGAGACAAAAGTACAATTCCTTAAATGGTGGGTTTAAGTACTTGCTAAAGTTTTTCAAATGGGAGTTGTGGTGCTAAAAACGTGTGATTTTGTAGCAAAATAAGATGGGCCCGGTTTGTGTGTATTCACAATGGACAAGGTATCAATCTTTCTTTTATTTTGGGTGAACTTGTAAATGTGAAATGGTAGTATTAGTGTATATGTTATAGATGTTTAAGTAATATTTTTGTAGTACAAGTTTTAATAAGTTTGGTTTGAGGAGAGGATGGGGCGTTTCTAAGTGTTTCGAAATCATATTTGAGTGGACTGTTTAATTTGCGTGATAACTCTTAAACTAAATTTTGTTGTTGTAAATAAATATCGACCACTAAATTAAAAATTCTTAGAACGTAACATAATCGAATAATAGTCATTTATAGAAGTTCAATTTCGTACACAAAATACGCGTAAACAATCGGGATCATCAATAGACACACAAGTCTAACCCGAACTATCGCGTTTCACGTAATTTAAATAGATTTGAAATTCACGTGTGTGACAGGCTTTACGCTGAGTAACCCGCTGGGAAGGATAATTTTACGAGAATGAGAATTGGTATTCTTGCAAATGGTACCCTAGTAGGGGCACTAGAATTTCATCTAGTCATGCCGGCTTTAGGCGTGGGTGACTAAGCTAAGGGGTCGGTGTCATGAGCTTAATACAATTCAATAGCTATTGCTATATCAGATTGCCTGAATAATAGATTATAATGATCAGCAATTCTATTAAATGATCTTGATTGATTTTCTCTTGTCTTCAAATGTTGATTTGGAAAACCTATAGACTCGCTCAACCGTTGTGTTGATGATTTTAAGCAGGTATTTCAGGTATTGAAGATGATGAATTGCGGAGCTTGCTGGAGAAGGATTGCGGATTGCTTTTGTGGTGATTGGTCTAAAACGGATTTCTTTCCCTTTTGTCATAAAAATAATATTGTACGGTCGAGTACTTTGGTAAAGTGTTTGTGGATTTGATAAAGTATTTGGGGGACCTAAATATAACTCTGATATTTCAAAAATTGTTTTACTTGGGATCGAAAGTTTTAGACAATGGTTAAATTATATCCTTTTATATTTCAAATTTATCATTTTAAGTTTGTTCAAAATGTCTTGTGTAACAATGTTTGTATTTAGCACCCAAATGTGTATTTCCGCTGCGCAATGTAATTTGGGGGTGTTAAAGATTGGTAATCAGAGCTTTTTAGTTATAGCGAATTAGGTCGATTTTTGAAAAATGTCCTAAACTATAACTTTGGTGTCAAAAATATTTTACAAAAGCAACACAACGTCTCCGCAAGGCTCCAGTAAGATTATTTGTTTTGTATTGTTTTATAGTTGATGTATCCCTTAAAATTTAATGATTTTTGAGTATTTATTAAGTAAATACTATGATGATGTATTGATGTTGTTGAAAGTACGTTGAGTACTTGTTATCGTAATTTTCTTTATGTAATGAATATGTATATAATTTTAAATAATGAACTTATATACTGCCGAGGGTCTGGGACAGTAGACCAGATGTTGAACGATTTTACAACTGATTTCTTGCGACTTATATCGGGTATGAGGAAGTTTGATTAGTTGATGTATGATAGATATGCGGTTGAAATTGGTGTGAATATGAGGTTGATGTGAAAGAAAGGTGGTTTTAAAGGTTGTATTTGGTATGTGGAGATTTGAGTTTGTTAGGACTTGGAAGATGGATGAGATTGCTAGTCTTGGGTCGATTGTGATGAATTGGTGTGATTGAATTGAATGGTTTAAAGAGAAGTAGGTAAGTTTTGAAAGGATGAGTGAGTGGAGCCTCAGGTGAGATTGATTCTGAGTAGAGCTTGGAAGCTTAGGAATGTTGAAAGTCGTACTAAGATTTGCATTGTGATTAATCTGCCGTGTAGCAGTGAGTATTTGGATTTTGAGAATAAGCTGCCATCAGGTTATGGATTTGACCTTGAGGTGTGAAAAGGGAAATAGACGAGTGTGATGTAGGTAACAACAATGTTAAGGAGGATGAGGAGCTACTGTCTAAGGAACTAATCGCGTAATGGATTTCTTTGTATCTTATTTTCTTTTGTGATTGGACTTATTTAAACCTTGTGTCGTAGCATTGTGATGAAACTTATTATCTTTTAGGTTTGTTCGGTAGATGATTGTAGTGACAAACATTGCCACTGCCTTGTTGAATCCTCAACGCAATCTAAATTACCCTCATGACTATGATGTGCCTTTATTAACTCTTTTGGGTTTTGGTTGATGAACCATCCTGATAAAGAATTCCTTCTTTATTCTTGATATGTATACTTATCATGTTTCTTTCTTCTGTGATGATGGAAGAAGGAGTAAGGGAAGCATATTTCTGTCATTAGTAGATCGCTACGTGACTAAGTTTCTTGAAATATGTCGCCAAAGCTAACGACTGCTACTGTGAACACTATGATCGAACAAGTTATTGCTAGAGCACATGAAGCTGATCGTGCTGCCAAGAATTAAAAGATGCTGGGGTTAATTGTGTTGTAGATAATGGTGTTGCAGTAGATGCTGCTGAGAATAATGATGATGCTGCTGAGAATAATGATGATGCTGCTAAGAATAATGATGATGTTGCTGAAAATAATGGCGATGCTGCTAACAATATTGAGGATGCTGCTGATCCAGATGATAGTGTTGCTGTTGTTCTGCAAGTTCAAGAGAATGTACTTATGTTAGTTTTCAGAAGTGTGGTTCTGCGCTGTTTGGTGGTATTAGTAGTGCATTGGAATTGCATAGTTGGATTGATAAGATAGAGAGTACTTTGAGATTATTGGGTGTTCAGAAATTAATAAGGTGAAATTTGTTGCTGCTATATTTCAGGATGGTGCACTAAGATGGTGGAATACCAGGTGACTACTTTAGGATTGGTTGTGACTAATAGTAAGGCATGGACCGTGATGAAAGGACTATTGACTGCTAGGATTTGTCACAAGAAGGAACTAGGAAAGTTAGAACCCGAAATAAGGCACTTAGTGCCGAGGAACGATGTTATTACTGCTAAATGGGAAATTTTCTGAGCTATATTTGCTATGCCATGATACTTTTGTGAATGACCGTAAAACAACGAAGCAGTACATTAGAGGATTGTCTAGTAATATCAAGGGTGAGGTTATTTCTTTAAGACCTAAATCTTTCGATGAAGCTGTTCAGATGGCGCATGATTTAATGGATGTGAAAGTGCTAGATAGGAAAGATAGTATTGTTGAAAACAATAAGAGAAAGTGGGAATCTGCTCAGTCCAACCCGAATCGAGGTCAGAATTGTAAGGATTACAGTACTAACAATAACTAAAGACAGAACCGAAATCAGTATTTAAACCCTGGAAGGAATGAGCAAATTTGTGCTGTCACTATGTCTGAAAGTAACAAGATAAATCTCAAGTGCGTTTGCTGTACTCTATACCATGTAGGTAATTTTCCACAATTGCGACTAGAGTTAGGAAAACCTGGTCATAAAGCTGCTAAGTGTAGAACAAGAGGATTAGTCATTGTAATTAGTACCCCTGGAGTAGTGATATGTTTTAGCCGTGGTGAGAAGGAAAACAAACAAAGGAATTGTACCAGGAAAGGAAATTGACAAGATAGGAATGCTGCCGCTCCGGTTTACGTTTGAATGATGCTGACAAACCTTAAGGTCTGAATGTTGTAAATGGTATATTCTTACTTGAGATTCTTTATGTCAGTATGTTGTTGGATTTCAGATCGGGTAGAAACTGTAGAAATGTAAAGATTCAGTTGTTTTATCAACGGAGAGTCAATAAGATTGACAATTAACTATGATGTGGAGTTAACCGATGGAATGGTTGCTAGTATTAGTTCTATACTAAGAGTATGTTCCTTGAATTTAGGAAAGTAGGTGTTTAGTATCGCCTTGATGCTCAAAGAGTTGGAATCTTTGGATGTGGATTATTGGTATGAATTGGTTAGTGGTGCGAAGTGCTGATGCTTGAGATTGGACTAATCTTCACTATAAATTGATAGTTGTTGGCTTAGATTTTGCTGTGAAGCTGAGTGTTAAATGTGAAAGGTGATGAGTGAATTTTCCATCTGGGAAGTGTGTCTTGTTTGGAAACAAGGAACTATGCAGAAGAGGGATATGATGTATTCCTAGCTCAGGTAATTAGTGATAGGGTAGTTAAGGAGAAGTTTGGAGATCTGTTAATGATTCGAGAGTATTATGAAGTTTTCCTGAAGTTTTTGCAAAGCTGCTGCCGCCTTATGAAATGGAGTTCGTGTAGATTGAGTATTGTGAGCGATAGGTGTAGTGCTTCTGCGTTTCATTTTGTAGTGCTTCTGTGTTTTGTTGAGTAGTAATTATATGCCTTATCATTTGGCACCGTAAGAGTGGAATGAGTTATTCGGTCAACTGCGAGAAGTGATGGATAAAGGATGTATTAGATTAAGTTTCGTTACAGTGATGATCGTTTGTGTTGTTAGTCAAGAAGGATGAATTGTTTCGGATGTGTATTGATTATCGAGAGCTTAACAAATTGGCAGCCAAGAATCGGTATCGATTACCGAGGATTGATGATTTGTTTGATCCTTGCAACTTGTCTGGATCCAGTGTGTACTCAAAGATCGCTTTGAGTCCTGGTTATCATTAACTGAGAGATTAGAGAAGGAAGATATTCCTATAGTTGTTTTTCGTAATTGATGTGGGTACTTTAAGTTTCAAGTGATGTTTTTGGATTGACGAACGCGTCTGCCATATTCATGGACTGGGTGAATCTTTTGTGTAAGGTGTGCTAGGATGAGTTAGTAATTGTATCTATTGAAGATATTCTATTTTATTCCAAGGGGAAAAGGAGGAACATAAGTAGCATATGAGGATGATTTTTGGAATGGTTGGAAAAAGAGAAACTGTATGTTAAGTTTCCTATGTGTGAATGTTAGTTGAAATATTTGCATTTTCTAAGGCAATTGTTTGACAACAAAGGTATTCGTGAAGATCTTGCCAAGATTTAAACGATTAGGGATTGGTCGGTACCAACGACGCCGACGGAAATCTGTTAATTCCTTGGTCTAAGCTGGGAATAATCGGAGGTTTATCGAAAAGTTTTCACTGATTGTTAAACCATTGATTAAGATGACTAAGAAGAATTGGATGTGTGAGTCCCACTTATACATCTAAATTGTAAGTTTCAATATCCGATCCTTATCAGATGAGGAAGTTGTATTCTGAACACTGAAGGGTAGGCTGTGTTCTGCACCGATGTTGTCATTGTTGAAAGGATCTGAAGTATTTATAGTTTGTAGTTTGTTGTGATGCGTCTCATAAGGGTTATGTAGTTGTGGTGTTTGTTTTGAGATGGTAGAAATATTACTTGTATGGAATCAAGTATGTAGTAATAAAGGATCATAGTAGTTGCTCCATAATTAATTTCCTGGGATGATAAAGGAAATGAGTAGAGAATTACCAGTTATATATTTCGAGTATTTGAGTATGTTGATAATTATGACTGTGAGTGATTATGACAACGAGATTCGCTGCCATCCGGAGAAGGCGAATGCGATAGCTGATGTACTTATCAGGAAGAAAAAGGAAAAAGCTTTGGGATATGAGTTTTCGTGATGAAAAAAAGTGTAGACTTGATAGAAAGGATATTGGAATTTTAAGTTAGCGGTCTGAATTAAGAAGGATGTCAAGGTAATTGGTTTCAACATTTTGTTAAACTTATGGAAAGTGTGGAAACCTTGGTTTCCGGATCTTTGAAGCTACTAGGAATGCATCATGTTCATATGATTATACAATCAAAGCGGAATTAGAACACGACACATTAACAAGGTGTTTAGGCACAATAACATGAATTAAAAACAAATGGATTGTTAACTATATTAATAATTAACAACCACTAGACGTGTATACATTGAATCCCACGTCTAGTGCACACACGCTTTTAGGTTTACATTGTGAATATGAATTATATGAATAAAGCTAATACCCTTGGTTCCTTTTATAGTGTAAGGATTAGGGTTACAAGAGATAAGAATGAATAAACATGTGAATCTTCTATTTAAATAACTATATACAAAATATATCCTGCATATATATCCAAATAGAAGCTTCTAAAGGCTTCTTGTCTACGTTTTGTCAATGCTTGAATTGCATGTGACAATGCTTGAATTGCTCTTGACAATGCTTGCTTCCATCAATGCCTAATTTGTACATGTCAACGCCTGAAAGACTCTTGTCAACGCTTAGACAATTACCTTCATGTTTTCTTCGTTTTTGAGTTTCTGCCACATCAACTTTTTGACCCAACAATCTTCCCCTAGTTGATAGTGGCAAAACTCTATGTGTATCTCTTGTAAGTTGTACATGATCTTCAAATTGATTCCCCTCAAGTGTAGCATGTATTTCTTCCCCTTTTTGTCACATCAACAGGAAAGTAAACAATGTATGCAATCTTTGAAGATTCTCCAAATGTAGCTCTATGTAATGATCTTGAAGAAAAATTAATATAATATTTTTGATGTAGAAGTAGAATAACCCAACCTTGTGTTCCATGTCTTGTACTATCCATGTGATAAAGAACTTATACCTTTAGCATTATAAGCAGACCTCGATCTCTTGTCAATATTCTCATCCTATGTGAGACACTGAGCACGATAATGTAACTCCTTCAAGTGTTATGACAAGCCTTCATCACCAACCATGTAAAGCACGAACAAGTTACCTTTAAAGTCGCTAGTGCATGACTTTAAGATATGATAGAACACAAACTCGCGAAAATCTTCTTCAATCAGCAAACTTACCATAAGAATTCTTCCCCTTAAGCCAACACCTCTTCATGATGAATTTAATGGAATAACATCTTCATACCATATGTAAAAGTTTCGCAACGGATAGCTCTTTCACAAGGTTATCCTGATTACATAGTTTAAAAATCCATCAAATTCCATGAATAGTTGCTAACTCGCTTTAAGATCATTAATTCCTTTTAAAAATATCTGAGCCATAAATATCAACATGATATTCTATATTAAAACGGAGATTCCATGTACCTTCGTGTGTAAATTCCTCCTTTTTGTGTGCTAAAAACGTACCAATTTTCTAAAACAGCAGCCTTCCTTGTGTTGTCCAACATCCTTCTTTATCCAACATCTTGGTCAGATGTATTGTCCGATATCGGACAATACCTATCAGCGCTTGGATTACCATATATCGGACAACACAGTCAACCTATCAGCGTTGACTTATTCTGTCAGCGTCAAAATTAAATCTGTCAGCGTCTCAGCAAAACCTGTCAGCGCCTCTTTCTCTGCTGACGTCATCAACTGGCAACACTTCGTTATAGAATCATGATATTTACAGAAGTGCAAAACTCCCTGATAACTAGGTATTAAATAAAAAAAAGATATGTATATCCCTAGAAATCAGCAAGCATATATATCCCAACTGTTTTGACATTGCGATCATTCCACAAAATTAGGAAAGAATATCTTACTTTCCATAACTGTTATCTTCACTTTTTGGTGATCCACATGTATCATCCCACGTCTCATCAACGTTTAAATGATACAGTATACTGTCAACGTAAGTCCATATGGCCATTAAATAAATTCAGTCACACGTACAAACTGAATCCCAATTTAATATCCTTTTCTTCTTGAGCAGACAACAACATTAAAGTAAAGAATGCAACGTCACTTTTGAATGTGTACCAGAACTCAATACTCATATCGTGTGAACACAATTCCACCTATCATAGAGCCTTCATCATGTAAACACAATAGCGAATATATATTCTTCCTCCTATGAACCGTGTGAACGCATGTCTAAATTAACCATCAATAAGAATTGACCAATAAGAATCCTCTAATCGTGTGAATACGAATACTCTTCATGTGAACACACAAATCATCAAACAGTCCTTCGTGTAAATCAGCCATTGCTTTCTTCGTTTTTCAATATATCAAGTGGACCTTTTCTTTACTTTTGATTGATCCATCATTCACACTTAATCCACGCATGAATAGATCATATGTTTACCCACGTGAACAATAATCAGCAAAGACAATATACTGCTACGATGATTTTAAGCGCATGCTGCCCAAGATTTCTTGCATATTAAATATAGATTTAAAGTTTATCATACAAACCCTAGATTGCAAGCCAAAATCCTTGTTGCAACACCTATTAAACAATCTGCTGTACACATCCTTTTTCTGTTTATTATTGATTTAGGGTTTGGAGGAAACCCTAACTAAATATTTTATGTGAACTAGAAATTTCATACCTCATTATGCAGTCACCTTCAACCTCGAATAACTTTTTCATGAGAGCTTAGATTGAAGATCCCTTTGGTGAGATTCAAGACACATGTGCCAAGAATCTACAGTTCAAAAATCACGAAGATCCAACGATTAACGAAGGAGAGATCGTGTTTTGAACATGGCTGTTCACAGAAAACTGCATTCACTCACTGCTGACTTTGACGCTTAATAACTTTTTCCTGGGGATAAAACTCGACAATCCCTCCGGTGGATGTTTAGATATATGTTTTTAGAACACACATATACAATTTCGTGACGATCCAACGGTTCAATCAAAAGTTATGACCTTCTGAATACTGCTGCGCACACAAAAACGTCCAGAAAAACCCTAGACGGATTTTTCTTCTTTTCACCATACACGAACACCTTGTTGGTCCTAGCATCACGAGCCACGAGGCTCTGATACCACTTGTGGAAACCTTGGTTTCCGGATCTTTGAAGCTACTAGGAATGCATCATGTTCATATGATTATACAATCAAAGCGGAATTAGAACACGGCACATTAACAAGGTGTTTAGGCACAATAACATGAATTAAAAACAAATGGAGTGTTAACTATATTAATAATTAACAAACACTAGACATGTATACATTGAATCCCACGTCTAGTGCACACACGCTTTTAGGTTTACATTGTGAATATGAATTATATGAATAAAGCTAATACCCTTGGTTCCTTTTATAGTGTAAGGATTAGGGTTTACAAGAGATAAGAATGAATAAACATGTGAATCTTCTATTTAAATAACTATATACAGAATATATCCTGTATATATATCCAAATAGAAGCTTCTAAAGGCTTCTTGTCTACGTTTTGTCAATGCTTGAATTGCATGTGACAATGCTTGAATTGCTCTTGACAATGCTTGCTTCCATCAACGCCTAATTTGTACATGTCAACGCCTGAAAGACTCTTGTCAACGCTTAGACAATTACCTTCATGTTTTCTTCGTTTTTGAGTTTCTGCCACATCAACTTTTTGACCCAACATAAAGGATTTTGTTGTAACGCCAAGTTAGGCATGGTATATTGTGCACTCCTAACATACCTATGTTGAGAGAGCGAGACTTAGTGATGAAGGAATCTCACAAGTCAAGTAATCGATACGATTTGGTTTGGGTAAAGATGAAAGTTGAGTTGAGTATTGTATGTTATACAGAGACTGATGGACAGAGTGAAAGGATGATTCGAACATCGAACGGTATACTTGTGCGTGTGTGATTGACTTAGAAATTGTTGAAATTTTTATATGACAATGATTGTCATGCTAGTAATGAGTCTGTACTGTTTGATGGTACATAGAGAACTTCAATTTGTGAAGGGTGAAGATTGTGAGTTATGGACGTAAGATTAGGTTTTCGGTGTATTGCAGAAATTTAGGTGGAATTGAATGACTGAACTAGAAATAATGTTGGTAATTAATGATGAGATTGTATGGGTTAAGGACCGCTTGTTAGTAACAAGGAGTTGTCAGAAGAGTTATGTTGGCAATCGAAGGAAATCGATGGAGTTTGAAATTGGGAAACATGGTTATGCTTAAGGTGTTGTTATGGCGGGTGAAATTTGTTTTGAGAACAACAAGGAAAGAATTCAACTTGAAGATAAGTTGCTTTTCAAAGAAATAACTGTGAAGAGTTCTTATGAGATCGAAACATAGTAAGGATTATATCGTGAAGATACAAGAATTATAGGAATGGATTTGAAATTGTGAAGGAAGCATGAGGATTTCTTTAAGGAAAAGAGTTCTCTTTTGTTCTGGAGGTATGGGATGTGAATATAAGAGGGGCCGAGCGCCGGGACGTCGCTCTCTTTTAGGAGGGTAGGATGTGACAACCCAAACCCGAGGTCATTTATTTAATATTATATAATATTTTTTTTATGAATAATTTTGAAATTTTTGATGAGTTGAATGAAATAACGATTGATGGTTTTATTTAAAACCAACGTTGGAGGTCTTATATTTATCTTTTTTTTACTAATAGCGAGTATTATTAGTGACCATAATATCGACGGATGCCCGAGATTTAATGTTTTATCATTTGTTGCCTCGATGTTTATATTTTTGACGTTTTTATTTTAAGTTCGTATTAAGTCGAACCGGGATCATATTATCATCATATTTTGAGTGCGTGTTAACTTTTGAAAAGTATTTTTACGAAACCCGAGCCTCTTAAAAATTTTCAAAATTTACAATTTACATTTTCTACCCTTACAACTATTTAATTGCATTTTGGACCAAAACTATCACAAATTGGCAAAACTAGCCCCTCCACCACCATATAAAAGGTGAAACCTCTCACCTAAAAACACATACATGCAAAAACTTTATCTCTCTTCCCTCTCTCTCTTGTTTAGCCGTACACCACCACCACCAAGATCACTTGATCTTCAAAAATCTACTTTGAATCTATAAAAACTAATCAATATCCCATGTTGCAAATTCAATGGTGATTCTAATGGTGTAATTTTCTTCAACATGCAAGAACTTCAAATTTTTGATGATGATCCAAGGTGGTTTGATCTAATTTCTCATTATATACTTGTTGTTAGTGATGTTATATATATATTTTAATGGTTGCATGTTCATTATTTTTGAGTGGATAATTTTTGTATGATCATTTAAATGTGTTATGGGTTAGTTATGTTGTTAGTAATGATATTAGGGTGATATTAGGCATATGAGAATGATTAAAATATGGTGAAAAATTAATTTTGATGGATTTTTAAGAGTATATTTTTAAACAGATTATTAAACTTAATTTTCTAAAAATATGAGTTTGAGTTTGAGATGAACTAACTAGATATTGTTGTATAGAATTCTTTTAGCTTCGATTTGATATAAGATAGAGCTTCTAGCTCCAAAGAGCGCGAAGTTACGTTAGTTTGATTATTCGTGTACCGGGAGACGAGTATCGGCAGGATATATAATTGTTGTCGATATTTGGATCGAATCTCGTGGACTATAAAATGGGTTTTTAAAGTGTGTCATGGACTGATATTGAATGATAAGTATGATGATGTTGAGTTATTTTCAATGGTGAGTGTCGGTTTTATAAACGAAGAAAAATAAATGGTTTAAAAGACTATAAGAGTTGTTGACGTAAAACTGTCCGGTTTTTGTAGTTCAAAGATGTGTCGGGCAGGGAACTTTAAAAGTAAAATCTTTTGATGGGCTTTTAACAAGTCTTTCTATATATAGTAAGTGAGGTCTCTGATTAGTATCATAAATATTTGATGTGTTTAAGTGGGGTAAATGAGCTCGTACATTTGGTGTGTACCGGCAGATTTTTATCGAAAGAATTAACTAATAGCAAACAGATAGAATGAAGTAAAAGGTCAATTGTATTGTTTTCATTTTGGGTTGGGTGTGATTTTATGATTTTGAGTTTGATGTTAGAAAGTATGGATTTTATTCGAGTTTATTATTGATGAACGCGCCTTATTTGATAGGTTGCGGTTTTTGTGTTTATCGGGCATCAACTATCGTCGAAGATCGTCTTACTACTGCTATTACTCCAGGTGAGTCTATAGCCTCGCTTTTGTAATTGTTTTGAATGATTTTAAAACCCGCGAGGGGGATACATGCTATTTGAAAGTAAAATGAACACAAGTCATGATTGATTGTTTGGACCCGAATGTTGCCTTTGTTGCCTTTGTTGATTTGAATTGTATAAGTACCTAATTTGCAAAAGTCCCTAAATTCATGAGCCATTAACAATCTTCTGACTTGATGTTGTAAGTTGGGAATAGCCGCTTATTCTAATAATAGTACTATTGGGCTGACGACCCTATCTGAGACCAGGGCTTTACGCTGAGTAACCCGTTGGGAAGGATAATTTTACGAGAATGAGAATTGGTATTCTTGCAAATGGTACCCTAGTAGGGGCACTGGAATTTCATCTAGTCATGTCGGCTTTAGGTGTGGGTGACTAAGTTAAGGGGTCGGTGTCATGAGCTTAATACAATTCAATAGCTATTTCTATATACCAGATTGCCTGAATAATAGATTGTACTGATCAGCAATTCTATTAAATGATCTTGATTGATTTTTCTCTTGTGTTCAAATGTTGATTTGGAAAACCTATAGACTCGCTCAACCGTTGTGTTGATGATTTTAAGCATGTATTTCAGGTATTGAAGATGATGAATTACGGAGCTTGCTGGAGAAGGATTGCGGATTGCTTTTGTGGTGATTGGTCTAAAACGGATTTATTTCCCTTTTGTCATAAAAATAATATTGTACGGTCGAGTACTTTGGTATAGTGTTTGTGGATTTGATAAAGTCTTTGGGGGACCTAAATATAACTCTGATATTTCAAAAATTGTTTTACTTGGGATCGAAAGTTTTAGACAATGGTTAAATTATATCCTTTTATATTTCAAATTTATCATTTTAAGTTTGTTCAAAATGTCTTGTGTAACAATGTTTGTATTTAGCACCCAAATGTGTATTTCCGCTGCGCAATGTAATTTGGGGGTGTTAAACGTAGGGAGCAATAAGTGCAGTCCTTATGACCGACCGAGACTCAGTCCAGACTCCAGTCTACTTTATAAGCAGAGCATTGCAAGGACCAGAGCTGAACTATTCATCTATGGAGAAGTTGGTTTTGTCGTTGGTATACGCCGCGAAAAGGTTGCGCCGGTACTTGCAGGCGCACCCAATAGTGGTTCTCACTGATCAACCAATAAAACAAATCATCTCTAAGGCAGATGTGGCCGGGAGGCTACAGAAGTGGAGCGTTCTACTAGGAGAACATAACATCTCCTATAGACCAAGGACAGCGGTCAAGGGCCAAATCTTGGAAGACTTCCTAATTGAGAAGCTAGAGGAGGACGGACCAATGGTACAAAAATAAGAAGTTCCAGCGGAACCATGGTTTTGTTTACTGAAGGATCTTCGTGCACGGACGGATCAGGAGCCGGCCTTATTCTCACGAATCCAGAAGGAATGGAATTCACCTACGCCTTGCGTTTTGAGTTCACAGCCGCGAATAATGAGGCGGAATATGAAGCATTAATTGCGGGTTTAAAAATCGCTGCTAGGATGGGAGTCCGCAACCTTGAGGCCTACGTGGACTCACGGCTTGTCGCGAATCACATCCTAGGAGGTTACATAGCCAAGGAGGATAACATGATCAATACTTGGAGAAGGTAAAGTCACTCATAGCCACTTTTGGGAAGTTTTCTATCAAACAGGTACCAAGAGGTGAAAACAAGAAGGCGGATGCTCTTAGCAAAATTGCGTCTACAAGCTTCGCCCATCTATCCAAGCAAGTATTGGTGGGAATACTCAAGGAAAAATCCATTACAGGAGGGGAAGTCGCAACTATAGTTGAAGAAGAGGGACCTACGTGGATGACCCCGATCATCAGCTATCTAACTGATGAAATCCTTCCAGACGACGATAAGGTGGCACGACGTATAAAAAGGAAGTCGCAACACTTCGAACTTCGAGAAGGTATCCTATACAAGCGTTCCTTCCTACAGTCGTGGTTGCGATGCGTCGAGCCACGCCAGGCTAGCTATGTGATTAGTGAAATACATGAAGGGTCATGCGGCATGCATGCAAGCGTTAGATTTGTAGTAGCACGAGCTCTACACACAGGGTACTATTGGCCGACTATGCATCGGGATGCACGAGACATGATTCGCAAATGCAGTGATTGCCAAGTGCACAGACCAGTACCGCGGAATCCACAGCAGGAACTAACACCCATCACCTCCCGATGGCCATTCTATAAGTGGGGGATCGATATCGCAGGGCCTTTTCTTGTGGCGGCAGGAGGTGTTAAGTTCTTGATCGTCGCAATGGACTTATTTACACACTGGGTAGAAGCTAAGGCGGTGAAATCGATTACGGGCAAGCAGGTAAAAAAGTTTGTTTGGGAAAATATTGTGTGCCGTTTTGGTTTGCCAGGTGAGATTATTTTGGATAACGAAAAACAGTTCGCGGATAATCCATTCAAGGATTGGTGTGCGGCGTTGAACATCACACGGCGTTTCGCATCAGTTAAGCACCCACAGACTAATGGTCTTGTGGAGCGGGCAAACAGGAGCCTGGGTGAAGGTATTAAAGCACGCCTGGATGAACGAAGCGCTAAGTGGGTAGATGAACTGCCACATGTCCTGTGGGCACATAGGACAATGATCAAAACAGCCAATGGGGACACTTCATTCACGCTGGCCTATGGAACCGGGGCCGTTATTCTAGCAGAGATTGGGATGCCAACAATCCGCACTGCGGAGGTTAACGTCGTCACGAACGATGAGCAACTCCGGGTCAATCTAGACTTGTTAGAGGAGAAGCGAGAGATAGCAGCCATCAATGAGGCCAAGTCTAAGGCACGTATGAAAGCCTACTACGATTCCAAAGTCAAGGGTGTTTCCTTCCGACCGGGGGATTTTGTTTATCGTGCTAACGAGGCAAGTCGCGCAGAGAGCACAGGGAAGCTGGGTCCAAAGTGGGAGGGGCCGTATGAGGTCACGGAAGCTTTGGGGCTAGGCGCGTACAAGTTTCATGACATGGATGGCCGTGACTTAGATCGTACATGGAATATTTGCAACCTTAAAAGATGCTACCTCTGAAAGGGCTACGGCCTCCGCATGGACACTTCACTGTGGCCAACTTCAATGAAGATCCATGTATTTTTTGTTTTCATGCTTTCTAGGTTCTATTTGTCTTAGGATTTTAATTCTGTCAAAAAAATCGTAAACGTTCTAATAAAATGTCGTGGCGCCTAGCTAGCCCCACGGTCCGTTCTTGTGCAACTTATTGTCTTATGTCTTTTAGATTTATTTGTTATTCCTATAATGTGCTATTTCTTATTCATATGCATTCATTCAAACCGTACATGTACTATTCGCTCCCAGGCGGAGTAAGAGGATTAAGTGAACCTAATAATTCAACTTGTCGCATAAGAGGGATGCAACCCCAGTGACGCGGATCATGTATCCTTATTAGACACCTTATTTACAAGTCGTTGTAATAAGTTTCCACATGTCGTACTTACATAGTACCGGCCATGATAAAGACACATGTTGCACGTCTAGTAAAATATAGACTTAGTTTTATTCTTGATAAGCCGTGATGTATCATGCAACATAGATATACGATATCTAAAGAAAATAAACAAGTTTCAAATTTAATACACAAAATTGCCGTGATCACCACGGACTTATATATATATATGATATTCTAACAATATTATAAGTTCCATCCGTGTACATGCACGGACGAATAAGTACAAGCTACAAATGTTTACAAGGTAAATTACAAAGGAGGTAGGAACTCTCCTATTTCTCTCTTTCCTTCTGCGATCAGGGCACGGAGGGCCTCGCCACGAGCATCCTTGCCACTTTGCGCCCTAGCCAGATTGGCATCCAATGCCTCGGCTAATAGTTTCTCACCTTTCATCACCTTCAAACTAGCGTCGTATGTTGGAAGGGTTAGTTGGATGGGGTCCGTGGTGAGCTTGGCCATGACCACCTCGTTGGAAGCATCCTTTAACGATTCAAGATCATCTAGGAAAGGGTGCTAAATTTCCCCAAGGGCACCCATGGAGGCGGTCATCTTGTCCTCTGCTCCAGGATTATGGTAGGCATGCTGGGAGATGTCTTCTGCAGCCTTGATCAAACCCTCGTGCCTACCACGATCAATTCCGTCTGATACAACATCCGCAAAAGCCTTCACAAAATGAGGAGCCTTCGTTACCTTGGTCACGGCAAGGCGCATCCCTTGGCCCACCATCCACCTACGACCGGCTATGGCCGTGAGCAGTGGAGGGCACAACACTTCGGCGCAGTCTGTCGCCAGCATGTTCATCTCTCCCTCTGCTACCGCTGCTCGCTCTTCCATGATAGTCCGTGCCTGGGTGAGTTCTTCCTTGAGCATATCAGGTTCTTGTGCAATGGTGGAGGCTTGTTCTGTTACGGCTCTGGCGGCGGCTTCGGCTGCGGATACCTGTGAAAACACTTAGGGTCACTACAAGGGAAGATAGGTCTTATGTGAACAATAGGTATAAATAAGGGTGCGCACCTTCTCATTAGATGCAGCTAGGAGGCCTTCCAGCTCAGCAATGCACTCCTCGCTGGCATTGGCATGGTTGGTTTGTTCCTTAATTGTCGATTCCGCCACAACCAAGGCTGCCTGCAAGGAGGATATGGTCGTTTCATGCTTCTCCACCATTTCTTCTCTACGAGCGATCCTCCTATCAGCACGACTCACGTTAGCTGAGGCTTCTTCTAGACGGCGCCGCAAGGCTGCACCAACTGTTACTTGGTGCGCCGTGTCCATATCATACTGCTCCAGAAGTATCCCATGCTCAAGTTCATCCAGATCTTGTATCAGCGCTGGAGGGGTTAGGTAGTCCATGAACTCTTTGCACTCAGACTCCGCCTCTAGTCTGGTTAGGTTGGACAAGTTCCATGCCAGGCGGAGGTTGGTGTCCGGACCCTCAGCATGGGGCTCCTCTTCATGAATAAGGGGGGGGGGGGGGGGGGAGATGGGGGCCTCATAGATATCATGGGTGAGGGTTCTTTCTCTATTTCCTTCTCTTGTGCTACCATCAATGGATCCGCCCTGTTATTGAAACAAACACTTATGAGTTTTTGTTAGTGGATTACATATTATGGAGTATTGTTGGTACTTACGTCACGTCAATCGTGGGTTCCGTGATAGTAGGAGCCACAGTGCTCACATGAGTTGCCTTCCAGACATGGGCATCTACTTGCAGCGAAGGGTTGCCTTGGGGCATGGTGGTGTTGCTTCCCTCTTGGAACTGCGGGTGGTCTTGCCTCAGTTTCTTGGGGGAGCATTGTGTTCCCCCGCCTCAGCCTCCACATTCTTCACTACCTTCCTGGTAGTTTTGCGCTTCCTGGATATGGGCTTTGATGGTTGGGAGGATCCGACATCCTGCGTCATTTCATCTTCTCCTCCTTCGTCACGGTTGATGGATGGGTCTATGTGTTGTTCTTCTTCACCTTGGAGGGACGTGGCGTTCTCCAGCAGCAGCTCACCACCGTCTTCGTTGAGGAAATCCAGGGGTGACTTTTGGATTACGGGCTCTTGCTCATCCGACTGCTGCTCGGTTGTTTCTTCCAGCGCGATGGTCATGTTTACGGTAGCATCTTGTAGGGGAGGCTCGTCCTCTTTTATGGGTCGGAATCCCTGCGGCACCTTACTAGGATCACCTTGGCGTAGAAGGCCAAACAACTTCATCTCTGCGGACATAAACACACGTAAGTGTTGGCAAGTTTACTTGTGTTTATGACGCTCATATGCATATTCAATAAATACCTACCCTATCTACGCTCGGTCAGAAAGCATGGATATCTATCCTCCTTCCCAAAATAGTTGTGGCTGATTCCTATTAAGCATGGGAAGTGCTCTGGCAGCCCCCTATGGAAATCAGTGCGATGGGTGTCTAATATTTTCACATCCTCGCTGCTATAATCTTTGGATGAGGGTAGGGGTCAAAGCTTACTCTGTACTTCATCACAAATGGGGTGGGGAATACCTTGGAGTCTACAAAGAAGTAATGGCTGTACCATTTTTTGAGGGAATCTAGGGGTTTCCTATACGATATAGGGGCTGTGGCGGATCGTTTCTTAAAAGACAACCACCCATTTACCATTTGGGGGGAGTAAAATACCCTAAATAGATTAACAGTGGGGGTTATCTCGCAGGCGTGACAAGTAACCTCGAATTGGTTTACCTTGCACGCCCCTATGCAATGAAGTTGCGTTATGTGGAAGTCATAATACAACAGCACATCTACGAGGAACCTAGGTAAGGGGATGCGGTAGTTAGCCGAGTTGAATAGCCGCGTATACACGCCTATTTCCCCCTAGGAGCGTCTGTGATAGCTTCACTATCACCTGGATAGGTGGGGTGTACGCTCTCCGAAATATAATATTCAGACAAGAAGTCTATATATCTCTACGGCTTCATCACATTAAGGACGTCCGTAATAGTGGTATTATATTTCACCATGATTTATAAAAAGGATTAGAAAGGCATGGTGATCTAACCTGGTGTGGTGAATTTCCGTGGAAAAAGAAGAGAAGGAATGAAGGATTGAGCACAGGTATAACAATGGCGGGAATGGAGGTATACATTGTGTGTTTGCACAGTTACACACACCAACTCTTTTATAGGGTTGCCTCGAGTTACGAGGTACCATGGATGTTTGACACGTGTAACCCACTATGCCTTTCTAACGGTGGGGATGTCTAACAATTCTGAAACGTCAGAAGGGACCCACGGGTCACTTCTTAAACAGTTTTGCAAGGCTTAAAGGTGGGCCCGACTGGTGCATTTTTGCAGACATAACGTCCGACTAATGACTTCCATTAGTGAATCCATTAATATTTTCCCGGCCAGTCTTTATTGGAATGCGGCTATGTTTGCTACATCAATATTTACGAGACATTTATTAGTCTAGAGGTTACGCCTACAGTTGTAACAACTAGACTGGGGGGACATGATGACGTATAGTCCCCATCCGGGTCATGAACCCGGCCCATGGGTACTACCTGTATCCGGCCCATCACGAATGGGTTGGATTAATGTTATTTCAGCTTACGGGCTTGAATGAATAGTGGCCGCATAAGAAGCTTGCGATCCACGACCCGGCACGGCCGGAACAGGGTTAGACAGAGTCACAATCCTATCAGGATTGGGATTTGCCCAAAATAATAGGATATACACTCACCATAATTAGAAGATAACAATCAAGCTAATTAAGGTGATTATCTTATGCTTGGGGCCGAAGTAATAGTGAGCCCATTAGGGTTTCACTGCCTATATAAGGAACCCCCAAGGGTTCCACAAAGGTATTACATTCTCCATACTCTAACCTCACGTCTGATTCGTAACCCTAACCGATTACTTACTCTCACGCCAGAGTCTAATCGTGTGATACGTTCCCACGGTAAGCCTAACGCGTGTTGCTTTAGTGTGCAGGATCTCAACAAGTTATTCACTTGGTGCAAGAGCCGGAGCCCAACATACCCGAATTAAGCCTAATTCGGGTCTAGCAAGGATCATCCAACTTTTGTATCAACAATACTAAACTACGTAGTTTTTTGTCTCATGAAAAAGACATCAGTTGGTTGTTTATTTTTCACCACGTGTGGTGCTTAAGAAGTGTGATGTTGGCAAAATACTTTTCACATGCTTCGAATCCATTGTCAAGAAAGTTGTAGTCACAGGTGGTGTCAGCGGTTGAGCCAAGCCGCTGACAGGAATAAGTTCGACGTTAACAAAGCATAAGTTAGACGCTGTCAGAAGTCAGTGTTGTCCGAGATATAGTTTCTGAACGCTGACAAGTGTTGTCTGATATTAGACAACACATATTGTGGGGTTATTTGACAGTGAAGGATCTTGGATAAAGGAGGAAATACTGCTGTTTGAATAATTGATTAGGTTTTGGCACACAAAACGAGGAGATTATACACACAGGTACATGGGATCTCTGGTTTTTATATAGAATATCATTATGATATTTATGGCTCGGATGTTTTTCTTAGAAGAGGTATATGATTAAGGGGAAGAATTCTTATGGTAAATTTGATGCTTGAAGTAGATTTTCGCGAGTTTGTGTTTTATCATATCTTTAAATCGTGTGTATAGCACCCCATTGATTTGAAGGTAACTTGTTCGTGCTTTAATGGTTAGTGACGAAGACTTGTCAAATCTAGCAATTAGATACCTTGCTATCACTTGAAGGAGTTACATTATTGATGTATTGTAAAATCACACTTGTTTAGGGAAACAAGGTAAAAGCGGTAAGTATTAAGCGTACGTTTAGGAAAACGTAAACACTTATGACCCTTGATGGGAATCGTTCTCTCGAGGAGGCACGTGTGTTGTGTAATGAATGATTGATTTATGTTTTTGATTATTAATGAGAAGAAAAGAAGAGAAAATGACGAAGACGAAAAAAATAGAAAAATAAGGCAAAAACACTACTAGAAAGTTACGACGTAGAAACGTAAAAAGCACAAAATTTAAAATTTTAACCTAAAAATTCCTAAAAATTACTAAAAATCCCAAATAATATTCTAAGAGTTTACAAAAAATCCAAACTTGCGAAAACCTTTTAATTAATTTAATAATGACTTTTTAATGCTAATTAAAGCCCTAAAAATCACTTTTAAATATTAAAAAGCCCTAAACAAGATTTAATAGTTTGTAAACCTCAAAAATGACCTAATTAAGCTAAAAACTATTTTTAAAAATTTTAAAACCAAATTAAACTATTTTTAAACTCCTAAAAACTATTAAAATCTATTAAATCTTAAATTAATTCTAAAAATTAATTGAAAAGCCTAAAAATTAATTGGAAAGTGACAAAGGTCCTATTTTAATGTCTAGAATCTAGGAAAAATGAAAAAAAAAATTAAAAATAAAACATTGAATTTTTATGAATAAAATAATAATAAAATATTCCAAAAAATGAAAAGTTCAAAAATAAATTCTAAAAAATTCTCAAAAATCCTAAATATTCTAACTAAGAAGAAAATGTAAATTAAAAATCCTAAAACCTTTTAGTTAATTTTATATTAATTTTTAAAGTTTAATAAAAAACCTAAAATCAAATAAAATTAAAAATTAAAGTTTTTGAAAACTTTATTGAATGTAAACCTCAAAAATACAAATTAAAACCTAAAAACTATTTTTTTGTATTTTTTAATTACTGTTTACTATTTTTTAATTACTTTCTAAATTTAAAACTAAAAATAATCCTAATAATTAATTAACTAATGGGAAAAATAAAGCTTTTAATCAGAAAAGTCAACAATACTAATTAAAACCTAGGAAAAATGAAATAAACCAAAAATGCTTAATAAATAAGCTAAAACTAATCAAATAAGCCACGGCTTATTAATATAAGCCAAAGCTAAAACACTCTTAAGTACTTAATGAATAGGAAGGTTAACATAAAAACTCATCTAGATCACTGGTAGAACCCCTTACTCCTGAGCTGCAGGTCGGGGGTTCGAGTCCAGTGCGGGTGAAGTTTTTAGTTTTTATTTTCTTTTTTTTTTCTTTTTTCACACTTAAACAGTAAACTTTTCTAAGCACAAAAACTCAAACCAAATCAAATCTTACCCAAGATTAAGTCAAATGAAGCCAAAAACATGGCCAGGTCTGCCTAAGTTTCTGATGAACAAGTGAATGTTTTGCTTGTGCAATTTGGAAACCAAGAGGAGCTTGGTGTGAGTATTTGGTGATGTTTGTTATGGTACAAGGGCACCCTTGTGCTCTTTGGAGCACAAGGAGTCAACAAAAGCACAAATCAGTCAAGTACTAACACCAAATCACATAATCAAAGCACACAAAGGCAAATGAAAGTTGCTGTGATAGAGAGATAGGTCTGTGGGTGATTTTAACAGATTATAAGCACACAAATGAGTGTCACAGGCCAAAACTTTGCACACAAACTTACCAAATGTTACACAAACCACTAACAATCCTATAGCAACCTAGTTCTTAACAGATTACACAATCCAAGCACACAAAATCATCAAATCAGGCAGATAATTGACTATGCAATTTAAGCTATGTTTTCAGTTTTCAAACACACAATTTTGCTTCAATCCTCTTTCAAACTAACCCAAAACTAGCATGTAATCCTAGTCTACCCTTATAAACACATCTAAACAGCTTATACCTCACCAATCTCTCACAAAATCTTTATAAAACTTAAATCCAAACACCCCTTTAAGTTTTTGAGAACGTTTTTAACTAACCAAATCACTTCAAAACTTCTACAAACTGATTAAAATACCTCTAAACATGCATATTATCCTATAACTACTCAAATCCAACAGATTAATCAACAATTAACACAAAACATGAAATTCCACACAAATCACAACTTTCTGAAAATGTCAAAAAGGAAAGAAGATCTTATACCTAAGAGCCCTACATCCAGGGCTCTTTGTGACAGCTTTGTCACCTCCTTATAGACCCGGGTCTATGCAGAACTTAATCAGCAACAAACCTGCAAATCAAGAACAAAACACACAAGAAAAACACTTTTCTGATTTTTCTTAAAAACTTCCTTAAAAATCTTTGAACCAATGAACCAAATAACTTTAACCACGTTTTAGAAACAACTTATAAATCAGAAATCATGGGATGTTATTCCACTTTCACTTCATAACAACCTATGATTTCTTAAATTCATAAAATTCTTTCAAAACCTTTTTGAAAAACTTAAACACTCAAAGTGTTAAACAATTGAAATGGAACTCAGAATTCTAGCACTTAACACAACACACAACTTTTTAAACTTAATAAAAGGAATTACACTTGCATTTAACAAACACCAAACTTCATTAATTTAAAAAAGGAATTACAAGGTTTTTAGCTAGAAAACTGGAACAAAGGTGAATGAACAGGCTCATCCCCTTTAAATACTACTAGAAAGAACTATCTAGAATATCAAAACCCTAAACATTGGATTGCCTAAAGTGCCCTTGAAGTCTTTGACTGAAAATGGGTCAAAAATCATCCCATGTGACTTGACAGCTTGGAATCTTGATCAGGAACGTTGGATTGAACTTGGGGACCAAGGGGATGATCTGGGATGTTGATTTGGTCAGGACATAGGGTTTGGGGGAAAATGACTTGAGCAGGGGAGGTACGGGGTGGGTCCCTCAAGCCATGTGGGTTTGTTTTGTTGAGTGGGAAATGGTGAGGGTAAAGTGAATTTAGGATCTGGACAAGATGGGGTAAAAACCCCTTGATTTGTGGTGGATTTGATCTGGGGTGGGTTAGGGTTTATCATAGGATTAGGGTAGGTTTAATCTAATTTGGGTATAATCAGATTTTAAAAAGTTGTTTAGGTGGGAAAGTGGTTTGACCGTTTGACCATGTTTTAATAAAACTGGTTTGGGTAATGGATACTGGACTGGGTAGGGTCGGTTTTGTGGGTGGGTGGTGGGTAAATGGGTGGGGTTTGTGACGTGTCAGGGTCTGAGTGGGTGTAAGGGTTTGGTTAGTTGGCAGTTTTGACCCCCAAGCTTTCTTTTTATCTTCACTTTGTAATAAATGTCCATCAGCGCCAAAATTGCACTTGACAACTTTGGGCAAGTTGTCAAAAGTGGCACAAAACCTTTTAAAACTTTATCCAAGGGCCTTTAATGTATTTTCTTGATTCTTGATGGACTGGTCTTGTACAATCTTCAAACATAAAGGTCCATACTTGTACAATTGATATTTGGAGGGTCAATTGTGACAAGTTCTTCAAAGATGAGGGACTAATCTTGACAATCTTCAATTCTTCAAGGGTCTTTTTGCAATATTCCAAACTTGGGCCCGGTTCATTGTGCGGCTTCGTTTCCCGTGTTCGTTTTTGATTGATTCTTGTGATCTTTTGCCATTTCCTCAATATCCGTACCTAAAAATACACAAGTAACAAACACGAGCATATAGTTGGCATATTTTATGATATTTTATGTATTTTAAGCCCGATTTGGACGATGAGACCATGTATAAAAGCAGTCTCATCACTCCCCCATACTAAACCATTGCCGTGCCCTCACGCAATGCTAGAATAAAGTATCAAAGCATCTCCAAAATTTAATTTTATTCACTTTATTGAAAGATAAACTAGCTACACTACTACTATTACTACTACTTGTGTTATAGACATAATGTATGATTTTCATCGCAAAATGGGACGTTTAGGTTCATAGAACAAGAACACATGAATGCTTCGTTAGAAATAATTTCATCGTCCTCGATTTTCACCTTAATTCCATGCCAAGCGTGCAACGAGATCATTGTCATTATAAGTTAGTAATGCTAACACTACTCATATGCCCTAATCACGTACTTATTCCCCCATTATTCCTAAGTTGTATCTCTTATATTTTATTTTGTCTTAATGATCACGAGGATACATTGTTGACTTATGCGTTAATAGAGATTTAGGTCTAAAAATAGAGTCTTAACGGTGTAACCAAGACCATCAAATCAATAACCCCTCCTAATAGACAACGATGTTAAAAAATTAAGTTGACAAGAAGAATCGATAAACACGGTTTTATAACGGTTTTGAACATGAGACTTATTACCAAGACTTTTATAAGCCCCCTAACGGAAGGACCTTATTATCTTTGGTTTACCTCCATCTTTTATTCAACTTCGCCATGAAGCTTTTATTATGACTTCGGTCTTGCCTTGCCTTTTATTATCCGCCTCATCGGTGGTTTTATTAGCCAAAGACGTATATTCTCACGCAAAGGCGAATTTTGGATCTTTAAAGCTTCGAAGATTAAGGCTTGATTCACTTTCAATTTTGCATAGATTTTAGGCCTTGTGGGGCTTCAAATTGTTTGCTAGATTTAGGTGAGCACTTGAAATATTATTATTGGGTGAAGCTTTCGATTATTAGGGTGCCAATACTTCAAAACCGTGACGCTGGCGATACCTTAATGTCTTCCCAATTTAATTACACGGAAGCTACTAGAAAAGACTAGAAACCCAACAATCCTAACTAAACCGCTAAGTCAATATTTATTAAGCAAAAAATATTTACATGCGAAGGGAGAATAAGCAAACAACGAGAACACATGAGTTTTTGAAAGAATACGAATACTCTACGTTTAGCATAGTAACTTATAATTAACTCTATCATTTCTCGTCCTCATTTAAGAGACTTAGCCTAATGTGTAGTTAAGGAATCAAAGCTAAGTGCTCAACACGCACGGTCGAGTAAAAAATTACTCTTATTCTCGCCATCGGAAAATCTACATTCGTGTCTTCAAACACTTATGAAACATGAGAAAAATTTAAAATTTGGCCATTTTTAGCCTTATTTTGCAAGAAAACGATAAACAAACGATAAACTTTGGAAAGCGTGAAGGTTTGGCAAGGCAAGTATCTATTCACCCCCCCATACTAAAGTTAAACATTGTCCTCAATGTTTCGAGTCTAGGGGTACAAACACCCCCATACTAGAGACGTAGTCGAATGCCTAATCTAGCATGGAAAGGGTGTAACCAATAAATTAATAGCCGTTTATGAAGTGTGCTAAAAACCTAAGGTTAGAACATAAAAGGATATATCATATGGATATTGGGAAATGCCTCCAAAGCAAACGATCGAGTGCTCCCATGAAACGAAACACGAGAGGCTCCAATCGTGAAGATCATGATCTAAAAACCACAATGCACAAACAACCACGGAACAAAGGTTGGAAGGGCACAAATCCCCTCACATTAAACAAATTAGAAAGCAATAATATGTACATGGATAAGCATGGGTCTCCCCCACGAGGCACCTTGTTTTTGATAACCGAGTCAAAAGCTCGACTCGAATCCCCATAAATGTGATCATTTAGGGATAATCATGGTGAGGTCAATTTTTGGTGGGGCTTACATGATAAACAAGGCCCAAAAAGCACGTGGAGTACTTTAAAAATCCGATAAACGTATACCGGGGTCAAAGATAGCGTCCTCGTTTTCGGATGAAAGACGAAGCAACACTACTCCAACACAAACCCCAATGGGATAGAAGAAAATAGGAGAGAAGAAATAGAAGGGTGGGACAATGGGTAAGGCAAAACATTGAGCTACTCGAGGTAGACTCGCACCAATCAAATGAAAAGATTTTCCATTTATTGCATCGGTGGAAGACCGAGATTTCCCTATATAAGCAATTCCAGGATCAAATATCTCGTCCTCGGTGGAGAAAGGCGAGGAAACATAAGGGGCTTCCCCCACACTAAGTCCACACAAAGCATCGTCAAAAGGAGAAGACGAGCTTGTAGTACTCAATAAACGCGGTGATGACGGAGTTAGAATTGTAGAAAAATCTTTTAAATTAAATTCAAAATCTTTTCCTTTTTCATCTTTAACACTCTCCTTGTGAAAACCCGATTTAATTATGTCAAAAATATTTGGTGTATCTAAAACAATGTTAGTCACACTAAAAATTCTCACATTTTGAAATCTTTTTGGTTTAGGTGGTGGTAAGTTTTCAAATCTTTTGTCAACAAAGAAAACCTCCCCATCGGGATCAACGTATTCATCATCCGAAGAATCACTCGAGATTAGAATCATAGGCTTAACACTCTTATCCTCCATCGGCGGAGGGGACGGAACTTCATTTTTCTCAACAACTCCTAAAACTCTATTGGAAATCTTTTGACAAATGTTTTTGATGGGATTGACATTGTACAAAGATGTGATAGAATACACATGAGAAAGAGTGGAGTTTTGGGTTGCATTAATGACGAGTTCTTCCTCATTGAAACGAAGAGTGATTTTTCTTGCATGCACATCGATAAGTGCTCTCGAGGTATCCAAAAAAGATCGACCTAAAATTAACGGAACTTTAGGATCGATGGGAATATCAACAACAATGAAGTCTACGGGATAATAGAATTTTCCAACTTTCACAAAGACGTCCTCGGCAACTCCACAAGCTAGAATCGTAGAATGATCGGCCATTTCGATTGACATTCTTGAAGGAGTGAGATTTGGAAGATTGAGCGATTTAAAAATCTCAAGAGGCATCAAATTAATACTAGCACCAAGATCGGCCAAGGCGTAGCATTCTTCCATGTCTTGGATAGCACATGGGATTAAAAACTTTCCAGGATCACCGACTTTTTGAGGTATGCGGCTTAGAAAAACCGAAGAACAACTAGACGATTTTTGCAATATTTCTTTGTTATTCAACATACTTTTGAAGTTCGCGGCAAATCGAGGCATCATGACTAAGGCGTCGGCAAAACTTATATTAAAATGCAAGTCACGAAACATTTTCATAAAAAGTTCAAATTGATAATTATTTCGTTCTTGTGCCTTTTCCTTGTCTCGTCTTGATGGGTAGGGTAAAGGTGGTGTGGGTTGGGGCAAATTAGGCATAGGCATCGGCCTTGGAATCTCGGGTTCCATGATTGGTATAGGTTCAACCGTAGGTGTGGTTTGAGCGGTACTTTGTGGGATTGTAATTTGCTCCTTTTCAACCACAACCTCGGGTTCATTATCTTTTTCCTTCTCCTTAGAAGTACTTGGACGAGAAATGGGTTCTTTGAAAGTTTTACCACTACGAGTAGTAATAACCTTCAATTCTCCTTTCGGGTTCATGATGGTATCACTAGGAAGACCACCCGAAGAAGAGGGCTTACACATGATAGCTTCAAAAATTTTAGCCATTCGGTCCTCAAATTTAGATTGCCTAGCATCCGCTTTTAACAATTCTTGCTTAATCTCATGTTGTCCTTGCTCCATTTTTTGTTGATTTTGTTGGAGTCGTGTGACATTTCCTTCCATTTTATTAGCATGAGTTTTAAGTTCATTAGCAAGTTCGTTTTTTAGCTCGTTTTTCAATTCGGATCTTAAGCTAACCATTTCACGTTGCATATTGTCAAACTTAGCATCATTAGCCTTAGCATAATTCAAAAACTCTCCTTGAAGATTTTTGGTGTGATCGTTTGGAAAATCTTGGGCATTGTTTTGAAAATCACGGTTTTGGTTTTGGTTTGAAATTTGCCCATTTCCACTTTGGTAATTACATTTGTTATAATTTCTTTGATTTCCTTGGTAATTTCCACCTTGGTTGTTGTTGCGATAATTATTAGCATTTTGATTGGGTGGAGCTTGATTTGAACGAGAACCTTGACCGATTTGGTTATAAGTTCCCGTGGCTACAAAAGCATTCGAAGTGTTACCATCCGTGGTAATGCACTCGGAAAGATCATGAGCTCCCCCACACGACAAACAACTTTTAGAAACCGCTTTAACCGAAGCAGAATTGGAAGCTTCTTGAGCCTTCCAATGGGACATAAGGTTAGCAAATCTATCGAAAAATCGGTTTTCTTCATTTGCTTCATCTTGCAAGGCATTAATGGAACGAGATGATGACGAGCCCAAATTGGCAACACTCGGTGTGTGGCGAGGGCTATAAACCTTAGACCTATTCTCGATTATGACCAAAGCTTCTTCAACCATTTTACACAAAAAATTACCACCCGCGGCGGCATTTAAATAATCTCTTTCATGATCGTTAAGTCCATTGTAAAACGTGTCGATTTGGTGCAAATCGGAAAAACCGTGATGAGGACATTCATGTAACATCTCCTTAAACCTATTCCAAGCCGTAGAAAAACTTTCATTTGATTCTTGTGAAAATTTAGAAATCTCATTTTTCAAATGCGTAGTCTTAGAGGGCGGAAAAAATTGGTTCACAAATTTTGAAACGAGATCCCTCCACGTCAATATAGAATTGGGTGGCTCTTTCTCTAACCAAATTTTAGCGGGCCCCGCTAAGGAATACGGAAATAACATCATCTTAATCGAGTCATTCGAGACATCCTTAAATTTGCACGTGGCGGTAAGACGATTAAATTGGCGGATATGGTTGTGGGGATTGTCCTTCTCATCACCACGGAATTTGTTGTTTTGGATCATCGACAACAAACCCGTTTTCACCTCAAAATTCTCCGCAAGGATTGCGGGAATCACAATAGCTTCTCCATAACCCTCGGTGGGTGCTTGAAGTAACTCCATCATAGTTCGATTCGCCATGGTTGGTTCTTCTCGTAAAATGGGTTCGTCAATAGGAGACTCCTCACTAGAATGAGTTGGAGTGGGAGTTTTGTTCTTGCGTCTACGTGCACGTTTTTCTTGATTACGAGTGAGCATAAACGTCACGTACAACGTGGGGGAGACGAGCAAAGAAGATTCTTTTTGGTATTTTGTGTTTTTTCAAATTTTTTGTGGTTTTTGATTGTATTAACTTTTTTTGGAAATTGGTGAATGTATTAAGTAGACAAAAGTCCACAAATCTCCTCACTAATCAAAACTCTTGATTAAAAAGGCCTCAAGGAATGAAAACGATCACGTGGAGTGAACGCCTTCGATGACTTTAGAACGATGGTGGAACACCAAATCGTTCAAGAGGGTTTAATCAAATGAAAACCAAGAAAATATATATGATATGTAATAATACTTTGGGCGGCAAAACCCTCGATTCACTCTCAAAATCAAATACGCACAAGCAAGCGGAGGAAACGAGGCGGCGTGAAGCACTTAAGAGCCTTTTTCCTTTAGGTTGTGAAATACAACCGCCTTATACCCACCTTATAGTTTGTATTATCAAAATCGAGCTTCACGAAAGTATTTATCTATTTTTGCCTTTTTTTCTTTGGTTTGAGATTCGAATACAATGATCGAGTGATGAAATCCCGAATCAAGGTTTTGATTGCTCACGTATTTGGAGTACTTGTGATTTTATTGTTCTACGTATACAATATAGTAATATTCACACAAAAACCGAAAAACGATAATACGTATAAATAGAGTGCTATTAATACAAATACTATTATGGCTAATATAAAAAACAACAATTGTTCAATCAAAACACAACACGCCTCCCCGGCAGCGGCGCCAAAAATGATAAGTTGTAAAATTCACACTTGTTTAGGGAAACAAGGTAAAAGCGGTAAGTATTAAGCGTACGTTTAGGAAAACGTAAACACTTATGACCCTTGATGGGAATCGTTCTCTCGAGGAGGCACGTGTGTTGTGTAATGAATGATTGATTTATGTTTTTGATTATTAATGAGAAGAAAAGAAGAGAAAATGACGAAGACGAAAAAAATAGAAAAATAAGGCAAAAACACTACTAGAAAGTTACGACGTAGAAACGTAAAAAGCACAAAATTTAAAATTTTAAACTAAAAATTCCTAAAAATTACTAAAAATCCCAAATAATATTCTAAGAGTTTACAAAAAATCCAAACTTGCCAAAACCTTTTAATTAATTTAATAATGACTTTTTAATGCTAATTAAAGCCCTAAAAATCACTTTTAAATATTAAAAAGCCCTAAACAAGATTTAATAGTTTGTAAACCTCAAAATGACCTAATTAAGCTAAAAACTATTTTTAAAAATTTTAAAACCAAATTAAACTATTTTTAAACTCCTAAAAACTATTAAAATCTATTAAATCTTAAATTAATTCTAAAAATTAATTGAAAAGCCTAAAAATTAATTGGAAAGTGACAAAGGTCCTATTTTAATGTCTAGAATCTAGGAAAAATGAAAAAAAAAATTAAAAATAAAACATTGAATTTTTATGAATAAAATAATAATAAAATATTCCAAAAAATGAAAAGTTCAAAAATAAATTCAAAAAAATTCTCAAAAATCCTAAATATTCTAACTAAGAAGAAAATGTAAATTAAAGCTCCTAAAACCTTTTAGTTAATTTTATATTAATTTTTAAAGTTTAATAAAAAACCTAAAATCAAATAAAGTTAAAAATTAAAGTTTTTGAAAACTTTATTGAATGTAAACCTCAAAAATACAAATTAAAACCTAAAAACTATTTTTTTGTATTTTTTAATTACTGTTTACTATTTTTTAATTACTTTCTAAATTTAAAACTAAAAATAATCCTAATAATTAATTAACTAATGGGAAAAATAAAGCTTTTAATCAGAAAAGTCAACAATACTAATTAAAACCTAGGAAAAATGAAATAAACCAAAAATGCTTAATAAATAAGCTAAAACTAATCAAATAAGCCACGGCTTATTAATATAAGCCAAAGCTAAAACACTCTTAAGTACTTAATGAAAAGGAAGGTTAACATAAAAACTCATCTAGATCACTGGTAGAACCCCTTACTCCTGAGCTGCAGGTCGGGGGTTCGAGTCCAGTGCGGGTGAAGTTTTTAGTTTTTATTTTCTTTTTTTTTTTTCTTTTTTCATACTTAAACAGTAAACTTTTCTAAGCACAAAAACTCAAACCAAATCAAATCTTACCCAAGATTAAGTCAAATGAAGCCAAAAACATGGCCAGGTCTGCCTAAGTTTCTGATGAACAAGTGAATGTTTTGCTTGTGCAATTTGGAAACCAAGAGGAGCTTGGTGTGAGTATTTGGTGATGTTTGTTATGGTACAAGGGCACCCTTGTGCTCTTTGGAGCACAAGGAGTCAACAAAAGCACAAATCAGTCAAGTACTAACACCAAATCACATAATCAAAGCACACAAAGGCAAATGAAAGTTGTTGTGATAGAGAGATAGGTCTGTGGGTGATTTTAACAGATTATAAGCACACAAATGAGTGTCACAGGCCAAAACTTTGCACACAAACTTACCAAATGTTACACAAACCACTAACAATCCTATAGCAACCTAGTTCTTAACAGATTACACAATCCAAGCACACAAAATCATCAAATCAGGCAGATAATTGACTATGCAATTTAAGCTATGTTTTCACTTTTCAAACACACAATTTTGCTTCAATCCTCTTTCAAACTAACCCAAAACTAGCATGTAATCCTAGTCTACCCTTATAAACACATCTAAACAGCTTATACCTCACCAATCTCTCACAAAATCTTTATAAAACTTAAATCCAAACACCCCTTTAAGTTTTTGAGAACGTTTTTAACTAACCAAATCACTTCAAAACTTCTACAAACTGATTAAAATACCTCTAAACATGCATATTATCCTATAACTACTCAAATCCAACAGATTAATCAACAATTAACACAAAACATGAAATTCCACACAAATCACAACTTTCTGAAAATGTCAAAAAGGAAAGAAGATCTTATACCTAAGAGCCCTACATCCAGGGCTCTTTGTGACAGCTTTGTCACCTCCTTATAGACCCGGGTCTATGCAGAACTTAATCAACAACAAACCTACAAATCAAGAACAAAACACACAAGAAAAACACTTTTCTGATTTTTCTTAAAAACTTCCTTAAAAATCTTTGAACCAATGAACCAAATAACTTTAACCACGTTTTAGAAACAACTTATAAATCAGAAATCATGGGATGTTATTCCACTTTCACTTCATAACAACCTATGATTTCTTAAATTCATAAAATTCTTTCAAAACCTTTTTGAAAAACTTAAACACTCAAAGTGTTAAACAATTGAAATGGAACTCAGAATTCTAGCACTTAACACAACACACAACTTTTTAAACTTAATAAAAGGAATTACACTTGCATTTAACAAACACCAAACTTCATTAATTTAAAAAAGGAATTACAAGGTTTTTAGCTAGAAAACTGGAACAAAGGTGAATGAACAGGCTCATCCCCTTTAAATACTACTAGAAAGAACTATCTAGAATATCAAAACCCTAAACATTGGATTGCCTAAAGTGCCCTTGAAGTCTTTGACTGAAAATGGGTCAAAAATCGTCCCATGTGACTTGACAGCTTGGAATCTTGATCAGGAACGTTGGATTGAACTTGGGGACCAAGGGGATGATCTGGGATGTTGATTTGGTCGGGACATAGGGTTTGGGGGAAAATGACTTGAGCAGGGGAGGTACGGGGTGGGTCCCTCAAGCCATGTGGGTTTGTTTTGTTGAGTGGGAAATGGTGAGGGTAAAGTGAATTTAGGATCTGGACAAGATGGGGTAAAAACCCCTTGATTTGTGGTGGATTTGATCTGGGGTGGGTTAGGGTTTATCATAGGATTAGGGTAGGTTTAATCTAATTTGGGTATAATCAGATTTTAAAAAGTTGTTTAGGTGGGAAAGTGGTTTGACCGTTTGACCATGTTTTAATAAAACTGGTTTGGGTAATGGATACTGGACTGGGTAGGGTCGGTTTTGTGGGTGGGTGGTGGGTAAATGGGCGGGGTTTGTGACGTGTCAGTGTCTGAGTGGGTGTAAGGGTTTGGTTAGTTGGCAGTTTTGACCCCCAAGCTTTCTTTTTATCTTCACTTTGTAATAAATGTCCATCAGCGCCAAAATTGCACTTGACAACTTTGGGCAAGTTGTCAAAAGTGGCACAAAACCTTTTAAAACTTTATCCAAGGGCCTTTAATGTATTTTCTTGATTCTTGATGGACTGGTCTTGTACAATCTTCAAACATAAAGGTCCATACTTGTACAATTGATATTTGGAGGGTCAATTGTGACAAGTTCTTCAAAGATGAGGGACTAATCTTGACAATCTTCAATTCTTCAAGGGTCTTTTTGCAATATTCCAAACTTGGGCCCGGTTCATTGTGCGGCTTCATTTCCCGTGTTCGTTTTTGATTGATTCTTGTGATCTTTTGCCATTTCCTCAATATCCGTACCTAAAAATACACAAGTAACAAACACGAGCATATAGTTGGCATATTTTATGATATTTTATGTATTTTAAGCCCGATTTGGACGATGAGACCATGTATAAAAGCAGTCTCATCAATTATCGCGCTCAGTGTCTCACAAAAGGATGAGGATTTTGACAATGGGATCGAGGTCTACTTATATTTCCCTATCAATATAAGTTCGACGTTACGTGGATAATACAAGACATGGAACATAGGTTTGGGTTATTCTACTTCTACATCAAGATTATTGTATTTATTTTTCTTCAAGGTCATTACACAGAGCCTACATTTGGATAATCTTCGATTGCATACATTGTTTCCTTCCCTATTGATGTGACAAAAAGGGGAAGACATACGTGCTACACTTAAGAGGAAGCAATTTGAAGATGATGTACCACTTACAAGAGATACACAAAGAGTTTTGCCGACATCAACTAAGGGAAGATTGTTGGGTCTAAAAGTTGATGTGGCAGATTCTCAAAACGAAGAAAACAAGAACATATTGTGTGGTGACGCTGACATGTGAAGGTTGGACGCTGACACGTGTAATTAAGACACTGACATAATATGGGCGCTGATGGAATCTATTTAGGGGATATATTTGATATATTGTAGGACGATATATTCAGAATATAGCTTATCTAAATAGAATATTTTATTTTTATTCATACTTATCTCTTGTAAAACCTAATCCTTACTCCATAAAAGGAACAAGGGTCTTAGGTTTTTCATATATCATTCATACAAGATGTAAACCTAAAGCGTGTGTCGACTAAGTGTGAGATTAAATGTATACACACCTAGTGATTGTTTATTGCAATCCAATTGAGTAATCTTTGTGTTTTTGTGCCTAAACACCTTGTTTCATGATTATTGTTCTTTTCCGCTATGATGTATATCATATGAACAATGATTATGCCTAGTTGCTTAAAGATCCGAGGAAACCAAGGTTTCCACAAAAGGCTATGGTTGTCATGCAAGATATTGATGGTGTTGGATGGGACTAGAGCTTTTTGGCAAAGGATGTGGAAGAGAATCAGGCTTTGATTGATGAGAAGGAAGAAAAAGAGCATGTTCACTTTGCTCTCAAGGCGAACTCCTCGTCTTCATCAGACAATAAGGTATATGATGATGCTTACTGTAGTAAAGGTTTTCTATTAAACATTGAAAAGCTTAACAAAGAAAATTTAAAGTTAAAATCAGATGTGTTTGATGTAGAATGCATGCTATCAAATTATAAAATGGCACTTGCACAAACTGAAAAGACTTTAGAGGAATATAAGAAAATGGAATTTGACCTAAAAGATCAAATTAACGTTTTGTCTCATGACCTTAAAGTTAGTGTTGAACTTAGGGACACTCTGATGAGATCCAGAGGAGAGGTGCAACTTAAGTTAGATGAAGCCATTAAAGATAAAACAAACGTAGGGCTTAAAATTGATAAGTTTGATAAAGCTAGTCAAACCCTAGAAAAGTGTGTCAGTGAACAAAGAGACCCTAGGGACAAATCTGGGATTGGGATGAATGAATATGTTGTTGTTCCTCCACCTGCTGGGAACTTTTATGGTGTTCAGAGAAAGGATCTCTCTTGGACTGGTATTCCAGAACTTCAAGAAGAGGAATTTATTCCTCCACCTAGAGTGCTCACCCCAATTGAGGAATATCAACAAAAGGTGACTGCTCTTGAGCAATGGAAAGCATCCAACCCTTTTCTTTTTGTTAAGGGTGGAATGCTTAGTGAGAGTCCATTTGAGCCTACACCCATTAATGTGACCAACCCTACCACTGGAAAACATGTTGACCTTGGCACACCAGTTAAGAGAAAACCTAGTGTTAAATATGTTGAAATGTATAGAAAACCTAGGTCACCACAAAGCCAAGCTAGTGATAATGGGACAGCTTTCTTTCAATCTAGACCTAAGGGTATGTCTAGAAAAGCTTGTTACACATGTGGGAGTTTTTCTCACTTGGCCTATAAGTGTGTCGGAGCTTCAAAATTCAACGCTGACAATAGGTCAACCATGGTCAAACCCAGACCTTTTGTCCAACCAAGTCCACAAGTCACTAGACCAGCTCCCTTCTTTACTAAAGGGACAAATACACATGGACAAAGGCCCTTTCAAAAGACCAACACATGGTCTAACAGACAATGGGTTCTTGTAGCAAACCCTAATTTGGGCGCTAACAAGAACAATTTCAGCGCTGACAGAAACAAATTCAACGCTGACAGGAACAATTCCAACGCTGACAGCTCTAGGTTTGGTATGAAAATGCCACAACAAGCTGGTGTTAGACCTTGCATTAGACCAAGTAAGAATAAGTACTTACAACCTAAGGGAAAGGGGTCTAAAGCTTCGTCTAGTTTTACATGGAGACCTAAACAAGACCAAAACCCTAATTCAAATGGGATTTTTATGACCTGCAATAGATTTCATTATCTTTCAAAGGTCATTACTAAACCAATTAGGGTAAACTGGGTGTTCAGGCCACAAAGGGATGAACAAGGGGTTGTTATAAGGACAAAATATGTTCTTGTTGAACACCCACATGAATCCAAGTCTGCTCAGGCTTGGGTTCCTAAAGAAAACTAATTTGTTTTCTTTATGTGCAGGCCATTCAAAAGCAGGTCAATGATCATGGATATTGGGACAGTGGATTCTCTAGGCACATGACGGGGAAGGAAGATTATTTGTCAAATTTTACCCCCATTAAAGATGGTGACAGAGTGTACTTTGGTGGAGGCTATGGGACTATTTCAGGCAAAGGCACTCTTATCACTAACAATTTACGTTTTGGAAACGTTTTCTGGTAAAAGAGCTTGAATATAACTTGTTTAGTATGTCACAAGTTTGTGATAACAAAAATAAAGTTCTTTCCTGATACTGAATGCTTGGTGTTGAGTAAAGATTTTAAGATGTCTGATGAGAAGTTTATTGAATATAGAACACCTAGGCATAAGGACATTTATAATGTTAATCTTAATGGGATTAAAATGAATAAAAATATGTCATGTCTTTATGCTAAAGCTTCATTAGATGAGAGTAATTTATAGCACAGAAGGTTAGGGCACATAAACTTTAAGAATATTAATAGACTTGTGAGACATGACCTAGTTGATGGTTTGCCTTTAAAGGCTTTCCACCATGATCACTCTTGTGTTGCATGCCCTAAAGGCAAACAGCACAAAGTCTCCTTTAAGTCTAAAATTGTGCATTCGAGTTCTAAACCACTTCACTTGCTACATATGGACTTATTTGGCCCAACTAATATAGAAAGTTTAAATGGTAAATCTTATTGTTTTGTTATAACTGATGATTTTTCTAGATTTACTTGGACTTTCTTTTTGGCCTTAAAAAGTGATACTGCCATAATTTTGATTAACTTTATTACCCAAATTGAAAAGAAAAAAGGTAATGAGGTTAAAATACTTAGAAGTGATAATGGTGGTGAGTTTAGAAATAAACTGTTAGATGCCTTCTGTGTTGATAAAGGGATTACTAGGGAGTTTAGCATAGCTAGAACTCCACAGCAGAATGGTGTGGCTGAAAGAAAGAATAGAACCCTAATAGAAGCAGCTAGGACAATGTTGACTGATGCTAAGTTTCCCATTGCTTTTTGGGCTGAGGCTGTGAATACAGCCTGCTATGTTCAGAATCGAGCTTTGGTCAACAAAATCCACAATAAGACACCTTATGAGATATTTTGGAATAGAAAACCTAATATAGGGTTTCTAAAACCTTTTGGATGTCATGTGGTGATCCTAGATACTAGTGATGCCTTAGGTAAGTTTAATGCAAAAGGTGATGAAGGCTACTTTGTGGGTTATTCTATGCAGAGCAGAGGGTATAGGGTTTACAACAAGAAAGAAAAACATATTCTTGAAAAAGTGCATGTTAAGTTTTTAGAAAGTAAACCTAGTGATCATGTGAGTGGACCAGACTGGTTCTTTGATTTGGAACTGTTAGCCTCAAAATATTGAGTCCAAGAATGTTCGGTCATAGGTTTCTATTGAATTATTTATTAGAACCTTGTAATAGATAGTTAAATAGTCGTGGTTCACGGGCTTGGATTTTAGCTACTTAAAGCCCAAAAGACAAGCCCGGTCCAAACAATATAGCCCATTATGGTTACATGTAAGCCCGGCTATATAAGGCCCTTCCTAGCATGTTAGGAAGGGTGGATGATCATTTGTAACTCTAATCTTCTCTAATATAATATTCACCAAGTTAATCATCTCTCTCACTACTTTCTCTCTCTAGGAATCCATCTCTTTTCATCTATTTTCTATCGTTAATCATCATAATAATATGGGACAACATTTGGTATCAATCGCCACGGGGTAGATTGTGTTTGGTTGTTTGGTTTTAGTTTGATTCGGTTGATTTTTCCATCTAAATCATCATGAATTAAATTTCTTTTTAGTATTTCGGGCTATAAATCTTGATATAACTCATTTATATCGATTTGGTAGGGATTTGGTTTGGTTTTTGTGGTAAAAATCGCAAGCTATTGATGTGGTTGGATTGATTTTTGTGTTACGGTTAGTTAACTGCTTCAAGAACATTCCGAAATTTTTTTTCCGGATAAGGGTTTACTATTCCGAAGAAGTGATTATTCCGAAGAAGGTATGTTTTTTCGAAATTTTCAGTTTATCTGAAAAAGGTCATTTATCCGAAATCTGTACTTATTTCGAAGAACACCATTTTTCTGAAATCTTCACTTTATCCGAAAAAAAGTGATTTATCTGAAAAAGTTACTTATTCCGAAGAAGGTCCTTTTCTCCGAAAAAGTGGTTTATCCGAAAATTTCTCTGAAATACTCCTTTATTCTGAAAATCTCCATTTTACTGAAAACATCCATTATTCCGAAGAAAGACCATTTTTCTGAAAACATTAATTATTCCGAAGAAAGTTCAAATCTCTGAAAACTTCAATTATTCCGAAGAAGGTACACTTCTCTGAAAACATCCATTTATTCCGAAAAAACCCAAATTCTCTGAAAATGTCAGTAATTCCGAAATTATCCAATATTCCGAAAATTGAAGATTTGAAAATTTTTAATTCGTGTGATTTTTCGCCTTCGAATTTTTGGTTTCTTGTGAAGACTAATTTTAGGGCATTTTAACACTTTTCATCGACAACAACAATCACAACACATCTACTTAAGATCCATTTTCACTTCATCGGTTTCAAGTCTCTAGATATGGATTCTACTCAAGAGTATCGTGTCACAAACAACAATATCATGGTGGCGGGTAATAAAGAGAGACCACCAATGCTTGTGTCTGGTCGGTATGCTCAATGGCAATCACGTTTCATACGATACCTTGATACAAGACCCAATGGTGATGCCTTGAGGAAATGTATTACTCATGGACCATATATATTCAAGAAGATCACAATTCCTCCAAGACCAGCCACAGATACTACTGATCCAATACCTGCAAGTAAACATGATGAAACAAGAGCCGAGCTCACACCTGAAAATTATGCTTGGCATGATGCGGAGAAGGAAGCCATCTATATGGTTTTAAGTGGGATTGGAGATGATATTTATTCCATGGTTGATGCATGCCCTACAGCACATGAAATGTGGACTGCTATTGAACGCTTGTAACAAGGAGAATCACTCAACAAACAAGATGTCAAAACAAACTTTTTTTGGAATTTTGGCAAGTTTACTTCAAGGGATGGAGAATCAATGGACTCTTACTACTCCAGGTTTTATAAAATGATGAATGACATGACAAGAAATAATCTACAAGTCTCCACCATGCAAGTCAATGTTCAATTTCTTCAACAACTTCAACCCGAGTGGACACGATTCGTCACTTTAGTGAAACAACAAGAAAAGTTAGACGAGGTCTCATATCATCGACTCTTTGACATCTTGAAGCAATTTCATAATGAAGCAAATGATATTCGAGTTGAACGTGTTGCCAAGACGGCTAATCCACTTGCTTTAGTGACTACCACTCAACATGTTCAAGGTCATCACTCTCGTGCTCCTAAGTCATATTCCACTACATCATCTTCACCACGATCTTCCACATCATCTAAGTCTTCATCATCCACAAGATCATGAGGTAAAGTGCCAAGAGCACCATCACCGCCATCTAAATCATCATCTAAATAAGATAGTGATGAAGACCAAGCTCAAAAGAATCGAGAGATGAAACAACAAATTGCTTTCATAATGAAGACTTACAAGAAAATCTACAAACCCACCAAAAACAATCTTCGCACATCATCTAACACAAAGAACCGATATGTTGAGAGTCCTCCAAGGTATGACACACGTCGACGTGGTGAAAGTCCTTCTAGGTATGATCGACATAATCCAACGCATGTTGAGGGTTCTGCAAGGTATGATCGACAAACTGCCAAGTATGATACTCAGAGGATTGCTGCTGCTACTGGGAATAGGGAAACTGTTAGAAGTCAAGTGGTTCAGCAGAGTGGGATTCAATGTTTTAATTGCCAAGGTTATGGGCATATGGCAAAGGAATGCAGGAAGCCGAAAAGGGTTAGAGACTCCAGCTATCACAAGGAAAAGATGCTGCTATGCAAGAAGATGGAAGCAAGGGTTAAATTGTCAGCTGAGGAAGGAGCGATGCTTGATGACACTGATGATGAAGATTCTGATCAAGAACTCGATGCACATTATTCGTACATGGCAAAGGTTGAAGAAGTTCTCAAAGTCACTGAAGATGACAATGGCCCTATCTTTGACACTGAGCCAATCGATAAGGTACACACTACTGATGAATATAATGTGTCTGGTGATATTCATGAGCATAGTGATCTACCCAATGCCATTAATGACACGTGTATGATGGAAACGGTTGATAGCAATACCACACCCGATTCATCAAACATGTGCAATAATGAGTTTGAGGATGATCAACATGCAAATGAGTATGATGAAGAGGAACGTATTGCGCTTGCTAATTTAAATGCCACTTTACAAAAAGATGTCACTGAAAATAAAAAGAGTCAAAAGCAATTAAAGAAGGCAAACGCTATGCTCACTCAAAATTTTGAAGAATGCAAAGCTGCTCTTATCAAATCGAGTGAGATGACTGAAAGCTATAGAGAAGAGCTCTTTCAGAAAACCAAAGAGCTTGAGGGGTACAAGGGTAGTGCGTTAAAAAGTCAAAAGGACGATTTTGAAAACAAATATAATACAACTCTTGAGTTATTAGCCAAAGAGAAGCGTCAATATAATGTTTTCTTAATGGATGAACGTCAAAAAATGTACCTTGCCAATACCAAAGTTAATGAACTTGAACAAAAGCTCTCTATGACCACTACCGATTCTGCTAAAATTCTTGAGGTTAAGAAACAAGAGGTAGATGCGTTAAAACAAGACTTCAAAAGTAGATAGGATAAAGAAACCGAAAAAGTAACGAAACTAGAAGAACAAGTCGAATTTTTGAAGAAAGTTGTTTATAAAACGCATGATTCTATTCAAACGGTAAGAATGCTAGCACCTCCGTCGATGTTTAAGGGTCAATCTAGCTTTGCAAGTCCTGGGTACCTTGCCAAAGCTCAAGCTGCGAACCCGTGTATTTATCTTGATGAGACTGAAAGGACCGATCTTGATTGCATGCCTGTTAGTGCCAATAGTGAAGAGACTACCCTTTGGGATAATGATAGTCGACCACTTGTCAATAAGGAGTTTGTGAAACCATATAATTATGCTTACATGAATAGTCTTTATGGTCTTTTCAACAAACAAACTCAGAAAACCCGTGAGGAAGTGTTTTTAGAATGCAAACAAAAGAGAATTCAATGGAAGAAAGCATTTGCCACTAAGAAATCTAATGTTTACAAATACATTAACTACCTCTCTCTAGATGAATCTAAAAGCAAGAGTAGGAAAACTTTAGGTATTCTTAAACACCACATAGATAATGTTAAATCTATTGTTGAAAGAGATTGGGAAAAACATGAAAATGCTGAGTGGCAACGCCCGATTCCTCAAGATATTACCTTGCTTGTGAAAGAACTCTTAATTCCAAATACGGCGTTGATTAAAGAAACTGTTCTTCAGTTTGAGGAGTTCATTCGGACTGAAATGTATGATGATTTAAAATATGTTGAATCTCTTGAGAAACACATTGATGATCTTTAAATGGAGAAGTCTGATTTTTCAGATGAATATGATTTACTCTTGCAAGAATGCGTTTCTAAAGATGTTATGTGTGCTTATTTTACATCTTGTGCTGATATTGATGAATATTCTGATGTTGCATGCAAATATCTTGATAAGATCAAAGAATGTGAGCGTCTTGAAATTGAGCTTTCGAAACGTAAAGAAAATGTTGATAAAAAGGCTTTTGAGTTACTTCAACACAAAACTGATTTCCTTCAAAAACATTGTCATTCTCTTGAACTTGCTTTGCAAAAAGACGTTGGTAGTTTTCCACATGATAATAACTTGCAAGAAAAACCTTCCAAAACGTTTCGAGAAATGAATGAACAGAATTTGGAAATTAAAGGGTTGAAAGCTCAGTTACAAGACAGGGATAGAGCGATAGCAGAGTTGCAGAAACTCGTTACTAAAATGGGTAGGAAAGTTGTGGAATCTAGCATTAAGAAACATGTTGTTAGACAACCCAATGCCTCTAAAGAGAATAGATCCTCTATCTTGGGAAAACCATCTGCTTTATCAAATTCCTCGTTTGCAAAACCTGTGTTTGACCCCAAGATGGATGGAAAGGAAAGGTTACCACATAATCAACCCATAAAGAATGTCATAGCACCAAGTGTTAAGCACAATAATGTGATTAAACCAGGGATGTATAGAATGACCCCTAAGCCCACAAACAAAGTTACTCAATCGCCTCAGACTTCTAGAAACACTAATATTCGTGTGTCTTCTACTACAGGAATAGTCTGCACTACTAGTTTTAGCTGGCCTCAGCTTAATAGCACTCAAGTGAATGATAAGGTCTGGAAACACAAGAATCAAGGGAAGATGAAGGAAGTAGAAGAACACCCTAGGAATTTGAATGTTTTTAAGAATAAAATGTCTGTAATCACATGTAATGACGATTTGAATGTTTTGAATGATTTGAATGCTATAAATATCAAATTCCTTTGTGTCAAATGTGGAAAATGTGCTAATGCTAATCATTCTATGTGTGCTATGAATACTGTCAAAGGCGTAGATACTAGAACTAAGCAGTAAGTTGTGAAGCCTATTAGTGTAAGTAAACCCAAACGCAAAGTGAACCATTCTGGTGCTACCCCCACTAAGAAAAGTAATGCATCAGACTCCACCACTAAGAATCCTAGAAGCAAAATTAAGGAATTATATGAGTCTGCTAGCAAGTCTTGGAAATGGTGGTTTGCTAATCAATGTCCTCTAGGATATAAATGGATCCTAAAGTTAGGACAGAAAATGTGACTTCGAGTGTTAGTATGTCTTTAAATGTTGATAAGGACACTAATGATTCTACTATCACAACTACTGTGGTATCCAATTTAGCAAATGCTCCATCGTGTTCTAACTCTTCTGAAGGTGATATAAATAATTCTCTTCATACTGGACTCCGGATGCACGAAGCACATGACGGGGAATCTCAAGCTTCTAATTAAATTCATGGAACAGTTCCTAGGTACGGTCTGATTCGGAAATGATCAATTTGCACCGATCCTATGATATGGAGATTTGATTCAGGGGAATATCACGATTAAAAGGGTATACTACGTCGAATGGCTCAATCACAATCTTTTCTCGGTTGGTCAATTCTGTGATGCGGATTTGGAGGTTGCTTTCAGAAAGAAGACATGTTTTGTTCGTGATTATGATGGGAATGACTTACTTACCGGTACACGGGGTACTGATCTTTACACAATTTCACTACAAGACACAACTTCATCAACTCCAATTTGCTTCATGGCTAAAGCTTCAATGACTCAGGCATGGTTATGGCATCAACGTCTTTCTCATCTCAACTTTGATACCATTAACTTGCTTTCCAAGAAAGATATTGTGAGAGGCCTTCCAAGTTTGAAATTCATCAAAGATCATCTTTGTTCTTCTTGTGAGCTTTGTAAAGCTAAACGAAGTAGTTTCAAGACAAAAACTACACCAATCTCTAAAGGACGGTTAGATCTTCTCCATATGGATATGTGTGGTCCCATGCATGTTCAGAGTATCAATGGAAAGTAATATATTCTGGTAATTGTCGATGATTACTCAAGGTACACATGGACTCACTTATTGAGGTCCAAGGATGAAACACCCGAAGTTCTCACCAGCTTTCTTAAACTGATACAACGTGGTCTTCAAGCTCAAGTTAAAGTGGTTCGTACTGACAAAGGTACAAAATTTTTGAATTCAAATTTGAGAAATTATTTTGAAGCCGAAGGGATTGAACATGAAACATCTATTGCTCGAACACCCGAACAAAACGGAGTTGTGGAAAGACGAAACCGTACTTTAGTTGAGGCTGCTCGAACATTATTATCCGCTTCAAAACTTCCACTCTACTTTTGGGCCGAAGCCGTTTCAACCGCATGCTACACACAAAACTGACCCTTAATTATCCCAAGACACGAAAAGACACCATATCACATAATTCATGATCTAAAACCTTCACTCAAACACCTTCATGTTTTTGGATGTACTTGTTACATTATTCGAGATGGTGAAAATTTGGATAAGATGAAAGAGAAAGGTGATGCATGTATTCTTGTGGGATATGCAACTCAGTCTAAGGGATATAGAGTGTACAAAAAGAGAACAAAATTGATAGTCGAGACTATTCACATTTGATTGATGAATTACAAGAAATGGCACTTGAAAAAAATAGTTTAAGTCCCGATCCACAACGACAAATGACTTCCGTTCACAATAGCACGGAACTCGGAACTCAAGACCACAGCAATGAGCCGTCAAGTTCAACGCTGGTTCTAGAAAATGTTCCTAGAGCTGATATGACAGTCGACACGACAATTGAGGAGTTGGAAATGTTATATGGACCAATGTATGATGAATATTTCACGAGGGAGAAACAAGTTGTATGGAAGTCTTCCGCTGTCACTCATGATAAGAATGATGATACCGATCATCGTCAACAACCAGATACAACTTCATCTACTTCAACACGGGTTGCTGCAGGTTTACCTCCTCAGAATATCACTTCAACAATAAATCCTACAACATCAACAACTACTGTCATTGCTCCAGAGAACACAAATCAAGCAGACGATGCATTATCTGACGAAGACGAATTTATCAACCCATTCGATACACCGGTACACAAAACTGGAGAGTCTTCTACTCGCCATGTTGATCCGTCAAATATGCATACGTTCTATCAACGACATCCTTCAACACATCATTAGACCCGAGATCATCCTTTGGTTCATGTAATTGGAAACCCTTCACAGCCCGTTCGCACAAGACGACAGCTTAACACCGATGTCGATGTTTGTATGTTCGCACTCGCCGTGAGTTCAGTTGAACCGAAAAACATCAAAGAAGCCATGGCTGATCATGCTTGGATTGAATTGATGACGGATGAACTTCAACAATTTGAACGACTTAAAGTCTGGGACCTTGTTGATAGACCATAGGATGTAATACCATTAAATCTTCGATGGATCTGGAAAAACAAGATGGATGAAGAGAACACGATCATCAAGAATAAATCTAGGCTAGTGGCTAAAGGGTATGGACAGAAAGAGGGTATTGATTTTGAAGAATCATTTGCACCAGTATCTCGAATGGAAGCGGTCAGGATTTTTCTTGCTTATGTTGCACATAAGGGATTCATTGTCTATCAAATGGACGTAAAGACGGCGTTTCTTAACGGTCCTTTGAAGGAAGAAGTCTATGTCACACAGCCGGAAGGATTCGTCAATCCTCATTATCCTCACAAGGTGTATCGTCTCCACAAAGCACTTTATGGACTCAAGCAAGCTCCAAGGGCGTGGTACGACGAGCTCTCAAAATTTCTGGTCTCCAAAGGTTTCTCAAAAGGTTCCACTGATTTAACTTTGTTCACTTATAAATATGGGGATGACATTTTGCTTGTGCAGATTTATGTTGATGACATTATTTTTGGGTCTACAAACCCAAAACTTTTAAAATGGTTTGAAAAAGTAATGCACAGCAGATTTGAAATGTCTATGATGGGCGAACTAAAATTCTTTCTAGGAATTCAAGTTCACCAATCCCCAAGTGGTATCTTCATTAACCAAGCTAAGTATTGTCAAGAGATAATCAAAAAGCATGGTATGACCTCATGAGACCCCGTTGGGACACCATTGTCAACCACATCCCTAGATGCTGATTTGGAGGGAGATGCCATAGATCAAACGAGATATCGTTCCATGATCGGCTCCCTCATGTACTTAACAGCAAGCCGACCAGATATATCACATGCTACGTGTTATTGTGCACGATATCAAGCACGACCCACTAAAAAGCACCTCAAGGAGGTTAAACGGATCTTTCGGTACCTTAAGAATACCATTTACATGGGACTCTGGTATCCGAGGGAAACCGGTTTCTTTCTAACGGCCTATTCAAATTCTGATCATGCAGGGTGTCTTGATACACGTAAAAGTACTTCTGGTGGTGCACAATTTCTAGGTCAAGATAAGCTTGTGGGATGGTCTTCCAGGAAGCAGGATTGCACATCATTGTCATCAGCCGAAGCGGAGTATGTGTCTCTATCTGCGTGTTGTGCTCAAGTTCTTTGGATGAGAACACAACTCACGGATTATGGCTTCCATTTTGATAAAGTACCTATGTACTGTGACTCAAAGTCCGCCATAGCCATATCCTGCAATCCGGTACAACATTCTCGCAAGAAGCACATTGATGTCAGATATCACTTCATTAAGGAACAAGTTGAAAAGGGTATTGTTGAATTATACTTTGTTGGAACTGATTACCAAATAGTATAAGTGATTATCCATATAAACATGATATGAATAAATAATAAACGCAGCGGAAAGATCACCTATTAACGGATCCATAGAGTCATATGATTAATCTAAAGAAAAGGCAATAAAAGTATACCTTTGTAGCGTGATTCGGTAGGAACAAACTAAGACAATCACCAACACATATTCTTATCAAGAAACCGAATGATGAAAATAGATCATCTCTATGAATATGATCCACACTACACGTCACCGTATACCAAATGGATGCTAGTCCGATAACCCATAACTCGTCAACAAGTCTTGAATAATCTTGATTCAAGATTGTTTATCAATGAATAAAAAAACACATTTTTTATCCTTGTTTTGACGTCACAACTATATTGGAAGAAATAAACCATACGTTTTTGTTTGTGCTCATTTTTTGTAAAATGATCAAAACCAAATCACTTTATCACTTTTCAAACCAAACATATTACCTATCATTTAAGCCACATTAATATGGTCATTATGGCCTTAAATGGGCTTTTATGATTTATTTGTTCAATTTCATATTATTACCAAGTCTATAGCTTAGTAATAAAATTCCAATGGTTGTCTCGAGTTACAAAAGTTATAAATATATCATAAATACAATAGACACGATATATTAAGTGGTACCTCTGTGTATATGTGTGTGACCCCATAGGCTCACATGTGTCTAGCCAGATAATTAGTTGTTATGACACGAGCAAACTCCAACAGCTCCCACTTGCGCACGTCATAAAAATCATGTAATTATACAAGCAATAGTTAGCGTCTAGCAACACGCCAATGCCCCCAGAAACATATGAGAATAGTTTCTTAAACATCTTATTTAAATGGTTTAGATATCAGACATCCTTTTGTTTCAGATACTTTGTTAAACTTTAGACATGGATCAAAGTCATTCTTAAGTTTAACTATTCTATTTCTCAATATTCATATTGAACTGGATTACAAAATTAATCAAGTATCATCTTAATTACATTTGGGTGTGGCCACACAAACATCTGTACAATTCATCGAGGGGTCTAGTAGTATCTAACTCCAATACAAGTGGAGGAACAAATCCTATTTTGACTGCACGTGTCGTTCATGTGTTTCACATCGCACCTGAAAATGGTCTTTATAGCAGCCTTGTTCAGGACAGCGTTTAACCATATCAAAGATTGACATTCCACACATACAAAACCTACTTGCATCTCAAGTCTAAGGATAAGATATTTAACCACTTGCGAGATTCACTATTGACGACGATCCATGTAGTGAATTCTCGTAGGTTGGGTCAATCCAATGTTCATCCAATGAACACATATGAGTTTGGCGGCATCATCAATTAATATTCATTCCTAATGAATATGACCAACTCACATTTGTCTTAATTCGACAATACTCCCGTATCGTCAACTGACAATGGATAATTTAGAATAACTAAATTATTCATGGATTAAACATGCTAATATAGAACACAGTAGTACAAATGAAAATGATCTACCAAGTATATCAATTCATTATTTAGTAAAACTGCTTAACGTTCCATCATCCAAATACCAAAAAAAAACCAGATATACATGAGACTACTCTAAGGTCAAAGTCCAATGTTCCAAGCATGATGAACATGTTTGACTACAAGACATTGAATTTACACAAGGACCTGTTGAGTTTTCATCTGAGTGAACTTTGAGAATACTTATTTCAGAAACTCACAAATAGTAAAGATTTTGAATAATACGATGATTGTCATTTTGTATATGTGTGCTCAAGTGCTAATACATTAATACTAGCATCGCCATAGTACATTACATAGGTTGTTTGAAGCAAGTAGAACACCTATTTAATACAATCTTCTTAACAGCTTCCCAAATTGTAAAGTATTCTTATTTACTAATGAGTAGTGCAACAATGCTTTTCATCAAGCACGTCTAGGTAGTAGTATTATCATTGAAGATGAAATCCTACTATCACTAGTATTGAGTACCATCTCAATCAAAGTAAGCATTAGTGTATAAACTCAACACTAATCTTCTTAGCTAAAATCCATAAACGATGATCAAGTATATAGTATTCTAATGACTTTCACTTAGATACTTTGTGATCAGTTCATCTTGCATTCATGCAAGTATCAACATTAGTCTTAATACATCACATATCATATGTAATGAATCCACTAGGTAAACTAAAGGTTTCCATGTACATAATCAATCTTATCACGTCAGATTGAACTTTGAGACTTTCTTAATGATGTGTCATATTTAGACTTATTAACCGCCTATGTCTTATTATAATAAGCATATGTCCCAAGGTTATATGTTTTACTTCTTTTATCTCTCAATAGAAATATATTCCAAGTCAAGGATTAAAAACTAGCTTTGATGCAATAATATTTCCAATATGTTAACAAGATATGAGATTTAAAACAAACAAAATAATATGCTCCTACTAGCTTTAAGGGTACTCGAGAGTTATCTTTGTTTTAATCATGATCATATCCTTGATTCAAACTTAAGATTCTAGCTCTTAGATGCATGCTCTAATCCACACTGGGATTTCTAGAGTTTGTACACTAATTACCATATTTCATATTCATGAAATCAAGTATGGTAATTAATATCTTTTTTAATTTAACACTCGTAAAGAAAAGAAAGCCTTAAATCATGATCAATTACTTGAGCATGCCTTAAACTCTATTCAAAGAGAGTGTCGATAAATGTGTACAATTGTGTCCATATCTATCTTCTCATAGAAGACCATTTATAACCTATCAGTCTTACGGATTAGTGAAAGCTAATCAAATTCCAAAATTGATTTTCTTTTATGGACTACATCTAACCATTCATAGTTTGATTCATTCATTAGATTCTAAATTTAAAAATGAGTCTCGATAGTTACGAGGTTCGAAATGATCCTCTAACTCATATTCCTTAACATTGACATGACATTCATATCTTCAGGTGCTTGAGGTATCCTTGCGGATATGCGAATGGGAGTTACAACAATTTGTGGCTTTTGCATTTACATGCTCAGCCTCATTATGTCATTCACTAGTGTATTTAGAAGGTTGTATTTTATTTCTTACTTTCTACAAAGATGCACAAAGGCTCCCACTTGCTTCTTGTAAGAGGATACTTTCTCCAAGTACACAGCATATCGAGCAACAATGAATTGTTCTCTTTTGGGATGTATAAAATACACTGAAATTTCTTGATTCATGTTTTGTTAATAACACGTCTAACATGATTTAACAAATTCAAGACTTCAACTAAGACTTACTGGGAGTCATCCCATTCCATAAATTGATGGTTTCTTAGTTACCTTCTTGTTTGGAACCATATTGAATAAGCACGGGCATATTCAAATTTTTGTTAACCTTAATAAGATACAAGAGAGAGAGTAGTTAATGTTATCAAGGATCAAATAATAACAATAGTATTTGATTTTACACATGAGACATAGTGTTGCAATTATGAGACAATATCACAGTTCCTTTGATAACATAATACTCTTTGGCTCACATATTTTATAATTTGGCCAAACCGAATTGCATAAACAATATATTCAAGCCGATTGCATGCTATAAAGTATGATTATTTTAGTAGTTCAAGAACTTCATGTTCATGTTTTAACAAGAAAACATAACATGTTGGTCGCTAAATATACTTTATAAGATATTGAACAATCCAATAACTTTATAGTATATGCCCTAACAGGAAGACACAACAAGTCAAGTACTTACTTTATTTTATAAGTATTTGAACAATTCAAGGAAGTTCATGTTTATGTCTTTACTTGAAGACATAAATATACTAGAAATAATATTTTATTAGGACTTATACATATTGATGTATGTTGCCTAATAGAGAACTAATGTCAAGAAATAATAAAAATTACTTCATCGCATTACCTAAATGTTTTAGCTAATAAGCACATGTCATCTTGTAAAGACATAAATATGAAGTATGTAAATTAACTTGAAAATAATATTGAAGCCAAAAGTAGGCATTCAATAATACTTTAAGTTAATTTACATACTTCAGATTTATGTCTTTACAAGATGACATGTGCTTATTAGCTAAAACATTTAGGTAATGTGATGAAGTAATTTTTATTATTTCTTGACATTAGTTCTCTATTAGGCAACATACATCAATATGTATAAGTCCTAATAGAATATTATAAGCCATATTGTGTTGTACCTTGCACACTCTAAAAATTCTCCCACTTGAGCATGGCACAACATCATATATGAATAATATTAAAATATCACAGATATAATAAGATTTAAGTCATACTTAAATCAAGCTTGTATAGAAGGGTTATGTAGAACTTCATCGTTTAATAAGCAATCATGCATTACTATTTTTAGATAACATTTCGGGAAGCGACATCAGAAAAGCGACTAGTTATCTTTTAAAATAATATGCAATAAGGCTTAGAAAACTATGATGTTATTTCAAGACAATCTAGAAATTAAGTGGGTCAATTACAAGGTGATAAGCTCATAGCTCCCACTGAATAAGACAACTTTACAAGTGTGTCCTATGGTTAAAAAAATGCATTGCTCCCATTAGTTTAGACAACATTTTGGATGTATCTATGAAAGTCCCTAATCAATGCGAGAAACCCTAATCTTAACTTAATCAACACAAGGTATTACTTTTCAAACGTAATCTTATTATTGTATAATAAAGAATTACAAGTGTTATGGATAACACCGTTTGATGACAATGTGTTGTGCACACTTTGAACAACAATAAACCTTAACTTATGAATACAGTCGTAGCTGTTTGATTCACTAAGTTACACGCACTAATGTTCTTAATATCTCAAAGTGTTAAATATTAATGCAAGGATACACATCCTGTTTATAGTGTTACGAGTTTGACTTGAACAGTACTTGATGTCGACTACACAACTTTTACAAGTTCCCACATCAGTCACATGATGTCCTTCTATTCTTGGTAGTCTTCCATTATGCTTTAAGGAACAGTTGTCCAAAACAGTTTCCTTATTCTTCATATTCTCGAACACACAAATGGCATGTCCAAAGTGTGCTGAGAGTTATCAGGGTATTGCCACCCCTGTTAACTCTCAACCCCTCAGAGTCCCGAATACATCTTGGCTGTTATCCATCTCAGCCAAGGAGTATGTCTTCAGGTAATCTTCGACTTCCCTGACAATGTCTCTGACATGGACTCCTCTGAGGTTGCTCACAGAGATTCGGATCTCTGTGAGTCTTGTGAAACTTGCCTGCCTCCTAGGCACAGGCAAGGGACTATCTATCAGCCTAATTATGTTTAAATCAATGAACAGGGAATCTAACAGGTTTAGATTCCCAACAATCTCCCCCTATTTAAACATAAATAGTGCTAGATCTAACTAAGTTAAGGTAAGTGAGTTTAACAGCTTCTTCTTACACATAACAGATCTAAACAAACATACCTCATTATTTTATTAAGACTTAAAGAAAAATTACAAGTTCAATACATAAGTTAAATAAAAGATGAAGGTAAAAAGGGCTGATACTATCTTCAATAGTCATCATTTTTGATTCTTTCTTCAGCTTCGGCCACATCTAATCTGTTATCAATTTCATCCTGCAAAGTCTTTGCAAACTTCTTGGAATACTCTGAGTTGATCTTGAGACACTTCCTGTGACAGAGTAGCTGAATAGTTGAAGCCAGGCAAAGCTCATCTTCCCTCTGAAAAGCATATTGGCAGGCTTTGTTCATAAACGCCATTCCTCTTTCAGGCACTGAGTAAGTCTGACCATCAACAGGGCCAACTATACCATTAGGTAGGATCAGATCCCTGTGCATGCCATCCACACGAACATCTTCAGTAACAAAAGTTTCATCAATGATTTGGGAAATTCTTCTTCTTTTGTTGCCTGTCTTTGGGGGTCCTTGTTCGAAAAGTTGTGGTGGAGGATCAATCTTGAGTTTGGCAGCTGTTTCCTTGATCCAGTTAAACTTAGCCTTAAGAGTTTTGAGCAGAAGGAAATTTGCCTGTCCAGACTTTTTGGCAGCTAAGGCTTCGAGTTCAAACCATTCTGACAACCCAAGTGTTTTTAACCTGAAGTTGTCAAACACATCCATATTCCCGGTTTGATTATCCCTCCATAAGATCATCTGTGGGGTGTTTGTGGACTTGTGAATGGTGTATCTAAACTTGGTTATCTTGCCAGCAGCATACCTGTTGTTCACGCAGGCATCATAATCAGCTTTGACTTTCTTTAAGGCCTCAGCGCGTTTAAGTTCCATTTCCCTCAACCTTTGTTTTTGTTTTTCTTTTTCAGGTGGTGACATCTTCCTCAGAGTAGCTTCATTTAATTCTTTGGCTGCCTTGAGCTCACTTAGTCTTTTGAATTCCTCAGCCTGTTGCTCTATTTCTTCAGGCGTTAAAGGTCTCTCATCGGAAGGTGTAAAGGTTGAAAAGTGGGAAAGGTCTGTTGTGGATCCTCCTGTCTCTAGCATCGCAGCTATCTTCTTAAGTTTGGTGTCAGTATCAACCAAAACTATCTCTTTACCTTTCTTTGAGACAGAGGACTCCACACTTATGTTTTTAAAATCATCAGCTCTTTTGAGGAACGCTGTCTGAGCCTGATTTTGAATGGATTTTGGTAGGGAGCTCACAGTGAATTTAAGTTTCTTGGCTGCTGGTTCATCATCATCCTCAGGCTTGCTGATGTTAACTAGGATCATGGATTTAGATGAGTCAGCGCCATCTTGTGATTGTTGCTCCCCCTGAGTCTGATCCTCATCATCAGGTATTATAACTGGTTCGATGACTTGAAGAGGAACAGGTGTTGTTGAAGGATTGGCTGAAGATGAGCCTTGTTCAGCAGATGCAAGGCTGAGTTTAGTATTCTTCTCCCCCTCACGTTCATCCTTACTTCTCTTATGCTTGGATGAACGTGCCTGAAATCTTCTTGCAATCTGCTCCACAGAGGCAGCCATGGCACGCTGTCTTTTTCTTGATGCCCTGGCAATCTTCAGCAATAAGTTGGCATTGGCATTGGTATTTGCCTGAACTCGCCTGACAATAAAACCAGCATGGTTGTATTGCCTGTTGCGCACTGCATTGAAGTGTCTGTTCATGTTGTTTTCTTGTTCTTGGAACAATGCAGGGACAACTGAGTCAATGGCATTCTTGATTCGTGTCGAGAGATGACTTAGTCCCTGAGCCACACCTTTTCTTGTACCCTCCTGAATAGGCTCAGTGACAGCCTCAGTCACAGCCTTCTTTATAATACCTGGAAAGGTGACAGTAAAATTGTGCATCTCTGACTTGGTCACGTCCAACTTTCTTGACAAGCGCTCAATATCAGACTGATGGTGTACAGGCTGAAGATTCTTGATATTGAGGCTTTGTTGAGCAAAATCATCCTCCCTTGGAATCAAGTCGAAGTTAGTCTGGGTAGGATGATCAAACAAAAGGAATTCAGCTGTTGGATCATATATTGGTCTTTGGAAGACTGTTGTTGCAGATGTAGCAGAGTTTTGTGTGTCAACAGCTTCCTTAAGAGGAGAAGTCTTGTCATCTTCTTTAGGAGGAGAGGCTGACAGCTGGTCATCCTCATCTTCTTCCTCTTCCTCATCAAACATTCCCTCAGGGAATTCATCCTCAGGCATGGGTTCAAACTCAGCGACATAATCTTCTACAGAAAGCAATTCTTCATCAATATTGAGCTCAAGTTCTTCTTCATGTGGAATGTCATGAGTTATTGTTTCAGCCTCCTTTTCATGTACCTGAGGTTCTTTGACTGGCTGTACAATTTCAGCCTGTAAGTTTGTTGAAATTAGTAACAGGGAAAATATAAAGTGAGTGGTCGCCATTTCGCTGTCCCAGAGAGGCTGAGGGTGATTACTCAGCCACTCCAAAGGATAAATCCTTGGGATTCTTTTAAGTGTGAATGAAGTGTGGTTAATGGTCGCCATTTGCTGCCCCTAGGAAAGCTGAGTGTGATTATTCAGCCCCCCCAAAAGGTAAAACCTTTGGGACTCTTTTAAGAGTGAAACATATGTTGTTGTAGGTCGCCTGTTACGCTGCCCCTAGGAAAGCTGAGGGTGATGATTCAGCTCCCCCTGAAAGGATAAATCCTTTGGGACTCTTTTAATGAGGGAACCAAGAGGCTGAGTGAAGTACAGCCATCAAGGTTGAGACATTAATGTATTCAGGTTGTTGTTAGCCTAAATACTGTCTAGAGGGTTCAGGGTCATCGGGGTGCTTTATAAACACAAATGAATCACTCCCTGGTGCAAAGACAGAGTGTACAGAAGTCTTAAAGAATTCTAAGTGAAATGACAGACTTCTATGGGTCGAGGATTACCCTAACTTCACCACTCTCTCCTACAGACAAATGAGAGTGGTTGATTGTGAACCTCTAAAAATGTACACTGATTACCTGTGAGATATCAGCTTGGTTTGGCTGGTTTCCTGTAGTCTCTACTGACCTAGAGACACTAGACGCCTGTTGTTTGTCAGCCAAAGATTCTGTATCCACAAGAGTATCTGGACCAGAGGCGGTTTCAATCTTCTTTTCCTTGGCCTTGCTAACAGCTTTAGGTTGGGAAGAAGAGGGGATTTTCTTCTTCTTTAGCTGTTGGCCAGATGAAGCCTTGGACTTAGTAGTGTGCTGCCCAGAGGTCAAAGACGTAGACTTGCCAGCGACACTAGAAGTATTCACCTTCTCAGAGGAAGGGAGCAAGGGCTTCTCAGCGTTGGGTACCTGGTTGGCCACGTTCAGCATGTGTGCAGTCACAGGGATATCCTCAGCTCCTATCTCCTTGTAGATGGCGCCTGTGATGCGATATGGCTTCAGAGTTGTCAAGGCCTTGTTATGGTAGTTCTCTCCCAGCAAACTCTCAAAGATCAGGGACAAATAACGCACATAGCAGATGTTCTTTTCCCTGACCTGATTCCGTCCTTTCAGCTGTTCTACCAGATAAGAGAAAAGGATGCTTCCAACGTCAACATCAGCTCCCCATATTAATCCATACGCAATAGTCTGATGTTTGAACGACATTTGATCTTGTGATCCCTGCATGCCTCCCAGGGACTTCACAATGTGGGTGAAGAGGACACGCCACATAGGAGAAAAATACTTAATCTTCAGAGGGGCTTTAGCAAGGATTTCAGCTGGTGTGAGGGCAGGGTTAATGTCATGACAAGGGTTGAGTGTGGCCAATGCTTCCTTGACAGCCTTTTTGTCAACGGTCTTCAGGCATTCATCTCCATGTTTAAGTCCGGCCACACTGGCAAAATCAGCAAGGGAAAAGGCAAAAGGATGTTCATTGCAAGAAAGGCTAAAAGTAATGGTGTCTTCTTCAACTTCAGCATAATACCAGAATTCCCTAAGGTATTCTTGGTAAAAGGTGGAAGGTGTTTTGGTGAAGGCTTCGTTTAGGTCACAATTCTGCATGAAATTTACCAGATCTGAGTAGGTGTTGTTGGGTGCCTTGATCCATCCAATGGCGTTATTAGAAGCGATGATGCTCTCGTTGATCTCGAAGTTCACATTGGAGGCTTTTGGTACTGGAAACGCCATTGATTTAAGGTAGAAGGAGAATGAAAATGGCGGATGGTTGAGAGAGATAAGAGTTTTAGAGAGAGAATATGATTTTGAGAATGGTGGTGGGTGAGAAGAGAAAGAAGACAATATATATATTCAAACTTAGAGTGAACAGTTATTCAACCGCATTAAATGCAAAAGCGAAAATGACTGCTCAAGTGGGTCCCCTTGACCTTTCAAAACGTTTGTCTCCTCGTTATCCGAAACTTAAATGATTAAAAATGTGAGAATGTTTTTCGCATTTACTTGGAACGCAACTACCTAGTTACATGTGAAAAACATTTAATAAAACATTTAATATAGAATCAATCATTTAATGAACACATTTAATATCAAGCCACAGGCTTTGAGATATTGAGCATCCCTAGCTCAGCAACTAGCCTGTTGAACGTAGGTTCAGCCAAAGGCTTTGTAAAGATATCAGCTAGTTGCAGCTCAGTGGGAACAAAATGCAGCTCAATATCTCCCTTCATAATATGATCCCTGATAAAATGATACCTGATATCAATGTGTTTGGTACGAGAGTAAAGAACAGGGTTGTTGGATATGGCAATGGCGCTGGTGTTGTCACAAAAGATTGGCACTTTGTCATACAAGATTTCATAGTCAGCCAATTGACTTTTCATCCAGAGCACCTGAGCACAACAGCTGGCTGCAGCGACATATTCAGCTTCAGCTGAAGACATAGCCACAGAGTTTTGCTTCTTAGCACTCCATCCAACCAATTTTCCTCCTAGGATTTGACAGCTGCCTGAAGTACTTTTCCTGTCAATACAGCATCCAGCATAATCTGAATCTGAATAGGCCTTGAGATCAAAGCCTGATTCCTTTGGATACCATAGTCCTAGGGATGGTGTTCCTTTGAGATACCTGAAAATTCTCTTAACAGCCACTAGATGGGATTCTTTTGGGTTAGCTTGGTACCTTGCACAGAGACATGTGGAGAATTGGATATCTGGACGACTGGCTGTTAGATACATCGGCGACCCAATCATGCCTCTATACAAAGTCTCATTAACAGAGACCCCTGACTCATCAGGGCCCAAGTTGTTGGGTGGAAGCATGGGGCATTTTACTGAAGCACAATCAGCCAAGTCATATTTTTTTAAGTAAATCCTTAACATACTTTTCTTGACAAATAGAAATTCCCTTAGGACATTGTTTAATTTGAAAACCCAAAAAGTAAGTTAATTCACCCATCATACTCATCTCATATTTCTTGGTCATTAATTTAGCAAAACGTTTACTAAGATTGACATTTGTTGACCCAAAGATGATATCATCCACATAAATCTGCACAATGATGAAATCACTCTTGTCCTTGAAGGTAAAGAGTGTTTTATCAATAGAACCCCTGATAAATTTGTTTTCAGATAAGAAATTTGAAAGAGTTTCATACCATGCTCTTGGAGCTTGTTTCAGACCATACATTGCCTTGTGAAGTCTGTATACATGGTTGGGAAACTCGCTGTTTTCAAATCCTTCAGGTTGAGCAACATAGACTTCCTCAGCCAAATCACCATTGAGGAAGGCACTCTTTACATCCATCTGATAGACAGTGATGTTCATGTAGGCAGCATAAGCAAGAAAGATTCTGATGGCTTCAAGTCTAGCAACAGGTGCAAAAGTTTCATCATAATCAATTCCTTCAGTTTGGGAGTATCCCTGTGCTACCAATCTTGCCTTGTTCCTGATGATGTTCCCAATTTCATCCATCTTGTTTCTATAGATCCATCTAGTGCCTGTGATATTCTTTCCAGGTGGAGCTGGCACTAGTGTCCATACTTTGTTCCTTTTGAACTGATTGATTTCTTCTTGCATAGCAGCTACCCATCCATCTTCTACCAGCGCCTCAGCAACTCTTTTAGGTTCAATTTGAGAAAGGAATTCAGCAAATAGACATTCATTGGCTGAGGCTGACTCAGAGTCTTGGATTCGCTGTCTGGTTGTGACCCCTGCATTTGGTTCCCCAATAATGTTGACAAGAAGAATGTGTTGATCTCTTGACCACTTATTTTGAGGAGCTGGAGTTTCAAGAACAAGGGAACTTGAGGGCACAGCTGGAACAATTTGAGTCTCATTCTGCTGACTAGGAGGGCTTTCTTCAAAGACTACTTCAGTGTCTGAGTCTTCTTCAGCCACATCAAGGGAAGCAATTTCATTATCAGCAGGAGCAACTTCAGAGGTTTAAAGAATTGGTGAGTCATAAATATCTTGAGAAGGACCATCAGAGATTTGAGGTTCTTCTTCATCAAGTCCCTGAGAGGTAGGAACTTCTATGTTGTGAGTGGACAGAGGATCAAAAGCAGGAACATAAGGAGTGAGAGTGTTGGAGTGGTGATGACTGGTAGGTCTGGGTTCTGTGAACTCATCACTTGGGAAAGAAATATTTTCATTAAAATCTACTTCATCACCCTCTGTTCCTGTTCTCTGTATGACTTCATTATCTTCATTAAATCTGACATGGAAAGTTTCTTCTACTTCTTGTCTTCTGATGTTGAATACTCTGAAGGCTTTGGCTGTTGGAGAGTATCCCAAAAAGAATCCATCATCAGCCTTTTCATCAAACTTTCCAAGTTTATCCCTGTAGTTATAAATAAACACAGGGCATCCAAACACATGAAAATAGCTGACGTCTGGAGATCTTTTTCTGAAAACTTCATAGGAGGTTTTGCCATGTCTTTTGACAATGATTGATCTGTTTTGAGTATAGCAGGCAGTGTGTACAGCTTCTCCCCAAAATTGCTTTGGTAAGGCTGCACCATTTAACATAGTTCTTGCTGCTTCAATCAGAGTCCTGTTTCTTCTTTCAGTCACACCATTTTGTTCAGGAGTGCCAGCTGAAGAGAAGTTCTGTGAAATCCCTTTTTCATCACAAAATGATTCAAGTTGATGATTCTTGAATTCTGTGCCATTATCACTTCTTAGAGCTTTGACTCTAACATCATTCATATTTTCAACCTGTCTGATGAAGGACATGATGGCATCAGCTGCATCACTTTTCCTTCTGAGGAAGAACACCCATGTATATCTTGAAAATTCATCAACTATGACCAAGGTGTATTTGTTGTGATTAATGGTTTGAGGTTTGACAGGCCCAAACAAGTCCATGTGAAGGAGATGTAAGCACTTGTCAATAGAGAATGATTGCCTAGTCTTGAAAGAAGACCTGTGATGTTTTCCTTTGACACAAGCAGAACAAGTTTTGTCTTTGGAAAACATTACTGAAGGTAGACCAGCAACCAAGTTTTGAGTGGCTATCTTATTGATGTTCTTGAAGTTGAGATGAGACAGTCTCTTGTGCCACAGCCAGTTGACACTTTCAGAGGCTTTGGCAAGAAAACAATTTGAGCTGTCTTCAGAGCACACAGCCATGTTGATGACATACACATATCTCCTTCTAGGTGCAACCAGCACAACATCATTATTTTTGTTGAATATGGTTCCCTGAGTCTTAGTAAACAAAACCTTATAATCAACATCACATAACTGGCTGATGCTAATAAGATTGTGCTTAAGACCATTCACATATGCAACCCTGGTAAAAGTGATCCCATTGCAATTCACTGAGCCATATCCTTCTGTGTCACCTGAAGAGTTATCTCCAAACACCACTTTGGGACCTGGCTCCTTTGAGTATCTGTGCAGGTATTGTTGAATCCCTGTCATGTGTCTAGAACAGCCACTATCTAGATACCATACCGATTCCTTGAGATATTTCTGCACAGATACATAGAAACAGATTAGTTCCTATGGTGAACCCACTTTCCAGTGGGTTCCCTGAATTGCTTGTTAGCAACTCTTGTGTTCCTGAAAAACTTTTAGCGTTGGGATGGACAGTTCATAGTTTCATGGTTATAACTCCCACAGATATCACACCCAGGGAAGTCACCACACTCGTCTGAGTGATGGTCTGTGAACCCACAGAATTTACAGGGAGGATAAGAATTGTAATTTCCCTGTTGTCTTTTGGAACTCTGTGGTCTGTCCCTAGAGGGTGTCTGAGCTCTTTTAGCTGCCATGTGTCTGTCATGATCTAAGGTCGAGTGGTGAGTATTCTTACAAACATTGCAATAAGGTTTGATTAACCTTTCCCCTTTGGGTTCACCTAGGACTGACTTAGGTTCATGAGAAGTAGAGCATTCAGCGGAAGGCTTAATGTGTTGTTTCAAGAGTTCTACTTCTTTCATAAGAGACAACAGGCGATCTTCAGTGGTGGGGTCAACCTTATTCACAGCTTTAGTAGAAACAGGCTTAAAAGCTACTTGTTTACCAGTTGGTTTAGCAGGCACACGAAAAACTTTGGCTGGAGGATTCTCAATATCTATCTTAAGTTCATCCTTAGCAGATCCAGAAGAACTGCTAGGTTCAACTCCAGAGAGTTTGGGCAGGGGTGGAAGCTCAGCCACATCTTCAGAGACAGGGTCATTAGTCAAAGAGGGATCTGACATATGAATAGTCTCTGTAGATTTAAAGACAATGTCTTTGGGTTTGGTGATAATCCTCAGCTTTTTATGCTTAGCAGTTATATCCCTGTTTAAGTCAGCAGGCACTTCATCCCTAAGCAATTCATCAATAGTAAACCTAGCACACAGCCATTTTTCAATAACTTTGTTTAATTCAGTGACTTGATCATTTAAAGCTAAGTTTTTCAAGGTTAATCTAGCTACTTCATTTTGCAGGGATATTTTTTCTAAGTTAACCCGCCTGAGAGTTTCACATTCAGCCTTAGCATTAATCATTTCAGTTTTAACAGAGTGAAACTTGTCAAGTAGGTTCTTCCTTTGTTCCTCAACAAAGTGCAAGTCAACAATGGTGTAATCAAGGACATGCTTACGTTCATCACAATCAGTCATAGATAGAAGCCTGTGTACCTTTTTCATTGTGATGTCGACCCATTGTCCTGATCTTGCATCACCTTTTCCAACAGCTGGTTCATCCTCAGCTATTGCCATAAAAGCCCTGACTCTTGTGGTGTCTTCTTCATCTGAAGTCAATGGTTCATCATTCCAATCATAGGTTTCAGCAACCAACCCTTTCTCAGCCTTTTTCTCACCACCTTTCTTTTTGGACATAGCTTCAATCTTCAAGTTCATCTGTTCTAACTCAGCTTTAAGTGCCTTATACTTGTTTTTGTAATCTTTCTTCTCAGTGTCTGAAGAATTGGATTGAGATGAGTTGTTATGTTGTTTGAACTTGTAGGGTTTGGATGAAGATGATGGATAAGAGGGTGAGGATGTTTTGGTGGAAGGACATTCTTTTTGAAAATGTCCAAGCTTTCCACAGGCAAAACATGTTTCTTTTGACCTGTCAGTTGGTTTGCTAGCTGATCCTACTCTTCCAGATCTTTTGTAGTATCTTCTTTGGTTGGCTAGCAGTGCTCTTTCATGAAATTCTGCATTTAGGTCTGACAAGAACTCTTGGCTGCTACGGGTATCTTCTTCAATATCAGAATCGCTGTCAAAAGGATGTGTTGCAGAGATCAAAGCTTTGGAAGATGCTCCTTGGACTACAAATCTTTCAGTCTCTGATTTGTAGATAGTATCGATCAGCCCTTCTTCATAATTGTACTTTCCATAGAGCTGAGCAAGGGTATCATTTTTAATTGAGTTGTTAGCTCTCTGAGTCTGATTCATGCTCAGCCACTTTGGAAGGCTGTTGACAAAAGTGGCATTGATCTCAGCTTGACCAATAGTAACATCATTCATAGCGAGGTCATTTAGAAGAATCTTCAGCCTAGTATAGGTTTGCTGAACCTTTTCACCTTCAAGAGACTTAAAAGCATGGTGGATCTTGATTATAAAACGGATGGTGGATCTTGATTATAAAACGGAGAACGATGTTTCTTGAAGGTTTTAATATCAAACACCGCTCTGATACCAATTGAAAGTCCCTAATCAATGCGAGAAACCCTAATCTTAACTTAATCAACACAAGGTATTACTTTTCAAACGTAATCTTATTATTGTATAATAAAGAATTACAAGTGTTATGGATAACACCGTTTGATGACAATGTGTTGTGCACACTTTGAACAACAATAAACCTTAACTTATGAATACAGTCGTAGCTGTTTGATTCACTAAGTTACACGCACTAATGTTCTTAATATCTCAAAGTGTTAAATATTAATGCAAGGATACACATCCTATTTATAGTGTTACGAGTTTGACTTGAACAGTACTTGATGTCGACTACACAACTTTTACAAGTTCCCATATCAGTCACATGATGTCCTTCTATTCTTGGTAGTCTTCCATTATGCTTTAAGGAACAGTTGTCCAAAACAGTTTCCTTATTCTTCATATTCTCGAACACACAAATGGCATGTCCAAAGTGTGCTGAGAGTTATCAGGGTATTGCCACCCCTGTTAACTCTCAACCCCTCAGAGTCCCGAATACATCTTGGCTGTTATCCATCACAGCCAAGGAGTATGTCTTCAGGTAATCTTCAACTTCCCTGACAATGTCTCTGACATGGACTCCTCTGAGGTTGCTCACAGAGATTCGGATCTCTGTGAGTCTTGTGAAACTTGCCTGCCTCCTAGGCACAGGCAAGGGACTATCTATCAGCCTAATTATGTTTAAATCAATGAACAGGGAATCTAACAGGTTTAGATTCCCAACAATCTATACTAGTGAAAAAGCAAGTAGCAATTTGTATACTTTCTAGTTCTTTGAATGTCTACACATTATAGCCAATGTGAGTCTCGTAGACTAGTAAACATGTACATAGATATTCAAAGAAAAGTATCAAGTTCTACTATATTTGTGATGAGATTTCCATCGATGCCATTAACTTGAAAGTTTTATTAGCTAAAACATTTAGGTAATGCGATGAAGTAATTTTTATTATTTCTTGACATTAGTTCTCTATTAGGAAACATACATCAATATGTATAAGTCCTAATAGAATATTATAAGCCATATTATGTTGTACCTTGCACACTCTAATAATTCTCCCACTTGAGCATGGCACAACATCATATATGAATAATATTAAAATATCACAGATATAATAAGATTTAAGTCATACTTAAATCAAGCTTGTATAGAAGGGTTATGTAGAACTTCATCGTTTAATAAGAAATCATGCATAACTATTTTTAGATAACATTTCGGGAAGCGACATCAGAAAAGCGACTAGTTATCTTTTAAAATAATATGCAATAAGGCTTAGAAAATTATGATTTATTTCAAGACAATCTAGAAATTAAGTGGGTCACTTACAAGGTGATAAGCTCATAGATCCCACTGAATAAGACAACTTTACAAGTGTGTCCTATGGTTAAAAAAATGCATTGCTCCCATTAGTTTAGACAACATTTTGAATGTATCTATACTAGTGAAAAAGCAAGTAGCAATTTGTATACTTTCTAGTTCTTTGAATGTCTACACATTATAGCCAATGTGAGTCTCGTAGACTAGTAAACATGTACATAGATATTCAAAGAAAAGTATCAAGTTCTTCTATATTTGTGATGAGATTTCCATCGATGCCATTAACTTGAAAGTTTTGCATGCAATTCCTCTTTCTAGTTTACCTCAAAGGTGTAGAATCTTATGAAACTTGTTTGTGTAAGGAAAATATACTATAAAAACATGCTAGTAATTTCCTTTCCTCTCACGGTTTAATGAGGAAATTTCTAATCAAGACTCATACAATATCTTAACACTTTAAGATATGCAACCGTACTTAATCGTTTTGACTTACAAGACAATGCGATTTCTTGAGTAGGTGTGTATTAAGATTGATTAGAATTGAGAAGATTCAAGTGTTCCTATTATAGCTTTCTCATACAAGGAGAAAGGATGGGAACGAGTCTTATTCTTACAAGGAAAGAAGACTTAGTTTGTTTTCCTCTAACACAAAAGGAAACAAACTTTGTTTATGGTTTGTGTTTCACAAAATCATTAATAGAAATACAAAGTTCATATTTAGTATTTTCGATAATTATCCTTTTAAAATTAACTACCCAAGTTTATAAAAACAATTAATTTTACGAAAAGGCTAAGATCCTCATTGAGGTTCCACCACCACATCAGTTGATCTGCTAGCAATGATAGATTCAACAGGTAGATGATGTTCATCAATTGCAAATCTTGTGTAATTCATAGATCCTTATGGGACTCATGACACAAGCAAACATTTCACTAAATGTCAAACTGGCATGTTTAGTCCCATCCTTGCCTCGGTCAAGGTCTCACCGTTGTACCGATTAAGTCATCCAATTTGAGAACATGCGAGAATAAGTCTAGGTCTCACGCATAGATAATAATCACCTTGGGTTACAATTCACATCCGTCTCACAAGATGCAAAAAGTAATTGCAAGTGATCTCAAACGATTGGACGGCATGACTTAAATTTGAGACGGGTATAAAAGTTTGATTTACAAATCAAAAGTATGTACGAGGAAGTGTTGGGAATCTAAACTTGTTAGATTCCCTGATCATTGATTTAAACATAATTAGGATGTTAGATAGTCCCTTGCCTGTGCCTAGGAGGCAGGCAAGTTTCGCAAGACTCACAGAGATCCAAGTCTCTGTGAGCAACCTCAGAGGAGTCCATGTCAGAGACATTGTCAGGGAAGTCGAAGATTACCTGAAGACATACTCATTGGCTGTGATGGATAACAGCCAAGATGTATCAGGGACTCTGAGGGGTTGAGAGTTAACAGGGGTGGCAATACCCTGATAACTCTCAGCACACTTTGGACATGCCATTTGTGTGTTCGAGACTATGAAGAAAAGGAAACTGTTTTGACAACTGTTTCCTTAAAGCATAATGGAAGACTACCAAGAATAGAAGGACATCATGTGACTGATGTGGGAACTTGTAAAAGCTTGTGTAGTCACCATCAAGTACTGTTTAGGTCAAACTCGTAACACTATAAATAGGATGTGTATCCATGCATTAATGTTCAACACTTTGAGATATTAAGAACATTATTGCATATAACTTAGTAAATCAAACAGCTACGACTGTATTCATAAGTTAAGGTTTATTGTTGTTCAAAGTGTGCACAACACATTGTCATCAAACTGTGTTATCCATAACACTTGTAATTCTTTATTATACAATAATAAGATTATGTTTGAAAAGTAATACCTTGTGTTGATTAAGTTAAGATTAGGGTTTCTTGTATTGATTAGGGATTTACAATTGGTATCGGAGCGGTGTTTGATATTAAAACCTTCAAGAAACATCGTTCTCAGTTTTATAATCAAGATACACCATGCCAGAAACTTCTAACCCACCACAATCACCTTCCACAAACCCATCTTCACCAAGACTTAACCCTCCTGCCAATGACGATGATCTACCCCAACTTCTTGACTCAAGAGGTGGATCACACGTCACAAGTGTACCAGTCTTTGATGAAGAAGATTTTGCCAGTTGGAAGAGTCAATTTCTTGTATATCTTGATGGGCTTGAACCTTTTCTTTTAGAAATTTTAGAAAATGGTCCATATATTCCCATGGCGCTTACATCCACTGAAGAAAACCCTCTTCCCAAACCTCTCAAACAATGGACTCCAGCTGATAGGAAATTGGCAAACCAAGATAAACGTCTCAAAAGCATCATAATATCCTGCCTTCCCAAGCATATCATGAAGTCTGTCATTCAGTGTCCCACAGCTAAACAAATGTGGACAGGCCTCATTCTTGGCCATGAAGGACCCTCTGAAACAAGAGAGACAAAGATTCAGGCACTCAGACTTCAGTTTAATGCCTTTAAGTCACTTGAAGGTGAAAAGGTTCAGCAAACCTATACTAGGCTGAAGATTCTTCTAAATGACCTAGCTATGAATGATGTCACTATTGGTCAAGCTGAGATCAATGCTACTTTTGTCAACAGCCTTCCAAGAAAGTGACTGAGCATGAATCAGACTCAGAGAGCTAACAACTCAATCAAAAAGGATACCCTTGCTCAGCTCTATGGTAAGTACAACTATGAAGAAGGGCTGATCGATACTATTTACAAATCAGAGACTGAAAGATTTGTAGTCCAAGGGCATCTTCCAAAGCATTGATCTCTGCAACACATCCTCATGACAGCGATTCTGATGTTGAAGAAGATACCCGTAGCAGCCAAGAGTTCTTGACAGACCTCAATGAAGAGTTCCATGAAAGAGCCTTGCTAGCCAACCAAAGAAGATACTTCAAAAGATCAGGAAGAGTAGGATCAGCTAGTAAACCAACTGACAGGTCACAAGAAACTTGTTTTGCCTGTGGAAAGCTTGGACATTATCAAAAAGACTGTCCTTCCACCAAGACATCCTCACCCTCTTATCCATCATCTTCATCCAAACCCTACAAGTTCAAACAACATAACAACTCATCTCAATCCAATTCTTCAGACACTGAGAAGAAAGATTACAAAAATAAGTACAAGGCACTTAAAGCTGAGTTAGAACAAATGAACTTGAAGATTGAAGCTCTGTCCAAAAAGAAGGGTGGTGAGAAAAAGACAGAGAAAGGGTTGGTTGCTGAAACTTATGATTGGAATGATGAGCCACTGACTTCAGATGAAGAAGACAACACCAGAGTCAGGGCTTTTATGGCGATAGCTGAGGATGAACCAGCTGTTGGAAAAGGTGATGCAAGATCAGGACAATGGGTTGACATCACAATGAAAAAGGTACACAGGCTTTTATCCATGTCTGATAGTGATGAACGTAAGCATGTCCTTGATTACACCATTGTTGATTTACACTTTATTGAGGAACAAAGAAATAACCTACTTGATAAGTTTCACTCTGTTAAATCTGAAATGCTAAATGCTAAGGCTGAATGTGAAACTCTCAGGCGGGTTAATTTAGAGAAAATATCCCTACAAAATGAAGTAGCTAGATTAACCTTGAAAAACATTGCTTTAAATGATCAAGTCTCTGAATTGAACAAGATTATTGAAAAATGGCTGTGTGCTAGGTTTACTATTGATCAATTGCTTAGGGATGAAGTGCCTGCTGACTTAAAAAGGGATATATCTGCTAAGAAAAATAAGCTGAGAATTCTCACTAAACCCAAGAACATTGTCTTTAAATCTACAGAGACTATTCATATGTCAGATACCACTTTGACAAATGACCCTGTCTCTGAAGATGTGGCTGAGCTACCACCCTTGCACAAACTCTCTGGAGTTGAACCCAGTAGTTCTTCTAGATCTGCTAAGGATGAACCTAGGACAGATATTGAGAATCCTCCATCTAAAGTTTTTCATGTTCCTACTAAACACACTGGCAAACAAGTAGCTTTTAAGCCTGTTACTACTAAATCTGTGAATAAGGTTGAACCTACCACTGAAGATCGCCTGTTGTCTCTTATGAAAGAAGTAGAACTCTTGAAACAACACATTAAGCCTTCCGTTGAATGCTCTACTTCTCATGAACCTAAGTCAGTCCTAGGTGAACCCAAAGGGGAAAGGTTAATCAAACCTTATTGCAATGTATGTAAAAATTCTCACCATTCGACCTTAGATCATGACAGACACATGGCAGCTAAAAGAGCTCAGACACCCTCTAGGGACAGACCACAGAGTTCCAAAAGACAACAGGGAAATTACAAACCTTATCCTCCCTGTAAATTCTGTGGGTTCACAGACCATCACTCAGACGAGTGTGGTGACTTCCCTGGGTGTGATATCTGTGTGAGTTATAACCATGAAACAATGAACTGTCCATCCCAACGCCAAAAGTTTTTCAGGAACACAAGAGTTGCTAATAAGCAATTCAGGGAACCCACTGGAAAGTGGGTTCGCCATAGGAACTAATCTGTTTCTATGTATCTGTGCAGAAATATCTCAAGGAATCGGTATGGTATCTAGATAGTGGCTGTTCTAGACACATGACATGGATTCAACAATACCTGCACAGATACTCAAAGGAGCCAGGTCCTAAAGTGGTGTTTGGAGATAACTCTTCAGGTGACACAGAAGGATATGGCTCAGTGAACTGCAATGGGATTACATTTACCAGGGTTGCATATGTGAATGGTCTTAAACACAATCTTATTAGCATCAGCCAATTGTGTGATGCTGACTATAAGGTTTTGTTTACTAAGACTCAGGGAACCATATTCAACAAAAACAATGATGTTGTGCTGATTGCACCTAGAAGGAGAGATGTTTATGTCATCAACATGGCTGTGTGCTCTGAAGACAGCTCAAATTGTTTTCTTGCTAAAGCCTCTGAAAGTGTCAATTGGCTGTGGCACAAAAGACTGTCTCATCTCAACTTCAAGAACATCAATAAGATAGCCACTCAAAACTTGGTTGCTGGTCTACCTTCAGTAATGTTTTCCAAAGACAAAACTTGTTATGCCTGTGTCAAAGGAAAGCATCACAGGTCTTCATTCAAGACTAGGCAATCATTCTCTATTGACAAGTGCTTACATCTCCTTCACATGGATTTGTTTGGGCCTGTCAAACCTCAGACCATTAATCACAACAAATACACCTTGGTCATAGTTGATGAATTTTCAAGATACACATGGGTGTTCTTCCTCAGAAGGAAAAGTGAAGCAGCTGAAACCATCATGTCCTTCATCAGACAGGTTGAAAATATGAATGATGTTAGAGTCAAAGCTCTAAGAAGTGATAATGGTACTGAATTCAAGAATCATCAACTTGAATCTTTTTGTGATGAAAAAGGGATTTCACAGAACTTCTCTTCAGCTGGCACCCCTGAACAAAATGGTGTGGCTGAAAGAAGAAACAAGACTTTGATTGAAGCAGCAAGAACCATGTTAAATGGTGCAGCCTTACCAAAGCAATTTTGGGGAGAAGCTGTTCACACTGCTTGCTACACACAAAACAGATCAATCATTGTCAAAAGACATGGTAAAACCTCCTATGAAGCTTTCAGAAAAAGATCTCCAGACGTCAGCTATTTTCATGTGTTTGGGTGCCCTGTGTTTATTTATAACTACAGGGATAAACTTGGAAAGTTTGATGAAAAAGCTGATGATGGTTTCTTTTTGGGATACTCTCCAACAGCCAAAGCCTTCAGAGTATTCAACATCAGAAGACAAGAAGTAGAAGAAACATTCCATGTTAGATTCAATGAAGATGATGAAGTCATACAGAGAACAGGAACAGAAGGTGATGAAATAGATTTTAATGAAAATATATCCTTCCCAAGTGATGAGTTCACAGAACCCAGACCTACCAGTCATCATCACTCCAACACTCTCACCCCTTATGTCCCTGCCTTTGACCCTCTATCTACTCACAACATAGAAGTTTCTACCTATCAGGAACTTGATGAAGAAGAACCTCAAATCTCTGATGGTCCTTCTCAGACTATTGATGACTCACCAATTCTTCAAATCCCTGAAAACTCTCCTGCTGATAATGAAGTAGCACCTCTTGATATGGCTGAAGAAGACTCTGACACTGAAGTAGTCTTTGAAGAAAGCCCTCCTAGTCAGCAGGATGAAACTCAAATTTTACCAGCCGTGCCCACAAGTGCTCCTGTCCTTGAGTCCCCAGCTCCTCAATATAAGTGGTCAAGAGATCAACACATTCTTCTTGTCAACATTATTGGGGAACCAAATGCAGGGGTCACAACTAGACAGCGAATCCAAGACTCAGAGTCAGCCTCAGCCAATGAATGTCTCTTTGCTGAATTTCTCTCACAAATTGAACCTAAAAGAGTAGTTGAGGCTCTGGTAGAAGAAGGATGGGTAGCTGCTATGCAAGAAGAAATTAATCAGTTCAAAAGGAACAAAGTATGGACACTAGTGCCAGCTCCACCTGGAAATAATATCACATGCACTAGATGGATCTATAGAAATAAGATGGATGAAGTTGGGAACATCATCAGGAACAAAGCCAGACTGGTAGCACAGGGGTTCTCTCAGACTGAAGGAATTGATTATGATGAAACTTTTGCACCTGTTGCTAGACTTGAAGCCATCAGAATCTTCCTTGCTTATGCTGCCTATATGAACATCACTGTGTATCAGATGGATGTTAAGAGTGCTTTCCTCAATGGTGATTTGGCTGAGGAAGTGTATGTTGCACAACCTGAAGGATTTGAGAACAGCGAGTTTCCCAACCATGTGTACAGACTTCAAAAGGCAATGTATGGTCTGAAACAAGCTCCAAGAGCATGGTATGAAACTCTTTCAAATTTCTTAACTGAAAATAAATTTGTCAGGGGTTCTATTGATAAAACACTCTTTACCTTCAAGGACAAGAGTGATTTCACCATTGTGCAGATTTATGTGGATGATATCATCTTTGGGTCAACAAATGTCAATCTTAGTAAACGTTTTGCTAAATTAATGACCAAGAAATATGAGATGAGTATGATGGGTGAATTAACTTACTTTTTGGGCTTTCAAATTAAACAATGTCCTAAGGGAATTTCAATTTGTCAAGAAAAGTATGTTAAGGATTTACTTAAAAATATGACTTAGCTGATTGTGCATCAGTGAAATACCCCATGCTTCCACCCAACAACTTGGGCCCTGATGAGTCAGGGGTCTCTGTCAATGAGACTTTATATAGGGGCATGATTGGGTCACTCATGTATCTAACAGCTAGTCGTCCAGATATCCAATTATCCACATGTCTCTGTGCAAGGTACCAAGCTAACCCAAAAGAATCCCATCTAGTGGCCGTTAAGAGAATTTTCAGGTATCTCAAAGGAACACCATCCCTAGGCCTATGGTATCCAAAGGAATCAGGCTTTGATCTCAAGGCCTATTCAGATTCAGACTATGTTGGATGCTGTATTGACAAGAAAAGCACTTCAGGCAGCTATCAAATCCTGGGAGGAAAATTGGTTGGATGCAGTGCTAAGAAGCAAAACTCTGTGGCTATGTCTTCAGCTGAAGCAGAATATGTCGCTGCAGCCAGCTGTTGTGCTCAGGTGCTCTGGATGAAAAGTCAATTGGCTGACTATGAAATCTTGTATGACAAAGTGCCAATCTTTTGTGACAACACCAGCGCCATTGCCATATCCAACAACCCTGTTCTTCACTCTCGTACCAAACACATTGATATCAGGTATCATTTTATCAGGGATCATATAATGAAGGGAGATATTGAGCTGCATTTTGTTCCCACAGAGCTGCAACTAGCTGATATCTTTACAAAGCCTTTGGCTGAACCTTCGTTCAACAGGCTAGTTGCTGAGCTAGGGATGCTCAATATCTCAAAGCCTGTGGCTTGATATTAAATGTGTTCATTAAATGACTGATTCTATATTAAATGTTTTTCACATGAAACTAGGTAGTTACTTTCCAAGTAAATGCAAAAAACATTCTCAAATATTTAATCATTTATTTTTCGGATAACGAGGAGACAAACTATTTTGAAAGGTCAAGGGGACCCACTTGAACAGTCATTTTCGCTCCTTGCATTTAATACGGTTGAATAACTGTTCACTTAGTTTGAATATATATTGTCTCTTCTCTCTTCTCACCCACCACCACTCTCATTTCTCAAATCTACTTCTCTCTAAGTTCTTATCTCTCTTAACCTATCCGCCATTTTCTTTCACCTTCAACCTCGAATCCATGGCGTTCTCAGTTCCTAAAGCATCAAATGTTAACTTCGAGATCAACGAGAGCATCCTCGCCTCCAACAACGCCATTGGATGGATTAAGGTACCAAATAGCACCAATTCAGATCTGGTAAATTTCATGCAGAATTGTGACCTAAGTGAAGCCTTCACCAAATCCCCATCCACCTTTTTACCAAGAATACCTTAGGGAATTCTGGTATTATGCTGAAGTGGTAGAAGACACCATAACATTTAGCCTTTCATGCAATGAACACCCTTTCGCCTTCTCCCTTAAAGACTTTTCAAGTGTGGCCGGATTGAAGCATGGAGATGAATGCCTGAAGGTAGTTGATAAAAAGGCTGTCAAAGAAGCCCTGGCCACACTCAACCCTTGCCATGACGTTAACCCTGCCCTTACACCAGCTGAGGTCCTCGCCAAATCTCCTCTGAAGATTAACTATTTCACTCCCATGTGGCATGTCCTCTTCACCCACATTGTTAAATCCCTGGGAGGAATGCAGGATCACAGGATCAGATGTCTTTCAACCATCAGGCTATTGCTTATGGATTAATCTGGGGAGCTGATGTTGACGTTGGTAGCATTCTCTTCTCCAACCTTGTAGAACAGCTGAAGGGAAGGAATCAGGTCAGGGAAAAGAATATCTGCTATGTGCGCTTCCTGTATCTGATCTTCGAAAGCCTGCTGGGAGATAACTACCACAACAAGGCCTTGACTGCTCTTAAGCCCTACCGCATCACAAGTGCCATCTACAAAGAAATTGGAGCTGAAGATGTCCATGTCACCGCCCATATGATGAATGTGGCCAACCAAGTACCAAATGCTGAGAAGCCCTTGCTCCCTTCCTCTGAGAAGGTGAATACTTCTAGTGTTGCTGGCAAGTCTAAGTCCTTGACCTCTGGGCAGCACACTACTAAGTCCAAGGCTTCATCTGGCCAACAGCCTAAGAAGAAGAAAATCCCCTCTTCTTCCCACTCCAAAGCTGTTTCTAAGGCCAAAGGAAAGAAGACTGACACCTCCTCTGGTCCAGATACTCGTGTGGATTCGGATTCATTGGCTGACAAACAACAGGAGTCTAGTGTCTCAAAGTCAGCTGAGACGACAGGAAACCAGCCTGATCAAGCTGATATCTCACAGGTAATCAGTGTACATTTTTAGAGGTTCACAAGCAGCCACTCTCATTTGTCTGTAGGAGAGAGTGGTGAAGTTAGGGTAATCCTCGACCCATAGAAGTCTGTCAATACACTTACAATCCTTTAAGACTTCTGTACACCCTGTCTGTGCACCAGGGAATGATTCATTTGTGTTTATAAAGCACCCCGATGACCCTGCACCCTCTAGATAGTATTCAGGCTAACAACAACCTGAATACACTAATGTCTCAACCTTGATCAGCTGTACTTCACACAGCCTCTTGGTTCCCTCCTTAAAAGAGTCCCAAAGGATTTATCCTTTCAGGGGGAGTTGAATCATCACCCTCAGCTTTTCTAGGGGCAGCGTAACAAGCGACCTTTAACCATATATGTTTCACTCTTAAAAGAGTCCCAAAGGTTTTAACCTTTTGGGGGGGCTGAATAATCACACTCAGCTTTCCTAGGGGCAGCGACTGGCGATCCATAAACAACATATGTCTCACAATCAAAAGAGTCCCAAAGGTTTTAACCTTTTGGGGGGCTGAATAATCACACTCAGCTTTCCTAGGGGCAGCGAATGGCGATCATTAACCTTATTTTTTTCACACTTAAAAGAATCCAAAGGATTTATCCTTTGGAGTGGCTGAGTAATCACCCTCAGCCTCTCTAGGACAGCGAAATGGCGACCATTCCCCTTATATTTTTCCCTGTTACTAATTACAACAAATTTGCAGTCTGAAATTGTACAGCCAGTCATCGAGTATCGGGTACAACAAGAAAAGGAGGCTGATACAATGACTCAAGACAAACCAAATGATGAAGAGCCTTTGTTAAATGCTGATGAAGAAATGCTATCATTGGAAGATTATGTCTCTGATATTGAGTCCATGCCTGAGGATGAATTCCCTGAAGGGATGTTCGATGAAGAGGATGAAGAAGATGAGGAAGACCAGCTGTCTGTCTCTCCTCCAAAAGAAATAGTTGTGTCTACACCAGCTGGTGATAAGACTTCTCCTCCCAAGGATGCTGTTGATACTCCCAACTCTGCTACATCCACAACAACAGTTTTCCAATCTCCAGCCTATGATCTAACAGCGGAGTTTCTCTTGTTTGATCATCCTGCCCAGACGAACTTTGATATTCTACCAAGGGGGATGACTATGCTCAGCAAAGCCTCAATATCAAGAATCTTCAGCCTGTTCATCATCAATCAGATATTGAGCATTTATCAAAAAAGCTGGATGTGATCAAGTCTGAGATGCACAACTTCACTGTGACATTTCCTGGCATTATTAAAAAGGCTGTGGCTGAGGCGGTTACTGAGCCAATTCAGGATGGTGCAAGGAGAGGCGTAGCCCAAGGACTCAGTCACCTTTCAACAAGAATAAAAGATGCCATAGACTCAGCAGTCCCTGCCATGTTCCATGAACATGAGCTCACCACACACAGGCAATTTGATGTTGTTCGCAACAGGCAATATCGTCATGCTAATTTTATTGTCAGTCGTGTTCAGGCAAATACTAATGCAAATGCCAACCTCCTGCTGAAGATTGCCAGGGCTTCAAGGAAAAGACAACGTTCTATGGCTGCCTCTGTCAAACAGATTGCAAGGCATTTCCAAGCACGTTCATCCAAACATCTGTGAAGACAGGATAAACGTGAGGGGGAGAAAAATACAACACTCAGCCTTGCATCTGCTGAACAAGGCTCATCATCAGCTAACCCCACCATCACACATGTTCCTCTCCAAGTCATCACACCTATTGTAATACCTGATGATGAGGATAATACTCAGGGGGAGCAACAAACTCAAAATGGAGCTGACTCATCAAAGTCTCTGGTTTTGGTTAACACCAGCAAGCCTGAGGATGATGATGAACCAGCTGCCAAGAAATTAAAATTCACTGTTAGCTCTCTCCCCAAAGCTATTCAAACTCAGGCTCAGACAACATTTATCAAAAGAGCTGATGTTTTGAAAAACATAAGTGTGGAGTCCTCTGTCTCGAAGAAAGGAAAGGAGATAGTTTTGGTTGACACAGATACCAAACTTAAGAAGATAGCTGCGATGCTAGAGACAGGAGGATCCACCACAGACCTTTCCCAATTCTCAACCTTTACACCTTCCGATGAGATTCCTTTAACCCCTGAAGAAATAGAGCAACAGGCTGAAGTATTCAAAAGATTAAATGAACTCAAGACAGCCAAAGAATTGAATGAAGCTACTCTGAGGAAGATGACACCACCTGAAAGGGAAAAACAAAAACAAAGGTTGAGGGAAATGGAAGCAAAACGCGCTGAGGCTTTAAGGAAAGTCAAAGCTGACTATGATGCCTGCGTGAACAAAAGATATGCTTCTGGCAAGATAACCAAGTTCAAATACACCATTCATAAATCCACAAACACCCCACAGATGATCTTATGGAGGGAAAACCAACAGGGAAATATGGATGTGTTTGACAACTTCAGGTTAAAGACACTTGGGTTATCAGAATGGTTCGAACTTGAAGCCTTAGCTGCCAAAAAGACTGGACAGGCTAATTTTCTTCTGCTTAAGACTCTTAAGGCCAAGTTTAACTGGATCAAGGAAACAGCTGCCAAACTTAAAACTGATCCCCCACCACAGCTTTTTGAACAAGAACCCCCAAAGACTGGCAACAAAAGGAGAAGGATTTCACAAATTGTTAATGAAACTTTTGTTACTGAAGATGTTCAAGTGGATGGCATGCACAGGGATTTGATCCTCCCCAATGGTATTGTTGGCCCTGTTGATGGTCAGACATACACAGAGCCTGAAAGAGGAATGGCATTCATGAACAGGGCTTGCCAGTATGCTTTTCAAAGGGAAGATAAGCTGTGCTTAGCTTCAACTATTCAGCTACTCTGTCACAAGAAGTCTCTCAAGATCAACTCAGAGTATTCCAAAAAGTTTGCAAAGACTTTGCAAGATGAAATTGATAACAGATTGGACTTTGCTGAAGCTGAAGAAAGAATTAAAAATAATGACTATTGAAGATGTTCACAGCCCTTTTTACCTTCATCTTTTATTTTGCTTATGTAATGCACTTGTAATTTTTCTTTAAGTCTTAATAAAATCATGAGGTATGTTTGTTTAGATCTGTTATGTGTAAGAAGAAGCTGTTAACTCACTTTCCTTAACTTAGTTAGATCTAGCATTATTTATGTTCAAATAGGGGGAGATTGTTGGGAATCTAAACTTGTTAGATTCCCTGATCATTGATTTAAACATAATTAGGCTGTTAGATAGTCCCTTGCCTGTGCCTAGGAGGCAGGCAAGTTTCGCAAGACTCACAGAGATCCTAGTCTCTGTGAGCAACCTCAGAGGAGTCCATGTCAGAGACATTGTCAGGGAAGTCGAAGATTACCTGAAGACATACTCATTGGCTGTGATGGATAACAGCCAAGATGTATCAGGGACTCTGAGGGGTTGAGAGTTAACAGGGGTGGCAATACCCTGATAACTCTCAGCACACTTTGGACATGCCATTTGTGTGTTCGAGACTATGAAGAAAAAGGAAACTGTTTTGACAACTGTTTCCTTAAAGCATAATGGAAGACTACCAAGATAGAAGGACATCATGTGACTGATGTGGGAACTTGTAAAAGCTTGTGTAGTCACCATCAAGTACTGTTTAGTTCAAACTCGTAACACTATAAATAGGATGTGTATCCATGCATTAATGTTCAACACTTTGAGATATTAAGAACATTATTGCATATAACTTAGTGAATCAAACAGCTACGACTGTATTCATAAGTTAAGGTTTATTGTTGTTCAAAGTGTGCACAACACATTGTCATCAAACTGTGTTATCCATAACACTTGTAATTCTTTATTATACAATAATAAGATTACGTTTGAAAAGTAATAGCTTGTGTTGATTAAGTTAAGATTAGGGTTTCTTGCATTGATTAGGGATTTACAGGAAGCATGCATTCATCCATCGTAGCACAAGTTAAAAATATTTCTTAACTTAAGTCTAATCTTGTTTTAATTTATGCGTGTCAAGTTTTCTAAGTTAAAGACTAATATAAAACCTAAGTGGAAGTATTATTAGTTTAGACAATACATAAAATAAATAACATTCATAACATGTTATGAATTATTATGAAAACAAGATTTTTATTTTAAATCGTATTTAAACATTAGACTAAATCAAAGATTTAGTTTTATAAATGGTTTGTGATTGGTATCAAGTTTAATAAAAATATTTGCAAGTTATAGCAAGATATCAAGCAAATAAGCAACCACACAACCACAAGTATGCAAAGCCTCGAGCCGATAAAAACCTATGCTTGATCTCATGAGCCATCACGAGGACCAAGAAGTCAACTAAGGGTAAGTCAACATAACCACAAAGTGGGCTCCCACTTGCTCCAAGACCATCAAGAGCAAGTAGAACCCAAAATGAACATGAGGCCCAAATCTGCCTAAATATTTCAGTCGACTTCTAGGACCCAAAACCCATAAAAGGAGTCTTTCCTAGCCTGAGCTCCAGTTGAGACTTTTGAAGGCCTATGAGTCGTGAATTAGCACACCAAATTTTGGCTTCTATCTCCTTATAAAACTCCGGGAAATCACATTTTAGTGCAGGTCACTCAGCAGCTCCGAATTTCACAATATGTCTTTAATTCTTTAGCCATTCCCATCCAAGCATCGGTTACAAATGATTTATGACTAAAAACATTTAACCTATCATTAACCTACTGTAAAATGCCCAAACAATGGCTATAACCAACATCAAAAACATATTAATGAAGCCGAAACAATGGCAAATTCCCAAAACTGAAATTAAATGCAAATCAACACACAACATGTCACATTTGGTTTAGGTTTTCATCAGCTTTGCATACGAAACATAATAATACCATAAGATTATGAATATAACAAGGTGTTGGCTAAGTCCATGGCTAAACATGCATGTATTTGCCATAGAAATAAAATTAAACAACAACAAACACTTGTTAGCCAACGAAATCGAAAGAATAATCAACAATTAATTAAACCCCCGATTGGTGCGTGTAACCAATCACCTTAGGACCTTAATACCACATTTTAGAAACCTTGTAATTATCATATATATATACAGAAAAGATGGTCATAAGGTCTGTTTAAAACCCTCTTCATGAATCGTTTCAAAAAAACGCGTTTTAGGTCATTTTACACGTACCCGGTAACAAACCCATTAAAGTATGTGTAACCCATGGCTATGAGATCATTAAAAACAAAATATAAGACCTTCTAAATATCTGTTATAAGTCTAAAATAAGTCCATATGGGCTGTTTTAAAATTGGTTTAACAAAACCATCAAAAACACTTATTTTAAGCCATTTTTACGCATACCCGATAATCATATGACATCATATGATGGCTCGTGATACCACTATAGGTGATTATCCATATAAACATGATATGAATAAATAATAAATGCAGCGGAAAGATCACCTACTAACGGATCCATAGAGTCATATGATTAATCTAAAGAAAAGGCAATAAAAGTATACCTTTGTAGCGTGATTCGGTAGGAACAAACTGAGACAATCACCAACACGTATTCTTATCAAGAAACCGAATGATCAAAATAGATCATCTCTATGAATATGATCCATACTACACGTCACCGTATACCAAATGGATGCTAGTCCGATAACCCGTAACTCGTCAACAAGTCTTGAATAATCTTGATTCAAGATTGTTTATCAATGAATAAAAAACACATTTTTTAGCCTTGTTTTGACGTCACAACTATATTGGAAGAAATAAACCATACGTTTTTGTTTGTTCTCATTTTTGTAAAATGATCAAAACCAAATCACTTTTCAAACCAAATGTATTACCTATCATTTAAGCCACATTAATATGGTCATTATGGCCTTAAATGGGCTTTTATGATTTATTTGTTCAATTTCATATTATTAACAATTCTATAGCTTAGTAATAAAATTCCAATGGTTGTCTCGAGTTACAAAAGTTATAAATATATCGTAAATACAATAGACACGATATATTAAGTGCTACCTCTATGTATATGTGTGTGACCCCATAGGCTCACATGTGTCTAGCCATATAATTAGTTATTATGACACGAGCAAACTCCAACAATTAGCTGACATGTTTACAAAAGCTCTTTAGAAAGAGAGGTTTGCGTATCTAGTTAGGCAAATTGGTATGAGATGTTTGACTCCAGCAGAACTGAAGATTCTGGCAAAGAATCCTGCTTGATTCATCTATCTAACATCTACTTGTAAATATTAATGAAAAAGAAAAATACAAAATTAAAAAATCTTTGAAAATCCAAAAATATTCTTCTCGACATGTCTTTCAGTATCGATAATATGGACGTGCCTAGAAATTTCGCTCAATAACGACACGGGTATGTACATAAAGCTCGAATGAAAGTTGTAAATATTTTTAAAAACATGTCATTTCTATCTTTTCGAAAGGAAATTGTCTCTTTTGGACAATATTTCCAACAACGGGTAGAGCAATCTATCTCGGGTTGAGCTTGTCACAAAACATTCAACGTTTTGAGCTCAACACAATGGCTTGTAATCACTTTCAGATTGCAACCCGGAACTATATTCACGGGGGAGTGTACGATTTCGTGCTCTTACCTTTAGCAAAAGAATTAAATCTTCTTACACTTGAGTGGATTCGTCAAGAATTTCAAAGTCTATGAACTCAAGTTTATGCTTTAGAAAAACCTTTTCGACAAAAAGAATTGATTTTTCAAAAAGCGTTGAACATAATTTTTGTTCAAGAATTTCTCAATGATATTCAAAATCTTTTAAAAATTGTGTGTTCAACAACTCCTATCCTCAAAAGTTTAATGTGGATCAAATCCTTGTAATGACAATTCCATTGGATCAATTTTTGAGGGGGAACTTTCAAAATTTCATGCTAAGTTTGACACATTCTTCTCCCGAAATGTTTCAAGACTATTTTTCAAAATATATTTTAATCAAATTTGGTATCTCTAATATCAAACGATTTTATATATTAGAGATAGGGGAGAAAATGTGATTAAAATGTGATCTAAAGACTCAAGCACTCATGGTTTCGATCATATACACACAACATCTTTAATTCACGACGTTATTGGTGTCAAAAGGGTAGTTAGGTTTAAGTCCTATGATCCAACCAGAACCGGAGGGATATTCCCAGGGACAATCCAATAGATTATTAGAAGTCCTTAGGAAAGATAGAGTAGAATGTGAACGTAGCTGAATGCCGACTAAGTACTGATGCTAGCACTGGAACAATCACAATAAGGTGCTAGTAATGATGTCTTGGTAAGCATTGAAGGGGTTGAAGAATGAAAAAGAAATGTAAGGATAAAGGGTGTAAAGAAATTAGCCCTCCATACAACTTAGGCAGAAACCGGGTCAACTCATCATGAAGACAAACTCATCATGGACCCAGTGATGTGAAGCACAACCCTTTCCTAGCTACTCAAGATTCTCTCAAAAGAAGTTTGTTTTATTGTCACGGAGATCCACACGACTTCTATTGACTTTCTCACTCCGAGATAGTTGATATTGAACAGGTGGCATCTGCTCCAGCCTCCGAACACTAAAAGTGCACAAATCGAGTCTAGAGCCAAGAGATCAATCAAATCTCGTTAGGACACACGGATGAAGATCAAGAGAGTCCTACGCTATATCCTTATGATATTGCTAGAACACTCAGAGTGATACTACTTACTATTCACAATGATGAGTGGAAATCCTTCTAGTGTTAACGACAAACAGTACTGCGGTAGGTCATGTGTAAGATTCTTTATGAATTGAACATATGTAAAACTGAAAAGCAACAGTGGTTTGATTCTGAATTGATTCAAACTCATTTCAGGTTTCTACGCAATATCTTTATGGTCTTGCCAGAACATTCAAAGTGATATTCATTAATATTCACAGTGACGAATGGAAATCCTTCTAGCGTCAACATCAAACAGCGCTACTGTAGGTGACTTGTGAGATTCTTATGAATCAAGCTTGTGTTGACTGGAAAGCAACAATGGTAAGATTCTTAATGAATCAAACTTGTTCCAGGAATTTGAATTGACGACTTTAATCAAGAGGATATTTATCCAATTGATTCACTCTTTATGTTCGCAGTCTTGCTTTGAGACGGTCGAGTAAAGAGAACGGTTAGTACAGCCGCGAAACCCTGTCAAGGAGATTCTTAATTGAATCTACCTAATCACAGGTACGATATTTAATATCGTATAACGGTCTTCACCGACCGGAGGTAAAACGCTACCGATTAAGGACGAATGTCAAAGCCATTCAGCCCGTGTCTATGTTTTGTCTCGAAAAGGTGGCGTCACGGTGTACTCAGCAAAGTCAAAGATTCAAAACTACATATTCATGCCCAAAGACTTATTCAACAATTAATAGTGTGAGCATGTGGATAAAGACACAAGATCGCAAGATGGCAAAGACATGTCAAGAATGATTTGAAGATCTCAAGATAAAAGACTAAGTCAAAAGACAATGACAAAGGCTCACAGATCACAGCATGAAGGAACAAAACTACTGTTACACGTTCAAGACTCATTTATGACAAAATTCATAAATCTCCACTGGAATCCAAATATCAAAGAGGAATGACCTCACATTGGGGGAGATTGTTAGCCTCAAAATATTGAGTCAAACAAGAATGTTCGGTCATAGGTTTCTATTGAATTATTTATTAGAACATTGTAATAGATAGTTAAATAGTCGTGGTTCACGGGCTTGGATTTAAGCTACTTAAAGCCCAAAAGACAAGCCCAGTCCGAACAATATAGCCCATTATGGTTACATGTAAGCCCGACTATATAAGGCCCTTCCTAGCATGTTAGGAAGGGTGGATGATCATTTGTAACTCTAATCTTCTCTAATCTAATATTCACCAAGTTAATCATCTCTCTCACTACTTTCTCTCTCTAGGAATCCATCTCTTTTCATCTATTTTCTATCATTAATCATCATAATAATATGGGACAACAGGAACCATTATCTAGGACCTTGAATTATATGTCTGTCATTAATCCAGACATTGTGAAAAGGGATTCAAATGTTGTGGAAGAACCTATTGTTGAAATTACAGGTAAACAGGTTGCTAAGGAAGAAGGATCACATGCAGTCAAGTCAGGCCCCATACTTGAGTATGTTACCATTCCTATATGGACTGATGGGTTTGCACAAGCATCTGATGCTGCTAAAAAGGAGGAAGAAGGGCCACAAGAAAAGCCAGTTGATAAAAACATGCATGCATCTTAAGCGCTGACAAAGCCAATTCATATGTTGACAAGTTAAATTCAGACGCTGACAACCTGTTTGGACATTTATTCTCGTCACATACTTTTGAACATGGTGAACCTTCCATCCTTTATCAATAGGTTCATTCAAGTGTGGATGGGAGTGGAAATGAAGACGATATCGGCAACATGGAATCTAATATAGAAGACAACACACTATTTGGGGGAGTAATACTTACAACGGTGGCCAAAAATCATCCTCCTTCCCAAATCATTAGTGATGTTCAGACTCTTGTTCAAACAAGGAGGTCTCATCAGACTCAAGGTGGTTTCATTGCCAATATCCACAAGAAGGAATATACCCCTCTTGTGCAGGCATGTTTGTTTGCTTGTTTTCTGTCACAACAGGAACCTAAGAAGATTTTTGATGCTATTAAAGAACCAAGCTGGGTGGAAGCAATGCAGGATGAGCTTCACCTGTTTGCCATTCAAGATGTGTGGGAACTAGTGGATTGTCCAAGGTATGTTAGCCCTATTGGGACACGTTGGGTTCTTAGAAACAAGAAGGATGAAAGAGGGATTGTGGTCAGAAACAAGACACGTTTAGTTGCTCAAGGATATACATAAGAAGAAGGAATAGACTATGAAGAGGTTTTTGCACCTGTTGCAAGGATTGAAGCAATAAGGATTTTCCTAGCCTATACTTCTTGCATGGGTTTCACATTTTATCAGATGGATGTAAAGAGTGCTTTCTTATATGGCACAATTGAAGAGAAGGTGTATGTGATGCAACCTCCTGGTTTTGAAGATTCAGACCATCCAGATAAAGTGTATAGAGTCAAGAAAGCAATGTATGGACATCATCAAGCCCCAAGAGCATGGTATGGTACATTGTCCACCTATCTGGTGGAAAATGGGTTTAAGAGGGGCACCATAGACCAGACCTTATTTACCAAGAAGATTGGTAAGGATTTTCTACTCGTTCAGGTCTATCTGGATGATATTATCTTTGGATCATCAAATCCAAATATGAGTGAAGACTTTTCCAAGCTCACGACAGATAAATTCAAGATGAGTGCAATAGGAGAGATGAACTTCTTTCTAGGTTTACAAGTTCAACAGAAAGAAGATGGTATCTTTATCTCTCAAGACAAGTATGTAGCTGAGATTTTGAAGAAGTTTGGTTTTTCTCCACATGAAAAATGGGATAGCACACCCATGGGTAGGGAACACCCTTGGGGAAAGACTTGAGATGGAAAAGAAGTGGATGTCAGGAATTATAGATCAATGATTGAGTCATTGATGTATCTTACAGCTTCTACACCTGACATCATGTTTGCTGTGTGTGCATGTGCACGTCATCAAGTGACTCCCAAAGAGTGTCATCTTCATGCTGTCAAAATGATCTTTAGATACCTTAGGTGCTATGCCACCTTGGGATTATGGTATCCTAAAGATTCTCTATTGGAGCTTCTTGGCTATTCAGATAGTGACTATGGAGGTGATAAGTTTGATAGAAAATCCACAACTGGTGGATGCCAATTTCTTGGGAGCAGATTGATATCTTGGCAATGCAAGAAACAAATAGTGGTGGCCAACTCTACAACTGAAGCAGAATATGTTGCAGCAGCTGCTTGTTGTGGACAAGTTCTATGGATACAAAACCAGCTGTTGGATTATGGGTATAATTTTATGCATACCAAGATATTTGTAGATAATAACATTACATTATGCATTATTAAGAATCCTGTACATCACTCCAAAACAAAACACATAGAAATTAGACATCATTTTATAAGAGATTGTTTTGAAAAAGGTTTAATACATCCAGATAGGGTAGACACAGATGAAAATGTGGCTGATCTTTTAACTAAACCTTTTGATGTTGGGAGGTTCCAGTACTTGGTAACAAGTATTGGAACGAACAATCTCACCTAAATGTGTTTTTGAAATCATTGTATAGTTTGTACAGGATGTGTACAGTTATTAGTCTTTGTACAAGATTAGGATTTCCACTTTATTTTTCTGACGCTGACAAAGGTTATTTGAACGCTGACAAGTGTTAAAATGGCCACTGACAGCAATATGTTAGTTTTGTGGTTTTTGATCTAATCATACAGGCATTATGAGCATTGTGCAAATGGATACAGAGTTGCTTATGGATCTTTGGAGCTTACAAGGAGTGTGTTAAAGCTTATGGATGATGGTTGGAATGTTTACATTCCTATCTTGACATAAATTTTTATTACATACTTTTTATTTGGCAACTTTGTACATCATGGTTTAAGGGGAGGTTTAGGAAAACTTTAGGCTTTTAGGTGTTCTTAGAATACTCTTATCAGAATTCTAGATTGTGTCCACTGGTGAGTAAAATTTAGTTTTCTAATTTGTGAGGCACTGTAGCATGCAAAGTTGATATATTGTGCACGCTGCCAAGACTTTTTGGCCTAGAATTGGGTATGGTCGGTTGGGAGACTTGGGAATGTTTTTGTTGGGCTTACCTGGGAAGTTACAAAGGGTTTATATGAGGTAACTTCACTATTAAGAACTTTGGTTAGCAAGCGACATTTGAGGACAATTATGTCTATCTTGTTTAAACAAGTGTGCATGATTAGACAGTGCTTGCCACCCTATAGTCATTTTCAGTCTAAGAGTTATCTTCACTTGGGTAAACTTCTTTGTTAACATCCTTTTTATTTTAATTATTTTTATTTTTGGACGCTGACATATTTTCTTTCCAAACGCTGATAATACCAATTTAAACGCTGACATGGCAAATTTTCAACGCTGACAAGAATATAGCTGTTAGACGCTGATGTTTACTTTTTTACCGTTGAAAAACATTGGGCCTACCCAGTTGTTATTTTTGACAAAAATATGGGCCGTAATTTTAGATTGTGGTTTCCGGATCTTTGAAGCTACTAGGAATGATCATTGTTCATATGATTAACATAATCAAAGCGGAATTAGAACAACAACCATTAACAAGGTGTTTAGGCACAAATAACATAAATTAAAACAAATGGATTGTTCATTATATTAATAACAAACAATCACTAGACGTGTATACATTGAATCCCACGTCTAGTCGACACACGCTTTAGGTTTACATTGTATATGAAAGTTATGAATAAAACCTAAGACCCTTGGTTCCTTTTATAGTGTAAGGATTAGGGTTTACAAGAGATAAAATCAAATAAACATGTAAATCTTCTATTTAAATAAACTTATACATAAGATATTCTGCATGTTTATCTAAATAGAAGCTTCCATAGGCTTCTTGTCTACGTTTCTATCAATGCTTACATTGTACATGACAATGCTTGGATTGTACATGACAATGCTTGAGCCATCAACGCTTAGTTTGCTCTTGTCAACGCTTAGATTGCTCTTAACAACGCTTAGACAATATCTTCATGTTTTCTTCGTTTTTGAGTTTCTGCCACATCAACTTTTTGACCCAACAATCTTCCCCTAGTTGATGTCGGCAAAACTCTTTGTGTATCTCTTGTAAGTTGTACATGATCTTCAAATTGCTTCCCCTCAAGTGTAGCATGTATGTCTTCCCTTTTTTGTCACATCAACAGGGAAGTAAACAATGTATGCAATCTTTGAAGATTCTCCAAATGTAGCTCTATGTAATGATCTTGAAGAAATAAATAAAGTATTCTTGATGTAGAAGTAGAATAACCTAACCTTGTGTTCCATGTCTTGTACTATCCATGTGATGAAGAACTTATACTCATGGTACAAAGTATAAGTATACCTCGATCCGTTTGTCAAAAATCCTCATCCTATGTGAGACACTGAGCACGATAATGTAACTCCTTCAAGTGATAGCAACCACAACTGCTAGATTTTGACAAGTCTTCATCACCAACAATGTAAAGCACGAACAAGTTATCTTAGAAGTCAGTGGATGGAAGTGCATGACTTTAGGATATGATAGAACACAAACTCGCGAAAATCTTCTTCAATCATCAAACTTACCATAAGAATTCTTCCCCTTAAGCCAACACCTCTTCATGACGACTCTCAATCTCACGAATTGTTGCTAACTTGCTTTAAAATCATTAATCCTTTTAAAAATATCCGAGCCATAAATATCAACATGATATTCTAAATAAAACGGAGATTCCATGTACCTTCGTGTGTATTTTCCTCCTTTTTGTGTGCTAAAAACATACTAATTTTCTCAACAGCAGCTATTCTTTTGTTATCCGAGAACCTTCATTGTCCAATATCTTAATCGCATGCATTGTCAGATATCGGACAAAACCTATCAACGCTTGAGCAAGCGTTTCTCGGATAACTCATGTCAACGCTCTCTGTCAGCGTTCGACTTATTCCTGTCAGCGTCGAATACATACCTGTCAGCGTCTTCCTCATTCTTGTCAGCGTTGCCCAAAACTTGAATTCTTAGCACAATTAACTTGTACTTGACAAACCCACATATTGTGTTTAATAAATCCCATGTCCATATCACTTATTTTGTCACGACCTGGTATAAACATCTTTTTCATCTTTTGAGCTTTGCTGGTCATTGACTGAGCCAAAATAAATAATATATTACTTCTCTTGAGTCATTTATCAATCGTATATAATACTTGGACAACTGCTTTGTTGCACCCCATCAATACATATCACGTGAACCCCTTTCTTGGATCACAAAACTTGCGTTCTATAATTCTTTTGATAGCCTCAGATAGTAAAACAAATGTAGCACACACTCTTGGACCAACCAATCATGATTCAATCACCGTGTGAACACAAATCTTGATCTCACGTCACCATCTTAATAGCTCTTTTACTTCTAAACTTGTGTCTGCTGTAGCTATTCAAAAATCATGCAACATTCTTGCAAGTATTATATCCCCATGTGAAGAATATAAATCTTGGCCCATGTGACATTGATCCAATAATAACATCTGAATACGTTTGACCTTGGGACCCACTTTTGTAAAAACAGTGTCACACATCAAACGTCCCTTTTTATTCCGAGCAGATCCAAAACAACAGATATTCCCACATTAAATATCACACGTCTTGTACCATATCCCTAAAAACTAGGGATTTAAAAACAATACTAACCATGTAGTATGATTCTCACAAGAATCGTCGTCCAAAGTAATATCCAGCTTTAGAGTTTAACAAACCCTAATGATAATCTGCTACTGCTTTGAATGACCAGGAACATCTGCAACCTTGTGATAGTTTAGTTAACCTTCCATTGACGCATATCCAATCTGATCTGCTGCCTAGGGTTTAACACATCAAACCCTTCATTCGAATCGTGTATCATCACATGTTATAACAGCCTTCAATACCCATACTTTTCTGCTTTAAATTCGATTTAGGGTTTGAAGAAACCCTAATCATGATTTCATGTGAAAGCAGAAACTTGAGTACCATAATCAGCGAACTTCGACTTTAAATAACTTCTTCATTAGAGATCAAATCGATGATCCCTTCGATGAGATTCTAGACACAAGTGCCAAGAATCTACAGTTCAAAAATCACGAAGATCCAACGGTTAACGAAGGAGAAAACGTGTTTTGAACATGGCTGTCCACAGAAAACTACATATACTCACTACTGACTTTGACGCCTAATAACTTTTGATTGGGGATAAAACTCGACAATCTCTCCAGTGGATGTCTAGATATATGTGTATAGAACACACACAAGAAATTTCATGACGATCCAACGGTCCAATAAAACGTTATGACCTTCTGAATACTGTTGCGCACACAAAAACGTCCAGAAAACCCTAGACGGATTTTTCTTCTTTTCACCATACACGAACACCTTGTTGGTCCTAGCATCACGAGCCACGAGGCTCTGATACCAATTGTGGAAACCTTGGTTTCAGGATCTTTGAAGCTACTAGGAATGATCATTGTTCATATGATTAACATAATCAAAGCGGAATTAGAACAACAACCATTAAAAAGGTGTTTAGGCACAAAGAACATAAATTAAAACAAATGGATTGTTCATTATATTAATAACAAACAATCACTAGACGTGTATACATTGAATCCCACGTCTAGTCGGCACACGCTTTAGGTTTACATTGTATATGAAAGTTATGAATAAAACCTAAGACCCTTGGTTCCTTTTATAGTGTAAGGATTAGGGTTTACAAGAGATAAAATCAAATAAACATGTAAATCTTCTATTTAAATAAACTTATACAGAATATATTCTGCATGTTTATCTAAATAGAAGCTTCCATAGGCTTCTTGTCTACGTTTCTATCAATGCTTACATTATACATGACAATGCTTGGATTGTACATGACAATGCTTGAGCCATCAACGCTTAGTTTGCTCTTGTCAACGCTTAGATTGCTCTTGACAACGATTAGACAATATCTTCATGTTTTCTTCGTTTTTGAGTTTCTGCCACATCAACTTTTTGACCCAACATTGGTAACTTTTAATTAATGAATGAGATAAGTTATATATTTTTCAAGATTGTCATGATTTCTTTTTGAATATAACTGCCTCATTTTTCAACCTATAGTATGTTTTTACCTCCCCAATAAATACGCCTATTTTCTTTCAAACAGGGTAACTGCTATTTCTTGTCTAACTAAAATCTCTCAAACCTTCATATCTCCATAATTTTCATATCACAGTTTTCTATCATCAATCTTCATGGCACCAAAGTTTAAACTTGCTCAAGTGGAATTGGGATTCAGAACCAACACAACATGGTGGCTTACTTGGAAGCTGATAATACTCTGCATCCCCAATACACTCAGATGATTGGGTATTTGAATGCGTCTCCTTTAAGGTATGCAGTTTCACATACTCCTCTTTCCCTATCACACACATTAAACAGTTTTGGAACACTGTCAGTTCCTCAACAGTTAATGGAGTGATTACATTGACGGCTACTGTTCATAGGGCTCCATGGGTGGTTACTGAAGCTTTGGTTCGCCAAGCTTTACATCTTGATGATGTTGATGGTATAACCACCCTTCCCCTCACAGAGCTAGAGTTAAGACTCCAAGCTTTAGGTTATGCTTTGCCCCCAGTAGGCCATTTAAATGAATATACCAAACAACAATTTCCCCCAGCTTGGAAGTTCCTTATACATGTCATCCTACAATGTTTGAGTCCCAAATGCTCCTCACACAATGAAATCAAACGTTCAATCAGGAGTGCCATTGTTTGTATTGCAACTGGGCAAAGATACAATTTTTCAAAATTGATTTTTGATGGCATGTGTCACAACAAGGGTAACAAGATGACTCTTGCTTACCCTAGGTTTTTACAAATGGTTTTTGATATGTAAGGATACTGCAACAGGGACCATGACCACTTTTATGAGGTCCCTGTTCAAAAATAAACAGTTTTTGGGAATATGAATTCACCACCATACAAAGACTTACCACTCACCCCAGCCATGCTTGTTGTCATTGAGGCAGCAACACACCCTCAACCTCAACCACAACCTCAATCAGACCCATTACCAGAACACCCTCCATCACCCTAACACATGGACATTGACCCTCAACCAACAGGCGCTGACAGTCATAATGTGGGCGCTAACACATCCAACCCAAACGCTGAGTCTATTTTACCATACACCCAAACACCCCCTCACACCCAAACAGACCATCATTCCACTTCCTCTTCTGAACTACCTGATTTTAGGTTGGAAAAACACCAAAGGACTGCTGGAGTGTTCTCCTCTAGTGGTCCTAGCCATTTAGCAGAGAGAACCACCACCACAAGTGTGGTTGGTGACATGGGTGGGGCTGTAACTATTGACTATGGCTTAGTAGCAGGTCAAGCTAGTCCTAACATCATTAAGACCCCATCCATGCCCGATGAATCTCTTTTGGGAGGTCAAATTCCCATCATAGAGGAGGGCAGATTAGAAACTTATACGCTTTTGGAATTGATGGCGGTTTGCATTAGCTTGCAAAAGCAAAATGCAGACCTTGTACAAGTTGTCACAGGTCAAGGCCTCGAACTCAAGACATTGAGGGAGAGGATAGTTTTTTTGGAGGCTGCCAATGCTAGGAGAAGGCAGGCAAGAGTCCTTTCATCAGGGGAGTTACAAAGGGGAGGAGGATGGACCAACTGAGCCATTCAATTTGAGTGACAAGGTCTCACAAGAAGAAGAAGGTGGTTCTTTTAGAAGTAAACATGTGGAAATAGCTGAAGCCTTGACCAGTTTGAAGGAGAAGCCTGTTCTTGATGTTTCATTATTCACTCCAAAGAAGTTGTCGTTTTTAGAGATGATTGAACAAGCTACCAAGTCAGCCGCTGACATTCAGAGTTTGAGCGCTGACAAGAGCAAAGAAGCGCTGACATACCTACAGGTATGATTGGTGTATCCCAACCACCAGTTATCATTAGGGATGTTACTACACAAGTGCCAATAACAACTTTACCATCTATTGGAGCAAAAGACAAGGATAAAGGGATTTTGGAAGAAGTTGAGGTGCCAAAGAATGCAACCTATGTACACTATGATTCAGTTTTGGCTGCACAATTGCAAGAACAGGATTGGACTACCACAAAAAAGGCTAAAGATGGTAGTGATGGTGATGAGAGCTCAGATTCTAGTGTGATGATTCTAGAAGAGCCAGAGAGATTGGAGTATAGGGAGGATGACTTAGCCAAGGAAAGGCTAAGAGAATTGAAGATGAAAGTATACTTTGACATGCCTGAAGTTAGAGAAATGTACTTTGCATGGGAGTCTAAGGTTGAAGAGAATCTAGATATGTCTATTACTGGACAAATTTGGGGTTTGGAGATATTGTTGAGAGTTCAGGAAGATTGCAAGGTAATTTTGAAACACAAGGCTAGCAATGTGCTTTCTGAACTCAAGAGGGGTATAATGGAGTTGTACTTTATGCTACTTAGGTGTCATCGAGGTGGATGGACCTATGAAATGTTAAAGAAGCTTTCATTTGAAGAATTGGAACATCATGCTTATCCAATTTGGGTACGAGTTTGTGAGGAGAATACTATAAGGCTTCTCTCAACTGAAAGGAGAGAAGAGATTGAGGAGAATATGCAGATCCAAAGGGCTTCTATTTCACCAAGACCAGTGAAGAAGGGAGTTCCCATTGAATTCCCAGTTCTTGATCAATTGAATCCTAGTGAAGCAGTAATTAGAAAGAGTATTAAACTTTCACCATTGGAGGCTTCAGATGTTGCAGAGGTATTACCCTTGGATTTCAAAAACCCAATACTTAATTATGAAGAAGATGCAAGTGGGTTCTGGATGATCACCAGATATGGCAAGAAGGTACATACTTTTACTTCCTTGATCTTATTATTTTCAAGCATCGATAGAGAAGACTTGGTAGATCTATGGAATTTGATGAAGACCAAGTATGAGGCTGAAGCACCTACTTCAGCCAATGGAATAAAGATATGGACCGCATTTAGAAGAATGATTACACCAGATGAAGCAGATCCAATATGGTTGGATCTGGATGATATCAGTGGGTTACAATGGCGTCTACATTTAGCAGCTGGTGTTTACCATCTAAGCACTACAAAGTTTCAGAGTATCTTCTTGTGGATGCTCAATATCCTATGTCCAAGGATGTTTTGAAGAAGATGGTGTCTACACAGCTAGAGGTGGATTATACTAGTGATGTTAGCAAGGATTTAATTAGATTTATTTATTTTCTAATTAACAAGTAATCTGTATTTGTAAGAATCCTCCTTGTACTTAGTTTTTATTCAGAAACTTGATTACTAGAGTAGATATCAAGTTTATGGGAGGATTGTTGGGAATAAAATGAGCTAAGTCACTCAGACGCTGACAAGAGGAAATTGGACGCTGACAAGAGGAAATGAAGCGCTGACAAATCAAGCACTGACAAGAAATATTCAAGCGCTGACAAGAAGAAGTCCAACCACTGATAGGAATACTTATTCAACACGTTTAATATTTGAAGTAAAGATATACTCAATATTGTATTTTCTGTATTTATCTTTACCTAGAATAGTTTATAGGTTATCCATTTGTACACGACTCCTTATGTTATAAAAGAAGGTCGTAGGGTTTGTAGTTTATACACATTATTCAGTTTTCATAACTTTCATTGTAAGCAAGTTCGATCATCAATCTAAAGTGAAAGTTTGGTTTAACTGTTTGCTTGTTCTTTATTCTAAGTGTTAATTCCGCATAACACTTGGATTGTTCATAACAACAAAGTTTCTCTACGTGTTAAACTTGATTCAATCTCGTTAACACAAAGCTAATAGATCTAAGTTTGGGATCAACACAGATATTGGATATGGATTCATCCCCTTTTCATTCTCTTCCTTTGGGGAACTTGAGAAGGACGTAATAACCTTACTAAAACGGATCTGAAAGTTCTCTATGACTCAAGACATTTGTAAAACCCGCATTCTTTTACCATGAATAGTACCCTTAAGATCGTACGTACCAGATTAAAACTTTCCTATTATAGCATGATTACGATTACGTGTTAGGATTTTACTTATTACCTACGTGTTAGAACACGATAAGTATTTATTATGCACGAACACGCAATAATTATTTGACAATAATTAATCACGAACATGCGATCACGAAATCATGAACGTAATTAAATCACGAACAAATATTAATTACGTATATATATTTATTATGAGCGTGAATAAATATATTAGGTCAGGGTAAATATTTAACGAGAACACACTAAACACGAAAACAAATAAACACGAACGAACACTTAAACAACGAGACACGGAAAACGGTACGGGTACCCCATGTGGGGCCCCCTACCCGCGGCAACATTAAGGAGATGGGCCAAGCCCATCTCAAAATTTACTAAGAAGGGGTTATGGTAAACTTTTGCTAGTCATTTTCACATTACAGTAAACTTAAACAAAAACCTAAAAGATTTTTCTCCTTCTCCTTCTTCCTCTCTTGTGGTCGCCGCACATAAACACCAAAAAGGGGGTGTTTAGTTGAATTTGATCTTGAATCTTGTACGTGTGTTCGTGTGTGTTCATCCTCGTTAGATCCACGCATTCGGTATATTCTTTTAATCCTTTTTCTTTTTTATTTGACCTAATAAAATAATTAAGAACATGATGTTTTTAAAACCTAATTAAAAACATAGATCAAACATGTAAATGGTTTTTGGGTAAATCAAAAAGGAGTTTTTTAGGGGTGTTTGTTTGGTCGGCGCCTAAACCGAACCCCAAGGGGGTCTCGGTTTGGCTAATAAACCACCACCGAGACCATATGGTCCCGGTTGGGTGGTGTGGGTCCCACGGCAGCAGCAAACCAAAGGGAACCCCGAAGTGGTTCGGGGTATGGTGTCGATTTCATGTCCGGTTCATGGTTTCTAGTCAAGATCCGGTTCACGATTTATGTTAAGATTTTTTTTTTATAATCATATGTTAAAATTAAATTAATAAATATGACATGATTAATTTAATAAACATGACTTAGGTTATATTTAATTATTAGATCATGAAATTATTAACCTAAGTATTTTATATTTTCTAAACTTATAATTAATTAATTATTTAAAAACCATGGTTATAATTAATTAATTAACATGACTTAGGTTATATTATTAATATATAATAATACATGTTGTAACCTAAGTATTTAACTTTATTTAATTAAAAACATGATATATTTTAATTAAATACTTTTAAACTATAGTTTATTTAAATTACATGAAATAATTAATAAACTATACATTATATCATTATGACTTAGAAAATAATCAGAAAAACACTTAGGCTTATATACTTAGCTTATTTAACCATCTTATATCTAATTATGAAAACTTTCTATTTTTAGAAACGTATTTAATTCAGGCAGCTAATCTATTTAGGGAAACTTATTTAATTAAGGCAGCTGATCTATTTATGGAAACTTTCTATTTTTAGAAACTTATCTATTTTAAGCAGTAATTCTATTTTTGGAAACTGTCTATTTTTGGAAACTTTCTATTTTTGGAAACTTTCTATTTTTGGAAACTTTCTATTTTTTTTTTTTTTTTTGTTTTTTTTTTTTTTGGTAACCGTGATTTCCGACTCATTTGCCGACTAATCCACGGGGTTTGAGTCCACCGCCACACAGACTCAAACCAGGTAAAGCCCTCCCTTTTCAGGAGGTTGGCGTGGCCACTTCAAGGTTGTTTGCACCTAGTGCGAATTGAACTTGAAACTTTCTATTTTTGGTAACTTTCTATTTTTGGAAACTTTCTATTTTGGAAACTTTCTATTTTAGGAAACCTGCTATTTTTGGAAAGTTACTTATTATTACACAGTAAGTATAATAATACATGAAATACCAGAAATACTTAATCAGAATAGACAGAATATAAGATAAACACAGTTTAAGGCTTTAAACAGTAAAACATGATAAGAACATATAAAATAAGCTAAGACATGACATAAAACCAGCTACGTATTTAGTAAGCAGATACTTATTCATGTATGTATTTATGTAGCATTAGTGATACCGAAGTAGGATTCTCCTCAGTTCATCTTCTTCGTTCATTGGACATAAGCTACGGATTCCTGTCCTTTCAGTATGGACATTCTTTCCTTATTAGGATTCCCCGTATGCAGCCAAATGTTTTCCCGTAGTATAAGTTTATATGTTTGACTTGCTTATGTTTAATTTAGAATACATATAGCCATATACATGCATGACCAGTTTCACCTAGTTATGGAGGTACCATAACCATAACATTAGAGGCACTGATGTTATGACTTCACCACGGCGGAGTGATTGCTCGTGGCGTCCCTTCAGTTTTTGGCCATATATTATATTCATCATGTGGGGCGTATGGGTGCATCCTAGTTACATGTTTTTCAGCAGATTACTCAGTGTGAATGTGGTGTGTGCCTTGCATCCTTCACAAGGAGCTGATCCCTCCTACCCAAAACCAGTATATTAAATTAGAGGCAACCCCTCTAATTTGCATGATGAGGTCACCCCTCCAAGTATTCATGCACGGTGGATTTTCATGACCTATATTGGCTAATTAGAACATGTTAAACCGTTTTTATAAGATAAACATAAGGATTTTCAAACTATAAAACCAGTTTTACCAAGACTTAACCAGGTTATTCGGGATTTAGTTTCTTCCGCTGCTATATGTCATATGCTTATCCTATTCATGCTTTATTGTACATCCGTGCACTGAGTGTATTGCTCAGCCGTTTTCCTTTTCTATGTTCCCAAAACGACAGGTACTTAGGGACGCTCGTAGACTTTAAGCGTACGTGCATATGGACTGGAATCTTTCTAGCCATTCTTTCTTTATGCATTATCTTTACTTTGATACACTTGCTATGGACATTGTTTAGTCATTTCCTTTACAGTACTTATGTTTGTGTGTGATGAGCTTTATTTTTGGACTACCGATGTTTGATTCCGGTATTTTCCTTTTATGGTCATGTAATGTTTAGACATTTTTCCTTGTATGCTTTGATGACACGCCATAATTACGCGTGACATTCCATTATCAAAATGGGGTGTTACAACATTAGTGCACGTATTGCTCAACATATATTTAATCGGATTAGCTTTGTTATTGCTAAAGGAGTGGGAGCCCAAATACTATATCGGTTTTCTACTAATTTCTTGTAAATCCTATTATTATAATGAAGTGATGTTTATTAAAAATAATAATAATAAAATAATAACACGTTCCACCATCATCCCTCTGTGTGGATGATTCACCATCTACTATCATTCATAACAACGTTCCATCATTACCTATCATTCATAACACGTTCTACACTATCACCATTACAGTTCTTAATTTCACGTATCATGATTCATCATTATTCATTCATCATCCCTTTTGATTGCGGTTCATCATCATTATTCATTACAGTTCTTAATTTCATGATTCGTCATTATTCATCATCCATATCCCTTTCTTGTTGTGGTTGTTTCGTCCTTCATCCCTTTCGATTCATATTTTTTGCTTCCATTATTGGATTCATCATTATTGGTTGTTTCGTCCTGGGTTTCGAGTGGTTGTTTATTGGATTCATCATTATTGGTTTTCAGTTATTGGTTGTTTTATTGGATTCATCATTATTGGTTGTGGGTCATTTTTGTAACTGGTTGTTTCGTCCTATGTTTGTATTTTGGTTATGTTCTTTGAGTGGTTGATTTTGTGAGTGGCTATGTGGGGGTTCGGTTGTGATTGATTTTGTGTATGGTCCGGTAATTTTTCGGTAGTGCTCTTTTGTTTAGGGTTGTTGATGACGTATAGTCCCCAGCCGGGTCATGGACCCGGCCCATGGGTACTACCCGTATCTGGCCCATCACAAATGGGTTGGGTTAATCTGTTAAGCTTATGGGCTTAAATGAATAGTGGTCGCATAAAGTGTGTGCGGCCCACAGCCCGGCACAGCCGGGACAAGGTTAGACAGAATCTCAATCTTATTAGGGTTGGGATTCATCCTAAAGTATAAGATATACACTAACCATAATTAGAAGATAACAATCAAGCTAATTATGGTGGTTATCTTATACTTGGGGCCGAAGTAAACAGTGAGCCCATTAGGGTTTCACTGCCTATATATGGAACCCCCAAGGGTTCCACAAAGGTATTACATTCTACATACTCTAAACCTCACATCCGATTCTTAACCCTAACCGATTACTTACTCTCACGTCGGAGTCTAATCGTGGGATACATTCCCACGGTAAGCCTAACGCGTGTTGCTTTAGTGTGCAGGATCTCAGCAAGACTATTCACTTGGTGCAAGAGCCGGAGCCCAGCCAACCCGAATTAAGCCTAATTCGGGTCTAGCAAGGATCATCCAACTTTTGTATCAACAAGTTGGCGCCATCCGTGGGACCAATACACTAAGCTAGAGCAAATTTCATCTTGATCTTTTTCAATGACGAAAGGACATCCGCAAGGAAATCCCAGGAACACGAATCCTGCGAATCGGAAGTCCACAGGGGACGGGATACTCATCCCCACCCAGTCCCCTATCAGCCAAACAGGTGGACCGAATAACCGAAGCGTTTTTCAGTTTTTGGGTGGGGCTGGCACGTCCGCTAATACCCCACCACCAACCATGACCATGGACAACCCTGACCCAAGGAATGCGCCTAACGCCCCTAACAAGGAGCCACGTAGGCCATCAATCGAAGAAGAAGTGGAAGTCGAACCACTTAGTGACGAAGACCTCGCTCGTGTTCTCACGCAGAAATTTGAGAGGATCGTCTCGGGTATCGCATCAAGGTTAAGCCTAGGGAGGAACCTCCAATCTAGGCTCAACTTTGGTAAGGCTGTATCTAGAGCCTCTCCTCAAAAGAAGAGGAAGGCGCGCCCACAAGAGCGAAACCACTTGGAGAAAAACTTGCGACCTCGGAATGTGTTCGAGCGCATAGGGGATCGCGTTATGCAGGAACTGCTACAATCTCATGAGGAAAGAGACAGGTCCGACGGCTCAGCCGAACGCCCGGTGTTGGAATCAACCAGGAATGATCGCCTCACCAGCGTTTGGGATAGGGTAGATAGTAGGAAGAAGGCTCCTAGCTCTTCTCACAAAAGGGGTCCTCAACCAAGAAGTGGAGCACCGCCCCCTTCTCCCGGCCCCTCGGGGTCGGATTCGGATGACCATCCCCCCAAGCATCGCCGACCTAGGCGTACTCCTCCACCACCATCAGATGATGAGGGATACTACGGTGGACCTTACTATCGTGAGGTGGAAGGGGAAGATCTCTCCCGCCCATGGTGTGATCCTAGGGAAGATCCCTTCACCCTCCGCATACGGAATTACTCCGAGGATAAGAAGCGTCGCATACCAACGTGCGTCAAAACCTATAATGGGTCTGGTGATCCGGATGACCACCTAAAGATATTTGACACACAGGCAAAGATCGAACGACGGCCCATGCCTATATGGTGCCAGATGTTCAATTCGACCTTGATTGGCAATGCCCGTGATTGGTTTGAGGGACTTCCTCCCCGAAGCATCGATAGCTTCAGTGAGTTGCGCACCGCGTTCAAAAACAATTATAGTCGGCGAAAGAAGTATAATAGGGATCCGGTCTCATTGGCAATCGTCAAGCAACGGCCCAGAGAATCTACGAAGGATTTCACGGAATATTTTAATGATGAGTGCACGCGCACAAAGACAATGCCTGAGCTCCTAAAATTTTCTGATTATATGCATGCTATAACGGACAAGGAATTAATTAGGCGCCTCAATGACAAGCGACCGAAGAAGTATGACGACCTCATGGAAAGGGTCAGGAACTTTGTAGAAGGAGAACCCATGGTAGCCGCGGCCTATCCTATAAAGGGAAACCACAACTATCGATCGAACGACCAGCCCAGGAGGCAGTCGGGTAGTCAAAGCAACCAAGGCAATGGAAGGGGCTCGGACTACAAGAGTCAAAATAAAGGAGGGCGGTCGGATGACAAATTCACCCCTCTAAAGATGACTTACCGGGACATCTTGTTGACAAAGGGGGAGAACTTCCCAACGCCTCCCCCAATGGCAACTCTGGTGGACCATCGTCAAGTAAATCGCTTCTACGAATTCCACAACGACAAGGGCCACGGCACGGAGGAATGCATCCAGCTCAAGAAGCACATTGAGTCACTGATCAAGTCAGGCAAACTCAAATATTTGGTCAAGGATTGGAAGGATGGAAAGGATAACAAAAAGCACGATAAGAAGGATCCCCAAAAGGACAAACCTTCGACTATATACATGATCCAATCTTGGCAACGCCACACAAAGCAGAAAATTAGTCAAAAAATTCACGCGGCAGAGAAATCTCATTCCCTCACATAACGGCAAGTGACGTGGCTGATGCTCCTCTCACGATTGAGGTAAGCATTGGAACACACAATGTTCGCAGTATGTATGTGGATGCAGGGTCATCGGCGGAAGTACTCTATGAACACTGTTTCGTACAGCTACGACCAGAGATAAGAAGCCAATTACTACCGGCCACGTCGCCGCTCATTGGCTTTAGTGGAGACACTATCTGGCCAATAGGACAACTGCGTCTGCTAGTAACCATTGGGAATAAAGAGCATTCCACCACGGTGTGGATGAACTTTATGGTGATACGCTCACACTCTCCATACAATGGGATTATTGGAAGACCAGGCATCCTGGCCATATGGGCAGTTTCGTCCACGGCTCACGGTATGATTAAGTTCCCTGTTGAAGGGGGAATGGTTACTATTTACAATTTAATCATGCCAGCATCCGAATGCCATGCCGTGACGACACCAATCCAGCATGTTCCCATTAAGGAAGGATCACCGCCCCCCAATTAGAAGGTGGCAATTCATCCCGATTATCCGGAACAAGAGGTGTCCATAGGAGGAACGCTCTCGGATAACGGCAAGAGGGCCATGTGCTCTCTCCTAAAAGTGAACCTGGATGTATTCGCATGGGAGCCTAAGCATATGACAGGTATGCCGCGCTCGATAGCAGAACACAAACTTCAAATCCGCCAGGGATATCCTCATGTTAAGCAAAAGAAGTGTGGTCAAGCACCAGAGCGCAGTCAGGTAATACTGGACGAGGTACGGAAGTTAGTAGACGCAGGAATTATGCGTGAGGTATACTACCACGAGTGGTTATCCAACCCAGTCATGGTCAAGAAGCATGACGGGAGTTGGCGCATGTGTGTGGACTTCACAGACTTGAGTAAAGCTTGTCCGCAAGACTGCTATCCGTTACCAGAAATTGATTGGAAGGTGGAATCCTTATGTGGATACCCTTTCAAGTGTTTTTTAGATGCATACAAAGGATACCATCAGATCCAGATGGCGAAAGAGGATGAGGAGAAAACGGCGTTTCATACTAGTCAGGCTTGTATTGTTACACAAAAATGCCGTTCGGACTAAAGAACGCCGGAGCGACATATCAACAACTTGTTGATAAAGCCTTCGATTCCCAGATAGGCCGCAACCTTGAGGTCTATGTTGATGATCTGGTCATCAAGAGTCATACGGAGGAAGCACTTCTCCGTGATATCTAGGAGACGTTTGACACGTTAAGGAGAATCAACATGAAACTGAATCCAAAAAAGTACACGTTTGGGCCCACGGAAGGAATGTTCCTTGGCTATATGATTGATCCAAACGGCATCAAACCTTGTCTGGAAAAGTCGGATGCGGTGATACAGTTACCATCCCCTCGGACATGAAAGGAGGTACAATCACTAAATGGAAAGCTGGCCGGGATGAATAGGTTCTTGTCGAAGTCCGCGGAGAAATCACTACCTTTATTCAAAACACTCAAGAAGTGCATAAAGAAAGGAGATTTACGTTGGACAAAGTAGGCAGAGGAAGATTTTGATCAGCTTAAACAGCATCTCGCAGCCCTTCCCATGCTAGTGGCTCCCCGACCTAAGCAAGAGCTCATTATGTATCTGTCTGCTACACAAGGAGCAATAAGTGCAGTACTCATGACAGATAGGGATACAGTCCAGACTCCGGTCTACTTCATAAGTAGAACACTACAAGGGCCGTAGTTTAACTATTTCTCTATGGAGAAGCTGGTTTTATCATTGGTATACGCCACGAAAAGGTTACGCCGGTACTTCCAGGCGCACCCAATTGTGGTTATCACCGATCAGCCATAAAACAAATCATCTCCAAGCCAGACGTGGCTGGTAGGCTACAGAAGTGGAGCATTCTACTAGGAAAACATAACATCTCCTATAGACCAAGGACAGCGGTTAAAGGCCAAATCTTGGCAGATTTCCTAATTGAGAAACCAGAGGAGGACGGACCAATGGTACAACGAGAGGAAATTCTAGCAGAACCATGGGTTTTGTTTACTGACGGAACTTCGTGCACGGACGGGTCAGGAGCTAGCCTTATCCTCACGAATCCGGAAGGAATGGAGTTTACCTACGCCCTGCGTTTTAAATTCACAGCCACTAATAATGAGGCATAATATGAAGCATTGATTGCGGGTTTAAAAATCGCCGCTAGAATGGGAGTCCGCAACCTTGAGGCTTACGTGGACTCACGGCTTGTCGCGAACTACATTCTAGGAGGTTACATAGACAAGGAGGATAACATGGTTCGATACCTGGAGAAAGTCAAGTCACTCATATCTACTTTCGGGAAGTTTTCTATCAAGCAGGTACCAAGAGGTGAAAACAAGAAGGCGGATGCTCTTAGCAAGACTGCGTCTACAAGTTTCGCACACTTATCCAAGCAAAGTTGATATGAGCTTAAACTCATATCCTTTTATCAACAAATAACCCTAAAACATGAAGCAAAATACCAATTTATTTGGCAAAAACAGTGTTATGTGGTATGTTTGTGTTTGTGTACACTTGTGTAGGTAAAAAGATACATTTCCAAGCAAACAATGAAAAATCAAGCTCAAATGGATGAAAAAGACAAAGAAGGATCAAAAGTGACAAGACTTTGAAGTACAAGGACCTATCTTGACAAGTTATCAAAGTTGGAGGACTAAAGTGCAAATATTGTAAAAAGTCAAGATTCAAGTCAAACTTGGTCAACTCTCAAGTCAAGTCAGTCAAAGGACCATTTTGTTCAAGGATCAAAGTTGAAGGACCAAATATGTCAAAAGAATGAAGATTGTAGCTTAAAACAATAATCTGCCAAGTACAAGGGCTTGTTCTGCCAACTTTTGAAAGTTATCCAAGTTTGATCCATGTGACAAGGAATCTAGCCAATGAGAGAAAGGAAAAGGAAGCACACGGATCAAATAATTAATATCCACTCAGCCGCCTCACATTTATTACCAAATCCAAACAGTGCAATCCGTGTGACTGATTTTCAACCAATCAAATGCTTACACGTGTCATCTTCTTCAAAGGAAAATTTACCAGGATCGCGTTTTAGCTACAAGCAATTTCATGGAAAGTGTTCAACATCAAAATTGATCGTTTTGAAGAGATAAACACAATGGTGCAAATCAATTAACATGAAATCCATCAATGAAGAAAACCCCAATTCCTTGTTCATACCTTCAAAGTGCAATATGCAGAATTCTCCACGTGGCAAGCTGGGATTGGTTCTGACACGTCACCAACCCCAACAAACTCTTCCTTCATGTCTATAAATATCTGGATTAGACTTCATTTTCATTGGTAGCTTAAATTTGTAAAAACACCTAGTCTACTTTTCCTTTCCTTTTTCCCTCAATTTTACCCTAGCTACTCAAGAGTCTGACAAACTCTTGAGTTAGTTAGTTAGTTACTAGCTTCTAACGAACCTTGTAACCGTTTTTCCATTAATGAATTTTGAATTCAAGCTTTCCCGCCAAAACTGTTCTTATCATTCCAGTTCTATTCTTGCTGCATTTGGAAACTGTTGTTGCTGTTAAGTGTTTGTCATGATCATTGATGGATCATAACTGACATTGAAGGAGTTTGATTGTTGTTTGATCAGAATTCAGTCATTTCCATAGTTTTTGAAGATGTTCAAGCAGATTGATGATTCTTGTTGATTAGATAGCAGTTATTGTTGATTGATTGATTCCTAGTGATAAGGTGGTGGTTATCACTAGGGTAAGAGATCTCAGCGCTCCTCTTCTTCTCAAAGGAATTCTACAATAGGTTTTAAGTTTCTTGATTTTTGTTCCACTCAACAGTTAACTGCATGCTTTCTTTCCTAGAGTAATCTTGATGGCTGCTTGATAAAAGTTGCTTGTTGTTGCTGTTTGTTAGATCTTAGAGTGTTAGTAGTTTAATCTTGTTTAATTGTTCTTTGATTTGGACTTTATTCTAGTTAACTGCCTTGATTCAGTCATTTTTGTTCTTGTAATTGGTTTGTAGTTCTAGTAGAGTTAATTGAGTGCATTGAGTTCTATTACTTTTCATTTTGACCATTGAAGTTAGACTGCTATAGCTTTTAAGTCAGCTTAATTCAGAACTCTAAAAGCAATTGTAAAAAGTTGTTAACATCAGTAAAGGAGTGTTTGGGTGTAGCTTTAATAGAGTTTTCAAGTTGAGAGATTTGAAATTTTAGAGTTCATTTGTAGTTAATAAGTAGTATAAAAGAGTTTTCAGTCATTTACAAGTCAAAGACAAGGTCAAAAAGGCAAATGGCACTTAAAAAGTTTGGGTCAGTTTTCATTTAGCTTTGGTTTTAAGAACTTGTCATTTTCAATTGATTAGAACTCATTCATTTCTAAATGAAATTTCACCAAATTTGTTCTCAGTCTTAGCTTACATCATAAAGAATCAGAGTCTAAGAGGATTTTACACAGTTTACAATAAGCACTTAGTTATAAGCCAAAATCAGATATGAAGACTTAGCTCAAGTTTTTGTAACTTGGATTCTGAAAATTTGTATCTCAATATTCTCTTCATAAACTTAGCAATTTTTCTTCACAAATCCATTTAAGTAGTTGAGTTACTTGATTTTTGAGAAAATTAGTTTTTTTGAAAAAAGCTGGTCAACGCTTGGTCAACATAAGCTCAATTTTAGCTTAATTCAGTTTTAGAGCTTATTTCTGGATGAAAAACGTTCTGGTTTGATTTCCCATTCTTGAAATCAGTTGCTTAATCAGTTTTAATAGAAAAATCAAGTTGTGACTGATTAGATTTGGCTATAGCTTATTTTGTGCTTATTGATAAGCACTCATTTGCTTATTTCTCATTTTTAGCAAGTTTCCTTGGACACACGTAGCTTAATTGAGATTTCAAGAGTTTTGCAAGTTGTTTCATCAAATTTGATTGAGTATTAAGCTCAAACGAGCTTATTTTCTTCTTTGTCCCATTTTTGCTTAAATAGTTTTCTTTATTGCACTTTGGTCCTTTTAGTTCTGTCAGCGTTTAAATCTGGCTAATCTTCCATGTTTTTAGGGTTTGCATTATTTTAGTCCCTGGAGTTTGGAAAATTGTTAAAATCAGTTAGTATTTTGTTAGTTTGTTACACTTTTGGTTAGTTTGTTATAGAATTTGCATTTTTGATCCTTGTAGTTTACTGTTTTGCATTTTGAATTTCTATTTGAATAAAAACGCGGTATTTGCAATTTGTTTTACATATATGTAGGTAATATTTTTCCGTTTTGCAAGCATTTGATTGAATTAGCAAATAGATTAACCAAGCAAGCTTAACAACCAAGAACAATTAAAAAACCCGATATTGGTTGGACTTTCTATTAGCAAGAACTGAGAAAAACGAACTACATTATACTCAATTTCAAATGGCGCCGCTGCCGGTTCTTTGACTACACGAGAGACTATCGATTGACGGTTTTCATTGGCTTTTGGGATCCGTTCACTTTGTGAACGTTATTTTTACGTATCATAAATCAAAAACAAATAAAAAATCAAAAATATAAAAATATATAAAAACTAAAAAATTAACAAAACAATTCTTTTCCTAAAGAATTGACAAAAAAAAAATAAAAAATCCAAAAAGCAATCTTTTTCCTAAGAGATTGCAACCAAAAATATATATTATTGGATTCTCTCGGTTTTTATGTACATATAGTATTTTCCCTTAAAAAAAACTCATAAATACAAAAATAGTTTCCATATATTATTATAAGTAAATACGTATACGTATAAGAACAATCAATCTACATATCTTCCATAAGTATTGCCGAGGCAATACACCGTGTTGAGGGGCGTTCCGGTCCTTGACACGTGTATCGATCAAACAAAATAAAGCAAGAATAGATAAATACTCTCAATAAGCAACAATTCGAAGAATACGAACATTTAAGTGAATAGAAAGGCGATGTGCTATAAAATGCCATCTAAGGGTCAATAGGTACTTAAGTGCTTCGCGCCACCTAACCCCCCGTTCACTTGGGAGTATTCTAAGAAGGAAGGCTTCATTGAGGGTCTTGCACCCAAAGTAGTAAATATATATATTGTTATTTTCTTGTGGATATTTAATATTGAAACTCGAAGAGGATAATCCATTTCTCTTCAAAGTCACACTAGAGCTTCTCTCTCATTCCTCGTATTGAGTTGCATGCTCACTCGCGGGCGTGCACAAATACCGATTGGTGTACAACCTCTTCCTCCGAAAAGGAAGAAAAAGAGAAAGAGTAAGACCACCACCGTCCACCAAGCCGATCACGAGAATCGTGCTTTGACTCCACCACAAGAAGCCATGGCTATTGATAATCGTACTTTGTATGAACGTATGCAATCCAACATTCATGGATATTCTAGTGCCATTAAGATTCCCGACTTTCCCGCTAACACATTTGAGCTACATACATCTATGATCAATATGGTTGCTTTATCACCTTTCCTTGGTAAACACAATGAGGATCCTCATGCTCACCTTAAGAGATTCCTTTCACTTTGCAATACCATTAAGCATAATGGGGTTCCACATGAGGTCATTAGGTTGATGTTAGTGTCATTTTCCTTAGAGGGAAGTGCTAAGCATTGGTTAGACACCCAACCACCCGAGAGTATCACCACATGGGATGGTTTTACCACTAAGTTTTTGAACAAGTTCTTTCCTCCACAAAAGACTATGGCTTTGAGGACTTTAATTATGGGCTTTCAACAAAAACCTAGTCAATCCTTTAGTGATGCTTGGGAAGAGTATAGTGAGTTGTTGAGGCGATGCCCTAATCATGGATTGGATCAAGTTCACCAAATAAGTCTCTTTTATGATGGCCTTAAAGCTCACCACCAAGATTCACTCAATGCTTCCGCGGGAGGGAGTATTCTTCTTAAGACTTATCAAGAGGCTTTGGACATTATTAAGACTAAGGCAATGGTTCAAACAAACAATCAATTTGAAGAAAGGGTTCATGTTATCCAAAACACTTCTCAAACTCCTTGTGACACCCAACTTCTTAAAGAGATCCTTCAACAAGTCAAACAAGGACAACAAGAAATGACTCATGAGATAGTTCAAGCTTTTAAGACCGTTTCATTGAACAATTCTTCAAATAATGTGAATGTCATTGCCATTTCTTGTGTTACTTGTGGAGGTCCCCATTCTTATGAACAATGTGATAAGGTGCAAGGGTATCAAGGGGAATGCTATGCTTACCAAGAGGAACACCGTGAACACTTCAAGCCTAACATCAATCCAAATAACCTTTCTTACAAATCCCAAAACTACCTTTCTCCACCCGGCTTCCCACCCCAACCACCCACCCAAATTCCACAAAATACTCCTCAAATTTTACCAAGGAATCAAGGGCAAAGACCACCATACCAAGGCAATAACTACAAGGCATCCAATCAATTTCAACCTCAAGCAAATACCTTTTATCCACCATAACAAGGATTTAATCAACCACTTCCATTTATTCCCAATCAAGCATATGCTCCAATACCAAATCAAGCTTACCCTCAAGTTCCAAATCAAGGATATGGGATGCAAGAGACTCAAGAGTATGTTGACAAGAAAATGCGTGAAATGGAGAAAAGAATGAGTGACCAAATCAATAGGGTTTTAGTGGCGGTAACTCAAAGACCACAAGGGGCTTTACCTTCTAACACACAAACAAACCCTAGGGCCAATGTTAATGCTATTACAACAAGGAGTGGAACAACAACAAAGGATCCTTCACCTTCTAAACCTACTCTTGTTCAACCCACTTGTGCTCCTACTTGTGACAAGCCTTCTACTTCTACTCCACCTCCTCAAAATGCTCCTATTCACTCAAACACACCTCCTCAACCACCTCATACTTCTCCTTTACCTTCCACACTTCCCAATGAAGAAGCTAACAAAGACAAATCTTCCACCACAACACCTATTCCACCTACACCAAAACCTACTCTTCCATACCCTTCAAGGTTGAAAAAGGACAAGTTAAAGAACAAAGATGACATCCAAGTCTCCAATTTCTTAAGGATGTTCAAGCAACTCAACATCAATATATCCTTTGCGGAAGCTCTTGCTTATATGCCAAAATTTGTTAAGATGTTCAAGGATTTTCTCTCAAACAAAGAGAAATTGGTTGATTTGCCCAACACATCACTTAATGAAAATTGTTCCGCGGTGTTACTTAAAACCTTACCAACAAAACTTGGAGATCTGGGGCGCTTCTTGATACCTTGTAATTTTCCCGGTGTTGAAAATTGCATGGCTTTGGCGGATTTAGGGGCGAGCATAAATCTCATGCCTTTATCGGTTTGGAAACAACTATCTCTTCCCGAGCTCACTCCCACTAGGATGACTCTTGAACTAGCCAACCGAACCATAGCTCACCCCGTAGGTATAGCGGAAGATGTGTTTGTAGGTGTGGATAAGTTTACCTTTCCGGCCGACTTTGTAGTGGTCGATTATGACATGGATCCTAGAGTGCCTTTGATTGTTGGTAGACCGTTTTTGAGAACGGGTCGTACCTTGATAGATGTGGCGGAAGGAGAATTAATTATGAGAGTAGAGATGAGAGAGTGGTGTTTAAGTTAGGGAAAGTTTGTGATAAAAAAGAGGTTAAGGAGTCTAGACCTTGTGAGACTATTAACATTGTGGATGTGCTAGATGAAGTGTGTAATGAACACTTTCATGATGCTTGTAAAAGTGCTAGTGATGAGATACCCCATGTTGAAACCGTGGCCTCAATTGCTCCCTCTTTAACACCTTTTGGAGAGAGTGATTTCCTCTTGGAGGAATTTGAGTCCAACTTTCTTGGTGATGATGATTCTCCCATTAATTGGGAAGAAGATATTCTTACAATCCAAAAGTTGCTCAATGAGGACCCTATTCCTTCTTCTATTCCACAAGAGATTACCATTGAGGAACCTTCCATAGTAAAACCTTACATAGAGAGTCCACCTCCCATTGAATTTAAGGAACTTCCATCCCACTTAGAATATGCTTTCTTAGAAGGAAAAGACCAATTACCGGTGATTATTGCTAAAGAGTTGAAAGAGGATGAGAAAGAGCAACTTATTGAAGTTCTTAAGAAACATAAGAAAGCTTTAGCATGGAAAATATCCGACATAAGGGGAATTGATCCACATTTTTGTACTCACAAAATCCTTATGGAGGATGACTATAAACCCGCCATTCAAAATCAAAGGAGAGTTAACCCAAAAATCCATGAGGTTATTAAGAAAGAAGTGATTAAACTCTTAGATGCGGGTATGATTTACCCCATTTCCGACTCTCCATGGGTTAGCCCGGTTCATTGTGTTCCAAAGAAGGGTGGAATCACCGTGGTGCCTAATGAGAACAATGAGCTTATTCCCACGAGACTTGTGACCGGTTGGAGAGTTTGCATTGATTATAGAAAACTCAATGAGGCAACTAGGAAAGACCATTTCCCGCTTCCCTTTATGGATCAAATGCTTGAACGCTTAGCGGGAAATGAGTACTATTGTTTTCTTGATGGCTTTTCGGGTTATTTCCAAATACCCATTGACCCTAAGGATCAAGAAAAGACCACATTCACTTGTCCCTACGGTACATTTGCTTACAAAAGAATGCCTTTTGGCCTATGTAATGCACCGGGGACGTTTCAAAGGTGCATGATGGCGATTTTCCATGACATGATAGAGCAAACCATGGAGGTTTTTATGGATGACTTTTCCGTATTTGGAAACTCCTTTAGCTCCTGTCTCACCAATCTTGAGAGAATGCTTAAGCGTTGTGAGGAAACACGTTTGGTGCTTAATTGGGAGAAATGTCACTTTATGGTGAAAGAGGGGATTGTTTTAGGACACAAGATATCCAATAAGGGATTAGAAGTTGATCGAGCTAAAATTGATGTGATTGCTAAGCTTCCCCCACCCACCTCGGTTAAAGGTGTGAGGAGTTTCTTAGATCATGCGGGATTTTATAGGCGCTTTATACAAGATTTTTCTAAGATAGCTAGACCGATGACTCATCTCTGGGAGAAAGAGGCTCCTTTCATTTTTGACCAAGCTTGTTTAGACTCATTTGAGACCCTTAAGGAAAAATTAACTAAGGCTCCCGTTTTGGTTTCTCCAAATTGGGAATTACCTTTTGAGCTTATGTGTGACGCTAGTGATTATGCGGTGGGAGCCGTCTTAGGATAAAGAGTTAATAAGCATTTTCAACCTATACACTATGCGAGTAAAACCATGACCGGTGCACAACTTCATTACACTACCACGGAAAAAGAGTTGCTTGCTATAGTATATGCTTTTGAGAAGTTTAGACCATATCTTGTGCTTTCCAAAACCATAGTGTATACGGATCATTCCGCTCTCAAGTATCTTATGACAAAACAAGATGCTAAGCCTAGGCTTTTGAGATGGGTTTTGTTGCTTCAAGAGTTTAAGATAGAGATTCGTGATAAGAAAGGGGCCGAGAATTTAGCGGCGGATCATTTGAGTAGACTTGAGCATCCTTTTCAAGGAGATTTCCCACATCAAGAAATCAATGAATCCTTTCCACTAGAGGAGCTCATGTCTATCTCTTCCCAAGAGGATGCCACACCTTGGTTTGCGGATATAGCAAACTATCTTGTGGGCAATGTGCTTATTGAGGGTCTTACTTATCAACAAAAGAAAAAGTTTCTTAAGGAAGTTAAGTATTACTTTTGGGAGGATCCATATCTTTTTAGGCAATGTGCGGACCAAATCATTAGACGGTGTGTATATGGGCCCGAGGCATTTAAGATCTTAGAGGCATGTCATAAAGGACCTACGGGTGGACATTTTGGGCCTAACTACACCGCCAAGAAAGTCTTTGATTCGGGTTATTATTGGCCTTCCATTTACAAGGATGCCCAAGAGATGGTGAAATTTTGTGATGTTTGTCAAAGACAAGGAAAAATTACACAACGTGATGAGATGCCACAAAATTTTATCCAAGAGTGTGAGATATTTGACGTATGGGGAATAGATTTCATGGGACCTTTTCCATCCTCTAAGGGAAACAAGTATATACTTGTGGCGGTGGATTATGTGTCCAAGTGGGTGGAGGCTAAAGCCTTACCTACTAATGATGCTAGAGTGGTTGTAAAGTTCTTGAAACAATTGTTTGCTAGATTTGGTGTACCTCGGGCCATCATAAGTGATCGTGGTACGCACTTTTGTAATGATCAATTCACGAGAGTTATGAAGAAATATGGAGTGAATCATAGACTTTCTACCGCGTATCACCCTCAAACAAATGGTCAAACCGAGGTCACAAATCGTGGTTTAAAGAGGATTTTAGAGAGAACGGTGGGAGAACATCGAGCTTCTTGGTCGGATAAGCTTGATGATGCTTTGTGGGCGTTTAGGACGGCTTTTAAAACACCAATTGGTTGTACTCCTTATAGGCTTGTCTATGGAAAAGCGTGCCACCTCCCATTTGAGTTAGAACACAAGGCATCTTGGGCTCTCAAGTGGGCTAACTTTGATTTAAACCAAGCCGGTTCACATAGGAAGGATCAACTCAACGAGATGGATGAGTTGAGAGCCAATGCCTATGAGAATTCTTTGCTTTACAAGGAAAAGACTAAGAAATTGCATGATGCTACGATCAAGAATCGTGAGTTCAAAGTTGGAGAGCCGGTTCTCCTCTTTAACTCAAGATTGAAGCTTTTTGCGGGCAAGCTTAAGTCGAGATGGTCCGGTCCATTCACTATTGCTCAAGTGTTTCCATATGGAACTCTTGAGTTGTCCCAACCCGATGGTCCAAATTTTAAAGTGAATGGTCACCGTGTTAAACATTACTTTGGGGAGTACATTTCCGTTGAAATGGTCCAAGAGGTCCCCATTTTCCCCATGAATTAATTCATTGAGGGACGAGTCGAGCTAGAGACTCATTAACTCAAGCATCGTATAACTAGGTTTAGAGTGTTGTAGGTTAGAAATAAAAGCTTAGACTTAGAGATAAGTGTAGGGGAGACCTTCTTTTGTCTTCATGATTGTTTGTAGGGTGGCTCACTCATCTCATTCTTTGGAGCTTATGGAGGAGGCCCTTGTATCCGGTTCACTTCGTTACTTTAGTGAATTTTCATTGACACCGTGTGCTTTAACATGATTTCACTAATAGTTTTCCTTTCCTTAACTTGGGTTAAGCAAAGTCTATTCCTTGTCATAAGTGTAGGGGAAGTTTTTACACTTCCATGCTCTTAAACATTGAGGACAATGTTTAGCTTAAGTGTAGGGGGTCTTCTATCGAAGTAACCTTACCTAGAACTTGTCATTGTCTTGCATGATAACTTGGAAAATTGGATTTTCAAACATTTTTCAAATTTTTGATCTACTTTGGCCAACAAAAATATGCATTCATAATTTTTGCATCAATCATTTTTCATTTTGTATATCACATTTGACTTGTATATATTCTTTTATTTTTCATCAAAATAAATAAAAAGGAAAAATATAATAAAACATGTTTTAACAAGTTTAGATCTCTTTGACATATTAGGCCCGCCATGGATATTTTGACTCAACCCGAGTTTGCTTATCTTAGCACTCTCTAGCTAGTATCCTTAACCATGTAGTCCTTCATTGGTCTATTAGGCTAAGCATCCACCAATTTCATTCTTTGAAATTTTAAATTTGTGGAGAATGGGAAATGATAGAGTTGAAGCAAGTATAAAAGGGCTAGATAAACTTCATGATAATTACTTGTGGCTAAACCCTTCTCTTCTTGACCTCTATTTTCTTCGCATGTATATAATTGTTAATAAATAATCAAGTACGGTTTTAATTGGTTTGTAATCTCTTATGCATTTTTGGCTAATCATTTATGGTTGATATGAGTACGTCTTAAGATTCTAAGTTAGCACGTTTTATGTGTACTAGACTTATGTCATGCTCCATATTTAGCGGGTGTTTTTCCTTTTCTTCTTTTAAAATTTCTTTGTGAGGAATAAATAAAAATAAGAGCGGCTTATGAAAAAAAAAATGAGTGGCTAGAAAAAAAAAAGAAAAGAAAAAGAAAGAAAAAGAAAGAAAAATAATACAAGACTCCCAAGAGGGGCAGTGTGGTGTTAATTATAGTGACTATTGAGTTCCAATATTACCTTGACGGGTTGCGGGGATTCAATAGATTGCTCCAATCCAATATTACCTTGACGGGTTGCGGGGTTGAAGATCCAAAGTCTCAAAAAGATGGCGGATGTAAATTATTGCGTGAGTTTTATTTTTCTTTCCTTAGCGAGTGTGTAGCTACTTATGAAAGCATGACATGAGGATTTTACACATAAGGCGAATGACTTATTACTCTTGAAACGGACTTGTATTAATTGTGAGCGGTTTTTCAAGTAATGGATGAGAGGATTACTTAGGATTAAAACCGTGCTTCCTTATTTTTGGATTTTTCACTTCTTATACTTCACACTTGAATAAATGACAAATTTGCCCACAAGCAATTTGCTCAAATAATAACCGGTTCCACATTTAATTGTCATGAATAAGTTGATGCACTTTTTACTTGTGAATACAATGATCCCATTTTTAAGCTTGGTATGGGGAAAGTGAAACTTGAGGGTGATAAATGTCCATGGTACCCAAGCCCTAATCTAAGTCATTGAATTCTTTATGAGTTATTTCCATCAAAACCATTTCAAGAAAAATCAAAAAGATATAGATAGAATTTTATTTTGATTCATTGCATTATTAAAAGTCAAAATCATGCATCATTTAGTTTAGAGTAGTGTAGATGCATCTCATATGGCCAAGGTGGATTAATTATGAGGGAAATGTAAATTTTTGAGCCTTAAAATATAATATTGCATGAGGACATGACAATGTTCAAGTGTAGGGGAATTTGATATGAGCTTAAACTCATATCCTTTTATCAACAAATAACCCTAAAACATGAAGCAAAATACCAATTTATTTGGCAAAAAACAGTGTTATGTGGTATGTTTGTGTTTGTGTACACTTGTGTAGGTAAAAAGATACATTTCCAAGCAAACAAGGAAAAATCAAGCTCAAATGGATGAAAAAGACAAAGAAGGATCAAAAGTGACAAGACTTTGAAGTACAAGGACCTATCTTGACAAGTTATCAAAGTTGGAGGACTAAAGTGCAAATATTGTAAAAAGTCAAGATTCAAGTCAAACTTGGTCAACTCTCAAGTCAACTCAGTCAAAGGACCATTTTGTTCAAGGATCAAAGTTGAAGGACCAAATATGTCAAAAGAATGAAGATTGTAGCTTAAAACAATAATCTGCCAAGTACAAGGGCTTGTTCTGCCAACTTTTGAAAGTTATCCAAGTTTGATCCATGTGACAAGGAATCTAGCCAATGAGAGAAAGGAAAAGGAAGCACACGGATCAAATAATTAATATCCACTCAGCCGCCTCACATTTATTACCAAATCCAAACAGTGCAATCCGTGTGACTGATTTTCAACCAATCAAATGCTTACACGTGTCATCTTCTTCAAAGGAAAATTTACCAGGATCGCGTTTTAGCTACAAGCAATTTCATGGAAAGTGTTCAACATCAAAATTGATCGTTTTGAAGAGATAAACACAATGGTGCAAATCAATTAACATGAAATCCATCAATGAAGAAAACCCCAATTCCTTGTTCATACCTTCAAAGTGCAATATGCAGAATTCTCCACGTGGCAAGCTGGGATTGGTTCTGACACGTCACCAACCCCAACAAACTCTTCCTTCATGTCTATAAATAGCTGGATTAGACTTCATTTTCATTGGTAGCTTAAATTTGTAAAAACACCTAGTCTACTTTTCCTTTCCTTTTTCCCTCAATTTTACCCTAGCTACTCAAGAGTCTGACAAACTCTTGAGTTAGTTAGTTAGTTACTAGCTTCTAACGAACCTTGTAACCGTTTTTCCATTAATGAATTTTGAATTCAAGCTTTCCCGCCAAAACTGTTCTTATCATTCCAGTTCTATTCTTGCTGCATTTGGAAACTGTTGTTGCTGTTAAGTGTTTGTCATGATCATTGATGGATCATAACTGACATTGAAGGAGTTTGATTGCTGTTTGATCAGAATTCAGTCATTTCCATAGTTTTTGAAGATGTTCAAGTAGATTGATGATTCTTGTTGATTAGATAGCAGTTATTGTTGATTGATTGATTCCTAGTGATAAGGTGGTGGTTATCACTAGGGTAAGAGAGCTCAGCGCTCCTCTTCTTCTCAAAGGAATTCTACAATAGGTTTTAAGTTTCTTGATTTTTGTTCCACTCAACAGTTAACTGCATGCTTTCTTTCCTAGAGTAATCTTGATGGCTGCTTGATAAAAGTTGCTTGTTGTTGCTGTTTGTTAGATCTTAGAGTGTTAGTAGTTTAATCTTGTTTACTTGTTCTTTGATTTGGACTTTATTCTAGTTAACTGCCTTGATTCAGTCAATTTTGTTCTTGTAATTGGTTTGTAGTTCTAGTAGAGTTAATTGAGTGCATTGAGTTCTATTACTTTTCATTTTGACCATTGAAGTTAGACTGCTATAGCTTTTAAGTCAGCTTAATTCAGAACTCTAAAAGCAATTGTAAAAAGTTGTTAACATCAGTAAAGGAGTGTTTGGGTGTAGCTTTAATAGAGTTTTCAAGTTGAGAGATTTGAAATTTTAGAGTTCATTTGTAGTTAATAAGTAGTATAAAAGAGTTTTCAGTCATTTACAAGTCAAAGACAAGGTCAAAAAGGCAAATGGCACTTAAAAAGTTTGGGTCAGTTTTCATTTAGCTTTGGTTTTAAGAACTTGTCATTTTCAATTGATTAGAACTCATTCATTTCTAAATGAAATTTCACCAAATTTGTTCTCAGTCTTAACTTACATCATAAAGAATCAGAGTCTAAGAGGATTTTACACAGTTTACAATAAGCACTTAGTTATAAGCCAAAATCAGATATGAAGACTTAGCTCAAGTTTCTGTAACTTGGATTCTGAAAATTTGTATCTCAATATTCTCTTCATAAACTTAGCAATTTTTCTTCACAAATCCATTTAAGTAGTTGAGTTACTTGATTTTTGAGAAAATTAGTTTTTTTGAAAAAAGCTGGTCAACACTTGGTCAACATAAGCTCAATTTTAGCTTAATTCAGTTTTAGAGCTTATTTCTGGATGAAAAACGTTCTGGTTTGATTTCCCATTCTTGAAATCAGTTGCTTAATCAGTTTTAATAGAAAAATCAAGTTGTGACTGATTAGATTTGGCTATAGCTTATTTTGTGCTTATTGATAAGCACTCATTTTCTTATTTCTCATTTTTAGCAAGTTTCCTTGGACACACGTAGCTTAATTGAGATTTCAAGAGTTTTGCAAGTTGTTTCATCAAATTTGATTGAGTATTAAGCTCAAACGAGCTTATTTTCTTCTTTGTCCCGTTTTTGCTTAAATAGTTTTCTTTATTGCACTTTGGTCCTTTTAGTTCTGTCAGCGTTTAAATCTGGCTAATCTTCCATGTTTTTAGGGTTTGCATTATTTTAGTCCCTGGAGTTTGGAAAATTGTTAAAATCAGTTAGTATTTTGTTAGTTTGTTACACTTTTGGTTAGTTTGTTATAGAATTTGCATTTTTGATCCTTGTAGTTTACTGTTTTGCATTTTGAATTTCTATTTGAATAAAAACGTGGTATTTGCAATTTGTTTTACATATATGTAGGTAATATTTTTCCGTTTTGCAAGCATTTGATTGAATTAGCAAATAGATTAACCAAGCAAGCTTAACAACCAAGAACAATTAAAAAACCCGATATTGGTTGGACTTTCTATTAGCAAGAACTGAGAAAAACGAACTGCATTATACTCAATTTCAAAAGTCTTGGTAGAAATACTAAAGGAAAAATCTATAACAGGAGGGGAAATCGCAGCTAAAGTTGAGGAAGATGGACCTACATGGATGACCCCGATCATCAGCTATTTAACTGATGAAACCCTTCCAGATGATGAAAAGGCGGCGCGGCGTATCAGAAGAAAGTCGCAGCACTTTGAGCTCCGAGAAGGTATTATGTACAAGCGCTCCTTCTTACAGCCGTGGTTGCGGTGTGTCGGACCACGCCAGGCTACCTATGTGATCAGTGAGATACATGAAGGGTCATGCGGTATGCACGCACGTCCCAGATCCGTAGTAGCACGAGCCTTACGCACAGGATACTATTGGCCTACTATGCATAGGGTCGCACGTGACATGATTCGTAAATGCAGTGATTGCCAAGTGCACAGACCAGTACCGCGGCATCGCAGCAAGAACTGACACCCATCACATCTCATGGCCATTCTATAAGTGGGGGATCGACATCGCAGGACCTTTTCCCGTTGCTTTAGGGGGAGTTAAGTTCTTGATAGTCGCAATGGACTACCTTTCACGCTGGATAGAAGCTAAGGCGGTTAAATCCATTACGGGCAAGCAGGTTAAAAAGTTTGTTTGGGAAAATAGTGTGTGCCGCTTTGGCTTACCAGGAGAAATCATCTCAGATAACGGGAAGCAGTTCGCGGATAATCCATTCAAGGATTGGTGTGCGACATTGAACATTACGCGGCGCTTCACATCTGTTAAGCACCCGCAGACTAATGGTCTTGTAGAGCGGGCAAATAGAAGCTTAGGCGAAGGCATCAAGGCACGCTTGGATGAACGAAGTGCCAAGTGGGTAGATGAGTTGCCGCATGTTCTATGGGCGCATAGGACTATGATTAAAACAGCCAATGGGGACACTCCATTCGCGCTGGCCTACGGGACCGAAGCTGTTATACCAGCCGAAATTGGAATGCCAACCATCCGCACGACGGAGGTTAATGTCATTACGAACGATGAGCAACTCCGGATTAATCTGGACTTGTTGGAGGAAAAAAGAGAAATAGAGGCCATCAATGAGGCCAAGTCCAAGGCACGGATGAAGGCTTACTACGATGCCAAGGTTAAAGGTGTTTCCTTTCGACCGGGTGATTTTGTTTATCGTGCTAATGAGGCAAGTCGCGCGGAGAATACAGGAAAGCTGGTCCCCAAGTGGGAAGGGCCGTATGAGGTTACGGAAGCCTTGCGACTAGGCGCGTACAAGTTGCGTGATATGGATGGCCGTGACCTGGAACGTACATGGAATATCCGCAACCTTAAAAAATGCTATCTTTGAAAGGCTGCAGCCTCCGCATGGACACTTCGCTATGGTTGGCTTCAATGAAGATCCATGTATTTTTTGTTTTCATACTTTCTAGGTTCTATTTGTCTTAGGATTTTCATTCATGTCAAAAAATCGTAAACGTTCTAATAAAATGTCGTGGTGCCTAGCTAGCTCCACGGCCCGTTCTTGTGCAAATTATTGTCATGTCTTTTAGATTTCTTTATTATTATAATGTGCCGTTTCTTATTGATATGCATTCATTCAAGCCGTACATGTACTATTCGCCCCCAGGCGGGGTAAGAGGATTAAGTGAACCTAATAATTCAACTTGTCACATAAGAGGGATGCAACCCCAGTGACACGTCATGTATCCTTACTAGACACCTTATCTACAAGACGTTGTAATAAGTTTCCACATGACGCACTTACGTAGTGTCGGACATGGTAAAGACGCACGCCGCACGTCTAGTAAAATATAGACTTAGTTTTATTCTAAGTAAGACGTGACATGTCATGCGACGCAGATATATAATATCTAAAGAATATAAGTAAGTTTCCAACTATCAAAATTGTCGTGACTACCACAGACTCATAAATATTATACTATAAATGTTCAGATAATGTCACAAAAGATAAAAGTGTCATGGACATCCACGGGCGAATGTTTGTTACAAACCAAATTGTTCAGAAATTACATCAATAAAGGAACGCCCTACATTGGGGGGGGGGAGAAACTTACCTATCTCCCGCTGCTCTTCAGCTACTCGAGGCAATGCTTCACCATGGTCTTTCCTATTCAGAGCCCGAGCCGCGTTCATTTCCAGCACTTCACTTAGTAATTGCTCACCAACTACGATCCTGGTGACGTCCTCATAAATGGGAAGAGTGAGTTGGCTGGGGGAGGGTGTGAAGTAAGTCCGGGAGTGTCCCTCGCCCTGTGAGAATACACCAAGGCTTAGCTTCTCCATGATCTCCTTGTTGGACGCATCCTTCGTAGACTCGAGCTCAGCCAAGAAGGGGTACTCTAGATCCCGCATGGCAGCCATAGACGCGGTCATCTTCTCTGCGGCTCCAGTGTTAAAGTAAGCATGTTTAGTAAAATTTTGCTTCTTACTTATTAACTCTGCGGCCATAACCATCCACTCATGACGACCGTGGTCGATGCCATCTGATACAAGATCTGCAAATTGGTGCACGAATTGAGGGGCCTCTAACACTTTTGTAACGGCCAGGCGCGCCCCATGACCCACCATCCACCTGCGGCCGACAATGGCTGCTAGTAGTTGGGGGTACAGTACTTCATCACGGTCTACGGTAAGGGCGTTCAGCTCTATATCCTTTTGTGTGGAAGCCTCCATCAACTGTTCCACCACGGCCCTTTCTTTGGCAAGCTCCTCTTTCAGCATCTCCTCGCCTTGGATCAATGCCTGGGCGTCTTCAAGCTCCTTTATAAGGGTAGACACTTGGGTAGAGGAGGTCTTCGCCAAAGCTTCTGCTGTGGTCACCTACATGTGATACCTTAAGGTTAGAATAAAGAATGATGTGGACGTGGGTGTGATGCTATATGGATACATACCTTAGCTGTTACAGTCTCAAGTTGGGTTTCAAGCTCGGCTACACGTTGATCATGAGCATTGGCATGCACGGATTACTCTTTAATGGTGGCTTCAGTAGTGGCGAGTTGGGACTAAAGGGCTGCAATCTGGGATTCATGGCCTTCAATCATTTTCTCTCTTCGGCCATTCTTCCTTTTTATAGAATCAACATGCTCTAGGGTGGCCTCGAATATTACCCGCATGGAAGTACCCATTGCCATCTGATGCACCAAAGCACCATTATATTCATCTACCAAGTCTGCATGACTTAGTGAATTTATGTCCTTTACTAGGTCGGGTGGAATGCAGTTGTTCAGGTAGTCACGACATTCTTCTGCTTCCCTCATTCTAGAAGTGGTAGTTATCTTCCAATCGGGGTTGAAGTGTGTGTGAGAGTAGGACACCGGTATCTCTTGTGAAGCCGTGGGAGTACCTTCTTCAAAGGCTGGGCCAGATTTGGTCGCTGCAGCATGCAGGACAGGTTCCTTCTCCTTCCTTGCCCCTTGGACAGGTGCGGCACCAGCTTGTTCATCCCTGCAACAAAATTTGACACACATTCATATTATTACGGAGGGACGTACCTTTTACTTGGAGGACAGAAGTAATGACAACACATGTGCGGAGGACTTACATGTTGGTTTTCTCCAGCTCTGACGTGGTGGGAGGCACTTGAGTGACCGGCTCCACAGCTGGTAGCGGCACGTCCTGAGCTAGGGGAGCACCCTGCGCCGTCCCTGAGGCTTGGTTTGTGCTCTCACCAGATTGGTAAAGAGGGTGATCCTCACGTAGTCTCTTTGCGGGGGCATTGTGTTCCCCGATCACGGCCTCAGTGGCTCTCTTTACTCGCTTATTCTTTCTTCGGGTGCGCTTGGGGACGGGTTGGGGTTCTTCCTCCTCCTCCTCTTCTACTCGTTGCACTTCCTCCTCATCATCGCCCAGCATTTGGTGGAGGCTGGAGGTGGTACTCTCTATGTTGTCACCCTGCTCCTCCTCATGGGCAGGGGTGGCAGTCTTCGGCGGGGAGGAGGGCCCAACTTCATTCTCCAGCATCAGATTGGCCCCGTCTTCGTTGGCAAAGTCTTTGGGAGACTATAAAATTGTTGTCTCTTCTTCATCAGATTGGGGGTTAGGTACGGACGTTAGGGCGATGGTCACATCTCTGGTATGCTCAAGAAGAGGTAGCTCGTTTTCTCGTCTGGGGCGTGCTCCCTTCGGTATGGTCTTGGGATCTCCCTGACGTAGGACTCCAAAGAAGTTCATTTCTGTAAAGCAAAGTATGTTAGTTACGGACAACGAATTTATATATATTCAAGGGTGTGGATATTATACCTACCTTCACCACGTCTTCTCCATAAAACAGGGTATCTATTTGACGGGCCAAAGTAGTTGCGGCTAATCCCTAGCAGGCAAAGGAATGACTCGGGTAGATTCCTATGAAACCCTGTCCCATTCCTATCTATTTCTTGGGCGTGTTGTGCATTGTATGTAGCGGCCCGGGGAGGAGGGTCAGGGGATAATCTACGTTTAAATACAAAATCAGTCGGCCAAACTACTGCTTCAATAAAAAAAGTAGTGGTCGTACCAATTTTTCAGCGAGTCCATGGCTTTATTGTGAGCTGTGGGGCTGGTTGGGGATCGTTTCTTAAAAGAGAGCCACCCATTCACTAAGTTGGGGGTATAAAACAGCCTAAATAACCCTACGGTTGGGGGAATGCTTCGTGCACGGCATAGGATTTCAAACTGGCTAATCTTACATACGCCTATACAATGTAACTGGGTGATATGCACATCATAGTAACCTAGTAGATCTACGAGGAATCTGGTGAAAGGAATGCGGTAGTTGGCCGCGTCAAACAGACGAGTGTATAAGCCAATCTTTCCCCGGGGTGCCTCGGTTATGAGGTCCCCGGCACCAGGGGAGAGGGATAAAGGTTGCTAGGAATGAAGAAATCAGAGCAAAAATGCCCTAGTTTCTCTTCCGTCATTATATTGAGCACGGATCTGATGGAAGGGTTGTTTCTATGAGCCATAATTAACTAAAGCGAGATGAGGGCGTGGTATTCTAACCTGTGTAAGGAAGGATCCGTACGAAAGAAGGTGGTGATAGGGAAGAAAGCGTTAATGGCAGAAATTGAAAACAGACTGTGTGTCACACACAGCCGTATGGGCAACCTATTTATAGGGTTGCCTCGATGGTCATGGTTCATTAGATTCATGACACGTGTCTTCCACTAACTTAAAATCGTGTGGTTGGGAAGTGAGTGGCAAGTGAACAGTTAGGTGGGACCCACGGGTCACTTCTGACTCAGAAGATTGCGTCACTCAAGGTACTGACTGTTTGCACTTTGTCAGTCAACATGGCAGATGAACAGTCAATTGTGTCAGGATATGCGGTCATACGTAAGACCATATTCAATGTTTCATTTAATTTGTCTCGGTTGACATATGCGGCTGGTGTACTATAGGGAATAAGTTTCATTACAAATTCGCTACATGCGGTCGAAATATGGTTTTACATCCATTTCAACATTTCAAGATGTTCTTTCCTTGGTACGTCCGGGGGGCATCTTGTTAGTCTAGATATTCCACCTACGGTTGTAACAACTAGATTGGGGGGACATGATGACGTATAGTCCCCAGCCGGGTCATGGACCCGGCCCATGGGTACTACCCGTATCTGGCCCATCACAAATGGTTTGGGTTAATCTGTTAAGCGTATGGGCTTAAATGAATAGTGGCTGCATAAAGTGTGTGCGGCCCACGGCCCGACACAGCCGGGATAAGGTTAGACAGAATATCAATCTTATTAGGGTTGGGATTCACCCTAAAGTATAAGATATACACTAACCATAATTAGAATATAACAATCAAGCTAATTATGGTGGTTATCCTATGCTTGGGGCTGAAGTAAACAGTGGGCCCATTAGGGTTTCCCTGCCTATATAAGGAACCCCAAGGGTTCCACAAAGGTATTACATTCTACATAATCTAAACCTCACATCCGATTCTTAACCCTAACTGATTACTTACTCTCACGCCGGAGTCTAATCGTGGGATACATTCCCACGGTAAGCCTAACGCGTGTTGCTTTAGTGTGCAGGATCTCAGCAAGACTATTCACTTGGTGCAAGAGCTGTAGCCCAGCCAACCCGAATTAAGCCTAATTCGGGTCTAGCAAGGATCATCTAACTTTTGTATCAACAGTTGTGGTTCGTTAGTGGTTGTTTTTCGTTGTTGTATTGTTTTGTTTCGCTGTTGTGGGGTTTGGTTGTGTTCGTTTTTGTGGTTGTATTGTTTCGGCAGTGGTTGTATTGTTTTAGGTTCGTTGGACAGTGGTTGTATTGATGTGGGTTTGTTGAGGGTGGTTGTATTGTTGTGGGTTTCAAGGTTTGTGGTTGTTGTGGGGGTTTTTCGTTATTGTGGGTGGTCTTTTGGTTGTGTGCTTCGAGGTTTGTAGCTGCTGTAGGGGTTTTTCGCGCTGTGGGAGGTTTTTGGTTATGTGTTTCGAGCAGTTTTCAGGTTTCGGAGCAGCTTGTAGGGTCGCTTAGTGGTCAATATTGGTTCTGTGGGCTTGTTTATGGTTGCGTGTTTCGTGTAGTTTTCAGGTTTTGGGGTAGCTTTTAGGGTTTTTTGGGGTTGTCTGTTGGGTTTGTATGGCTTCTAGTGCTGCGAGTTTTATTCCGTGTCCGTTGCTTGGATGTGATGGTTGTAGTGGTGGTCGAGATGCTAGGGGGCTTTGTAGGAGTCATTTTGTCTCTCATTTTAGAACTCAGCATTTTAAGACGGAGGCATTAAAGGCATCTCACAAAGCTCGTATTGCTAGTGACTATTCTTTATTTTTAGCTTTGGACCTCGCTCTCCATCAGGTGGGTATTTGGTTACGTGGTGATTATTTTGTTACTCACACCTTCTCTAAGAACTACAAGCATGGAGATAGTGTTTTGGTTTATGCGCTGGCCTTTGAGGATGTTGCTATCATAAGTATTCTCGTACCTATTAATGTGGACTGTTCGGGTTCGGGTGTTTCTTCTGGGATGGTGCATGGTGATTTGGGTTCGTCTGGGTCGTCTCGGGTGTTCGATGGTGGGGTGAGCTCTCTTTGCTTAGATGTTGGTCTTCTTGATCGTTTTTTCGAGGCGTTTGCGTACGGTCAAGTGTATTCCGCCTAAGTTGCGGCTTGGTTTTGCCAGAATCTTTCTCAGTGCTCTTGATAGGGTCTTATCTTTCCTGGGTGATTTAGCTGCGTGGGTAGAGCTTCTTATCTTGTCGTGTTGTACTTTGGTTGTTTTTATGCCATCTAGTAGAGCTCAGCGACGATCCGGTGAGAGGGAGCGGTGTCAGTTTGCTAGTATTCTGGTGCCACTGCTCGTTGGAGGGGTCCTGGGGAGAGGCTTGGATTGATTAGCGAATGTTTAGCTAACCCTTCTTCTCCTTAGCATGGATATTTGAAGCCTAAAGATTCTATGGAGGCTAATATTTCCCAGTGCAAGAGGAAGTTGGGTGATGGTCACTTTTCTGCTGCTATTAAGGTCCTCACTTCTTTGGGTATTGCTCCCGATTCTCCTGACACTTGGGATGAGTTGGAGTCCAAGCATCCCTTTGAACCTCCTTCGGCTATGCCTTCTTCACCACTTACGGTGGATGCGTTGATGGTTCATAAGGATCTGGTGTTGAACCGGATTCGGAGTTTCCCCAAAGGTACTTCATGTGGGCGAGACGGGCTTCGTGCGCAGCATTTGTTGGATGTTTCAGGGGGGCTGCTTCGGTCGTGGCTGACGACCTGTTTGTTTCTATCACTAGGGTTGTCAATCTTTTTCTTTCGGGTAAATGTCTGGGGCAGCTTGGGGAGTTCATTGCTAGTGCTCCTTTGACTCCGATTGTTAAGCCTGGTGGTGGTATTCGGCCTATTGCCATTTGCACTGTATGGAGGAGGCTTGTCTCTAAGGTTGCCTCTTCTTCCGTTGGTGACTCGATGTCTTCTTATCTGCATGACTTTCAGTTCGGTGTAGGTGTGCCAGGTGGGTGTGAGCCTGTTCTTCATTCTGTTAGCAGGTTTGTGGAGGCTAGAGGGGATGAGGTTGGGCTTTCTATGCTTTTGCTGGATTTTAAGAATGCCTTTAACCTGGTTGATAGGGGTACCATTCTTCAGGAGACTCAGTTGAGGTGCCCGGCTATCTCTTCCTGGATGGAGTTTTGTTATTCTCGGCATGCGCGACTTTATTATGGTGATTTGGTTCTTTGGTCTTCTCAGGGGGTTCAGCAGGGGGATCCTTTGGGTCCTTTATTATTTTCCTTGGCTCTGCATCCGCTTATTCATACTATTCATCAAGCGTGTGAGCTCTCCCTTCAGGCGTGGTATCTTGATGACGGTTCTATTATTGGTGATACTCTTATGGTTGCCAAGGCATTAGATATCATTCTAGATAATGGACCAGCTCGTGGGCTGCATCTGAATGTTGGTAAGACTGAGCTTTTCTAGCCGGTAGAGGATCGTCGTGGTCTAATGGATGGCCTTTTTTGCTTCGTTATCTCGCCCGATGCGAGGTGTTAGGCTTCTTGGGGGTTCTGTTAGTAGGGACTATGAGTTTTCCTGTGATTTTTGTCGCGCGTCGAGTTTCAAAGTCCATTTCCTTGTTGAATGTTATCCGCAGGCTTGATGACCCGTAGTGTGAGCTTCTTCTTCTTCGCAATTATGCGGGGGTTGCGAAGTTAGTTTTTGCTTTGAGGACTTGTCCTCTTAGGGTTCTCGGTGGTGCTCGGGTTCAGTTTGATCAGGCCTTGCGTGCTTTTTTGGAGTTGATTGTTACTGGTTCAGGTCCCGATTTTGGAGATTGGTAGTGGCGGCTTGCCACTCTGCCCTTTAGTTTTGGTGGTCTTGGGGTCTTATGTGCTGAGGATGTCGGGTGTTTTGCCTTCATAGCCTCTCGTTTGCAATCTAGTTCTTTGCAGGATCGTATTTGGCCAGGTCTGGGATTATTTTGCCGGGTTCTATCTTTCTGTCTGCTCTCGAAGCTTTCTCGACCTTTTGTGGTGTTGATTCTCTCTCTGTTACCTCTATCTCTCCTGCCCCCAGTTTATGAAGTCTTTGGCAATGAGTAATTTTGGTATTATTGATGGACTTCTGTCGTCACGATATAGTTTGAGTAGCCGTCAGGAAGCTCTTCTTAGCTGCATGCGTGCTCCTCATGCACATGATTATCTCTCTACTATTCCTATTGATGGGTTGGGGCAGCAGAAAAAGAAGAACCCACGTCAGTTTCGAGCCGTCCTGTGTTATCGTTTGGCGATTCCTTTGATTCATGATGGATCTTTTTGTTCAAGTTGCCATGTGCATCAGATGGACCAGTGGGGTGACCATGCTGTTCACTGCTCTAGTGAGGTGGGGGTGAAGTTTCGGCATAATCTTGTGCGCGATATGTTGTTTGATATTTGTTCTAAAGTTGTTGTTTCAGTGCGGAAAGAGGCCCCTATGGGATTTCTTTCAGTTGATAGACGAGACCTTCGTCCAGCGGATTTATTGTTGTATAATTCGTCCCAAGGCAAATACGCTTGCTTGGATGTTACGGGTGTCTCTCCGTTTGCTGGTGCGGTTTGGATTCTTGGGTCCCCGGGGTTGCTTTGTGGACTGATGTTCAGAAGAATAGGAGGAAGTATTCTTCTATTTGTGCAGAGCATGGTTACTGATAGGTGTGTAAACACCCATCCTTTTACCACTTAATTCGGGCTAAAACGAGACCAAAACACGTATTTAATATCATTTGTTTGGAATTATGCGTGGTTTTTGTGTTTATTGTGTTTTCAGAGCCAACCGGATGAATACTGAAGGAAACATGGGATTGCACGGGTTTTACTGAAGAAAAAGACTCAAGATAAAGTCTATTGTCCAAGAGATGCAAAAGATTTGAAGTCACTGGGCCTATTCGAAGATTTATCGAAGAAAAGGACCAAAGATGGAAGATTTATATAAGTCGAAGAAACTCAAGTCTATTAAACGAAGAAATTAAAAGACGAGTTGAATTTAATCGACGACAAATCCCGAATCAGAATCGAAAACGGAAACTTTTCTGAAAAGACGAAAAGACAAGAAGAACGGGAGAAAGCCCACTCACCAACCAAAAGACAAGGCTATAAATAGCCCTCCCCTCACACACATCCAAGCTAGCTTAGTTTTCTTCTCCCCCACTTTTTCTCTCCCTGTTTCGTTTCATCACCATCACCACTAGGGTGATTGGTGATTTTAATCTTTAATTTTCTCACCTTGTAATTTTAATCTTTGATTTATCTTGTCAAAACATTAATCATTCAATACAAAGTTTTTGTTTAATCCTTCTATTTTATCTTGTTCATCACCATATTTATCTTCAAATTTTTAAGTTTTTATTTTTCTTGATTTGATCCTCAAAAGTTGTTGGGATTGGTGTTTTTGTTGATGGGATTTGTAGCTTATGGTTAATAGATGCTTTTTGATTGAGTTATTTTAGTCTTTGGTGAAAAACTTAGTGATTTTTGGATTAAAAACGGGTTTCCTTGTTCTTCGGTACTGTTACTGTATCTGGGTTTTCCAGAAGTTCCGAATGAGTGAACAGTAAGTTCCGAATGAGTCTTGTTTTCAAAAGTTCCGAGTCAGTTAAAAGTTCCGAATGAGTTTACCTTTAAAAAGTTCCGAACCAGTTTAAAACTTCCGAACCAAACAAAAGTTCCGGATGAAGCAGTAAGTTCCGAATCAAGGGGCTTCATTCGGAAGTCCAAAACTTCCGAATCAGTAAGTTCCGGATGAGTGTAAACTTCCGAACCAAGGTTAAAGTTCCGAATCAATTTTTCCTTTTAGTGTTACTGTTTGTCTGTTTTACTGTTTCTTTATGTTTATTTCACAATTTATATTTTAACTGTAATTTGAACTTTAATTTCAATTTTAATTTTAATCTTAATTTTAATCTTAAGTTTAATACAAGTCTTTGTTAATTATAATTAAAGTAATTTCCTTTGATTTAAATTTTCGTTTCCACTTTTTATTAGACTAGAAAACCAAATCCTTTTATTTAGTAACCAAGAACAATCATTCCACTTAAGACCAAGATCAATTCGAGAGGATATCGAGAGTAAATCTGAACCTAGCAAAAATCAAAATATCAAATGGCGCCGCTGCCGGCTCTTCTCGTTAAGATCAAAAGTTTTTTGTGAGAACTTGGATTTTGGGATCCGTTCCCCGTGAACGTTCTTTTTCATCAAAAATTTTCAAAAACAACTAAAAAATATAAAATTTTCAAAAATACAAAAAATAAAAAAAAATAAAAAACATAAAAACCAAAAATATTTGTGCTTTGCTTTTCTTTGTTCGTTCTTTTGCAGGTGTATGCGCACTCGATCCACGTCATATCAAGAGCCCGAGCCTCTCGATCACTTAGACATGGCCGGTGTACCACCTCCAAACAATAATAACAACAACAATGAGTACCTTCCGGATAATCGCCCGATGATTGAATTGCTGCAAGCTCATGTCGATGGCAATACGGATCCAATTGTTATACCACCAATTGCCGCCAACAATTTCGAGCTAAAATCAGGCTTTATCCAGATGGTCTCCGCTCAACCATTCTTGGGACGAACCATTGATGATCCACATGACCATATAAAGAGATTCTTGCAACTCACCAACACGGTCAAGTTCAATGGCGTTCCACAAGAGGTTATAAGGTTACAACTTTTTCCCTTTTCTTTAGAGGGACAAGCCCGGCATTGGCTTGCTAAGGAACCGCCACAGAGTATTCTCTCGTGGACGGATTTGGAAACAAAGTTTATCAACTACTTTTTTCCACCCTCTCGTACTACCGCTTTGCGGAATGAGATCATAAATTTTGAACAAAAGTACGATGAGTCATTCAGTGAATCTTGGGATCGCTTTAAAGATCTTTTAAGAAAATGCCCACAACATGGTTTTACCAAAGTACATCAAATCAATACTTTTTACAATGGTTTAAGCATGAGTGACCAAGATTCACTGAACAGTGCCTCAGGGGGTAATCTATTGGCTAAGACTTCCAATGCTGTTTGGGACATCATTGAGAACAAATCTCGTGTGCAAACCAAGAGTGTTCGGACCAATGTTGCTAGTGCTAGCACTAATGACAGCGACAAGCGATTAGACAAAATCACCACGCTTCTTGAATCGCTTGTCACCCACACCGTCAGCAACAACAACAGCAACAACGCCAAAAACGCTCAAGTGAACGCTGTCAGCCAACCTTGTGAGATATGCGGTGGTCCTCACTCTTACACAACTTGTACCGCCACCCAAGATTACCCTGCTGAGAATGTGAATGCGGCATATGGCACCTATCCTCAACCTGCTTATCAAGCTAGACCTCAAGGTGACCGTAACTTGCTTAGCTACCGATCAAACAACTATCTTTCACCACCTGGCTTTCCTCCTACCAACCCAAACCAACAACAAAACCTTAACCGCCCTCCTCAACAACAACAACCTCGACAACCATACATCCCACCTCACAAGCAGCAACAACCACCTCAACGTAACACTCAAGTTTTCCAACAACCTGCTTACCAACCACCTGCATACAATGCTCCTCCCAACCAAGCCACCACTGCATTACACCAAGAGGTTGCAACCTACATGAGGACCAATGATGTGATTGTGGGAAATCTCCAAGAGGAAGTGCGCAATTTGAAAGCAGACTTGGTCAAGCAAGGAAATGATTTGAGAGCCGATATGAGAACTACGTTGGATAGCCAAACTAATGATCTGAGGAACATGATGGCTAGTTTCTTCCAAGGTAATCAACCCTCTTCTTCGGGTACTCTTCCGAGTAACACCGTTGCGAACCCAAGAGGGGAGATGAAAGCAATCACTACTCGAAGTGGTAAAGGTACCAAGGAACCCGAGCTTCCTATACCTCCACCGGTGGTTGTGACTAAGGAGAACGAGTCGCCTGCTCCTATTCCTCATCCTTCTCCTTCCCCAATTTCTCCACCTCTTCATTCTACCCCTCCTCCACCCGTGGTTGTGAGTGATCCTATTCCCCTAAAGCCTTCCTCTTCTTCCAATATACCTTATCCTTCAAGGTTGAGGAAAGAGAAGCAAAAGAGCAAGGATGATATTCAGGTTTCGAATTTCCTTAAAATGTTCAAACAACTGAATTTCAATATCTCCTTCGCTGAGGCTCTCGCTCACATGCCCAAATACGCCAAAATGTTTAAAGACCTTCTGAGCGACAAGGAAAAGCTCCTCGATATTGCCAACACCCAACTTAATGAGAACTGCTCTGCAGTCCTCTTAAGGAAATTGCCAACCAAGCTTGGTGATCCGGGTCGTTTTCTTATCCCTTGCAATTTCCCGGGAATAGAGAATTGTATGGCCCTAGCCGATCTAGGTGCCAGTATTAATCTCATGCCTCTAAGTGTTTGGAAGCAATTATCTCTCCCAGAGCTAGTCCCCACCAAAATGACTTTGGAATTAGCTAACCGTACGGTTGCTTATCCAGTGGGGATAGCCGAAGACGTCATTGTAGGAGTCGACAAATTCACCTTCCCTGCTGATTTTGTTGTCGTCGACTACGAGATGGACCCCCGTGTGCCACTCATTGTTGGTCGTCCATTCTTGAGGACCGGTCGCACTCTCATTGATGTTGAAGCCGGTGAGCTTATCATGAGAGTGGGTGACGATAAAGTAGTCTTCAACATGGGAAAGCTTTCTAAACAGCCTTATTCTTACGAGAATGTTAATTGTATTGACGTTCTTGATGAGGCTTGTGAAGAACACTTCAAGGATGCTTGTAAAAATATTCCTACCTCTCTTCCCAATGTTGAGACCGTTTCCTCTATCGACTCATCACTATCTCTATTTGGAGAAAGTGATTTCCTTTGGAAAGATTTGGAAGCCACCTTGGAAGATGTGAAGCAAGACAATGACGATTCTACTGCCACTTGGGATGACGATCTCAGTTTCATTGCAAACCTCCTCAGAGAAGACAATCCTTCCCCTCCATCTCCCACTGTTATTGCTATCGAGACTCCGACTTCGAATACGCCTCCCGTCGAAAATCCTCCGGATTTGGAACTTAAGGAGTTGCCGCCCCATCTTGAGTATGTATTCCTCGAAGAAGAGAAGAAGTCGCCAGTCATCATTGCTAAGGATTTGAAGGATGAAGAGAAAGCCCGACTTGTCGCTGTGTTAAAAGATCATAAGAAGGCTATCGCTTGGAAGATTTCCGATATTCGTGGAATTGATCCTCACTTCTGCACACACAAAATTCTCATGGAGGACGACTTTAAGCCCACAATTCAAAGCCAACGAAGGGTGAATCCAAAAATACATGAAGTCATCAAAACAGAGGTTCTCAAACTTCTTGATGCGGGTATGATTTACCCTATTTCGGATTCACCATGGGTTAGTCCAATCCATTGTGTGCCCAAGAAGGGCGGAATAACCGTTGTTCCCAATGAACACAACGAGTTGATTCCCACTCGTCTCGTTACTGGGTGGAGAGTTTGTATAGACTACCGCAAACTCAATGATGCCACGAGAAAGGATCATTTCCCTCTAACTTTTATGGACCAAATGCTTGAACGCTTAGCGGGTAATGAATATTACTGCTTTCTTGATGGTTTCTCGGGTTATTTCCAAATACCCATCGATCCCCAAGATCAAGAGAAGACTACATTCACTTGTCCCTATGGCACATTTGCTTACAAAAGAATGCCTTTTGGCTTATGTAATGCGCCCGGGACTTTCCAAAGGTGCATGTTAGCTATCTTCCATGACATGGTTGAACAAACCATGGAAGTCTTCATGGATGATTTCTCGGTCTTCGGGGATTCCTTCTCATCTTGCCTTGCCAATTTAGAACGTATGCTAAAGCGGTGCGAAGACACTCGCCTTGTTCTGAATTGGGAAAAATGCCATTTTATGGTAAAAGAAGGCGTCGTGCTTGGACATAAGATCTCGAAAGCCGGTCTTGAAGTTGACCGTGCTAAAGTCGATGTTATCGCAAAGTTGCCTCCACCTTCAACCGTGAAGGGTGTGAGAAGTTTCCTGGGTCATGCGGGCTTCTACCGTCGATTCATCAAAGATTTTTCTCAAATCGCTCGCCCGATGACCCATCTCTTGGAAAAAGATACTCCTTTTATCTTCTCCAAAGAGTGCCTTGAAGCCTTCAACTCGCTTAAGGATAAGCTAACTAAGGCACCCGTCTTGGTTACCCCTAATTGGGAGCTTCCCTTTGAGTTGATGTGCGATGCTAGCGATTTTGCTATTGGAGCGGTTCTTGGACAAAGAGTGAACAAACACTTCCAACCGATCCATTACGCTAGCAAGACAATGACAGGGGCACAATTGCATTATACGACAACCGAAAAAGAGCTTTTAGCTGTTGTCTATGCTTTTGAAAAATTCCGCCCCTATCTTGTCCTTTCTACCACCATTGTGTACACCGATCATTCCGCGCTGAAGTACTTGTTGACAAAGCAAGATTCCAAACCAAGACTTCTTCGCTGGGTTTTGCTGCTCCAGGAATTTAAAATCGAAATTCGCGATAAAAAAGGAGCAGAAAACCTAGCCGCGGACCATCTTAGCAGACTTGAGGATCCTTACCAAGGGGATCATCCGACCAAAGAAATCAATGATTCTTTTCCCTTGGAGACCTTAATGTCTATAAACTCGAAGCCGAATGAAACCCCGTGGTTTGCGGACTTTGCAAACTACTTGGCGGGTGGAATTCTCAAGGAAGGGTTGACGTCCCAGCAAAAGAAAAAGTTCTTCACCGACATCAAGACTTACTTTTGGGACGACCCTTACCTATTCAAACAATGTGCCGACCTGATTATTCGCCGATGTGTTGATGGACCGGCAGCGTCTGAAATCCTTAATGCTTGCCACAAAGGACCCACCGGTGGTCACTTTGGTCCCAACTACACCGCTAAAAAGTGTTTGATTCCGGATTTTATTGGCCCTCCATATACCGTGACGCTCACGATATGGTCAAACGATGTGATGTTTGCCAAAAGCAAGGCAAAATCACACATAAAGACGAGATGCCTTAGAATTTCATTCAAGAGTGTGAAATTTTTGATGTTTGGGGTATCGACTTTATGGGGCCATTCCCTTCTTCTAAAGGAAACAAATATATCCTTGTAGCCGTTGACTACGTCTCCAAATGGGTTGAAGCCAAAGCTTTACCCACTAATGACGCAAGGGTGGTTTGTAACTTTTTGAAAGCTCTATTCGCTAGATTCGGTGTGCCTCGCGCCATTATTAGTGATCGTGGGACTCATTTCTGCAATGACCAATTTGCTAGAGTCATGGCTAAGTACGGTGTAAATCATCGTCTTTCCACAGCCTACCACCCACAGACTAATGGCCAGGCTGAAATATCCAACCGAGGACTGAAGCGAATTCTTGAAAGGACCGTGGGAGAGCATCGTGCCTCATGGGCTGATAAACTTGATGATGCTTTGTGGGCTTTCTGTACTGCTTACAAGACCCCGATCGGCTGTACGCCTTATCGTCTTGTGTACGGTAAAGCGTGCCACCTCCCCATTGAGTTGGAGCACAAGGCTTACTGGGCCTTGAAGTGGGCTAATTTTGATATAAACAAAGCCGGTGACCTACGCAAGATCCAACTCAATGAGTTAAATGAACTCCGTAATGAGGCTTATGAAAATTCTTTGATCTATAAGGAAAGAACTAAGCTCATTCACGACTCCAAGATCAAAAACCGAGAGTTCCATGTTGGAGACAAGGTCTTACTTTTTAACTCTCGGTTGAAAATCTTCTCGGGAAAGCTCAAATCTCGTTGGTCCGGCCCATTCACCATTGCCCAAATTTTTCCATATGGTACTCTCGAGCTCGCTCAACCTGATGGACCAAATTTTAAGGTGAATGGCCAACGAGTGAAGTTGTACTTTGGTGAGGTCACCTCTAAGGAGGTGATTCCATCCCTCACCACGTTCCCCATGAACTAATTTTGGGTCAAGTCAGGCTCGTGACTCGGTTATCAAAAACAAGCGCTCCTCGGGAGGCAGCCCGAGTATCTGTCCTTTTATGTTTTAATCCCCTAAGTGTAGGGGGGACTTCTATATGTGTTTGTCTTTGTGTGGTGTGATTACAGGGATAAGTGCACTCTTGGAATTTTTGAAGAACCGTGCTCCCGTGTTATCCGAAATCCGGTTCTATCTCTCAACTATCGTGATTCAATTTTCTTCATACTCACATTTGAAATTGATCACGTTAGTCGTCTCTTCCTTAGCTTGAGTTAACCAACGTGCACAATGTCATAAGTGAAGGGGAAACTTTTCCCACATGCTTAAACATTGAGGACAATGTTTATCTTAAGTGTAGGGGGGACTTCTATCGAAGTTTTAAGTGGACTTTTCCATGAAAATGCCTTCATTTAACCAGAAAATCCTATTTTTCAACATTTTTCAAATTTTTTATTAACTTTGGCCATTTAGTCGTAATTTTTAAAATTTTTATCGTTGCTTTCATATGTATATATCCCGCAATAAAGTCAAAAATATTAATAAAGTGGGTAGCTAGTTTAGAAATCTTTGACATATTAGGCCCGTTGCGTTTATTTTGACTCAACCCGAATAGACTTATCCAAGTTTATTCTAGCTAGTATCCTTAACCATGTAGACCTTAATTGGTTTATTAGGCTAAGTGTCCACGAGTCTCATTACTTGAGATTTTAAATTGTGGAGGACGAGAAATGATAGAGTCAATTATAAGTCGGTATTCTTGCGCAAGCTCACTTGGTGTAATTATTTGCCTATTCTCCCATCACTTGCCAATAATTTATCTGCAATAAGTAAGGTCGTACGATTTGAAAAGTTACTTAGCTTCTAGCCCAAGATCGTTTAAAAGTTGCTCGGTAATTATAAGAGTTCATAGCCAAGGCATAACTTATGAAGCGGGGCGCGAAGATTGGCGAGTCCGAAAAGGCCCTAACAAGGCATGAGGATTCCATTTTATTGCTGAAGATCCAAAGTGATGTGAAAAGCATTATTCCTAAAGTCAATATGAAGGATCAAGACTCACGACGAAAAGCAATCAACTCCCATAAAGATCATGGAGAAGTCTATCCGAAAAGACCCTAACAAGGTATGAGGATAAATAGATCCAAGTCCGAAAAGGAGGCGGATCGTTGTATCTCAAAATCCCAATTAGAGATTGAAGAAATAATCATGAAGTCGTGGTCAACAAAGTTGGAGTACCCCTCAAAAGTCTCCAAGTGAAGAAACTCTATTATGATGAGAAGACCGTTATCTCAAGAACGTCTCTCGAAGATATGAAGTATGAAGTACATGCCAAATATCGGCCCGAGAAAGGTCTCAAATCGTGAACCAAGTTATGCCAAGATATGAACTTTTTGATATCCCGAGAAGCAGTTTTAAGAGATTTTGTCCTTTAGCTAACTATTGATCAAATCGTCCTACTTTGCTTTCAGCCCTAATAAACTATCGAAATAAGTCCAAAAATGCATCTTCATGATCATTCTAAGACAAAAATAAAATATAAGAGATACACTTAGGAATAAGGGAGCTTAAGCATTTAATTAAGCCATGTGTGTAAGTGTTTGAATTGCTAACTTATAATAACAATGATCTCGTTTTTAAGCTTAGTTTGGGGAACGTGAAACTTGAGAGTGATAAATCTTCGCAGCACCAAAGCCCTAATGTAAGTCGTCGATTTCTTTGCAAGTTATTTCCATGTAGCTATTTTCAAGTGAAAATAGTTTTCTATCCCTTTGTTACCTTTAAAGTTTTATTTCTTTAATTTTTGTTTAGTAGAATTTAAATAAGGCCAAGGTTGATTAATTATGAGAAAAGTGTAAAATTGCTTTATCACTAAGCATTGCATGAGGGCATGGCAATGGTTAAGTGTAGGGGATTTGATAGGTGTGTAAACACCCATCCTTTTACCACTTAATTCGGGCTAAAACGAGACCAAAACACGTATTTAATATCATTTGTTTGGAATTATGCGTGGTTTTTGTGTTTATTGTGTTTTCAGAGCCAACCGGATGAATACTGAAGGAAACATGGGATTGCACGGGTTTTACTGAAGAAAAAGACTCAAGATAAAGTCTATTGTCCAAGAGATGCAAAAGATTTGAAGTCACTGGGTCTATTCGAAGATTTATCGAAGAAAAGGACCAAAGATGGAAGATTTATATAAGTCGAAGAAACTCAAGTCTATTAAACGAAGAAATTAAAAGACGAGTTGAATTTAATCGACGACAAATCCCGAATCAGAATCGAAAACGGAAACTTTTCTGAAAAGACGAAAAGACAAGAAGAACGGGAGAAAGCCCACTCACCAACCAAAAGACAAGGCTATAAATAGCCCTCCCCTCACACACATCCAAGCTAGCTTAGTTTTCTTCTCCCCCACTTTTTCTCTCCCTGTTTCGTTTCATCACCATCACCACTAGGGTGATTGGTGATTTTAATCTTTAATTTTCTCACCTTGTAATTTTAATCTTTGATTTATCTTGTCAAAACATTAATCATTCAATACAAAGTTTTTGTTTAATCCTTCTATTTTATCTTGTTCATCACCATATTTATCTTCAAATTTTTAAGTTTTTATTTTTCTTGATTTGATCCTCAAAAGTTGTTGGGATTGGTGTTTTTGTTGATGGGATTTGTAGCTTATGGTTAATAGATGCTTTTTGATTGAGTTATTTTAGTCTTTGGTGAAAAACTTAGTGATTTTTGGATTAAAAACGGGTTTCCTTGTTCTTCGGTACTGTTACTGTATCTGGGTTTTCCAGAAGTTCCGAATGAGTGAACAGTAAGTTCCGAATGAGTCTTGTTTTCAAAAGTTCCGAGTCAGTTAAAAGTTCCGAATGAGTTTACCTTTAAAAAGTTCCGAACCAGTTTAAAACTTCCGAACCAAACAAAAGTTCCGGATGAAGCAGTAAGTTCCGAATCAAGGGGCTTCATTCGGAAGTCCAAAACTTTCGAATCAGTAAGTTCCGGATGAGTGTAAACTTCCGAACCAAGGTTAAAGTTCCGAATCAATTTTTCCTTTTAGTGTTACTGTTTGTCTGTTTTACTGTTTCTTTATGTTTATTTCACAATTTATATTTTAACTATAATTTGAACTTTAATTTCAATTTTAATTTTAATCTTAATTTTAATCTTAAGTTTAATACAAGTCTTTGTTAATTATAATTAAAGTAATTGCCTTTGATTTAAATTTTCGTTTCCACTTTTTATTAGACTAGAAAACCAAACCCTTTTATTTAGTAACCAAGAACAATCATTCCACTTAAGACCAAGATCAATTCGAGAGGATTCCGAGACATAAAATTGAACCCCATATAAAATCATTGTATCAGTTACTCGTTCATCCCTTTTGCCTTCTTTACTTTTGGAGAGCTTGACGAGGAAGCCTTGTTACTCTTTCGCGCCTCAAGCGCTTATCTGTTTGTCATTCTAATGATGTTAGGAGTGGTATTTTTCTATTTTCTAGATTTGGTTTTTGTATCCAGAAAGGGGTGAGAGCGCAGCTTGTTTCTCGACTCCCTTCCAATTTTGTGTGATTAATAAATATAGTCATTTTATGATTTAAAATAATAATAATAATAATAATAATAATTATTATTATTATTATTATAATAATAATAATAATAATAATAATAAAGTCCCACTAACTTTTTGTAAATCCTATTATTCTCATGAAGTGATTGATGTTGCACAACGTGAACGATGCAAGTATTTGGCTAAGTGTGCAGCTCTCTGATATGGGTTTCTTCCTTTCTCCTTTTCTTCTCTAGGTGAGTTACAGGAAGATGCAGTTGCGTTGCTGAAGCGGATCCAGAGATTTTCTAAGGCTCAAGACATTGGAGCGCGCGCTGCTATACATATTTTTCAGAGAATAGGTTTTGCTATTGCTAAAGGGGTGTGAGCGCAGATAGTATCTCGACTCCCATCCAATTTGTTGTAAATCCCTTTTTGTTTCTAATAAAGTGATGGTTAAAAAAAATAGTAATAATATTAATACAATAATAAATAAATAAATAAATATAAAATATAAAATATAAAAAAATATAAAAAAATTATAAAAGAAATAAATAAATAATAAATAAATAATAATAATAATAATAATAAGATTTGTTTTGTTATAGCTAAAGGAGTCGGGACTCAGATTGTATCTCGGCTTCCCACCAACTTTTTGTAAATCTTATTATTCTAATAAAATTATTATTAATAAAAAAATAATAATAACAATAATAATAATAATAATAGAGGAGTGAAAGCGCAATTAGTGTCTAGACTCCCATCCAACTTTGTATAACATTTTTTTAGATATATTTAATATTTAAAAATAACATAAAATAATATAAAATAATAAATAATAATAAATAAATAAATAATAAACTAATATAATGTAATTCAAAAAATTTCATCAAACTTATTATGTAATATGAGAATCTTCTTTTGATGTAATTGTAATGCATAAATTACAATTAAATTGCAAATCAAACAAACAACATAATGTAATATATTACAATCCTTTCTATTTACGAATCAAACAACCTACATAATATAATCTGAATTACAACTGCATCTGATTACAATGAATTACGTATAGTAAACCAAACGCCCTCTTAAAATCAAGTGCTACCATCAATGACGCTCACATATTTCGTACTTTCTACAACTTTCACTTCATTTCCTTCTCTATTAACAATGCAACATTGTTTATTACATATCAGTTTTTGTTTCGTATTTTTTATCGGTATAATACTTAATTCGTCAAACTTTATAATTTGTGTTCTTTATTGGGCTTTTCTTTATTTTCCATTTCACAATTTTATAATAAAAACAAACTTCAATTTTTTTGAATACTCTAATAAATAAAAAGTTACTTTTTAATTTATCCCTTTGGAATCACAAGTAGGGGTGATCATTTAGATTGTTTGACTAGGATCGGACCAGATCGAACAATTTTGGTTCGATCATGGGTCCAGGTTTTGGATCATTTCGGTGTTTGATTCGGTTCGATCTTACCAAAAAAGCCTGTCGATTATGCCTAATAAGACCAGACCGAACCATTTTAGTCCAATCTCCGTCTGGTTTCTGGACCATTTCGGTCCACGAGCCGGTCCAGTCCGAACCCAATGCTCGGCCCTAATCACAAGTACACAACATTGTACTCAAAGAATTGGTCTAGAGTAACGGTGATTCAAGCGTAAAAATGCAACTCATAAAGTTAATGTTAGCCAATGAGAAGCTCACATCGAAGAGCTTAAATGCAAGCATCGTATAGATTGAATACGTCAGTCGAACCCTAACAAAAGAAGAATAACCCATAGGCCATAGTAACAAATATAAAAAAATCAAACACAAACAGATATATAATCCCGGGTTATTCCAACCTGCAGTTTTTTGCCTGCTAAGTTATAGGAGAATGAGAGATAGTTAGTTGTTGTATTTCAATATTCTGTTAATTACTAACCATTGTCTTCCGAAAACAGAAGAAAAGAAAACGAGTACGTGAACAACTTTCTAACAAAATGTGTTGGTCTATTTTGACATATAACTTTTACAAACATGGCGTGTTCCCGCAGGCCTGACAATACCTCTATATTTGTATTTTTTTTTAAATATGCTTCTCTATATAGTAGACTAAACACACAGAACGTAAAACTGAAACCTAATCTTATCATATGACCAATAAAACAATCACCTGAACACAAGGAAAAAAAATAAACCGAACCCCGTCATGAGATGAATGTGACCCTGACTAAATTATCTACTGATCCTGTTAAGAAGATAGGCAAGGTCGGATGCCAATTTACAGTTGATATGGCTGCACTATGTGGAAGCGTTTTCATCCCATTCAGATGATCTCGAACCTGACCACACCCACAAAAACTGATGAGGGTAAAGGATATTGCTTGCTTGGAACATTAGTATAACTAAGGATACAAGTCTTAACCTGATATATTGGTGCTCTGACTGAATCAGATGTCACCAGAAGTCGTTTACCATTTGCATCTAAAGCCATTTCGTGTCTATAATATGGGGAGTTCTCAGGATTGCAGAACCTACATAATGAGCCACATTCGAATTAATAATTTACAGTATATAATTGTTTTTACCATTTTAAAGGGCCGAAAACTGCATACCTGTTGCAATTTCTAGACCAAAGAATCTTTCCCTGATTTTGCAAGCTCCACTCAATTACCTGCATCAACCATAAAACAAATCGTTTTAAATTTATCATGGAAGTAAATAATAATAATAAAAGTCATAAGTGGTCAAGGCATCAACTATACGTAAAGAACTCACCTTTCCATCTATACCCAAGCTAAAGATACTAGTTTCATCAGGGCCAAAAAGAACAGAACTGATAGCAGAATCATGGGCTGGCCACCCCGTGATTTGCAGGCCCGCTGACATATCTAAAACTTGTTAAGGTGTATGCAATTTTTTTTTAATTATGGGTACTACTTTAACTAACAAATAATTACTTTCTGAAGGATACCGAACATGTGAATCATTCCATCGATAGCAGCTGCTGCTAGAATCTTCCCGTTGTGGTTAAAGCATAGTGACGTGATAGCAGGTGGATCATTACCAAGAGGAAGAACTGTCTTCAATCGAATTCAAAAAGTAAGACTTGGGAGTCGCGAGCTATCTTAGGATTATATTATTATTTATAAGAAACAAGTTTCTAGAAGCACGTACCATTGCCTTCCATGTTCTCATGTTCCACACAGTTAGTGATGCAAATCCTAATTTATCAATATAACTTGTGCCATGCCTGTAAAGAAAAACGAGTTCTCAAAGACTCGGTCAAAGATGCAAAAGATAAAACCTTTTTTGATAGCTAATATGAACAATATATCTATCTGGGAGATAGTACCCTTTGGATGCTGCTGCAGACACGAAAATTGGTTCAACCGGGCTGCATTTAATGTCCAAAACACTGGAAAACAAACACACACAGAGTAATACAAAACCCTTTGCAGGGAACAAAATGAAGTATAAATGCTACAACAGATATGAGAATAACCTTGGAAATGCATCGGTTGTACTGAGATCGCAAACAACTCTCTTCGCATCAACATTCCATGCTTTTATACCTCCATCAGCAGTGCCTATTAGAAGCTTTGTCAAAATGGACAATCAAACGTAGGATTATTACTTCCTCGTATCCAACATTCACAACCCCCAAAACACAATTATCATATAGACATATTAACGTTCACTTTTATATTATGCGTATCTTTGTGGCGTTCTGAGATTTATTCAGTTGGTTCGATTTGCTCTAAGAAAGTTCAATAGTAATTTATAAGCGCAGGATAGAGAGTTTCACTTCCATTATGATCATATACACAAACTTTCAAAATTTAAAATAGCATTGGCTTAAATTAGTATACCAAGCGGTCAGATTTGCAGTCCCATTCGAGTGACATGATCTCGGCCCCACAATAGATGGTTGCGTTTCTTGATGCTGAAGTTGACGAGTCGTATGTCCATATCCTACATTAAGAAAAAAGAATGCTTTGAAGTCACTCTCGTTAAAAAGACAAATTGCTTTTGAAGGGATATACCTGACTGTTCCATCAACAGAAGCACTTGCAATGTTGTCTCCAGATGTAGAAAACCTGCAACAACTAATTGGACTTGTGTGACCCAAAAACGTCTCCTGGTTTTTAAGATAACGACAACATCAATAATGGAAGTTAGCATGCCATACAAGACATTTTGCAAATAAAAGTGTGTATAAAAGGTCTGAATTACTACGGAAAGAAATCAACTATGACAACAAATACTCGATCGTACCTGAAAGTCTACTTTTACTTCCGGAAAATCTTCTTCTTGCTGAAGTTCATCATTATCTGTAACCATGTAGTCGACAATTACTTGAAAAATACAATAATCGAACAAGGAAACACAAAACAAATGCCTAAAATCAAATAATCTGATTATATAGACCTAAACTGAATAACGACATATTGGCATTTCATGCATACTCAAAATACTACAGTTCTATAACCAACTGAGCTAGCTCAGTTGGCCACCATGGGTAACCTTGGGGAGGTATTCTTAGAGAGGTCTCAAGTTCTAGTCTCACTAAGGACCTTCAGGGCCCCGAAATAAATAGAAGCAGGAGTATCCCCTAAAGGAGAAGGTTCGAGACTTGCATACTGCCCAATTGGATGTCACTGTGGGCTCGGATCACTAACTACTAACTCGCCGTTAAAAAAAATACTACAGTTCTATGAGAATTCAGATTATATGACTTAAATTATAGATCCTACGCCCTTTGTATAAACTGTATGAACTCAACAAGCCATAGCAGGATCCTATAAGTCATGTTGACCTTGAAAAAAGTTCAATCCATGAGAGCTGTTACCAGCAAATTACTGTCATAACCAAAGGTTATTACAACACCAAAACTCGTTGATATCATGTGAGCACATCCAGAAAATTCAGCAAACATATCATAAATTACAGCATAAGGCTCGGTGTAGAGATCAGTGCATGTTACCATGATGCTGATTTCAAGACATAGACTACCCAACCTGTCTAACTACCAAGCACGTTTATAAAACGAAAACACTATATGAGGAAGAAAACAGGTTTCCCTGGTGATCAAGAAGCCAGACGGTGTTCCCGTAGTGAGAAGTTTCCTAGTCCCTATTCATTTATAAGTCTCTGACTAAGTTTCCTGACTTGTTAAAATGCTAATACTAATACTAATCCTAATATATAACAATACTACTAATACTTTCTACTAGTATACGGATCAGCAAATTCTAAAATGTCGCATGTTACAAGAGTAGCCGGTATAAAACAGACCACAGCCTGGTAAAGTTCCTAGGTAACTATCCGACTATATTTGAGTACAAAGTTTCTATCAGAAGTTAAACTTCCCTAGATATCCCATCAGTCCTCAAGCCAATCATTTTTGTTACGCTACAAACATGCTTATATGTCAATCAAGCTTAAAGTATTTGAAACTTGAGTACATTTCAGAAGTTGCAACTAATACTAAACTATTTTTAACTAAAAAAATTCAATAAAGCACACAACGTGCAAGAGAAACAAGAGCTACATTTTCTTACCGACAAAAGAACTTCCATTTCCATCACTGTATCCACTATAACTATCTGTTGCAGGGCTTGCACCTTTAGACCCTGGTAGACTAGAATCCTTATCCAAGGACAGCCTCCCACTAAATGATACATTGGGTTCTTTAGGCAAACTGCTTGATCGATTCTCTGGTGTGGAGGACACAGATTCATTTTTGCCACCATAACTTGATTGGCGTGATGTTGATATATTACTGCAATTTTATAAAATACAGTCAATAAAAAAACCACATTTGGACCTAAACAGATAACAAGAAACAATCTCACCTCCTAGACTGACTTAATTGAGCCTCCTTCTCCTCCAACAAAGCCTGAAGTTGTGACAGTCTAGTATTCAGATGCTTTATATCATTCTTAAGATTATTCACATTATGTTTTTCCGAACTGATCTTCAGCAAAGCAGGAATGCGTGGTTTAGTTAAGGAAAATTCACATCGTTCAGTATCATAAAAAACGCAAAACCAATTTTGCATCAAGCAGAAACCGTAAGAAATAAATCACAAAGGCATATCGCAGCCTGAATCATGGGATACTCTTAAGATATATAAACATCAGCGGATTTAATAAACCTAGGATCTTATTTTTCCTTAACATACATTGTTAACTAACTAACTATATGGATTCGGGACAAAATCTTAAAACAAGCAATAAGCATATAAGCACTTTCAATAAGCAATCTAAACACATTATAACAACGAGAATTCATAACAGAGCATCAAATAAACAGACAACCAGATATAATCCAAACACTCGTCTATCTGAACACAATTAGCACACAAGCATGAAATTCATAACAAAAACATATAATTCGGCTAAGGATATGAGTTCCGTTGAACACTTCACTCAAGAAATTCCTAACAGAAAGATTCAACCCATCAAGCCACTCTTTGGTAAAATAAACCCGAAAAAGCGGATCCAAGCTCGGGTTCTTAACGTAAGAAATCCCTACAAAACACAAGAAAAAAAACTCATCAAAACCCAAAACCATAACAAACCCACATGAAAAAAATCAAATCTTAAACACAACCCACCAAACCAATACATCCAATCATGATCTTGACGCATCAAATCATCACCAAAATCCTTAAAAAACTCAACCACCTTATCAACCCTCCCCAACTGAAGACACGAAACAACATAGTATCTCAAAAGAGATGTCTCCAGCTTATTCAAAGTGTCTGACAAAAGGGTTTCATCGGATGAAAAAGATTGCTTGAAAAAAGAAGTTAAGGAGATGAGATTGTGAGGCTGGAAATTAGGAATGTAAGAGGAGAAAATAAGGTGAAAGATTTTGTCTTTGTGGTGGTATGATTTAGCAATGTCTGTTTGTAATTCTTTTTCGAATGAATTTAATGTGTTTGTGAATCCTCTGAAGAAAAGGTATTCTCGGATTACTTCTTCTGTGTACTTTATGTTTTCCATTGTGTCGAGAGAGAGAGATTGTGTTTGTGACTCTGGGATTTTTCAATTTCAGGGGTTTTGTAGTGGTGAATGTTGGAGTAAATTTAAAAAGTTGATTTCTAATGCGACTCTACTTTGATGGAAAAAATTTAAAAAAAAATAAAAAAATTATACATTATACATTATACATCTATACTATACAGCAGTATAGTATAAACTATTAGTGGGAATAAAATAATGCTCTCACATAAATTATCACTCACGCGCTTTTCTTACCCTTGTGTATTATAATACAATCATAAAATAATAACTTTTCTCATATATATGCGGTATTTTCACTCACTCGCTTATACACTGAAGCGAATAAAATAATTACCCGCTCTCACAATTCCTCCTTCCTCTCACACGGAAGAATTGTAAAACACGTGTCTCTCATCTATCTTCAGTACACATAATTGCAACCTACGTGTACACACACAGTGCTTCCCACCATTTTCTTAGCCATGCTTTATGAAGTTCATAACAATTATTAAAAACCCTAATATGGATCAAAGCACACATAGCGGAAGCGATTTAACAAGATCATAATTAATAACACAATTATAATTAATCGAATTAGGGTTACATACCTTTATCATAGCGAAGATCCACAAGATCACCAACGAATCACCAATTAGGATTTATGACGAATACTACCAAGATATAGTCTAAAGTAAGACTATGTTACGTTCTTGTACACACGTAATACAACGAGTTAACCGTGATTCTAGCACGTGTAAACCGAGCTTCTATGCTTGTGGATTATCTACCCAACAACCCTAGAGAGGGGCTAGGACTAGATTATTGCTAAACCAAAACCAAAGGATAAAAGGAACCCTAAAAAAGGTGTTTTTCCTTTGGAGTTTGATCAAACAAAGAAACCAAAACCAAATGTTAAAAGGAACCCTGAAGAGGGTGTTTGCCTTTGGTTTTAGTCGCAGGAAGAGAGAAAGAAAAGAGAATGGGATTAAAAATAATGAAGGCTGGGGGTTTGTTTATATAGGCCTTGGAAAAACTTTTCCTCTAAGTAATAAACCAATCAGGAAACAAAATCTTTTTCTTTCCCTTTCTGCCCCCTTTGGCCGTCCACTCCAAGCCCACCCACAAGGGCTTCCGGAACTTTTCCGTTTACTTCTTTTCTCTTCTATTTAATTCCATAACGGTCGTTTATACTTAACTTTTAATTATTAACGATCGTTAGTTAAGCTTCGGTTTAATTTAATAAATATATAAAATATATTTATTAAATAAATTAACTCTTTACGTAATGTGTGCAATCCCGTAATCCCGAGTTCGATCCTATCATACGACTATTTAATTTTATGTCCATAAACTTTCAGCTCCCACTTGGACAAAATTCGAATATCGTGATCACATTGATTAGCGTCTAGTTACACTAACATTGTCACTAGTACAACTCGAGTAAGGTCTCTTGGGTAAAACCTTTTAATGATTTACTATCATTATTATTATCCTTTCATTTCAAATACAACGTTAATAGGATATGGATCTCAGTCATTACTTACATTAACCATTATGTTTCTCGTTTACGGATATAGCAAGATCACCAAAACAAATTTGGGTGCGGCCGCACAAATATCTTACTACTTCCCCGAAGGGCCCAGCTGTATTATACTTCAAAATAATTTTGAAGGAAACAAATCCCATTTTGACTACAAGCAAAACTTATGAACTTTGCAACACTTTCGGAAATAATCCTTATAGCTACCAGTTACGTTTAGCGTTAGATTATTCCATAGAAATGCACTAGATACACGATAGTTTCCTGGTATCTCAGGTCTAATGATAACTATTTATGATTTACTTGATGACAAAGATCCATAAAGTAAAATCATATAGTTGGGATAAGTCCAATATTTGATTCATCAAATATCATCCAAAATTGACCAATATACTTTTAAGCATACTCTATCACTATTTTGAATTGTCTTAGTTTAATAATATTCCCATATTATTAATCGACAACGGACATTTAGAAATATCATAATATTGGATTAAAACATGTAAAATAGGATACAAAATTATATAACAAGAATAAACGAAACCTGATATGAGCTTAAATACTCATATCATTTATATCAATAAACCATTAATAAGTGCATGAAATGTATGAAATATGCCTTGTATATGCATTGTTTGTTGTTTCGTGTGTGTAGGTACCAAAGTCACGAAAACCGGCGAAACCGACACGAAGTTTGAAGAAAAGATCAACAAAGCCAATGTCAAGCTCGTTTGTAGCGGATTTAATCTTTATGAAGTTAATTGGGCTTGTGGGTCCCACATTTGGGTATTGGGCCCAAAAGCCCAATAAGGAGTCCAAAGTATCTACCTTTTGTTTACCAAAAGCCCATTAGGCCCAAATATTTCAATACTTAGAAACGGATGGAGTGTATATTTGGGCCAAAATCCCATTGACTTGAGAAAGTAACATGAGACGTTTGGTTCTTGGGCCTCAAAACCCATTAGGGTTTGTTATTTCAGTAACTGTTTAATAAGTTATAAACGTTTGTGATTATGGTCAAAGTTAATTTACCCACTCACGTTATTTACTCACACACACAACTCACACCACAAAAACCTTTTTGATACTTTCTATGTCTCATCTTCCCCACCCCAAAATAAACCAGACACCACTGTTCATTTTAACTCTAATCACAAATAAAATCAGTAATAATTTTTGGGGCTTTTGTTAAATACGTGTGATTCACACGTATGGGGAATTAATTCCCAAGTTTTAAGGAAGATAAGATGGAGGGAATCAATTTCGTGGCAGCGTTTGATTGGTTTAACCACATCACTCACCCTCAATCCTCCAATAATGAGATGACAACTCAGCTTTCAAGTAGCACAACTAGCACACCTGATTGCCACGTTGGCGATCTGTGTGCTAGTTGGCTATTTACAGCCGCAAGATCAATCAAAGAGAGAGAAAGACGACTTTGGACGGTCAAGATGAGGGTTTCTCCTCAACAAACTCACCTCAAGAAGGCCTTGGGTTTGCCTATAAAAACCCACAAAACTATTGTAATCAATATCCCTTTCTTTACTTACTGTTATTATGTTATTTTTTTAGCTAGGAATTTGTAATATCTTTTTCTGAGTAATGTAATATTCGTTTCAAGTTAATAAAAGTGGTTTTTATTTCAATCATCTTTTTATCTCAAGTTTATTGTTTATTACTGTCGAAATTTTAATTACAGTTTCTAAACTAACAAAATGATATAAAAGTTGTTATTATTCATTTAAGCTAAAATCTATAGCTAAATTGAATATAAAAGTGAGATTAGGAACAATATATCTAACCACACTGGTTAGATTAAGATAAGCTGTTAAATCAACAAGAGTAGTTTGGTTCGAGCCATAAGGGGTGATAATTATGGTTCGAACATTGATGTTTGATTCGATGGTGTTCGTATGATGTTCAATGGTGGTTCATTTAGATTTTAAGCCAGCTCAGCGCTGCGCTTCGTCTCAACGGGTTCTTCAAAAGGTTTTAATTCTTCTACATTTTATGTTATTTAGTTTAATGATTTTGCTTATATAATGTTACTGTTAGTTTATCTGATAATTTGCTTACATGATTGAATGTTTTTAGTGAGAACTGTTTAGATCTTAGTTTTTATCTGTTGCTACAAGTGAATTTTTAAAGAAGCTTTTGATAAATCTGATAAGTTTTAGTAGATGGATCTAAATCTGTACTTTTCATATTCACAGATAATGGTTGTTTAAGCCTGCTGATATTTCTGAGAGTATTGGGTTATACTTTAGTTTTGATGTACTCAGTTTGTTATGTATTTGGACTGCTAATATTTAGGTTTGTGATTTGTTGGTTTATATGCTCTCAATTTAATTTAAGTTGATAGTTTAAATAATCTGCTTAGATTTCATATTTAAGATGTGGTATTCTGATTTTGATGTACGGTATACTCAAGCATTTGGTTTCTTATCATACTGATATTGCTGATATGGCAGCTGAATTATCTTGACTTTATGTTGATTGTTCGAATCTTATTGTCTTGGTTGACTGATGATGCTGCAGGATTATGATTTGCTGTTATAAGTTCTTATTGTGCTGATATTAGTTTGTTCTTAAAGTGATTATTGGATTTTCTGATATATATATATAAGCTATCAGATTCCTCTAATATGATAGCTCACAAGCTGATATACTTATCAGCTTTCAAAAAATTTAGTGTAAAAGAGTCATTCATGTGACTTTGTGTACTTTTTACTGTCCAAAAATAAATAACCACAAAAGTGTCCCCTATGGGACTCGAAACCTTGACCTAAAGGTCCACAACACAACGAGTTTACCATCTGAGCTAACTGCTCTTTTATTTTAATTTCAGTCAATCTAATTAATATAGTTAGCCGTATTAGAGCTGTCAGCTTTAAACATCTATTTAATCTTAATTTTAGTTTCATTTAAATTTAAATCGATTTATTTTTAAATTACTTTTATAAAGTTTCAGTATAAATAATAATAAATAAATAAAAACAAAATATAAAAAAAAGTTGTTTTATTAATTTTTAGAAATTAAATTAGTAAGTAAAAATTAGTTTTTAAATAATAATTAGATTTTAATTTAGATTTTAAATAAATTGGTTTCATAAATAGTTTTTTTAGTGTAAAAGTATTTTAATTAAATAAGATTTTATTGAATAGAATTTTTAAATAGCTTAAATTTTCTAGTAGTGTTAATTTTAAATAATTGTTTTTAGACTAAACGGGGAACGATTCATGCACTTAGGGTTAATTTGTAGGATTAATTTCAGATTAAAAACCGAAAAACCATTTGAATCAATTGTCCAAATCGGAACAAAACGTCTCAAATTCACTCGATCTTCGTGTACAACGAACTTGGTTCATCAACGTGTTTAATTAAATCCGTCTTTGGTAATTTTATTCTATTACTTTTTCCTAAAGGTAATTTTCTAATTTACCCTATAACGTATCTAATTGACATATACTATCCATCAACATCAAAACCCAATCTTTATTTTTGTTAAATAATAATGTCTTAACATCCTTTATCCAAATACTAAATAGATCAATGCATGAAAACATGGTCCATGCCTTATGCCTCTAACAATGACACTCGCACTTGTTTGGCAAAGCATAAAATAACCAATCTTGACCTATTGAAATTTTGAGAATACTTTCTTCAAGAATTCAATTCATTGAAACTCTTGTACATGTGCATTCAAATAGTTTGATATTGCCACATAGTATCAAAATTGTGAAACATCCTTGATCACCAATTTCCTAAACTTCCAAAACACATTTGAAGTTCAAAGTATTCTAATTCTTTAATGTATAATGCAACTTTAATCAACATGTCATCTCCAAAGATCTCATGACTAATATTGAGTGTTACCTCAATTATATCTTTTCAAGTTTTACAACTTGTCATAAAAGATATGAATACGTTACCTTTAATATCTATTATGTAATTTTTGATTCCAACCAAACCTCCAAATTTGTTGGCTATGATACTTTGCACAACGATTGACAAATTATTCATCTATAGAATATGGAAGCCGATCCAAGATTTAGGATGTTATTCTATTTCCAAACATATTCCTTAAGAATAATCATTACACAAGTTATTTAATAACTTTTAAATAGATCAATATATTCAAATCATCATGCATTTTATGCATGATATAAATACAACACGACACACATGAGAATTTCTCAAACTAGATTTAGATTTCTTCGTGTTCTAAATATCCATATAAATTTACTACATGGGATATTATGTTGTATTTCCACCGTATAAATAAATAAATTTATTTGTTCCAAGGTTATGTATGTCTTATTTTCTAAATCTCCAAAGCAAAGTTTCATCTCAAATGTAAACCAAATCAACATTTAATTTGAATGAAAACTTACTTTCTTACATGTCTATTTGACACACATAATTTAAGAAAATAACCATAATACTCCCACTAGCTTTTAGGAATACTCAGAAATCATCTTATTCAAATTTAAATCCAATCCTGGATTTCAAATTAAACATAAGAATAATTTCCTAGATGCATGCTTTTATCCATTCATGGATAATTGCATTTTGTACTTTTCCAAAGATTTATTTTGAAGTAATAAACTCATTTCGATTACTTAAGTCCTTTCTCAAGTAGTCATTCAAGAAATAGTTCATACATATCCAAATTTGTCAATTAAAATATGATCATCAAAACCTTTATATATTTAATGCGTTTAGGAAAGAATACTCAATCACAATTAATTACTTAAGTGTGACTAATAATCTATTCATAATACATACATTAAATATGTGTATAATTTTGTCCATATATTTTTGACACAAAGATTAAACCACCACAATTGGCGTTTTTCTTCCTTTGACGAAACTCATCTCCAATTTCTAGTCAAACTATTTAAGATAAACCAAAACCAAAATTTGATTATCTTGTTGGACAACATCTATAACAATCATAGTATGAGTAGTTTACCCAAAACAATATTTGGTAACAAATCACAACAATTATTTGTAACTCATAATTCTCAGCATATAAATCGCATATCCGAGATATCCTTACGGACCTATGACGTAAATTCCTCTATCTTGAGAGTTAGCTTTTACAAGCCTTCCTCATGATAATTACTAGTGTATTTCAGAAGATTATGTATCTTGTAATTTTATCTTTCAAGATCAAAACTCCCACTTGCTTTTAGTAACTTAAAGTTAATCTTTAAATACATAGCAAATAGATCAACACTTCAACGTTATCTATTTGGGACTTTACAAAACACAATGATAGTTCCTAACTCTTTATTTTCTAAACAATCCACTTCATAAGTAGTTTAGCAAAATCCGAACTTCATTTAAGATATAACGTGATTCATCACATTCCATATATAATGGTATCTTATTAATCTTCTTAGCTCAACTCATACTCAACTTTCTAACCTTGATATCTTTTGGAATAAAGGAAGATATAGTTATCTTGAATCAAACATCACCATCATATTGAGAATTTTGATTCTCCTAATGAACATACCATAACAATGATGTATTTCATTTAGGGAAATATTGTAAGTCAATCTTAACAATATTTAAGATAAATATATATCTTTAGGCTTACCTATATACCAACTAAATCATCTTAATGGTATAATAGATTTCCTAACCATTTTTCATGCTTTATAACTCAAGTACTTCTAATACAAAGTCACTTCATTTCCATGTATTTAAAACATAAACTTCTTACTTTATATTATACGTCTTTCAAGACTTTATGTTTGTGACTTTATTCAATAAATCATAAACATGTATAACAAAAGTAAATCATGAACACCACTAGGTTTCATTAATCTTTTCAAGCTAATTCACTACTATACTACGATATGAACACCACTAGGTTTCATTAGTAGTATAAGATTATTCTATGTATCTTATGTCATTCCAGGAATTTGTCCATTTTAAGAAACTACAAAACATTCCACGCCCGATCTTACGACATGTGGATATTTTATCCTTGTGTTTACAATTTAATCCAAGCTTTCACATGACTAAATCAAAACAACAAGTGTCTCTTAACGTGAATGATATATATACTTTTAAGTAGTCTTTTAATCATATTGACACATGATCTAACTTTCATCTAATTATTAGTTAGATCGTTAGTCTCTTATCTTGAATTCAAGATAATCTTTTAAATCATATCTTTACGAGTTGTTTCTTGCACACAATGTTCATTTCTCCCACTTGTGCATGAAACAACCTCATATATTAGATAAACATCACGTCTAACGCTCGTCTATACAAAATATGATAGTGCCACATATATTAGCTTTTTACAAGTAGATGTAGAATCACTTAATCAACAAGAATCAGTACATAACTATCTTTGAAGATATTAGTGTCAACAATTCGAAAGTAATTATCTTAGGACATACTAAAGATAACATGGGTTATTACCAAGACAACAAAGCTTGTAACTCCCACTGACTTAAAGAATGTTTTAATAGACCCAAAATCAGTAATACAACACAATTCTCCCACTGAACTTGACAACATTGAAAATGTTTCATAATCGGTGAAAATAATTAGTGTTGTGTTTACTTTCTTACACTTTTGAAAAACACATTTGCAACAATTACTTATAGTGTTTAAGAGTGTACTCCACTTCGTAAATGATGACTTATCCAACAAATGCTTTTTAACTTGAAAGACTTGACATGCAATTTCTTCCTTAATAGGTCTACCAACCCCACAATGGTATGTAGTGCCTATAAATGGTCAAAGCACAACTACTAGACAAATATGCTAGTTTGCCTTATAACCAATTAGCTGTAACTTTTAATAACTCAAAATATGCACTTTTCTTAACTATTAAAGTTTGCTATGAGTCCTGTATTTTGAATTTGGCATTTCTAAAATTCATATAACTCCTTCTTCATTCATGAAAAGAGTTTAGGTCTATCTTTTCATTGTAAATTGACTCTATCCTCAACCATACGGTTTGTAGATCAATAAATGAATAAAACCCCTTTTACGTTGTAACGTTGCATTAATACATTGCAAAAGAATTTACAAAATTCAATCTTAGTATTTTCGATAATACCATTCAAGAAAAAAAAATTACCCTGGTAATAATAACCATAGTATTTTCCTTGAAAACTAGAATCCAGAATGACATAATTTTATCACATCAGTTGATCTACTAGCAATGGAAGTATTCAAGATGGTAACTTGTCGAACAATGATTGACAAACAAATTTGCAATTTCTAGATATTTAAGGGATTTACACTGCCAAAAGTCATTTTGCATTGTAAACATGTTTCATCCCTTCTTTATGCCTTAAGTTTCCAGATCTTACTGAGTAACTCAATTAAGTCGACTAATCTAAAGACCGTAAAACCTTCATGCGCAATCTTATTCAGTCATGAAGTTTTCTCTCCATTACAACATCGTCCAGAATCTCATATGACGAAAATTGTAACTTCAAGTGTTCGTCAATTAGATGGCATATGACTTAAATTTTAAGGGTATTGAGTTTGGTGTCAAAATCATGTATGGAGAAGCATGCATACATCTCCATAGTATAAGTTTAATAAAACTTTTAGTAAACTTTTTGGGGAGACTAAAATTTCATCATATATTTGCAAGTTGAGGTATTGGTTAAACCAATTAAAGATTTTACCCACAACTAAATTCACACCATACTTTTTCTAGAACTTAGCTAAAACACAAAGCAATAACCTTATTCATTGTGTTTCAGATGTGAATTTTTGCGGTTAAATCATCCTTAAGGAATTATGTAAATAATAACCGTAGGTAATTCCAACTTTGACGCACATGCAAGCCGGGAATTTGGTCAGCGCTGAAGCATAACACCTCCTTCCTTAACCGGGTACATGACCAGCAGTGCGTTATACCCACTTTATATTTTGTCAAAATTGAGTAGGCCGTTAAGTTATTATTGCAATTCCAATCAACGCAAATCATATGTCAATTAGATCTCAAAAAACAATTCATTAATTTTTACATGATTTAGTCCATATTAATTTTCTTGTAAAAAATTACATTTGTTTACAACATACAACTAAAACAAAAATGTATGAAAACAAGTAGGTACAAAAAAACTAAATCATAAACACATAATAACAATTTATATGTGCAATAAATAACTTAAATAGTCACATGCATACGATTTATTCAATAAATAATATCAAATCTAGGTTTTTATATTCATATAAAAGTCTTCCCTAATTTTAGATTTATTGAATCAAATAAAGCATGTAGCAAAACACGTAACAATTACCACATAAAACATATGATCCATGAAAAACATGCATGTTCATCACGGATCTCCCACATAACTTAACAATTAAATCTCTAGGATCGAAACATTAATTCACATAACATATGCAATTCATCAAAGTTCCACCCAAATCACTTAACAATTAATTAAATCACTACGGATCGTAACCTTAAATACATGACATAACAATTAATCATGTAATTATCTAAAGATCAAAACATGCAATTTTAGGGTTTCACAAAAAAAACTATTTTTTTTAATTTATAATCGGCTAAAAAAACAAAATAAATCGACCCCTTTTTTAAAATCGGATTTAAAAAAAAAACAAACAAAACCAAAACCCTAAATTTTCTTTTCAAAAAAAACTTGTAGTTTTAACTTAAAACAATTATTAGTTAAAAAACAATCTTTAGATATCGATAATTATAACATGTTAAAACGGCTCTCGATGCCACTAATGGTTTATGAAGTTCATAAAAATTATTAAAAACCCTAATATGGATCAAAGCACACATAGCGGAAGCGATTTAACAAGATCATAATTAATAACACAATTATAATTAATCGAATTAGGGTTACATACCTTTATCCTAGCGAAGATACACAAGATCACCAACGAAACACCAATTAGGGTTTATGACGAACACTACCAAGATATAGCTAAAGTAAGACTACATTACGTTCTTGTATACACGTAATACAAGGAGCTAACTGTGATTCTAGCACGTGTAAACCAAGCTTCTATGTTTGTGGATTATCTACCCAACAATCCTAGAGAGGGGCTAGGACTAGATTATTTCTAAACCAAAACCAAAGGATAAAAGGAACCCTAAAAAGGTGTTTTTCCTTTGGAGTTTGATCAAACAAAGAAACCAAAACCAAAGGTTAAAAGGAACCCTAAAGAGGGTGTTTGCCTTTGGTTTTAGTCGCAGGAAGAAAGAAAGAAAAGAGAATGAGATTAAAAATAATGAAGGTTAGGGAATTAGGAAACAAAATATTTTTCTTTCCCTTTTTGCCCCCTTTGGCCGTCCACTCTAAGCCCACCCATAAGGGCTTTCGGAACTTTTCTGTTTACTTCTTTTCTCTTCTATTTAATTCCATAACGGTCGTTTATACTTAACTTTTAATTATTAACGATCGTTAGTTAAGCTTCGGTTTAATTTAATAAATATATAAAAAATATTTATTAAATAAATTAACCCTTTACGTAATGTGTGCAATCCCGTAATCCCGAGTTCGATCCTATCACACGACTATTTAATTTTATGTCCATAAACTTTCATCCTCCTCACCAAATTAATCTGTAACAAAATTTTGTTTTTTTTCCTTTAATTGATGATGATGGAGAAAATAAATTGGATTCAACAAGCTCTAATCAAGGTATGTTTTTTTTGTCTAATTAATGTGTACTATTTAAATGGGGTTTCGATTGACCTAATTGAATTGGGTAACTGAGGTTTAAATCAACTTGGAATTTGATGGTTCTGAGTTTAATTATGTTTAATTTCTATATCGTAAAAGTTACTTTTGTTAATTTGGGATAAAAAATAAATTTTGTTTCTAATGTCAGATTTTCGTTTGTACACACTAACAAAGCAGTTTTGTCTTCAGGGGATGTTTTCTTATAATTTCCGAACAAACTAAAAATATTTTATTCATAAAAGAATTTTAGCTCTAATAAATCTAAGTTAATCCATTTCATTGGTTAAGTATGCAACTGATTGGTTGTTGCTAGCTTAACCGTTATTTGCAAATTGCAATAATCAATACACTTCGCTAATTGGTAAAACCCTTTTTTTAAATTGTGAATTAGTTCTATCTGGGTTGATTCTAATTTGGTTTATTTAAATTTTGTGTTTTTCATTATTGGAATGTAGTTTTATTAATTGGGTTTTCATGGCGATTTCGTTTTCTAACCCGTAATACAATACACTATTTTTAAATAAAATGGTAATATGAACTTTTGATTTTCAAGGTCATAAAATGTATATGATGAAACATATATAAAACGCTTTATCAAACAACGAGATCAAAAGATTTGGGGATCCCCCACGGTTAACAAAAAAAAATACATAGTTTCCTTCAATAGAGATACATCAGCTCTTATGTATTTATGTTTTTTCCTCAACTGAACGCACATCGCCTGTTGGTGTCTCAGGTTCGACCACTTGCCTTCATATTCCTAATGTGCTTTCTCATTATCCAAATATACATCAATTTCTATGTATATGTGTATTTCACAGGTGGCTATAATAGTCTAATGTAGGCAATATTGTTCATACGGTTTCTCCCTCAGCTGAATGTATATCACGCGTTGGTGTTTCAGGTTCGTCTACTTACCTTCAGTTTTGACATCCTTTTTTTACTATTAGATTTTGTTTTTACATAAGAAACTTGCTTATCTTTTTATCCATTTGACCCACTACAGAAATGCGTCCTCCAACTTGAAATTAAACCTTAGTTTTTTTCCATTGATGTTGGACATTTCTTTAGTAACGAAATGATGATAAATTTGGTACGTGTTAAGAAGTCAGCTGAAACATTTGCTTTGTATCCTGTGTTCTGGATATTATCATTGGGAATGCTCACTTACGATAAAATAATTTTTGAAATGTAGAAACACAATAGGGGATATTTGATGCGGTTTGAAGGGATACGTCGACTTTTAATCAGACCCGTGACGACTTATATCTACCAGTGCTAAGGATCTTATCAGGAAGATGTTATGGTCTCAACCTTCTGACCGCCTAACTGCTAATGAAGTTCTTTGTACGTTGTTCATACTTTTTTGAATCATAATATCTATGAAATGCCTTATGTTTAAGTAGTTTTCATTCAAATATTATCATAATAATTTATATGCTTCAAGATTTATTTATGCGGTTTGTCCTTGGGTTTGCGAAAATGGTGTTGTTCTTGATACATAATTAGATCCGGTCATTTCACGTTTGAAACAATTCTCTGCAATGAACAAGCTAAACAATATGGGTTTGCGGGTATGTTCATATTATTGAGATTAATGAGGAACATGCGTCAAAGTAACACAACCCAAAGGTCTTGGATGGCATGATTGCAAAAACGTCTTACTGTCCCGAAAGCATTTAAGTATCTAGAAATGTAAGTGATTCTTTTGTGGCTCTTACTTGAATTTGAAAGGGATATTTTGGATGATAAAGTTTAAGAATTGGTTAGTTTTGTGCGGGTATGATACAAGAACTTCTCAAAGTATGTAGCCTATTTCGTATGGACTATTTGCGAGAACAAAGTCTGAGAAGGCGTTTGGTCTTTTATCGCCTTCGGTTAATTGTGTTTAACCATATAAGGTATGACTTGAAGCTTTGTAGTTCAACGTTTTCAATGAAGAAATGGTCAAATATAATTTCATATTTTGTTATGTTCATATTGAAGGTAACAAGGTGGAAGCAAATGATAATGAGATAACTGATCCAAAATAAAAGTATTTAAATGGGCTGGTGGTTAATGTAGACAATAGCGAAGTTAGCATTCTGCTAACAAACCATTGAAGATGTGTCGACCTTGCAAGATACAAGATTTGCGTTAGTAGGAATTAGTAAAGTCTATTATGCTAACTGAGCTTTTGGTGATCAACTGTTTTTCAATTTGTGCAAATTGGTTATACATCTGCTTCCATTTTACTCGGGTGAGTATAGACAAGTTTGTCCAAGACTTTTTGTTTCCAAGTTTTGATTGATATTTTTTTATGAAGAAAAAAAGGTTGTCCAAATATCTGCAACACTTATCTTTAATGACAGTGAAATAAGCATGTATATTGTTGCGTTTGCCGTGAATTTTAGTGGTTTTCTTAAAGTTTTCTTTTTTTTATTGTAGGTTGTTAGTTACTGAATTCGACAGAGCCTTTTCTATGACGGGTAAAAAACTGGGAAGCGACGACTCAATTGAAATGTAAAAAACGTTGAAATCTGAAGAAAAAAATAACAGGAACACTACTCTAAAGGCCACCTTTGCAACGGAGACGCTGCAAATATGTTGGAAGCCGAAAAAATGTGGATAGATCAATACTCATGTTGCAACATCGAAGTTTTTGTTATTGTGAAAGAGGATTCTTCTGCAGAGTAGCTTAAAGGCGATGCAAGGAAGTTTGTTTACAATTCTCAAATGTAAGCGGAAGTGGTTGTTATCTCCAAGAGGACATGGGGCCACAAGGGTCGTGATGGTGGAATTGGGCCTCAACGCAAGATGGTTATGCGGTGGCATTTAGTTGACGTCAACAACAAAAAGATACCTGCTTAACAGAAACGGTAGACATGGGATAGGAAAAAGGAAAATCGTTGATGGCGGAGCGGGGATACGTGGTAGTGAGTGAGCAACAAGTAAAAAATTCCACACTTTTGATTCTTTACATATTAAAATGTTATGTTAAATGAATTCGATACACAGTAATATGTAGATTAATACATGAAGACTGATGATTAGTTACTCATGACCTTATAGTCACATTTATAGGCAAAAGTTTAACATATCATCTCATGTATGCACCTTTATAAGGAAATGGGAAATGGTGAAAGTTCTAATATGCAACTCCAAACACTCTGGCCTGTATAAATGGTACACGTCTGAAATTTTTAGTCGAGTTAAATTTCCAACACTCTTTTTTGGAATTTGAAACGTCTATAACCAGAACATCAAACTATGCAGGATTTCATTCTTCTCATAAGATAGATGCAATACTTCAATTTTTCTCTTTGTCATTTTTACGTGAACACGAAAGCGTTATATGTTAATTGTTAATTTAAGTGTTGGATTATGCATGTATGAAGGTCAACGTGAGATGAAGCGAACGAAAAACTTGAGAAACAATCGAACTTGGTGTGAAAAACGCCAACATCCTTCTAATTTATTTATGGCTTCTGATTTATTTATGGCTGCGCATTCTTGCCTTCATACTGCAGGCTGATGTATCAAACCCATTTTCGGGTTTAGTTATGTTAGTGGTAATGTTGTTTGGTACTAAAATTCTTGAAAGGAGATTATGTTTCGTATAAAGGTTTATAATAGGTAATAGAATTGTATTATTTGTGAAACTTTCTTACAACGTATTAAGATCATTTTGTTTCTCCTCAGGAAGCAACGGCGTGTTAACTTTAGCACAAGTTGGTGCACCGAGGATGGAAAGATCTCAACAAAGGCCTAAATAGCGCATTCAAGGACGAAGATGTTCATGTCATGCAATTAAGTTCAAATACCTTAGCGCACGTTTGGAAGTGACGATTTGGATTGTGCAACATTACATCGGAAGGCTTAAGCCCTTTTCTATAAATGGCGAGCAGCGCACATATATTGATAGTTAATACTAGCACAAGAAGCAAAGAACAAAGGAAGAAAGAATACTACAAAAGATTGTCGTTTGCTTGCTAGAAAACATTTAACAACCCGGGGCGAAGCCCGGGCTTAAATCCTTGTTGTATCAAATTTGCATGTTTTCTTCTTAAAATATTTATTTTACATATTCACTTAGGCAGACCATTAGGTCCAGACCGATCACGACTGAACCGAGTCGATGACGAAAATGGTTGAAACCTTAGACTGAGATCCGATCAAAATAGTCCGGTCTGGTTCAGTCCGGTCAAGTCCTATTAAACATAATCGACAAAATTTTTGGTAAGACCAAATCGAACCAAACATATCGAACATTGAAATGGTTTAAACCTCGGACCGAAGACCGGACCGAAATTATACGATCCAATTTGAATCAATTCGGTCCAAGTTATGTATGGGTTTGCCATTTTCAACCTATACCCACAACTGATTATAAATGAAAAGATCCGATCAAATTTATCAAACCTTCATTTAAAAACATTATTAAAAATTAGGAAAAAAGTTAACTAACTATTAAAAAAAATTAGTAATTACAAAATAAGAGAAAGAAGGTTGAGATGGTTGGGATATGTTAAGAGGAGATCATACACATCGCGCTGGTTAAGAGAGTTTGAAGTTTTGTTGGTCACCACTTAAGGAGAAGGGGTAGACCAAAACTTAGATGAGCAGACAAACTTAAACTAACATTGAAATATCTTCTCTTATCCGAGAAAATGACCTCTGATAGGATTGTGTGGAAAGATAGAAAATAGGATTAGCGGGTAGGCATAACAGGTCTCATAGTAGGTCTTGCGTTCAGGCTTGTTCTAAACAGATTCATTCCTTTAGATTTCGCCTCCCGTTCCTTTCTAGTAGGCTAGTTTTTTTTAGATGCTTGGTTTTCATAGCTTTATTTTTAGTCGTGGTTTTAGGCTTCGTCTTTATGCTCTAGCGTCCTGACTTGTTGCTTTATGGGTTTTTGTTTGTGGTATGTGTTGGGTCAGTATTTACTGACACTGAAGCAACTCTGGGATTTGAATATAAAACCCTCTAAGTGTTTCATGTTCAATAGAAAGGTGGGTCTGATAAAGCATGCCCAGAGGAACAAGATTCCTACTGAATAATTAGTTGCTAAAGAAAGTTCAGCCTGTCCTCTTTTAGAGAACTTATAAGACAAGAATTCTTTGCTTCAACATCTAGGCGGTCTAGTTGCTGAAGAACAAATCCTGAAGAAGAGCTTTCAGTTCAGTATGGTCTGACAATACCATAATGAATGGTGACTATCTCCTCTAGAATACTAAAGACACTTTAGTTATCATGTGGGACATTCAACCACCCACTGGATAAACCACACATTTGTACATTTGCATTTGTAAACCCTAAAGTGTGTTGCCTATAAAAGGAACTCACTTGGGAGAGAATTGGTCAACCTCTTGTACTAGAAAGATAGAACTCTTTCAAGAGCCAACTTCTCCTAACATCAACCTAACCATACGGCGAAATGTTGATGAATGTTAAGGTTGAGACTTAAACTCATAACTTAGGTTTGTAGTTTAGGTAGAGGAGATCACCCCAATATTGTCATTCAACCAGTTTGTTATTCCACAAGCAAAGTGTGTCATAGTTTCTTTATTAAGTTTTAATAAAACTTCTATACGTTGAAAAGTAATTTGCTATTGTTGTTTTAATTGTTTACTTGATTATTACTTTATCAAAACAACTCATTTGAATCCAATATGCAAGATATTACTGAAGGTTGATAAGTAATATTGAGCTAATAGGGACCAACAAATGGTATCAGATCAGTTTGATTTATAAAACCTTCATACTTTTATGAAACTACTCATTTAAGTTTTAAAAATCAAGATCCAATATGGTTCAAGTAATACCACAAACCCTAGAGTATATGGGTGGCACATTGAATGTTGCTCATGTCCTAGAAGTGGCAAATTTCACAAACTGGAAGAAAATATTTCTTGTCCATATTGTTGGAATAGAACCTTAATTCCTAAGCATTATGTAGGAAGGTCCATCCGTTCCCATGGTTGGGGAGAATAGAAAACCTGATGCACAATGGACCTCTGATGAGAGGAAAGCTGATAATCTTGATCAGCGTCTCAAAAGTCTCATCATGTCTGTGCTTCCAAATGACCAAATAAATTTTGTTGTGAATTGTTTGACGGCTAAATCTACCTGGGATTACCTGATACTTTATCATGAGGGACCCTCTGATGTGAAAGAAACGAGAATAATGGATTTAAAGCTATCCTATAACACCTTCAAACACAAAGAAGGGGAGATTCTCACTCACACTTTCACAAGATACAAGGCTCTGATGAATGAATTAGTAAATGATGGTGTTGAACTTTCAAAGTTATAAATCAATACGTTTTTGTTAATGCCTTGCCAAAAAAGTGGCTCGGTTTCTACCAAAGTTTGAGAAATGCCAACCACATTAAAGATTGTGACCTGGCCTCTCTCTTTGGAAAACTCAAATATGAAGAAAACCTAGTTGATAGATTCTATGAAGGCACCAAAAAGAGTAAAGCATTAACTATTACTATTGTAACACCCCATTTTGGTAAATGGAATATCACAGGATAATTATGGCGTGTCATCAAAGCATGCAAGGTAAATGTCTGAAAACATTAAATGACCATGAATGGAAATACCGAAAATAAACATCGGTAGTCCAAGTATAAGCTCACACACATGAATATAAGTACCGAAATGGAAAAGGACTAAACAATGTCCAAACAAATAAAGTAACGTAATGTATGGAAATGCATAAAGTAATGAAGGCTAGATAGCTTTCATCAGTATGCACATACTCTCAAAGTCTACGAGCGTCCCTGAGTACCTGCCGTTTGGGAACATGAAAGGAAAACGGCTGAGCATAACGCCAAGTGAACGGATATACAAGCATAGCATGAAATGACATAAACATAATAAGACTAATAGTAGCGGAAATGTATAAGTCCTAAATAACCTGGAACATGTTCATAAAACTGGTTTTATAGTTTGAAAAGACTTATGTTTTTATATGAAAAACTGTATTAATTAGACAATAGCCCATATAAGTCATGAGGTTCCATCGTACATGAATACTTGGAGGGGAGACCTTATCATGCAGTTAGATGGGTTGCCTCTAATTAATTAGTCTGTGTAGGAGGGATCAACTCTTTGTGAAGGATGCAAGGGGCACACCACATTCACCATGAAAATCCTGTAAAACATGTAACTAGGATGCACCCATACGCCCTACATGATAATATATATATATAAGGCCAAAACTATAAAGGGACGCCACGAGCAATCACTCCGCCGTGGGGAAGTCATAACACTGATGCCTCTAGTGTTATGGTTATGGTACCTCCATAACTAGGTGACACTGGTCATGCATGTATATGGCTTAGGCATTTAAAACTAAACATAAGTAATCAAAACATATAAAACATATGCTTGGGAAAACAGTTGGCTACAAACGGGGAATCATAATAAGGAAATGAATGTACATACTGAAGGACGGAAAATCCGTACCTTATGTCGAGTGAACGAGGAAAGATGAAAGGATGAAAAGTCCTACTCTGACCTCACTATTGCTACATAAATATGGGATATGTAGGAGTTGTCTAATATCTGAGTACGTTACTGGTTGTAGCATGTTCTTAATTTGTTTTATATGTTCTTGTCTTATTTTACTGTTTTAAATGATATATTGTATTATTCATGTATTTCATGTATTCTGATTAAGTATTATCTTGTATTCTTGTATTATTAAACTTGTGTAATAATTAGTGACTTTCCAAAAATAACAGGTTTCTAAAAATAGAAAGTTTCCAAAAATAGAAAGTTTCTAAAAATAGTAAGTTTCCTGAAATAGAAAGTTTCCATATTTAGAAATAAGCTGGATTAAAAAGCTAATAATATAAGATAGTGTTTACTGGTTAAAAGTCATAAGTCATGTAATAGTATAGTTTATTGGTTAAATACTACGGAGTATAGGTTATAATTGATTATTAATTAATAATTATAGTACATGTTTTATTAATTAACAATATACCATGGTTAAATAATAAACTATAGATTATACAAATTTAATTAAGTCGTGGTTTAATTAAATTAAGTCTAGTAAAATACTTAGGTTAACATGTATTATTAATTTAAATTAATAAACCTACGTCATGAATATTAATTAATTATATGTTCATATTTTAATAATTAATTAATAACTATAGTCTAAAATAAATGACAAAAATACTTAGGCTAAAACATGTATTGTTTATAAAAAAAATAATATAACCTAAGTCCATGTTTAAATTAAATTAATTATTAAACATGTTTAATTAATTTAATTATTCTTGAAAAAAATAAATTGCAAATAAATCCCGAGCCCGAATCCCGAGACAAAACCAAAAACCCGAACACCAACCACCACCCACAGCCGCGGCTGCGGTGGCGGCTGGTGGCTGCGCAGCCAACGGTGGCGGCTTCAGCCGTGGCTACCCACTGACCGAACAAGGTTCCCACCGGCAGTAGGCCGGTGGTTCCCCTTGCTGCCCTGCGTGTCCCCACTGTTCGAGCCACACAGCCACCGGCTTAAGCGGTGGTGCCTGCTGTTGGACCGAAACCCACACCGAGCCCCTTAGGGTGTCTCGGCTGTGGCAAAACAAGGGACCCCGAGAGTCGTATGACTCTCGGTTGGCTGCCGAACCAAACAACAAACTAAACGAACCCTTTTCATGCTTTATTTTAAATCATAACATGTTTTATTTAATTGTTTTTAAGATCTAACATGTGTTCATAATAAACAAAAGATTGGTCAGGAAGAAGAGAAGAGCACAAAGCAAAAGTTAAAAACAAAGATAAAGATTTTGAATATACCCCAATACGTGATTAAAAGAGAACACGAACACGAACACAATCACCAACAAATCAAAGATCAAAACCAACTCGAATGCCTCTTGTTCTTGTGTGGGTGTCGCGGCCTAGGAGTCACCAAGGAGAGCTAGGGTTTTAATTTTTCTTGTAAAAATGTGTAAATGGTTTTCTTGTGTTTACTTTTTACCATTTACTGAAAATCAAAGTGGGCTTGGACCTCCTTTCTTCCCCTTGTCCGCGGCTACCGCAAGGCCCAAAGGTAAAACCATGCCTTTTTCATGTTTAAGTAATTTACGTGTTCGTTCGTTTTAATTATTCGTCCTAGCTCGTGCTTAATGTTCGTGTTATATATACTTCGTATATATATCGTGTTCTAATAGTCGTGTTATATTTATTATACGTAATAATTATCATGTTTATAAATGTTCGTGATCATATGTTCGTGATTATATTTCTTATTCTTAATAATTATCGTGTATTATTACGTAGTTAATAATTATCGTGCATTAACACGTACGTAGTTCCGGAATGTAATGTTCGTGACACGTGTACATAACATAAATGGAAAGTTTTAATTGGCTCGTAGGTTTACATAGTGTACTGTTCATGGCATTTATATGCGGGTTTTACAACTACACCCTTGTTTACAGCCTTCTTCAGTGAAGCTGTCATTCAGGACTATCAAGATAGTCCTGATGATAAAGAAGACACCAGAAACATTGAGGAGTATTATGAAAGACCTCGAAGAGATATTTCATGAAAGAGCTCTTTTGGTTAAATCCAGAAGGTTCTTTAAGAAGGGAAGGAAGTTCTCCAGCAACACAAAAGCCACAGCTGACACTGTGTGTTTCAAGTGTAGTAAGCCTGGTCACTTTGCCAATGATTGTTATTCTAAAACATCAATTCCTTCATACTCTTCACCAGTTCAGTCCCGTCCATCTAGTCAATCACCATTTCAACAAAAACAAATTGCCTCATCCTCCTTCAGCAACATAAAGTTGAACTGAGGCCAGCTAAAGACTTTGAATCCAAGTACAGGGAGATCAAATCCAGACTTGCTCTCTTAAGCATTAAAGGTTCATCTTCCAAATCCACCAAGAGTTGGAAGAACAAGGATTTAGTTGCTGAAACATCAATTAAATAGTTAAAAGTTGATTTGTAAAGCGACTCTACTTTAAAGATTAAATAAAAATTAAAAATATTAAAGAAATTGTATCAAATTAATATTGTAGGTTTTCTTTTAAAATATTTATGTTACATATCCACTTAGGGTTGCGTATTAGGTTCAGACCGACCAAGATCGAGCCAGATCGAGGACCAAAATTGTCCCGAAACCCTAGACCGAGACCGAACAAAAATGGTCTGGTTCGATCCGGTCTGGTTCGGTCCTCGGTCCGATCTGATTCCTATTAAGCATAATCGACGAGATTATTGATAAGACTAAACTGGACCGAACAGAACGAGGACCGAAATGATCCAAAACCCAGACCGAGGACAGGACCAAAATTGTATGGTCTAGTTCAGATCGATCCGATCCGATTTTCCGATCTAGGTTAGTTATGAGTATGTCATGTTCAACCCTATATCCATAACTGATTATAAATGAAAAAAATCTGATCAAATTTATCAAACCTTCATTTAAAAATTAAGAAAAAAGTTAACTAACTATTAATAAAAAAATAAAGTTAGTAATCTACAAAATAAGAGAAGGAATGTTGATTTGGTTGGGATATCAAGAGGAGATCATACACATCGCCAGTTAAGAGTATTTGAAATTTTGTTGGTCGACGGCTAGAGGAGAATATTTAGATCAAAACTTAGATGAGAGGACAGACTTAGACAAGACATGTGATAACGCCCAAATCCAACATATTTCCTTGAGGGTTATCCGTATATTTTGCATGGTTTTTGGTTAAACTAACATGCTTTATAGCTCATATATGTGTGAAGTTGTGTTTTGTGTTGTTAGCTAGCCAAGATCATGGGAAGTGAAGAAAAGACAAATAAAGAAAGAATAAAAGAAGTCTATTGCATATACGAAGGAATCCCGGCAAGTACAAGTCTCATGAAAAGTATTTGAGAAGCTTGAAGTCATGAAGTCGTTCCTCACGATACTCAAAAGATGATGTTCAAGACGGAAATCAAGAAAGAATTGAAGAAATGAAGTTATATCGAAGATGTTGGAAGCTTTCTGTTACCGACACACCTTCACCGTTTTGGCCATAACTTGAGCATACGAACTCCGATTGACTTGGTTCTTGCGCTTACGCGTGCGTATGAGAAAGGGCTACAACTTTCGTGTTTACACTTTTTGACCAAACTGGACGAGGAGCTGTCCGCCGGCCAAAGAAGCCGGCAGCCAAGTGCGGAGAGCAGGCAAGTAGCCGATCAGCCTGAAAAGGAGCCGCCATCCATGTCGGATGACGGCAAGCTACTTTTATTTCCGCCATCTCCTTTTCCCTGCATGCATGCAACTTCTCCAAGCCTTCTTGAAGCATCCTTGGAAGGCACAAGCAATGTTTTAAAACCCGGGTCTTAAATCGACCCGGTCGAGTAGCCGGGTCCGGGTCAATCCGGGTCGACCCGGGTCAACCCGGGTTAACCCGGTTTTCTAAAAAATATTTTTTTTATACTTTTAATAATTAACAAAATTATACTTATAAAAACCATAAAAACTTACGTATATTGAAAATATAAATTGTTTACCAACCAATATAATATGTAAAAATAAAATTTCATCGCAAATACGTAAAATTAAAAAAAAAATTCAAAAAAACCCGAAAAATTCGAAACCCGGCCGGGTCTTGAGGGTTGACTCGGGTCACCCCAAACCCGCCGGGTCAAGCCGGATTTCGAAAATATGAAACCCGGGTCAATATGACCCGTTTCTTCGGCCGGAACCGGTTCAACCGGTTGACCCGGCCGGGTCAACCCGGGTCTGAAAACATTGGGCACAAGAACATTCCATGGGAGCTCTAGAACTATTTTGGCACCAAGCAAACTACTTTGCCACCAAGTAAAATCATTTGGCTACAAGTATATTTCTTTGGCTCCAAGACAAACGTTGATGACCATGGCTTCAATTTCAGCATAAATAAGACCCATGGGGTCATTGTAACATAACACTTCATAACAACTAATTACGACCTTCATTATTCACCAAGGGAATTCTCCCAACCTTGGTGGAAAACCTAATTCCCGGATTTGATACAAGTGTGCCAAAAACTCATCATTTTGAAGTTCCAATCATCAAAATAACCATGCCAAACACTAAAGGATCATTACCCTAATAATTGGTAGTGTTTCTTGATACTTAAATCACCACCAAACCTCTCCAAAACCCTCCTCAATTCTCAAATACGAATTTTTAAAAACATAACCCGAAAGACCACAAACTCCTACCATTGGTTCGAAACTTGTAGTCAATTGGAGGCCTAAGGATTGCTCTAATTCCTTCCATTTACTTATTGTAATCATACTTTGGGTAAAGTTTTGTTACTTTCATGATGTTGAACTCTATATCATATGTTGAGTGTTGGTTGTTGAGATATGGAGTAGTTTCGTATACACTTGTTTGGATGAAGTTGTAACATGAGGATTGTTTACGTTTAATCATGGTTTTGATCAGTTTCATGTTATGTTTGAAATCCAATTGTACTTAAGTTCCATTCCATTTGCTTATCATACTTGACTAGTTGTTGGTGATTTCATAGGTCGAAAGGGTTGTTATTCATCAACTAGTGATAATTTTTTTTGTTTATGGATGATTATCTATTGGATTGACCATTTCTTTAGTGGTATGATTATGCAAAGGAACTTAAGTGTGATTGTTAATGAATTTGTGAAACGAACTGCGAATAAAACTTGTTAAAATAAACATAGTCTTGAATTGGTTGATTTGTCTTAATGCTTGATTTGAATGTGTTATGATCATACGCATTGGTTATATACTTTTAAAATAAAAGATTGGAATTTGTGACCATCATCTTCTTTACTTGTAATCAATTTTTCAAAACCATCCTCATATGAACAATCCAAATGTTATGAACTAATCCAAGCAAGTGTTGTCTTTAATATTATTGAATTAGCTTAATCACCATCTTAATTGTTACTTGTTTGCTTATTTGCTTAATTGTTACTTGCATGGTAACTTTGGGAGTGACAACCATTTTTACCACGAGTGTTACATTGTTACTTAGATTCTTTACAACCGAAAACACCCAAATTCCAGTGAACGACCTCGTCTTACCACAACAAGCTAGCTACAAAGGAAAGGGTCATACTTGCCCGTGTGTTCTTAGCTTATTCAGTAATCCTAGTATAAATTTAAAACTTGTGTCAACACAAAGAACGCATCAAGTTTTTGACGCAGCTGCCGGAGATTTGTGTTTTGTGTTTTTCATGTTTTGATTCTTTGTTTCATATTGTGTATCATTTCTTCCCATTTGTGCTTATTTAGTTTTCAAATTTTTAAAGTTTGGATTAACCGTTTTTGTGATTATTTAATCATCCCAACAAAAATTTCTTTTAAGTGTTGTTAGTTTTAAGTTGATAAAAAATCGAGCAACCGCCTGTCATCAGAAGACAAGAAGTCGATCAGCTGCTCGAGCAGCCGACCAACTCCTCTATCGCGAGCCAGTAGCCGCCAGCGAACCAGCCAGCAGCCGGCAACCACCTTTAATCAGAAGAAAGCAGCCGCCGACCGCCAGCAAACAGAACCAAGTAGCCGGTCAGCCGCCCAAAGCAGCCGCCGGCTCCTCTCGCCTGTTAAAAAAATCTTTTCTTTTTATATCCTTTTGTCCAAACCGAGCCTTCCCCAAAACTATTCTTAGTTGTGTTTTAACTTGTTTAACGTCCGTTCTTCGAGTTTTGAACCAAGTATCTTTGTTTGCTCATAACCCACACAACCATCCCGTTTTACTATTATGTGCCTCGTTTGTATTTCTACCCGCTCCGGTTTACTTCCAAACCCCGTGTTTAGAACCCGAAGTCATTTGAACCGTCCGCTTTGGTTGATTTGGTATAATAATTCGTTTTCGTTTTCATTTTATTTTCTATTGTTTCTTTGTTTGTTTTATTTAGTAAAAGAAATGCAAAAATATTTTTTGTTCGAGTTCTTTTTTATTTTATTTATCTTTTCGTTTTTATTCTTAGTTTTAAATAAATTTTTCGAAGTATTAGATTTTTCATAAACTCGCGTCGTAGAGGTAAATGCCTCATTAATAAATTCTACGAGCTTAAACGTAAGTTCAAGAAGAAGACTCGTGAACCCGATAAAACACCATTTGATATCGAGTCACCCGAACCATTCACCGAGGAACGTGTTGTCGTTATCGACATACTCGAGTCGAAATTCAAAAATCCATCCAATACCGAGAGAATGTCATCCTATGAAACTGATTCTGATTCCTCAAGCGTTATTATCGTTGATCCCGAGGGATCAACCGATATGGCCAAACACTAGGATTGTTGCTCCATGCCTAGTTCCTCTATCGTTCAAATCCCTATTTTGAACAATTTCACTATCAAGGGTAACTACATACAAATGATTCGTGAGAACCAATTTGATGGACAAACCTTATCCGATCCTCACCAACACATCACCGATTTTCTTGAGATTAGTAGCCTTTTCCAATATGGTGAAGATCAAGAGGAAGCGGTTAACTTGAGGACATTTCCTTTCTCATTAATCGGAGAAGCTAAGACTTGGTTGAATGAACTAAACGAAGGAACAATTACTTCTTGGAACGAATTAGGAGAAGCTTTTATTAGCCGATTCTTTTCACCCGCAAAGTTTTAACGTCTCCTAGACAACATTCTTAACTTTTACCAACTCGATGACGAGACTCTCGTTGAAGCTTGGCCCCGAATGAAACATATGTTTCGCGCTTGTTACGGACATGATCTAACCAAAAGAACGATAATTCAAACATTTTATCGTGGTTTAGACAATCTAACACAAGCAATTCTCGACGTCGGAGGAATTTTCCTCTACAATACTCCCAACGAAGCTTTCCAAATCCTCGAGCACAAGGTCCTTCTCAAGCTCGAATTTTCAAAGGATTCTCATATCCAACCTTACCCTAAAATCGTTGTTTCCGCCGGTGGAAATAACATCATCTCCGATCACACCGTGTTGATGGAGAAATTCGAAGCTCTCGCTCGACTTATCAATTCTAAATTCCTAATCATAAGGAAAGAACTCAAAAAAATGTGAGACGATCGTAGAGACGATCACGATTCCCAAACCACCATGAAGGATGACATGCCGATGTGTGAACCTCATGAAGCGAATTATGTCAAAGAATATCACGAAGGACATAATTCGAGGAATTCATATTACTATCCTACCCATAACCCGAACCCTCACCATCCTCAATCTCGACCGCGAGATGTGACGCCATACTCATAACGATATCACCAAAAAACCGAAGCCTCGACGGAGGAGATGATGAGAGAATTTATGGCTTGGAAAACGGAAGAAAATGAATGTCTTAAGAACGACGTTGTTGAATTGAAGACTCAAATGTATATAGGGTTACGGAACAACCAAGCCATGATCCAAGACTTGGAGAGACAATTCGATCGTCTCGAAAAGCATATCCAGCATACCAAGTCCCCTCCTCAAATCACCAACACCAAAACGAGATACAAACTACCCTCTGTCCGAAACGAGAGTGATAAGGGTGATGTTTCATTTATCGAGGAAGAAGAAGTGGAAACTATTCCAACCATGCCAAAATCGAACACCATCATTTCTAACTCAACTTTTCCCAAGGATTGCATAGTGCATATCTCATACAAAAAGGAGAAGATGTTTGAACATGATGTATTATCAAGTAATGACGTGGAGTTGAAATCAATGAATGACGTTGGAAGTAGAAAGATGATAAAGAAGGACGACGATGATGTGCCAAAGAAGCGTTTCAAAGTTTGGAATATGAATGACAAATTGCTTCCTTTCAATGTTGACGACTATCTAATGGCACCCAAACGGAGTTCCCCACTTGATCCGTATCATCAAAGAATCCTAACACCTAGGGGAAGAGTCTAGCTAACGACTCAATAATCAATTAAGCGCTTCTCGGGAGGCAACCCGTGCTTTAATTGTTTGTGTCTTTAATTTTGGGTGTTTAGAATAAATATGTACACCCCAAAAGTGAAAATTATTTTCGAACATGAAAAATCTTAAGTGTGAGGGGGTGTACTTTGCTAGTAGTGTTAATTAATATATTATTGTGTGCTTGTGTGTTTGTTTGTTTTGTTTGAATAAATGCAACAATAGGTAATGGAGGAGGATACATGGAGAAGATGGAAGTATCGAGAATCGATTGATCACACAAGTCTATGCTCGAAATGGTGTAGCATTATATCACATGGAGATCAATTGCAATTTCATAGCCCAGGAAGTTTCGTTTTTCTTGGACTATTTATTTATTTTCCTCACTTTTCATGCTTTGAAGTTTATTTTTTTTTCACAATGAGTCCAATACAAAACTTAAGTGCGAGGGGAAATAAATGGGGAAACGAAATCAAATTTTAAATATATAAAATGAATGAGCCAATATAAATTGAATAAAGAAGTTTGTATACTTGTTTGCCCTTAGGATCTAATTGTTTTCAAACGTTTATAAGTAAATATATTTTAATAATCATCCCCATGAAAAAAATTTTGTGAGATCGCACTTGTGTGATATAAGTGTATATGCGTGACAAAGAGGCAACCTTAGGAATAAAACCCAATAGCCTTTTCCGTTTACATCTTTTTAGCTAGTTGCATCCATTAGCTAACCACCCATATTAACCCTTTTGTTAGCACTACTTGTCTAGTGCTAGATACCCTTAGAACACCCATTGAGCCATTCTTTTCGTTTTTGTTAAATCCACTAAAAAGAAAAAAAAATATTTAACCTTAAACCTTAGCCTAACCCGTGTCAAATTCCAAATGATGGGTTGCTAGTTGCTTGGTATGGTGAATCGTTTTTGATGATTTATAGTTATGTCACATTTCGCTATGTGTATGTGCTATTCCAACAAAGATGAAGATGAACTCCTTTGTGTTTGTATTATTTGTGGTGTGTGCTTAAGCGAAGTGTGAGGGGAGAATGTGATGTATGTTAAAAAAATAATGATGAAAAAAATGAGGATGAGAAAAGAGAAAAATAAAAAATAAGTCATCGAAAAAAAAGAAAAAAAAATGATGACAAAATAGCCAATGAGCTATAATAAATTATGAAGATGAAGGAAGACGAATTATGTTTAGATATCGATTAGCCAATGTGCTAAGACGTGATATATGTATGTGTTAAATAAAGCTCGTATATATGATCATTTTTGGGCTCGTGATTTGTTCGGTAACTAGCAACATGAGACTTAGACTTTTAACTAGTATATTCGTGATACATCTCTCATATAATATCCAATACCTTATCCATATTCCATTAACCCGAAGCCTTAACCTTGAAACCAGAATAAAAGTCCTCTTTAGATGTGTACACTTGGTGCTCACGCCATTCGGTTTAATTTTGTTTGTACTTGGTAGATTTGCATCTTTTTTTCTAAACCATTTCATGCACCATGTGGGAAGTATTTTCTTTTAGTTGCTTGAGGACAAGCAAACTCTTAAGTGTGAGGGGGATTGCACCTTTAGCGACTTCTTATAAAAAACCAAAAAATATTTTTTCAATTTTTCATAGAATTTTCAATTTTTAATAAAATTTAAAAAAATTTCTTTTCTTTTAGCGTCTAGGTAATTTGTTTCTAACTTTATTTTTCTTTTATTTGCTTGAGGGCAAGCAAAGTTTTCCTTTTCCTTGCTCGAGGACGAGCAAAAATTAAATGTGAGGGGATTTGATAACGCCCAAATCCAACATATTTCCTTGAGCGTTATCCGTATATTTTGCATAGTTTTTTGTTAAACTAATGTGCATTATAGCTCATATATGTGTGAAGTTGTGTTTTGTGTTGTTAGCTAGCCAAGATCATGGGAAGTGAACAAAAGACAAAGAAAGAAATAATAAAAGAAGTTTATTGCATATACGAAGGAATCCGGGCAAGTACAAGTCTCATGAAGACTATTTGAGAAGCTTGGAGTCATGAAGTCGTTCCTCACGATACTCAAAAGATAATGTTCAAGACGAAAATCAAGAAAGAATTGAAGAAATGAAGTTATATCGAAGATGTTGGAAGCTTTGTGTTACTGACACACCTTCACCGTTTTGGCCTTAACTTGAGCATACGGACTCCGATTGACTTGGTTCTTGCGCTTCCGCGTGCGTATGAGAAAGGGCTACAACTTTCGTTTTTACACTTTTTTACCAAACTGGACGAGGAGCTGCCCGCCGGCTAAAGAAGCCGACAGCCAAGTGCGGAGAGCAGGCAAGTAGCCGATCCGCCTGAAAAGGAGCCGCCATCCATGTCGGATGACGGCAGGCTACTTTTATTTCCGTCATCTTCTTTTTCCTGCATGCATGCAACTTCTCCAAGCCTTCTTGAAGCATCATTGGAAGGCACAAGAACATTCTATGGGAGCTCTAGAACTACTTTGACACCAAGCAAACTACTTTGCCACCAAGTAAAATCATTTGGCTACAAGTATATTTCTTTGGCTCCATGACAAACATTGACGACCATGGCTTCAATTCCACCATAAATAAGACCCATGGGGTCATTGTAACATAAAACTTCATAACAACTCATTACCACCTTCATTATTCACCAAAGGAACTCTCCGAACCTTGGTGAAAACCCCAATTCACGGATTTGATACAAGTGTGCCAAAAACTCATCATTTTGAAGCTCCAATAATCAAAATAACCGTGCCAAACTCTAAGGGATCATTACCCTTATCATTGGTAGTGTTTCTTGATACTTAAATCACCACCAATCTTCACCAAACCTCTCCAAAAACACCTCAATTCTCAAATACGAATTTTCAATTGCATAACCCGAAAGACCACAAACTCCTACCATTGGTTCGAAACTTGTAGTCAATTGGAGGCCTAAGGATTGCTCTAATTCCTACCATTTACTTATTGTAATCATACTTCGGGTAAACTTTTGTTACTTTCATGATGTTGAACTCTATATCATATGTTGAATGTTGGTTGTTGATTAATATTGATATAGAGTAGTTTCGTATACACTTGTTTGGATGAAGTTGTAACATGAGGATTTTTTACGTTTAATCATGGTTTTGATCAATTTCATGTTATGTTTAAAATCCAATTGTACTTAAGTTCCATTCTATTTGCTTATCATACTTGACTAGTTGTTGGTGATTTCATAGGTCGAAAGGGTTATCATTCATCAACTAGTTATAATCGTATTGTCTATGGATGATTATCTATTGTATTGACCATTTCTTTAGTGGTATGATTATGCAAAGGAACTTAAGTGTGATTGTTAATGAATTTGTGAAACGAACCGCGAATCAAACTTGATAAACTAAACATAGTCTTGAATTGGTTGATTTGTCTTAATGCTTGATTTGATTGTGTTATGATCATACGCATTGGTTATATACTTTTAAAATCAAAGATTGGAATTTGTGACCATCATCTTCTTTACTTGTAACCAATTTGTCAAAACCATCCTCATATGAACAATTCAAATGTTACGAACTAATCCAAGCAAGTGTTGTCTTTAACATTATTGAATTAGCTTAATCACCATCTTAATTGTTACTTGTTTGCTTATTTGCTTAATTGTTACTTGCATGGTAATTTTGGGAGTGACAACCATTTTTACCACTAGCTTTACATTGTTACTTAGATTTTTCACAACTGAAAACACCCAAATCCTAGTGAACGACCTCGACTTACCACAACAAGCTAGCTACAAACAAAAGGGTCATACTTTCCCGTATGTTGTTAGCTTATTCGGCAATCCATGTATAACTTTAAAACTTATTTCAACACAAAGGACACATCAACATAAAAGAGTTTTTTTTGTCCGAGAACATGATCTCTGATAGGATTGCGTGAAAAGATAAAGTTAAGATTAGCGTGTAGGAATAATAGGTCTCATAGTAGGGCTTGCGTTCAGGCTTGTTCTAAGTATTTTCCCCCCTTTAGATTTCTCCCCCCGATCCTTATGGTTAGGCTAGTTTTCTTTTAGATGTTTGGTTTTCATTAGCTTTCTCTTTAGTCATAGTTTTAGGCTTTGTATTTAGTCCCTTGTGTCCTTACTTGTTGCTATATGGTTTTTGTTTGTGGTATGGTTCATTTATGTCCTCCTCTTGTCTCTATACGTGTTCCGCCTTTGTTTTTATGCTTCTTTTTATGTATGTTTATTTATTTGGTAGTTTTCTGTGCATGTATAGTTGTTTGTTTTTCATGATAACTTGTTTGCTCCTTTGTATATACGTTGGCTCTTGTCTTTTTACGCATTGTAGCATGTCTTTTATGTGCCTCCCTTGTGCATTTTACCCGCTTGCTTGTTCATTCCTTTTCCTCGTGTTTAGAATGTTTATTGCTCGCTTGTTCTCAACCTTATATTTGCATTGTCTACCTTGCCTTTCGATATGCACTTGCTCTCCTCTTTCCTTCTACCACACTCTTATGCACGCGTACACTACTGCCTAGATGTCTATTGAAAACAATCTCTTTACATTTGGTTTCATCCTGAATGTAAGGTAGGATCTGTTTACATTTCACGTCCTCCATATCTTGTTTCGACAAAATTGGGTATGTTGTTGTTGTTAAAAAAAGAGTAACTAATATAGACTAATACCGTCCTTTTTTACTAACGAAGATTTGATGCCCGTATATTGTCAGAAAAATACAATGTCCTAAAAGTTAAAGTTGATGTAAATTGCTTGAATACAATTTTAGCCAAAATATATAAAAATTTTGAGTTAGTATTTAGTTACATAAGATTAAGAAGTTGGTTTTTTGGCATAATACATTTACAACTAATAGAAGTACAAGGCTTAGATTTGTTTGCGTTTTGCTCTGTTACAAATACAGTACATGAAAAAGCCACAACTATAATCACATTTGATTCTAAGTACGATTTTTAATCGCCCATGTGAGTGACCTTTGACCAAACTAAAAAACGCGTCACATGATTTCAACTTAGACCCTCTTTCTTCTATCTTTTCAGAAAAAAGGAAACATCATCTGTCATTTAGCATATTCATCTTTATCTCACCCAAATAAGTTGTGTATAATTTTTAACGACAAACAACACGAAAAGGAACCTATGTTACGAGTCATTTGATGCAATAAGACCATATTGTTGATTAATTGAGTTCTTGTTTTGTATGATAGTAAAACGTGTTTAAGAAAGGATTTAAAATGTTTGCGTTGTTTAGTTTCTTTTGTTAAATGGTAAAACCTGTGATATGATTGAGATCATAAAGTTGGGTAACACTTAAACAAACTATCTTTTATAATCTGTGAGAGTTACTATAAGTAATGATTTGTGAATATTCGTTAGCGACAAATAAGATGAAAAGATATTCAAGTTATGAGTTATTTTCAAACAAGTTATGTTACTTGTTTTTTATATAAAAAGGAATTTCTTATTGTCAATTTAGTTATTCTCGTCAAATACTTAACAATCATCCGTAAGTTTTATAGTTTAAGATTATCGCATACTCCACCTCCAATCACTGCCACCACCACCACCACTAACAAACACCGCTAGGAGTGCTCACGATCTAAAATCTGGACCAAACCGACCAAGACCGGACCAGACTGAAACCAAATTAGTTCAAAACGCCAAACTGATGTAGTGTTTTTACTACCCTTTAGGAAAAGAGAGCAAAATAGGGAAAGTATTAAGTGTCGGTTTAGGAAAACCAAGCACTAATGTCCAATGAAGTTCAAGTTCGTTTCCCAAGGAGGCAAGTGTGTTATGTTAAGAGATGATTAACTTTTGTGATTATAATTTAGGAAGAAAGAAAATAAAAGAGAGATTAGAAGAGAATGACAGTTACGATTGTGAATTACACTAAGACGAATAGTCGTACACGTAAAACCGTAAAAAGTGACAAAAATAAAATTTACCCTAAAAATTCCTAGAAAATTGCAATAAATCCTAAAAAATATAATTAGAGTTTACAAAAAATCAAAAATCACTCAAACCTTTTATTTAATTAAATAATAATTTTTTAATGCTAATTAAAGCAAAAAAATCAATTTAATTAACAAAAAGCCCAAAATGAGATTTTTTCAATTGTAAACCTCTAAAATACCTTAACTAAATTTATAACTATTTTTGAAAATTTTAAAATTAGTAAAAACTATTTAAAAACAATTAAAAACTATTTAAACTTAAAATAATTCTAAAAATTAATCTAATGACAATAAAAATATTCTAAAAACTGTAAAATTCCTAACTTAATGTATTTAAACTAAGAAAAATGAAAAAACTTGAAAAATCTAAATTCTAATTTTTAATAATAAAATAATAATAAAATATTAATAAAAATAAAAAATTTATAAAAAATTCTAAAAAGTTGCAAGCTAGCTTATTTTAACCTAATAAACACAGAAATGAAGTTAAAATTACAAAATACCCCTATTGGGCCTAAAAATGGGCTAAAAGTCCAAACAGACCCCTTAATGGGCTCAAATAGGCCTAATAAGAAAAATGTTGTCCAATTAAGCCCAAAAGCTCCTATCTGCTTAAAATTTGATTTTAAGAACAAAACTATGAAGGCCCAAAAGCTGAAAATGTGTTTAAGCTAGCTTATTTCAAAGCAGCTTATTCTTAATGGGCTTTTTGGCCCATTAAGCTATAAGCTGATGCAAGAAGCTCAATAGACACACAAGCTTCTTTTGAGTTACTTAAGAGATCTGTAAAAAGAAAATTGAAAAAAGCACAAGGAATAAGCTAAAAGCCATCTTCACAAAACGACAAAATAGTCGTTTTCGAGTTTTAGGCCACCCCAAGAGCTGATTCAACTTTCAAAAGCTTTTAAATGACTTAACTAAGCTTAATCAACAAAAAAAATTTCAATAAGCACACTCAATAAGCTGGAATAAGCAGATAAGCACTTAATTAAAAGTCAGCCTTATGAGTTTTCTAGCAAAAAGTCAAAGCCAAGGGTTGATAAGCTCCAGATCAAATAAATGGGTCAAATGATGAAGATCTATTACAAAAAGTAAGTTGTTGCAAGTCTGGATAAGCCAATTTGGCTTATTAATAAGCTGGATGACAAATTACACTAGCAGGGGCTAGTTTTGGGTGTTGAGCAGTGGAAATTTTTCCTACTGCTTGACTTTCTTGACTTTTTGTTGGAATCAAGTTACAAACAAGGCACCCTTGTGATCAGTGAATCACAAGGAGTCAGACACAACAAAGAAATCACACTTCCAATCAGCCAATCAGTGCAGTTAATTCAAAAGATCACCAGATCTCACACAGACATGAACATAAGAATTAATGAACTTAATAAGCTGTTTTAGCAAAATTCAACCAACGAAATTGCACCAAAAGCATACACAAGCTATATTTAATTCATATGAACATAAATTAACAAGTTACATGCATTGGTTCAAGGCCTAAATCAAGATTCAAGCACACAAAGGTTACTAATGAACTAAGAACATGCAGTCATGAACACTTGCTGATATACTTGACCAACAAGCCAATTTTAAACACTCAAATCTTCACATCAGGTTACACAAACTTTGATTTAACACCTTTTATCCCTAAACATGCATATACTCTAGGTATTTCCAAAATTTTAGGTCAAAATCAGTCAAAACAAGTGAGATAAAGCACAATCAAGGATTTGATGTTTTAAAGCCAATAACTTGCAGGTTTTAGTACTAAACCAAGCGAATAGCAGATACAAACCCTAAACAACAACTTCCAACAACACAATAATAAGCTATGATCTTAAACAGATAATCCCAAACACCCCTTTTCTTTTTCAAAGCAAATTTAGACAAGTATAAGCCTATTCCAAGGTTACCCAAGCCCAATCAAACACATCAACAGTTATAATATGCAGTATTAAGCAAGATTAAGCCACAAATTAAGCAAGAACACAAGCAATACACAAAATCACCAAAAATCAAGATTTTAAGCAGATTTTAGGTAGAAAGGTTCAAACCTCATGGATGTACATCCACACCTATGAATTTTGAGCTTATGTGCTAGCAAGAACAAGCACAAGCTTCCACAAACAAGCCTGCTAAGATTCAACAAAGTTAGAAGCAAAAGTATAAAAACAGAAAGGTGACAAATCCTTGATTAATGCTACTCTTGTACCCCACACTTGATTATCCCCAAGTTATAAGCCTCACAACACCTTGATATCACAATATCAGGATGCTATGATCCACATATAGCCCAATAATTCCAAGGTGTACCAAGATCTTACCAAAATATCAAGATTTAAGAACTTTGAGCAATTTTTTGCGCAAAGCCTAAGAAAACGTTTTGAGATTCAGTTTTAGTAAACATGTAACATAAACAAACAGATATAAGGATTGGCACTTTGTTTTTCTTCAAAGATTCAAACACTTTTCATTCATAAATGACAAAGGATTTACAGAACTTGAACAAAGGAAAGATCAAGAGCAAAAACAAATGTTGCAGTTCCTATGCCTTATATAGGCTACATTGTGAACTAGAAAGAAATAAAAAACGTAAAACCCTAGTTGGTGAGTTTCTAGATATGCCCTTGAGGGTTTTGAAGATTCTTGAACATGTGACTTTGTTTTGGCAGTTTGTTGAGGTGTCAAAGGTGGAATTATGATCAAAGGGTCCAAAGTAAGCTTAGGATGTATGCTGCTTGTGGGACGTTGGATTTCTCTGGCTATTTTGGCATCTTCTTCTTCTTTGTAGCAGGGCATGTCCCATGTGACATGTGTGGTGAGGTGGCAAATGATTTGGGAGTTGGGTTATGATTAAGATACCCTTAATCATAATTTTGGAAAGATTTAGGGGCTAATTACAAGTAATTAGTAAACCCCTAATTATGTTCATACGGTGAATAGTGCTTAGTTTAATCCTGTTTAGGATTTAAACATTTGTTTGGCGCGTGTTTTAGGATTAACTAATTAAATTAGTTATAAACTGGCCAAGTGGAAAGCTGAGGTGGATGAATGGTGAAGGGTGATTGGTGGAAATCAGGTAGTAGGGCACGTGTCATGTGGTGAGAGGTCTAGGTAACTTTCCTTGTCTTCCCAATTCAGTCCCTCAATTCTTTAATTCCTTCCACTTGTAAATAAATCAGCCAAAATCCGTTTTCATTTGTATTTGAAGTTTCCAACTTCACACTTTTGCCCCAAATACTTTTCCAAAGTATTTTCAGGGGTATTTCTTGCCATTTGTTGATTCTTGAAAGGTTTTTTTGGCATTTTCTTCATAGTTAATGGTATTGACTTATATTGTTGACTTTTTGGAGGACTAATATTGACAAGTCATAATTGTTGAGGGACCATTCTTGCCAATTCTTCAAAGTGGAGGGCCCTTTTTGTAAATTTGACAAACTTTAAGGACCAAACTTGTAATTATGAATATACAAGGGATTAAAGTGTCAATTCTTCAATATTGGAGGACCCTTTTTGCATAATCTTCAAATCTTCAAGGGTTTTTCTTGAAAAATCTTCATTAGGGCTTGGTTCATTGTGCGGCTTCGTTTCCCGTGTTCGTTTTTGTATGATTCTTGTGATCTTTTGTCATTTTCTCAATATTCGTACCTAAAATACACAAGTAACAAACACACGCATATATTTGGTCATTTTCATGATATTTAATGCATTTAAAGCCCTTTTTGGACGATGAGACTATGTATAAAAGCAATCTCATCACTCCCCCATACTAAACCATTGCCGTGCCCTCACGCAATGCTAGAATAAAGTATCGTAGCACCTCCAAAATTCATTTTTATTGAATGATAAACTAGCTACACTACTACTATTGCTACTACTTGCGTTTTAGACATAATGTATGATTTTTTATCGCAAAATGGGATGTTTAGGTTCATAGAATAAGAACACGTGAATGTTGATCCCAAACTTAGATCGATTAGCTTTGTGTATACGAGATTAGATCAAGTATAACACGTAGAGAAACCTTTGTTATATGCTTTGTGAATCTAAGTATTATGCGGAATTTAATACTTAAACAAGAACACAAGATGTAAACAAAACTTTCACTTTGATTATCAATATCGAACTTGCTTACAATGAAAGATGTTTACGAATGAAAACTTATATAAAACTTGATAATAAACATTAACCTAAAGGCCTTCTTTTATAGACTAAGAAGCCTTGTACAATAAGCTACGTATCAACTATTCTAGGTAAAGATAAACATAGAAAATACATTGTCGTTTCTATCCTTACTAGAAGTATTCTAGAACATAATAAACGTGTAGCTTATATCTTCCATCAGTGCTTGTCTTCAATCTGTCAACGCTTGACTTTAACTTGTCAACGCTTGAGCTGTCAGCGCTCACTTTGTTCTTGTCAACGCTTGAGTTGTTCTTGTCAGCGTTCAAGTGATCTGGCCTTAATTTATTCCCAACAATCCTCCCCTAAACTTGATATCCACTCTTATGATCAAGTTTCTGAATAAACATTAAGAACTTGGAGGAGTCTGACAAACCTTATCATATTGGTAATAAATAAATCTGATCAAATTCTTTGCCACGTCACTTGTATAATCTATCTCCAACTGGGTGTCCTTCATCTTTTCCAAAACAGCCTTGGATATGAAATACTGAGCATCTACAAGTAAATACTCAGCAAACTTTGTAGAACTCAAATGGTATACACCAGCAGCTGAATATAACCTCCATTGAAGACCACTGAGGTCATCTTCAAGATCCTTCCATATTTCAGGATCTTCCTCATTTGTCCCACACATTCTTTTGAATGTGGTCCAAAGTTTTATTCCATTAGCTGAAGTTGGTGCTTCAGCCTCATACTTGGTCTCCAACAACCTCCAAAGGTCCACCAAGTCTTCTCTATCACCACTTGCGAATAAAGATATGAGAGTGGTAAAAGTGTGTACCTCCTTGCCATATCTTCCAATCTTCCAGAATCCACATTCATCCTCATCATAACTCACAATTGGATTCCTGGAATCTAATGGTAACACATGCACCATATCTGAAGCTTCTAATGGGGAGAGCTTGAGGCTCTTTCTAATAACTGCTTCACTTGGATATAGTTGATTCATATCTTTTGGAAACTCAAGTGTAAATCCCTTCTTCACTGGTCTGGGAACTATCATAGCTTTCTTGATTTCCATCTCTTCTGCAAGTTGCTCCTTTCTTTCATCTGAAAGAAGTCTGAAAGTGTTTTCTTCCTGCACTTTCACCCAAATAGGATAAGCTCTATGTTCCAACTCATCAAATGTCAAAGCCTTCAACTTCTGATGTGTCCATCCAACTCCATGACATCTGAGCAACATAAAATAGAGCTTCCTTCTATCCCTTTTTAACTCAGAGAGAATGTTGCTTGCCTTGTGCTTCAAAATCACCTTACAATCCTTCTGAACTCTAAGAAGAATCTCCAAACCCCATATTTGATCTGAAATGGTCAAGTCTGGATTATCCATACAGCTTTCTTCCCAAGAATTGTACATCTGAACCACCTCTGGCATATCAAAATCAATCTGCAACTTTAAATCTCTCAACTTTTCCCTAGCAAGCTCATCACCATACTCAAGCCTTTCTGGCTCAATAATCATCACACTTGAGTCTGAGCTAGCTCCATCACTTTCCTCTTCAGAAGTCACAACAAATGGTGACTTTTCCTTTTCACCTTGTTCCATCATTTGCTCAGCCAATCTTCTATCAAATTCAACTTGGGCTGCATTCTTTGGAACAATTTCTTCTACCAACTTACCCTTACCGTTATCTGATGGTGCAATGGTTGGTAAGGTAGATGGTAATACCTGAGTAGGAACATCCTTGATGATAGATGATGAATGGAATACATCACCTCCATATGCAGATCTGTCAACGCCCAAATTTCCTCTATCAGCGCCCAAAATACTTCTATCAGCGTCCAAACTTGTCTTGTCAACGCTCAAATATTTTCCCTCAGCGCCTTGTGTAACCTCACTCAACATAGCTGTAAATGATAAATTTAGATTGGTTGGAGAGATTAAGGACGTATCAAAACCTGTTTGTTCCTTCAAAGTAGTAAGAGTTTCAGCAACATCCAATGATTGACCATCTTGACTGCTCTTATCACTCAGATTTCTTTGATCTTCCTCCCCTTTGGAAGACTCCTCCATACCCCTCCTAGCATGATCACTCTCCAAAACAACAATCCTCTCCCTCAATTCCTTGAGTTCAAGGCCTTGTGAGCTGACAATTTGTACTAAGTCTGCATTTTGCTTTTGCAAGCTAATGCAGACAGCCGTCAATTCCAAAAGAGTCATTGGTTCCAGTCTGCCCTCTTCTAAAATGGGGATTTGACCTCCCAAGTCAGGTTCATTGGGCATGGATGAGGACTTAATTATGGTGGGACTGCCTTGGCCAGCTTCTAAGCCAGAACCAATAGTCCCAGCCTCATCCAGGTCACCAGCTACACTTGTGGTGGTGGTTCTCTCTGCTTCATGGCTAGGACCACCAGAGGAGAACTCTCCAGTAGTCCTTTGGCGTTTGATCAACCTATATTCAGGTGGTGTGGAAGATGGTGTGGAAGAATGTGTGGATGTGGGTTGATTAAGGGGTGTTTGGGATTGTAATGGTTGGGTGTCAGCGTTGGAAATAGGCACATCAACGCCAACATTTAATGTGTCAGCGTCAAAGGGTTCTTGGTCTATTTGCATTTGTTCAGGTGAGGGTAAAGGTTCAAGAATAGGTTCAAGTTGTGGGTGAGGGTCAATATGAGGTTGGGGGTCTGGTTGGGGTTGTGCTGCTGCAATAACAGCAAGCATGGCTGGGGTTAAAGGTAGGTCTCTATGAGGTGGTGAATTCATCTTGGTAGAAATAGCTTTCTTTTGTTTAGGGATTTTATAAAAATCATTGTGATCCCTTGAACAATATCTTTGATCATCAAAAATCATTTGCAGAAAACGGGGATAAGCTAAAGTCATTTTTGTCCCCTTGTTTTTACACATTCCTTCAAAAATCATTTTAGAATAGTTATATTTTTGCCCTGTTGCAATGCACACAATAGCACTAGCAATAGATCTGTTAATCTCATTATGTGCAGTACATTTGGGACTCAAACATTGAAGGAGAATGTGAATGAGGTACTTCCAGGCTGGGGGAAATTGCTGCTTATGGTACTTATTAAGAGCACCTTCATCAGGAATAGGATATCCCAAAGCCCTAAGCCCTTGTTCTATTTCAGTTATGGGAAGAATGGTTACACCATCAGCATCATCAAGATGCAAGGCCTGGCGTACCAAGGCCTCAGTAACCACCCAAGATCTCCCATGAACAATAGAAGTTAATGTGGTCACTCCATTAACTGTTGAGGAACTAACAGTGTTCCAAAACTGTTTAATGTGTGTGACTGGAATGAGTGGTGCATGAGAAAGAGCATACCTTAATGGGGATGCGTTTAAATACGCCACCATTTGTGTGTATTGAGGAAACAAATCATTATCAGCAACAAGATAAGCAATCATGTTGTGTTGAGACTTGAACCCCAAATCCAATTCTGCTGAGTTAAATCTTGGTGCCATTGATGAAAGCTGTTAATTTGAAGTGTAGAAGATGAAGGTTGATAAGAGAAAAGTGTTAGACAAGAATTATAGATACCCTGTTTAAAAATAGGAGCCAAATTTATAGGAGATAAACAATGCATGTGATTGGCCCAAAAATAGGCAAAGATTTTCAAAAACTAATCATGAAAATATTGAAAAAGTGATAAGTTATCTCATGCATTTAATGAAAGTAACAACTCCTAAAATTACGGCTTGAAAATATGTCAAAAAGTAACAACTGGGTAGGTCCCATTGAGTGTCAACGGTCAAATATAACCTATCAACGGCCAACGGCTATAATCTTGTCAACGTTCGCCTAAGGCCATGTCAGCGTCCAATTTGGTCACAACAACGCTTGGAAAAATCTTGTCAGCGTCCAAAAATAAAACTGTTTTAAAAAGTGAAAAATGACCTTAACAAGTAATTTATCCTAGAGAAGATAACCAAAAGCTGATAATTATTATAGGGCGGCAAGCACTGTCCAGTTATGCACACTTGCATAAGCAAGATAGACATAACAGTCCTCTAGTGTCCCTTGCTAACCAAAATTCTTAACAACCAAGTTACCTTATAAAATCCTTGTTACTCCCAGGTAAATCCCATATGAAAATGATTCCCAAGTCTCCCAACAGACCACAACCAATTCTAGGCCAAAAATGTCTTGGCAGCATGCAAAGTTGATATACTATGCATGCTACAGTGCCTCATGGTTTAGTAAAACTAACCCATACTCACCTGTGGACACAATCTAGAATTGTGATAAGAGTATCATATGGATACCCAAAAATCCTAAAGGTTCCTAAAACCTCCCCTTAAACAAAGATACAAAGAGTTTGCTAAAAACATGCATGAACATAAAAAATTTATGTCAAGATAGGAATGAAACATTCCAACCATCATCCATAAATAAAAACTTGTCCAAATGCTTCTCCTTTGATCCATAAGCAACTCTGTATCCAATGGTATACTGCTAACACCATCTGCACATTTAGATTGAAAACCACAAAACTAACATTGTTGCTGACAACGCCCCGATAACACATAACAGCGTTGAAGGAAGCTTTGTCAGCGTTAGACAATTATATTGCTGACAACGTTGCAAAAACACTTATCAGTGTTCAAACAACCTTTGTCAGTGTTAGAAAAATATAGTGGAAAATCTAAATCATCAATAAGACCAATAATAGTAATGCATTATCCTGTACATACGTTTACAAAAAGAATCCAAAACACATATTAAGTGAGATTAACCATTCCAATACTTGTTACCAAGTACTGAAATCTTCCAGTATCAAAAGGTTTAGTTAATAAATCTGACACATTTTCCTCAGTGTCCACCCTATCTGGTTGTATTAAACCTTTCTCAAAGCAATCTCTTATAAAATGATGTCTTATTTCTATGTGTTTAGTTTTAGAATGATGCACAGGATTCTTAATGATGCATAAAGTACTATTATTGTCAACAAATATCTTAGTATGCATGGAATTATACCCATAATCCAACAGCTGGTTCTGAATCCACAACACTTGACCACAACATGCTGCTGCAGCCACATACTCTGCTTCAGTTGTAGAATTAGCCACCACTGTTTGTTTCTTGCATTGCCAAGATATTAATCTGCTCCCAAGAAATTGACATCCACCAGTTGTGGATTTCCTATCAAACTTGTCACCTCCATAATCACTATCTGAATATGCAATCAGCTCCAATGGTGAATCCTTTGGGTACCACAAACCAAGATTAAGGAAACATCTTAGGTACCTAAAGATCCTCTTCACAGCATAAAGTGACATTCTTTGGGAGTCACTTGATGACGTGCACAAGCACATACAGCAAACATGATATCAGGTCTGGAAGCAGTAAGATACATCAAGGATCCAATCATGGATCTATAATGCCTGACATCAACATCTTTCCCATCTCCAACCTTTCCCCAAGGGTGTTCTCTATCCATAGGAGTAGAAGCCCTCTTTTCATGTGGAGAAAAGCCAAACTTCTTCAAGATTTCAGCAACATATTTGTCTTGGGAGATGAAGATACCATCTTCTTTATGCTGAACTTGTAAACCAAGAAAGAAGTTCATCTCCCCCATAGCACTCATCTTGAATTTATCTGTCATAAGCTTGGAGAAATCCTCACTCATCTTTGGATCAGTAGACCCAAAAATGATATTATCAACATAGACCTGCACAAGCAACACATCTTTGCCTTTCTTCTTTGTAAATAGTGTCTGATCTATGGTGCCCCTCTTGAATCCATTGTCCACTAAATATGTAGACAAAGTACCATACCATGCTCTAGGGGCTTGATGAAGGCCATACATAGCCTTTTTGACTCTATACACTTTATCTGGATGCTCAGGATCCTCAAAACCAGGAGGTTGCATGACATAAACTTCCTCAACTATGGTGCCATACAAGAATGCACTCTTTACATCCATTTGATAGACTGTGAAGCCCATGCAAGATGCATAGGCTAGAAAAATCCTAATAGCTTCAATCCTTGCAACTGGTGCAAAGACTTCTTCATAGTCTATCCCCTCCTCTTGTGTATGACCTTGAGCCACTAACCTTGCTTTGTTTCTGACCACAATACCTCTTTCATCTCTTTTGTTCCTGAGAAACCATCTTGTCCCTATAGGTCTGACATATCTAGGACAATCAACCAGCTCCCAAACATCCTGAATAGCAAATTGGTGAAGCTCATCCTGCATTGCTTCCACCCAACTTGGTTCTTTGAGAGCATCAAATATCTTCTTGGGTTCTTCTTGTGACAGAAAACATGCAAACAAACATGCTTGCACAAGAGGGGTATCAACCTTCTTATGTATATTGGCAATAAATCCACCAAGACTTTGATGGGATCTTCTTGTCTGAACTGGAGTCATAACATCACCAATGATCTGAGATGGGGGGTGATTCTTCATTGTGGAAGTGAGAACTCCTCCTTCAAAAAGTCTGGTGTCCTCTACTTCACGCTCCATGTTGCCAATATCTTCTTCATCAGACTCTCTTTGAGCAACAGGAATCTCTTCATGGACATTGGAAGGTCCACCTTGTTCAAAACTGGAAGAGAAAAGATGCCCATAAGTGTTGTCAAAGTTTGAATCTTGGTTTTCAGCGTCAGGGCTGACAGCGCCTGAAATGTTGTTGTCAACGTCTGAATTGGTCTTGTCAGCGCTAGATTTGCCTTTGTCAACGCCTGAAGAACCATGCATGTTTGTATCTGGTGGTATTTGGAAACCACCATTAGCTTGTCCAGCAGCAGCAGCAGCAGCAAAAGCATCAGTCCAAATGGGAATTGTGACATATTCAAATGTAGGAGATGCCTTTTCTGCTTGTGATCCAACCCTCTCATCAACATGTGTACCTGAAACATGAACAACTTGTTCCTCCACAACATTTGAAGTTACCTTCACAATGTCTGGATTAGTGACAGGCATATAATTTAAAGTTCTAGATAAGGGTTCCAAATCAAACAACCAATTAGGACCACTCTCAGGATCACTAGGTTTATTCTCTAAGAACCTAACATGTACTCTCTCAACAATACGTTTGTCCTCCTTAAGATAAACCCTATAACCCTTGCTCTGCACTGAATACCCCATGAAGTAACCTTCACCACCTTTTGCACTAAATTTCCCTAAGGCATCACTAGTATCTAGGACAACTACATGACAACCAAAAGGTCTGAGAAAACCAATATTAGGTTTTCTTCCCCAAAGTAACTCATAAGGTGTTTTGTTCTGAATTTTGTTAACCAATGCTCTATTTTGCACATAGCATGCTGTATTAACAGCTTCAGCCCAAAAGGCTATGGGAAAGTGAGCATCAGCCAACATTGTTCTGGCTGCTTCAATTAGGGTTCTATTTTTCCTTTCAGCAACCCCATTTTGTTGTGGGGTTCTAGCAATACTAAATTGCCTAGTAATTCCCTTCCTGGCACAAAAATCATCTAGCTTCTTGTTCCTAAATTCTCCACCATTATCACTCCTAAGCATCTTAACCTCATTGCCAGACCTTTTCTCAATTTGAGTGATAAATTCAATAAGAACATCAGCTGTGTCACTCTTCATAGCTAGAAAGAATGTCCAAGTAAACCTAGAAAATTCATCAGTGACAACAAAACAATATGACTTGCCATTCAAACTTTCTATATTAGTTGGACCAAAGAGGTCCATGTGAAGCATATGAAGAGGTCTGGAACTAGTATGCACCTGCTTGGACTTGAATGAGACCTTGTGCTGCTTGCCTTTAAGACATGCAACACAAGAGTGGTCATTGTGGAAGGCCTTCTCAGGCAAACCATCAACTAAACCAAGCCTCACAAGTCTATTTATATTTTTAAAATTTATGTGCCCTAGTCTCCTGTGCCACAAATTACTTTCATCTACTGAGGCCTTAGCATAAAAACAAGACATATTTGCATTCACTTTAATCCCATTTAAATTCACATTATATATGTCCTTATGCCTAGGTGTTCTATACTCAATATACTTCTCATCAGGGATCTTAAAATCCTTGCTTAACACCAAACACTCAGTATCAGTGAAAAGAACCTTATTTTTGTTATCACACACTTGTGATACACTAAACAGATTATAGTCCAGTTCTTTTACCAGGAAGACGTTCTCAAAACGTAGATTATTGGTGAGAAGGGTTCCTTTGCCTGTAATGGTGCCATATCCACCTCCAAAGTATACCTTATCACCATCTTGAATAGGAGTGAAGTTCGTCAGATAGTCTTCCTTTCCTGTCATGTGCCTTGAGCATCCACTATCCCAATATCCATAATCATTGATCTGTCTCTGAATGCCCTGCACATAAAGAAAACAAATTAGTTTTCTTTGGGAACCCAAGTCTCAGAAGACTTGGATTCATCTAGTTGTTCAATAAGAACAGACTTAGTTCTCACAACAACCCCATTCTCATCCCTTTTAGGATGAAAAACCCAGTTAACCCCAATTGGTTTTGTAATGACTTTTGAAATGTAATTAAACCTGTTGCAAGTCATTGAAATTCCATTATTATTAGGGTTTTGATCTTTCTTGGGTCTCCATGTTAAGCTTGAAGAAGCTTTAGACCCCTTACCTTGTGGCTGCAAATACTTAGGTCTGGTCACGTTTCTGTCAGCGTTGGATTTTGTCATGTCAACGCTGAAATTACCCTTGTCAGCGTTGAACCTAGGGTTTGCTACAGGAACCCATTGCCTATTTGACCAGGTGTTTGTTTTTTGAAAAGGTCTTTGTCCATGAGTGTTAGACCTTCTAGAGAAGAATGGGGAAGGTCTAATCACTTGCGGACTTTGCTGCACACAAGGTTTGGGTCTGACAACGTTTGACTTCCTAACAACGTTGACTTTCTTCTTATCAGCGCTGAAATTGTTCCTATCAGCGCTGGCTTTGGGAGCGTTGACACACTTGTATGCCAAATGTGAAAAGCTACCACAAGTATAACAGGCTTTCTTAGACACACTCTTAGGTCTAGAAGCAAAGAAACCTGTTCCATGATTGTTAACTTGGCTCTTGGGTGACCTATTATTTCTATACATCTCTGCATATTTAATGGTAGGTCTTCTAACAGTGTTTGAGCCTAGGTCAACAGCTTTACCAGTAACTGGGTGAGTAACCTTAATGGGTGGTGATTCATTGGGACTTTCACATAGCAAACCTCCCTTAACAAATAAAGTAGGGTTAGCTTTCTTCCACTCATTTAGGTCAGTCAGTTTCTGTTGATACTCTTCTACTGGAGTGACAACTCTTGGTGGAGGAATGAATTCCTCTTCTTGGCATTCTGGTATACCAGTCCAAGATAAATCCTTTCTAAGGACACCATAGAAGTCACCAGCTGGTGGTGGAACCAGAGAGTAATCATTCATCCCAATCCCAGTCATGTCCTTAGGATCCCTTTGTTTAGCAACACAATCTCCCAGGGCTTGGGTGGCTCTATCAAATCTTTGAATCTTGAGGTCAACATTATCTTTATTCTTAATGGCCTCATCTAACTTAGCTTGTAGGTCTTTATTGACCTTTGACATGATATTTCTAATATCCATACTACCCTCTAGCTCATGTTTTAAGATATTTATCTTATCTTTTAAATCAAATTCCATTTTCTTGTATTCAGAAACGGTTTTCTCAGTTTCAGTAAGAGCTAGTTGGTAATTGGATAATTTACACCTTTCAGTGCTCATATCCTCTTTTAGTTTTAACACCTCTTTGTTAAGTCTGTCAGTGTTTAACCTACAACCTTTGCTACAAAAAGCATCATCATATACCTCATTATCAGATGAAGAGGAGGAGTGTGCCATGAGAGCATATTCAACATGCTCTTCTTCTTCAATATCAGCAATCAAAGCTTTGTCCTCTTCAGCATCCTTAGCCAGATAGCTCCAATCCCATCCAGTACCATCAATTCCTTGAACTGCAACCATGGCTTTGGAGTCTTGAGATTTAACAACCTGACTTGAGGGTTTACCAGCATCAGATCTTCTAGGAGATCTGCATTCCCTCATGAAGTGCCCCATGCGATGACAGTTGTAGCACTCAACTTTGGATTTATCAAATCCAGCAGTGTCTTTAGCATTGAAGGTCATCTTCTTCTTGAACCTTCTATTCCACCTATTTGCTCTTATACTAGCAAGAGCCATGTTCCACTTGATGTCCATCTCTTCCAAGTGTTCATCACTTATCTGCTCAAGGTCCTCATATGTAATCACTGAACCATTGGGCAAAGAAGCAATGTAAGCACAAACAGTATCCAAATCCAAACCAGCAGGTTTAACTCTTGGGGAGTCATTCATGAATGTGTCAGTGTCTGAAAAAGAGACGTTGACAGGACTTGTTCCAGCGCTGAAAAATGATGATCCAGTAACTGGATGCATAAAAGAGTCCTTCTGATTGAATTGACCTTCACTATGAGAGAAGAAGGCCATGTTGCTGGTGCTAGCTTTGCTTCCATGTGCTGAAAGAGTTTCATCTTCCAACAGTCTTAGTTTGTTGTAGATGTCATCAAACGAAGAGCTCTTGTAAGTATTATTGGCAAGAATAGATCTTGCCTCAATCTTCCATGTCTCACCAAGACTTTTCAGAAAAGTAGCATTGGTGTCAATATCACCAACTTGTGTCCCCATGAAGGACAACTTGCTTGTGATGTCAAGCAATCTGCTTCTCACACTGCTCAGTTTCTCATTGGGCTGAGATTTGAAGACAACATAATCATGCAGAAGTTGCTTTTTCTTTTCTTCCTTAGTTTCTGCATTACCACCATATGCAACTTCAATTGCTTCCCAAAGATCCTGAGCAGATTCATAGCTTCTATATTTGTGCTGATTTTCTTGTCCTAAAGAGACTTTCAGAATATTTAGGGCTTTCATGTCAGCCCTTTTCTTTGCAATATCTTCAGCACTTACAGCTCTACCATCTCCAGGTTTTTCTTTCTTATCTTCATCAGGACATCCTTCAACAGCTGATCTTGCCGTAATGGCATCCTGAATCTTTTGAGCCTTATTGAATGAGTTTCCATATTCAATAATGTCCCAGAGTGTGTAGTCAAAGATCCCCAGATATTGTTCAAAGTTGAACCTCCATAAGTCAAAGTTGGTTGCATCAAGCATGGGAATCTTGATGTTTGGTAAGGATGAGGAGGAGGAGGTTATCGCTTCAGACATGATGTTTTTAGGGTTTTGAGAAAATTAGGGTTTTGGTGTTCGTATATCGTTCTGGTGTTCTTCAAAGATCAAAAGTTCCTCAACAAGCTCTGATACCACTTGTTGATCCCAAACTTAGATCGATTAGCTTTGTGTATACGAGATTAGATCAAGTATAGCACGTAGAGAAACCTTTGTTATATGCTTTGTGAATCTAAGTATTATGCGGAATTTAATACTTAAACAAGAACACAAGATGTAAACAAAACTTTCACTTTGATTATCAATATCGAACTTGCTTACAATGAAAGATGTTTACGAATGAAAACTTATATAAAACTTGATAATAAACATTAACCTAAAGGCCTTCTTTTATAGACTAAGAAGCCTTGTACAATAAGCTACGTATCAACTATTCTAGGTAAAGATAAACATAGAAAATACATTGTCGTTTCTATCCTTACTAGAAGTATTCTAGAACATAAAAACGTGTAGCTTATATCTTCCATCAGTGCTTGTCTTCAATCTGTCAACGCTTGACTTTAACTTGTCAACGCTTGAGCTGTCAGCGCTCACTTTGTTCTTGTCAACGCTTGAGTTGTTCTTGTCAGCGTTCAAGTGATCTGGCCTTAATTTATTCCCAACAGTGAATGCTTCGTTAGAAATAATTTCATCGTCCTTGATTTTCACCCTACTTCCATGCTAAGCGTGCAACGAGATCATTGTCATTATAAGTTAGTAATGCTAACACTACTCATATGCCCTAATCACGTACTTATCCTCCCATTTTCCTAAGTTGTATCTCTTATATTTTATTTTGTCTTGAATGTTTCACGAGGATACATTGTTTGACTTATGCGATAATAGAGATTTATGTCTAAAAATAGAGTCCTAACGGTGTAACCAAGACCATCGAATTAATGACCCCTCCTAATAGACAACGATGTCAAAAAAATAAGTCAACAAGAAGGATCGATAAACACGGTTTTATAAGGGTTTTGAACATGAGACTTATTACCAAGACTTTTATACGCCCCCTAACGGAAGGGCCTTATTATCATAGGTTTACCTCCATATTTTATTCAACTTCGCCATGAAGCTTTTATTATGACTTCGGTCTTGCCTTGCCTTTTATTATCCGCCTCATCGGTGGTTTTATTATGGCCAAAGACGTATATCCTCACGCTAAGGCGAATTTTGGATCTTTAAATCTTCAAAGATTAAGGCTTGATTCACTTTCAATTTTGCATAGATTTTTCGGCCTTGTGAGCTTCAAATTGTTTGCTTGATTTAGGTGAGCACTTGAAATCTTATTATTGGGTGAAGCTTTCGATTATTCGGGTTGCCAATACTTCAAAACCGTGACGCTGGCGATACCTTAATGTCTTCCCAATTTAATTACATGGAAGCTACTAGAAAAGACTAGAAACCAACAATCAAGACTAAACCGCTAAGTCAATATTTATTAAGCAAAAAAAATATTTACAAGCGAAGGGAGAATAAGCAAACAACGAGAACACATGAGTTTTTGAAAGAATACGAGTACTCTACGTTTAGCATAGTAACTTATAATTAACTCTATCATTTCTCGTCCTCATTTAAGAGACTTAGCCTAATATAAAGTTAAGGAATCGAAGCTAAGTGTTCAACACGCACGGTCGAGTAAAAAATTACTCTTATTCTCGCCATCAGAAAATCTACATTCGTGTCTTCAAACACTTATGAAACATGAGAAAAATTTAAAATTTGGCCATTTTTAGCCTTATTTTGCAACAAAACGATAAACAAAAAGATAAACTTTGGAAAGCGTGAAGGTTTGGCAAGGCAAGTATCTATTCACCCTCCCATACTAAAGTTAAACATTGTCATCAATGTTTCAAGTCTAAGGGTTGGAAACCCCCATACTAGAGACGTAGTCGAATGCATAATCTAGCATGAAAAGGGTGTAACCGTTAAATTTAAAGCCGTTTATAAAGTGTGCTAAAAACCTAAGGTTAGAACATCAAAGGATATATCATGAATATTGAGAAAGTCTTCAAAGCAAACGATCGAGTGCTCCCATAAAACGAAAACGAGAGGCTCCAATCATGAAGATAATGATCATCTAAAATCCACAATTCACAAACAACCACGAAACAAAGGTTGGAAGGGCACAAATCCCCACACGTTACTACATTAGAAAGCGATAATATATACATAGGATAAGCATGGGACTCCCCCATGAGGCACCTCGTTTTTTATTACCGAGTCATGAGCTCGACTCGATCCCCTCAATACTAATTATCATTAGGGAAGGTGATTTGGTCGAGGTAGTTCAAGGATGGAACTTCCCCGCCAAAGTAGTGCTTCAACCTATGTCCATTCACCTTGAAATTGGGGCCATCATTCTGAGCTAGCTCGATGGTCCCATATGGAAAAACTTGAGTCACGGTGAATGGACCGAACCAACGGGATTTCAACTTACCGGAAAAGATTTTCAAACGAGAGTTAAAAAGCAAAACTTGATCCCCAATGTTAAAAACCCGGTTTTTAATTTTTGAATCATGAAACTTTTTAGTCTTTTCTTTATAAATCAATGAATTTTCATAAGCAATATCCCTTAATTCATCCAATTCATTTAATTGCATTTTGCGGTGTTTTCCCGCGGTCTCCATATCATCATTACAATGCTTAAGGTCCCAATAAGCTTTGTGTTCAAGTTCAATTGGTAAGTGACAATTCTTCCTATACACAAGCTTATAGGGAGTGCACCCGCTGGGCGTCTTATGAGCGGTCCTAAAGGCCCATAAAGCATCGTCCAACTTATCCGACCAAGATTGTCGGTTTTCGCAATAGATCTCTCCAAGATCCTCTTTAAAGCTCGGTTTGAAACCTCGACTTGCCCACTCGTTTGTGGGTGATAAGCCGTAGAAAGACGATGTGTACCTCCATATTTCCTAAGGACCCTTTCGAATTGGTCGTTAAAAAAATGGGTTCCACGATCGCTTATGACCGCACGAGGGGTTCCAAACCGAGAAAACAAGCTTTTCAAAAACTTGACTACCACACGAGCATCATTGGTGGGCAAAGCCTTAGCTTCCACCCACTTAGATAGGTAGTCAACGGCGACAAGGATGTACTTATTACCACGAGATGATGGGAACGGCCCCATAAAGTTAATGCCCCAAACGTAAAAGATCTCACACACTTGGATGATGTTTTGTGGCATTTCATCTTTTTGTGAGGCTTTTCCTTGTCGTTGGCATGAGTCACATGACTTCACAAGCTCATATGCATCTCGGTAAATAGTAGGCCAAAAGAAACCGGCATCAAAAACCTTCTTAGCCGTGAGATTAGCACCATGGTGACCACCCGTGGGTCCCTCGTGACAAGCTCTAAGGATGTTAGAAGCTTCGGTACCAAAAACACAATGTCGAATAATTTGATCCGCACAAGTTCGAAATAAGTAAGGGTCGTTCCAAAAATAGAACTTGACGTCACGAAAGAATTTTCGTTTTTCTTGAGTCGTCATACCCTTGATGATGAAGTTGCCCGCATGGTAATTTGTGATGTCCGCAAACCATGGGGTGGAAGAATCAAGCTTAGAATTCACTACACCAAGTGTCTCGAGAGGAAATGTTTCGGTGATTTCCTTGGGCTCGTAAACACTTTGGTGAGGATCTTCCAAACGAGAAAGATGATCGGCCGCTAGATTCTCGGCTCCTTTTTTGTCAACGATTTTGTGATCAAATTCCTGAAGGAGGAGAATCCAACGAAGTAATCTCGGCTTTGCATCTTGTTTAGCCATAAGATACTTGATATCCGAATGATCCGTATACACTATGCATTTAGTCAAGACGAGGTAAGGTCGAAATTTCTCAAATGCATAAACCACGGAAAGGAACTCCTTCTCCGTTGTAGAGTATTTTAGTTGAGCCTCGGTCATCGTCTTGCTTGCATAGTGAATAGGCAAGAAGTGTTTTTCATGACGTTGCCCCAATACGGCCCCAATAGCATAGTCATTAGCATCACACATGAGCTCAAAGTGGAGGTTCCAATTGGGAGCAACAAGAATGGGAGCTTCGGTAAGTTTCCTCTTAAGGATTTCAAAGGCTCGTACACAATCTTCGTCAAAGACAAAACGTGCATCTTTTTCAAGGAGATGTGTAATAGGTCGAGAGATCTTTGAAAAATCCTTGATGAATCGACGATAAATGCCCGCGTGGCCTAGGAAACTCCTAACTCCTTTAACGGTTTTGGGATGAGGTAATTTGGCGATGACGTCTACCTTAGCTTGATCTACCTCAATCCCCGCTTTCGAAACCTTGTGTCCTAAGACGATTCCACTTTTAACCATAAAATGACATTTTTCCCAATTAAGCACAAGGTTGGTTTCCTCACAATGCTTCAACATTCTCTCAAGATTCGACAAACACGAAGTGAACGAACTACCAAACACGGAAAAGTCATCCATGAAGACTTCCATCGTCTTCTCGATCATATCATGAAAAATAGCCATCATGCACCTTTGAAAGGTTCCCGGTGCATTGCAAAGTCCGAATGGCATTCTACGATAGGCAAACGTTCCATATGGACACGTAAACGTAGTTTTTCTTGATCACGAGGATCGATGGGGATTTGGAAGTAACCGGAAAAACCATCTAAAAAGCAATATAAATCGTTTCCCGCAAGACGTTCCAACATTTGGTCCATGAAGGGCAAGGGAAAATGGTCTTTTCGAGTGGCTTCATTCAACTTTTGATAGTCAATGCACACTCTCCATCCGGTCACGAGTCTAGTGGGAATTAACTCGTTGGCATCGTTTGGCACAACGGTCATTCCTCCCTTTTTAGGGACACAATGGATAGGACTCACCCAAGGGCTATCGAAAATAGGGTAAATCATTCCCGCGTCAAGGAGTTTAAGGACCTCCTTTTGTAATGACGTCGTGAATTTTGGGGTTCACCCTCCTTTGACATTGGATTGCGGGTTTGTAATCCTCCTCCATTAAGATTTTGTGGGTACAAAATTTGGGATCAATCCCCTTAATGTCGGATAACTCCACGCAATTGCCCCTTTGCGATCCTTTAGAAGATCGACAAGTGCAGTTTTTTCATCATCCGAAAGATCTTTCGCAATAATAACCGGCAACTTGTCGTCCTCCTCTAAAAATACATATTCAAGGTGAGGAGGTAAATCTTTTAACTCGAGGATAGGTGGTTCCTCAATTGAAGATTTGGGCTCGATACTCATAACCTCCTCGGGTGGAGGATATGGGAAATCGTTAAGAAAATTCTTGATAATTGAGAAGTCCTCATCATTGTCGAGGTCTTCGTCACAAGTACGTGGAACATCGAATTCTTCCAACGTAAAACCACCACCTTCAAATGGAGTGAAGGTTGGTGTCGAATTATCAAGAATGGGATCTAACATAGTGGGATTGCCACTATTTTCATCATCACCAAAACCTAGAACTTCTTGTGAAAATTCCTCGCAAACAACGTCAATCATATCAACGAGGTTTATTGTTTCAACAGAATAAACATGAGAAATTTGAGAATTTTGAGTTGCGTTTATAACAAGTTCCTCGTCGTTGAAACGTAAGGTGATCTTTTGTGACAACCGTGGTTTTGGGTTTGTCACTTGGTCTTACTTTTAGGTTATTTTATGTGTGCTTACTTGAATTGTGTGTTTACGTGTTTATTTTGTGTGAACGAGGTTGGTGTGGTTATCGTTTATGAGTATAGAGTACTCATAAGTAAATCGAGGAACGGTTATTTCATGTTCATGAGCTCACAAGTGGTGACTATGAAATGAAAATGGTGATATTGTGGTGTTTACGTATACGTATAAGTATTATAGTAATAGTTTTTTTTAGGATTTACGGTTTAGCATTTAGAGGTCTCGGGTGAGGTAATTATCCATATGAATATTTTTCGGGATGGTTTTAAGTCATTTAGGACTTAAATATAAAGTTTATTTCAAAATTTGAGATTTTTTTATAAAAGTGTATATTTTACGTCTTTAACGGTAAAATGCGTAAATTTGACTAGTTTTACGGTTTTGAGGTTTTGGAAGCTTTAGGAGCTGAAATAAATTAAGACAAATTAAGGTAATATTAGTAATATATTATTAAACAATAAAAAGAAAAAAAACGAAAATTAAGGGGTAGGGTCGGTTTGGTAGACGCAAGAAAAGAAAGGGAAAAAGGAAAAAAAGGAAAAAAAAGGAAAGTGGGCTTTGGGTTGGATTAGGATTCACCCATACCTTATATAATGTATATACTAAACCAAATTCATTATTTTTATCCTGGAGATGAAGGAAATTCGTGAGTCATATAAAAAATTAGGGTTCTTCATAAAATTTGGGGGTTTTCATAAATCCAAGGTAAATCTTCAAATCCCTTCTTTAATTAAATTGTTTTTATGTTTTCTTTAATAATCTTATGATGGATTTAGGTTAGGGTTTAATATAAAAACAGTAAATTAATGTTTTATTAATCATAATATGATGATTACATAAATTAGGGCTTGTAATTAGAGGGATTAGGGTTAATTAATGAGGTTGATTTTGTTAAACCCGTTTTTAAAAACTGGGCAGAATTTTGAGTCAATTGTTTTGATCATATTGGGAGTTCTACAAACTCTTATTTAACGATCCAAGTACCCCTGGAAAGGTATTTGAAGTGGCTTTCCAATGCAAGAAACGAGAACGAAATTGGAGGTTGGGAAGTGGGTCAAAAAAGGTTACAACAGTCGGAGGTCAAAACAGTTTTGAATTCAGCCTGTTTTCTTTTTAAGTTTTAGGTTGTTTGGGGTACTTAGGGTTGCATTGGGATCTTCTCACGAACTTGAGAGATGGTTTATATATTGTAGTAAGTATCTGCACTTGGGCTAAGGTTGTGGTTTAGGGTAAGACCCCTTAATGGTAACAAACTTTTAGTACGTTTAAAATCAAGAAATCTGGAATGACAAAAGTAGATATATGTACATCGGGGCCTTAACAGTAGCTTTAAGGTTAGGGAAAGTGGGAGGTGTTAGCCAACATATGTAAGGGTATGAATATTTCTTTTACAGAAACCATGAGTATGTTTAAGTGGACGTTTGACTTAAAGTTTTGAGACCTAAAAACTGGGACTGTTTTGGGTAAAATATGAACGGGTTAGTTATTAAACTTAACCAAGTTAAGGACTTGTTAAGGAATGGTAATGGGGTGATTAGAGATTATCTATGAGGTATTTATATGGGAATAGGCTAGATGTCCATCATAGGTTGATGAGCCATCTTAGTGATTGGTTTGTGTATTGATTGCGTGTTTTTGGTTTGTTAGCTTGTTGCTAGTGCGAGGACTTGTGAAGAAGCAATCAGGTGAGTTTCATAGTCCCATGTTTACTTTTGATTTTGACTTCCAGATGGGATGGAAGAGACACTGTGTTGGGTTGTTTATAAATTGTTGCTGTGAATGTTTTTAAGGTTTGAGATGGACTTGTGTGTACATTTATGTGATTAACTGCTATGTGATTCTTGTTTGTGTGTGATCTGGATTGGAAAGGTACATGGGTGTATGGGCGCCTATGGGACCTATGGTTAATGATAAGGCGTGATGCATTGGAAATTGTGATTGTTGGTAAGGCGTGATGCCTTCGAAATTGTGATTGTTGGTAAGGCGCGATGCCTTGGAAATTGTGATTGTTGGTAAGGCGTGATGCCTTGGAAATTGTGATTGTTGGTAAGGCGTGATGCCTTGGAAATTGTGATTGTTGGTAAGGCGTGATACCTTGGAATTGTAATGATTGATTTAAGTTGAATGCTAGTTGTTAGTACATGATTGTAGCGCATTGTCCATATGTTTATTGGTTTATGGTATTCACAGCTTATGACTTGTCTTGTGTTGGAGTCTAAACCTATGTCTCTCACCAACTTTATGTTGACGTGTTTTAGTGTCTCTTTCAGGTGATGCTTTGGTTAGGCGTGAGAACTTAAGTGGCTAGGATTTGGAGAGCGTAGGAATGCATATAGAAGGATATCCCCGTTTCCTTCTTAGTTTTTTTATTTGTTCATTTAATAAGTGATACTGTGGCACACACATGTTTGTTTTGATTATGTTACTTGTTTGTCTTGGGTAAGAGGTAGGACTGTTACCTACTTACCTAGACTCCTGCATTGTTGAGATATTATCATGACATTTGTGTCACCATTTTATGACATTTCTTATATCATTTAGTTATCTCTATAAACACGCTATTGTTGTGATGATATCCATACGTCGTGCCCCATATTCCGCCATGGTGGGGTGTGACATCTTTCTAGCATGCACATCAATTAAAGCCATAGACGTATCTAAAAACGAACGACCTAAAATGAGAGGAACTTGAGGATCCGTGGGAATATCGACAACGATAAAGTCTAGCGGATAATAGAACTTTCCCACTTTCACAAAAACGTCTTCCGCCAATCCACATGCGGGAATCGTGGAATGGTCGGCCAACTCGATAGACATTAGTGAAGGAGTAAGATTAGGAAGATTGAGCGACTTGAAGATTGCAAGTGGCATCAAGTTAATACTAGCACCAAGATCGGCCAAGTCATAGCATTCTTCCATATCTTGGATTGCATACGGAATCAATAATTTACCGGGATCACCGACTTTTTGAGGTATGCGGTTAAGATAAACCGATGAATAACTAGAAAATTGTTGCAATTTCTCCTTGTTGTTCAACATACTCTTAAAGTTAGCGGCAAATCGAGGCATCATGACCAAAGCATCGGCAAAACTCACATTAAAATGAACGTCACGAAACATTTTCATAAAAAGCTCAAATTGGTAGTTATCGCGCTCTTGACGTTTCTCCTTTCTAAGTCTTGATGGATAGGGCAAAGGTGGTGTAGGTTGAGGCATAGGCATAGCCTTTGGAATCTCGGGTTCCAAATGTGGTAAATGGTCAACCGTAGGTGTGGCATGAGCGGTACTTCGTGGGATTGGGACATGCTCCTTTTCGACCACCACCTCGGGTTCTTCCTCAATTGCATCCTCCGTAGGAGAAATTGGTTGAGGAGTCAGTTCCTTAAGTGTCTTACCACTACGTGTGGTTCATCTCTCCCTTAGGGTTCGATATGGTGTTGCTAGGAAGACTACTCGAAGACGGTTTGCACATAATAGCCTCAAACATAGATGAAATTTTATCCTCAAACATGGATTGCCTCTTCTCGACCTTAATCATCTCTTGTTTTATTTCATGTTTCCCTTGTTCCATTTTTTGTTGGTTTTGTTGTAACCTAGTTACATTCCCTTCTATTTTGTTTGTATGGATTTTAAGCTCATTTTCTAACTCGTTTTTCAACTCCTTATTCAAGTCGTTCTTAAACTCGGATCTTAGGCTAATGATTTCTCTTTGAATGTTGTCAAACCTAGCATCGTTTCCATTAGCGTATTCAACAAATTCATTTGGAAGATCTTTCAAAGTTTGCAAACCCTTGTTGTTGTTTTGAAAATCATTGTTTTGATTTTTGTTTGAAACATTAGCCCCTTGATTCCCATAGTTTCCTTTGTAGTTGTTTTTAAAACTAACTTTATTGTTTCGATAGTTGTTGTTAGCATTTTGATTGGGAGCCAAACCCCGTGGAGTCAATTGATTAGAGCGGGTAACTTGACCGTTTTGGTTGTAAGTTCCCGTGGCCGCGTAGGCACTCGAAGTGTTACCACCGTTGGTAATGCACTCGGAGAAATCATGACCTCCACCACAATACATACATGAAACCTCAACCGCTTTAGCCGTAGCGGGAGCACTTTGTTCTCCAACTTTGAATTCAATTAAAAGTCCTTTAAGCTTATCAAAGATTTTTTTCTCCAAGTTCGCCTCAATTTGGCAAGCATCGATGGTATTAGACAAAGAAGGTGAAGCCGAAGACCAAGCCTTACGAACACTCGATGTGTTACGAGGACTATACACCTTAGATCTATTCTCAATTATCACCAAAGCTTCCTCAACCGTTTTACACAAAAAATTACCACCCGCAGCGGCATTAAGATAATCTCTTTCATGATCATTCAATCCATTGTAAAACGTGTCAATTTGATGCAAGTCGGAAAAACCGCGATGAGGACATTCATGTAACATTTCCTTAAACCTATTCCAAGCTGTTGAAAAACTCTCATTAAATTCTTGTGAAAATTTTGAAATCTCGTTTTTCAAATGCATAGTCTTAGAGGGCGGAAAAAATTGGTTCACAAACTTAGAAACGAGATCCTTCCACGTCAATATAGAATTGGGTGGCTCTTTCTCTAACCAAATTTTAGCGGGCCCCGATAAGGAATACGGAAAAAGCATCATCTTAATCGAGTCATTAGGAACATCCTTAAATTTGCAAGTGGCGGTAAGATGATTGAATTGGCGGATATGGTTGTGCGGGTTGTCCTTTTCATCACAACGGAATTTGTTGTTTTGGATCATCGACAACAAACCCGTTTTCACTTCAAAATTCTCCGCAAGGATAGCGGGAGTCACAATATCCTCTCCATAAACCTCGGTGGGTGCTTGAAGTAACTCCATCATAGTTCGATTCGTGATGGTTGGTTCTTTTCTTACGATAGGTTCGTCAATAGGAGACTCCTCACTAGAAAGATTAGGAGTAAGTGTTGACTCCTTTCGGTTTCTACGTTTACGTGCACGTCTTGCTTGATTACGGGTTTGCATAAACGTCACGTACAACGTGGGGATGAGCAAAGAAGATTCTTTTTGGTGTTTTGTATTTTTCCAATTTTTTGTGATTTTTTATTGTTTTTGGATTTTTTGGATTTTTGTGATTGTATTAAGTAGACAAAAATCTACAAATCTCCTCCTTAATCAAATCTCTTGATTAAAGAAGCCTCAAGGAATGAAAACGATCACGTGAAGTGAACGCCTTCGATGACTTTAGAACATTGGTGGAACACCAAAACGTTCAAGAGGGTTTAATCAAATGAAACCAAGAAAATATATATGATACTTAGATAATACTTTGGTTGGCAAACCCTCGATTAGCCCTTTTTATCTAAACACTCACAAGCAAGCGGGGAAACGAGGCAGCGCGAAGCACTTAAGAGCCTTTTTCCTTAGGGTATATTTTATAATACCCGCCTTATACCCACCTTATAATTTGTGTTTTTTGATACAAGGCTTTTTCCCGTATAAAAATTAAGTTCGTTCTAGTATGTCTCTTCGAATTGATCTTAGCTCTCTATGTGACTTCGTTTTATTTTGGTGGAAACAAAGATGTGTCGTTGTAGTTTTGGAAATTAAAGGTGCAGAACAATTTAAGTAAAGGTGCAATTAAAATAAATCTAAGTCTAATTAAAGTAAAGTGCAAGTATTTAAAAGCGCGACTAAAATAAAAGGGCAATAAAGTAAATAACGCAAACTTAAATCTAACTAAGGCAAACTTAAAATGCAACTAAAACTAAAACTTAAACTAAGGCAAATAAACTTAAAGTGCGATTAAGGAAAAAGGCGGGAAAAAGAAAACTTAAAATGAAAAGGCAGAAAACTAAGATTTCCCTATCCGGAATAAATCCCCTATTCGGAATATTAGGCCTATTCGGAATAACTGTCACTCATTCGGAAAGATTACCCTATTCGGAAAGTTGGTCTATTCGGAAAGTGCAGCCCTATGCGGAAAGATCATTTATTCGGAATAAAGTGCCTACTCGGAATAATGGGTCCTATTCGGAATACTGTCACTATTCGGAAAGTCCTTCTATTCGGAAAGTACACCCTATTCGGAAAACCAGCTCTATTCGGAAAGATGTCCTTATTCGGAATAATATGCCAATTCGGAAAGATTTCCTTATTCGGAAAATCTAGAATGTTCCGAATAGCAATTCTTAAAAACCCCTATGCGGAATAAATATTCCGAATAGCAATTCTCAAAACCCCTATGCGGAATAAAGTTCCGAATAAGCAATCTCTCAAAACCTCTATGCGGAACACTAAAATCTTCCGAATAAGCAATCTTAAAACCCCTATTCGGAATATTTCTGGGCTCATTCCTGGGAAAAATCAGTAATCATAAAACGAAGAACAAGGAGGATTAAAAAGGTACGAATTAATTAAAAACTTAACCAAATCAACAAAAAGATTAAACCAAACAAATAAATAAACAAATATAAAGCATCAACAGTCAATCCAAAACAATAAAACTAACAAAACTTAATCAAATCAATCAAAACCCACTTAAATAAATCAACAAAAATAAAGATCATGAACAAAAACAAATCAACACAAAGATAAAGAAAGGAAGAATGAGATTAACAAGATAAAGATAAAGCTTGACAAGAATTAAAAAGGAAAACTTACTTGAATTAAATGGTAATTAAGTGCAAGACAAGGTAATTAAAATGTGCAAGTATTTAAATTGACAAGATAATTAAAGGTGGAAGGACTAATTGTCACTATTAGCCAACAAAACAAATGATAACAATCCTAATCTATTTATAGGGGAGGATTAGGAAGCTTCCTCCCCTCCTTCATTTCTTGTTATTTGCAAGATTAAGTCCTTCCTTCATTTAATCTTCATTAATTGCGTCATTAGTCCCTTTCTTCTAATCTTTCTTTTAAGTTTGGACTTTAAGGACTTGTGGCTCGGGATATCTTTTGAACTCGTCTTTAATTTCTTCAATAAAATAGACTTGAGTTTCTCGACTTTTGATAAACTTCCGTCTTTTGACTTTTTCTTCGATAAAACTTCAGAATTGGTCTTGGACTTCCGTTCTTTTTCCACTCTTGATTTCTCGACTCCGTCTTTCATCTTTTTCTTCAATAAAAGCCGTAAATGCCCGTGAATTCTCGTGTTTTCTCCACTTTTCATAATTTCATCCTAAAATACAACAAAAACACAAACCACGCATAATTCCGACATAAAAGACATAAAATACACGTTTTGGTCCGGTTATTATTGTAATTAAGTGGTAGAAAAGATGGGTGTTTACACACCTATCAAATCCCCTACACTTGACCATTGCAATGTCCTCATGCAATGCATTAGTTACAAAGCATGTTTACACTTTTCATCATAATCAACCCATATTGGCCTTTATTAAAGAGATAGAAAATTATAAAAATGCAAAGCAAAGAAATTAAAAGCATACCTTGGGTTTTGAAAATGTCATGAATAATCATCATCCTCAACTTTTCACTTTCTCCAAACCAAGCTTAAAAACGAGATCATTGTTATTATAAGTTAGTAAACTAACACGAACTCATGTGGGCCAATTACTCACTTAGACTCCCTTATTCCTAGGGGTATCTCTTATATTTTATTGTTGTCTTGAATGATCACGAAGATGCATTGTTTGACTTATTTAGATAATTATTTAGTCTGAAAATAAAGTGCACGATTTAATCAATAGTTAGCTAAAGGACCAAATCTTTTAAAACTGCTTCTCGGGATATCAGAAAGTTCATATCTTGGCATAACTTGGTTCGCGATTTGAGACCTTTCTCGGGCCGATATTTGGCAGCGACTTCATACTTCAAATCTTGAGAGACGTTCATGAAATAAAGGTCTTCTCTTCATAATTGGAATTTCTTCACTTGGGATTTTCGAGAGATTCTTCATATATGGACCACGACTTCTTCATTTTTCTCCAATCTTTATTTTGGATTTTGATATACAACGATCCGCCTCCTTTATTGACTTGGATCTATTTATCCTCATACCTTGTTAGGGTCTTTTTGGATACACTTCTCCATGACTTTTGGGGAGTTTTTGCTTTTCGTCGTGTGTCTCGATCCTTCATATTGATTTTCGATAAATGATTCTTCACATCACTTTTGGATCTTTAGCAACGAAACATAGCCCTCATGCCTTGTTAGGGCCTTTTCGGACTCGCCAATCTTCGCGCCCCGCTTCATAAGTTATGCCTTGGCTATGAACTCTCGTCATTACCGAGCAACTTTTAAACGATCTGGGGCTAGAAGCTAAGTAACTTTTCAAATCGTACAACCTTATTTATTAGCAGATAAATTTATTAGCAAGCGATGGGAGAATAGGCTTATAATTAACTTACATAAATTCACGAAAGAATACCGACTTATAATTGGCTCTATCATCTCCCGTTCTCCACAATTTAAAATCTCAAGTAATGAGACTCGTGGATACTTAGCCTATTAAATCAAAGTTTTGGGTTTTCGAGTCGTCTATAGGATCTTGCAAATTCTTAGACTTTTTCAAGTTTAGAAATCGCGTTTTAAAGTTCCCTTGATAAACGACTCTCTAGGATCAATTATAGGAACTTGCGAAAAGTTCTTGTTCTTAACCCGTGAGAGTTAAGACTTTCGCGTTTTATAGCTCCCTATATAAAAGCCTAGCAAAACTTGACTTAAACACGTTAAGGATACTAGCTAGAGTAAACTCGGATTGAGTCAAAAGATTCACAACGTTTGAAAATTAAAACCACTTATTAAACATTTTATTCTAGCAAAGGAAGAAAATAACTATACAAAGATAACAACTAATAGGCCAAAATAGATCAAAAATTTTGAAAAATGTCGAAAAATTGATTTTCCGGTTAAAGTGAGGACAAATACAAGGAAAAGACCACTTAACTTCGATAGAAGTCCCCCCTACACTTAAGATAAACATTGTCCTCAATGTTTAAGCATGTGGGAGTAAACTCCCCTACACTTAGGACATTGTGCACGTTGTTTAAATCTCGCTAAGGAAAAGACAACTAAAGAGATTCCTATTTTAATATTGAGAAAATATAAAATAGTGAATCGAAAAGAGTTTAGGATAGAACCGGGAAGAAGTAGAACACGGAATCACGGGTCGTCAAGAATCATCAAGATTGGATCATTGATGCTCGAATCCCTGATTAAGAAGTGAGGAGAGGAAATAGCAATCCAAAGGGGTCCCCCCTACACTTATGGTAGAGAAAGCGAAAAGATAGATGCATGGGTTGCCTCCCAAGAAGCGCTTGGTTTTTGTTAACCGAGTCGTGAGCTTGACTCGACCTTGATCATTAACGGAAGTAGCATGAAACAAATCCACCCGGATCAAAGACATAGTTTTCATCCATCAATAAGCAAGAGCTTAAGGCGAACAAGGCAAGCCAAAAGAGAAGTGGCAGGGTTCCCTTAAGCAGTGGTGGAGCATAGTAGGAGCAATGATGAAGTGGTGCAAGCATGTCTTCTAAATTTCCAAAGATTTTTCCTTTTATTTCATCAGGTGGATACTGAGATGGCTTAAAGACTTCAATACCGGGATCGAACACCTTTTCCTTCAGGGGAAAATAGCACTCCGGCTCAGCCGAGTGTGAAGAAGATCCGCAAAGAAGCACAACCTCGTCCTCAGAAGTGGGACAAAGAGGTGTCAAATCATAAGTGCAACGGATTTCGGTGTCAACCGGTTTCTTCTCCTTGGACAAAATGCTCTTCAAATCCAAAGTAGGATCAAGACGATAATCTTCAAAGTCCAAAGGAGGTGCATCACTCTCATGAGGGAAGTATGTGTTAAGAAATTCAGAGAAATCTTCCTCGAATGAGTAATCGTCCAAAGTAGGATCAAGTGATGGCGGAGGATCTTCATCATGGGAAGAATCGCTCGAGAGAGTATCAGCCTCATCAAAATCATCGAAAGTGGGCAGCTCGGGATACTCAGAAGTACAATCAAAATCATCCGAGTCTGAGCTAGAATCATCATCATCATAAGCATCGAAGACCGGTGACGAATCATAAATGGGAGAAGCGTCCAAAGTAGGGAGAGAATCATCCACATCATCATGAAAAAGTGGATTATCGATGCAAGAGTCGAATAGAGGATTTTCGTAGATGGTAAAGTCATCTAGCACATTAATCATATTCACTGATTCTCGGCCTCCAAAAGTTGTACTAGTAAGCTTCCCCATTTTGAAAACTTTTGCATCATCCCCGACTCTTAAGATTAACTCACCTTCGGCCACATCCACTAAAGCTCGTCCGGTTCTCAAAAATGGCCGACCAAGTATTAAAGGAATACGAGGGTCCATTTCATAATCAACGACAACAAAATCGACCGGGAAAGTAAATGTGCCAACTTTGATAAACACGTCTTCGGCTATACCAACGGGGTAAGCGAGAGTGCGATTTGCAAGTTCAAGAGTCATCTTTGTTGGAGTTAGGTCGGGTAATGATAGTGTTTTCCAAACACTCAGTGGCATAAGATTAATACTAGCCCCGAGATCAGCAAGGGCAGTAAATTCTTCAGTTTTGTTGAACACGCAAGGCAACACAAAACGACCGGGATCTCCAAGCTTTTCCGGAAGTTCTCTAAGAAGGACTGCAGAGCAGTTTTCATTTAAGCGTGTGTTGGCGAGTTCAATCAGCTTCTCCTTCTTGTTAAGCAATTCCTTAAATGATTTAACAAATTTGGGCATGTGGACAAGTGCTTCAAGAAAGCTAATGTTGAAGTTCATTTGAGAAATCATCTTGATATAGCTAGTTACTTGAGCGTCCTCCTTGTTTAGCATTTTGTTCTTGCCCAAGCGAGAAGGATAAGGGATATTAGGTTTGGGTGGTGAGGGTGCAGGTGTAGTAGGTAAAGGTTGAGATGTTGAAGGGTCATTGGCGGGAGCTTCATCACGTCGAGGCGGAGACGGTAATGGTGTACTAATACTAGGTGTAGGAGGAGTAGGGATACATGGTGGTGGAGGAGGTGTACATGATGGTGGTGGGGTAGATGGAGTGACGATGGTAGTTCCACTACGCGTAGTTATAGCACTCACATTAGCTCGCGGATTGGTGACGGTGTTTGAAGGTAGAGAACCCGAAGAAGAAGAAGGTTGAGCTTCAGGCAAGAAACTAGCCAACAGATTCTTCAATTCAGTAGTTTGAGTGATGAAAGAGGATTGAAGATTATCACGAACCTCGGTTCGGATGTCATTACCTTGCTTCAAGATATCTCCTTTCAAATTGATTATTTGGCTCTGTAGATTCTTGATTTGCTCACCTTGAGTTCTCATGATTGTGTCAACATCGGGATTAATGGGTGGGTGTTGTTGGGTGGGTGGTTGATAAGGGTTAGAAGCACGAGGTGGGATTTGGTTTCTTCTATTGTAGTTGTTGGCGGGATTTTGGTTTTGAGGAGAAAAACCGGGTGAAAGGTAGTTGTTGGAACGGTAGCTCAGCAGATTTCTATCCCCTTGTTGTCTAGCTTGGTAATTTTCCGGTGAATAATTACCGTAAGCTGCATACACATTTTCCGGATTTCCTTGTGTAGAAGGACAATCGGTGTATGAGTGAGGACCGCCACATGTTTCACAAGGATTAGCAACCGCTTTAACTTGTTGTTGTTGTTGATTTGAAGCGAGAAGCGTAATACTTTTGCTCATTTCAGCCATCATGCGGGTGAGTTCGGTCATCTCAGGGTTTGCTGAGGTAGAAGAAACATTGACTCTCGTGTTGTTTCTAGAAGAAGCAGAGGAATCCCAGTTCTTATGATGAGTAGTCATGTTTTCAATTAACTCTCTACACTCCTCGGGTCTCCTTTTCATGAATGTGCCACCGGCGGCTGCATTGATCGTATCACGATCTCGAAAAGTCAATCCGTTGTAGAAAGTATCGATCAAGGTGACCGGAAGCATGTTGTGGTTTGGACAACGATCGATCAAGACATTATATCTCTCCCAAGCGTCGAAAAGATATTCATCAGGGTCTTGCATGAAACCGCTGATCTGATTGCGGAGGCTTGTGACCATGGATGGTGGAAAGTAGCGCGAAAGAAAGCGTTGAGTCATGTCATCCCAAGTGTGAATAAAATTCTTCGGGAGACGATCAAACCATTTCTCGGCATGATACGATAAAGTATGTGGGAAGAGTTGTAAGCGGAGAACATCCATTGTGGCACCAGGCAACTTCATGCTTTGGGTGATTGTAATGAACTTGTCGAGGTGTTTGTTGGCATCATCATCAGGCAATCCTCTAAAAAGGTTTGTTTGTACTTGCTGAATCATGTGGTGCTTCAACGAAAACTCAGGAGCGTTGATTTGCATCGGCGCAATCGGTCCTCCTCGTCCAAACATTGTCGGATGACAAAGTTCCTCCATGGTCCGAAGATCGGGCTGTGGAGGAGCATTGTTGTTATTATTATTATTATTGAGGTGCGGTAGTTGATTATTATTGTTAACACCTGCCATATCTAAATCTTCTTGAGGCTCGGGCTCTTGATAATTAGAAGATCTAGTACGCATACACCTGAAAATGCAAAAGAAAACAAAACCAAACACAAAGACAATATATATACACAATAAAGATAAAATCTTTTTGGATTTTTGAAATTTTTAATTTTTATGGTTTTATGAATTTTTTATGCAAGAAAAATAACGTTCACAAGTGAACGGGTCCCAAAAAGCAACGTGTCTCTCACAAAAAACTGTTGATCTTTACGAAAAGAGCCGGCAGCGGCGCCATTTGATACAAGGCTTTTGCCCGTATAAAAATTAAGTTCGTTCTAGTATGTCTCTTCGAATTGATCTTAGCTCTCTATGTGACTTCGTTTTATTTTGGTGGAAACAAAGATGTGTCGTTGTAGTTTTGGAAATTAAAGGTGCAGAACAATTTAAGTAAAGGTGCAATTAAAATAAATCTAAGTCTAATTAAAGTAAAGTGCAAGTATTTAAAAGCGCGACTAAAATAAAAGGGCAATAAAGTAAATAACGCAAACTTGAATCTAACTAAGGCAAACTTAAAATGCAACTAAAACTAAAACTTAAACTAAGGCAAATAAACTTAAAGTGCGATTAAGGAAAAAGGCGGGAAAAAGAAAACTTAAAATGAAAAGGCAGAAAACTAAGATTTCCCTATCCGGAATAAATCCCCTATTCGGAATATTAGGCCTATTCGGAATAACTGTCACTCATTCGGAAAGATTACCCTATTCGGAAAGTTGGTCTATTCGGAAAGTGCAGCCCTATGCGGAAAGATCATTTATTCGGAATAAAGTGCCTACTCGGAATAATGGGTCCTATTCGGAATACTGTCACTATTCGGAAAGTCCTTCTATTCGGAAAGTACACCCTATTCGGAAAACCAGCTCTATTCGGAAAGATGTCCTTATTCGGAATAATATGCCAATTCGGAAAGATTTCCTTATTCGGAAAATCTAGAATGTTCCGAATAGCAATTCTTAAAAACCCCTATGCGGAATAAATATTCCGAATAGCAATTCTCAAAACCCCTATGCGGAATAAAGTTCCGAATAAGCAATCTCTCAAAACCTCTATGCGGAACACTAAAATCTTCCGAATAAGCAATCTTAAAACCCCTATTCGGAATATTTCTGGGCTCGTTCCTGGGAAAAATCAGTAATCATAAAACGAAGAACAAGGAGGATTAAAAAGGTACGAATTAATTAAAAACTTAACCAAATCAACAAAAAGATTAAACCAAACAAATAAATAAACAAATATAAAGCATCAACAGTCAATCCAAAACAATAAAACTAACAAAACTTAATCAAATCAATCAAAACCCACTTAAATAAATCAACAAAAATAAAGATCATGAACAAAAACAAATCAACACAAAGATAAAGAAAGGAATAATGAGATTAACAAGATAAAGATAAAGCTTGACAAGAATTAAAAAGGAAAACTTACTTGAATTAAATGGTAATTAAGTGCAAGACAAGGTAATTAAAATGTGCAAGTATTTAAATTGACAAGATAATTAAAGGTGGAAGGACTAATTGTCACTATTAGCCAACAAAACAAATGATAACAATCCTAATCTATTTATAGGGGAGGATTAGGAAGCTTCCTCCCCTCCTTCATTTCTTGTTATTTGCAAGATTAAGTCCTTCCTTCATTTAATCTTCATTAATTACGTCATTAGTCCCTTTCTTCTAATCTTTCTTTTAAGTTTGGACTTTAAGGACTTGTGGCTCGGGATATCTTTTGAACTCGTCTTTAATTTCTTCAATAAAATAGACTTGAGTTTCTCGACTTTTGATAAACTTCCGTCTTTTGACTTTTTCTTCGATAAAACTTCAGAATTGGTCTTGGACTTCCGTTCTTTTTCCACTCTTGATTTCTCGACTCCGTCTTTCATCTTTTTCTTCAATAAAAGCCGTAAATGCCCGTGAATTCTCGTGTTTTCTCCACTTTTCATAATTTCATCCTAAAATACAACAAAAACACAAACCACGCATAATTCCGACATAAAAGACATAAAATACACGTTTTGGTCCGGTTATTATTGTAATTAAGTGGTAGAAAAGATGGGTGTTTACACACCTATCATTTTTCAAAATTAAGCTTCACGAAAGTATTTATCTATTTTGCCTTTGATTTTTGTTTGAGATTCGAATACAATGATTGAGTAATGACCTCCCAATCAAGTTTGTGTTTTCACACTTTTGGAGTACTTGTGAATTTATTGTTCTACGTATACAATATAGTAATAGTATTCACACAAAAAACGAAAAACCGATAATACGTATTAGTAGAGTGCTACTAATACAATAGATATTATGGCTATATATATAAAACAACAATTTCCAAATCAAAACACAACACGCCTCCCTGGCAGCGGCGCCAAAATGATGTAGTGTTTTTACTACCCTTTCGGAAAAGAGAGCAAAATAGGGAAAGTATTAAGCGTCGGTTTAGGAAAACCAAGCACTAATGACCAATTAAGTTCAAGTTCGTTTCCCAAGGAGGCAAGTGTGTTATGTTAAGATATGATTAACTTTTGTGATTATAATTTATGAAGAAAGAAAATAAAAGGGAGATTAGAAGAGAATGACGGTTACGATTGTGAATTACACTAAGACGAATAGTTGTACACATAAAACCGTAAAAAGTGACAAAATTAAAAATTTACCCTAAAAATTCCTAGAAAATTGAAATAAATCCTAAAAAATGTAATTAGAGTTTACAAAAAATCAAAATTCACTCAAACCTTTTATTTAATTAAATAATAATTTTTTAATGCTAATTAAAGCCCAAAAAATCAATTTAATTAACAAAAAGCTCAAGATGAGATTTTTTTAATTGTAAACCTCTAAAATACCTTAACTAAATTTATAAATATTTTTGAAAATTTTAAAATTAATAAAAACTATTTTAAAAAAATTAAAAACTATTTAAACTTAAAATAATTCTAAAAATTAATCTAATGACAATAAAAATATTCTAAAGATTGTAAGATTCCTAACTTAATGTATTGGAACTAAGAAAAATGAAAAAACCTGAAAAATCTAAATTTTAATTTTTAATAATAAAATACTAAAAAAATATTAATAAAAATCCAAAATTTATAAAAAATTCTAAAAAGTTGCAAAATAGATTATTTTAACCTAATAAACACAGAAATGGAGTTGAAATTACAAAAATACTTATTGGGCCTAGAAATGGGCTAAAAGTCCAAACAAACCCCTTAATGGGCTCAAATAGCCCAATAAGAAAAATGTTGTCCAATTAAGCACAAAAGCTCCTATCTGACTTAAAATTTGATTTTAAGAACAAAACTCTGAAGGCCCAAAAGCTGAAAATGTGTTTAAGCTAGCTTATTTCAAAGCAGCTTATTCTTAATGGGCTTTTTGGCCCATTAAGCTATAAGCTGATGCCATAAGCTCAAATTAGACACACAAGCTTCTTTTGAGTTACTTAAGAGATCTATAAAAAGAAAATTGGAAACAGCACAAGGAATAAGCCTGAATAAGCTAAAAGCTATCTTCACAAAACGACAAAAAAGTCGTTTTCGAGTTCTAGGCCACCCCAAGAGCTGATTCAACTTTCAAAAGCTTTTAAATGAATTAACTAAGCTTAATCAACAAAAAGTTTTTCAATAAGCACACTCAATAAGCTGGAATAAGCAGATAAGCACTTAATTAAACGTCAACCTTATGAGTTTTCTAGCAAAAAGTCAAAGCCAAGGTCTGATAAGCTCCAGATCAAATAAATGGGTCAAATGATGAAGATCTATTACAAAAAGTAAGTTGTTGCAAGTCTGGATAATCCAATTTGGCTTATTAATAAGCTGGATGACAAATTACACTAGCAAGGGCTAGTTTTGGGTGTTGAGCAGTGGAAATTTTTCCCAGTGCTTAACTTTCTTGACTTTTTGTCTTTAGTGACTTTTTGTTGGAATCAAGTTACAAACAAGGCACCCTTGTGATCAGTGAATCACAAGGAGTCAGAAACAACAAAGAAATCACACTTTCAATCAGCCAATCAGTGTAGTTAATTCGAAAGATCACCAGATCTCACACAGACATGAACATAAGCAGTTATGAACTTAATAAGTTGTTTAAGCAAAATTCAGCCAAGCAAATTGCACCAAAAGCATACACAAGCTATATTTAATTCATATGAACATAAATTAACAAGTTACATGCATTGGTTCAAGGCCTAAATCAAGATTCAAGCACACAAAGGTTACTGATGAACTAAGAACATGCAGTCATGAACACTTGCTGATATACTTGACCAACAAGCCAATTTTAAACACTCAAATCTTCAAATCAGGTTACACAAACTTTGATTTAACACCTTTTATCCCTAAACATGCATATACTCTAGGTATTTCCAAAGTTTTAGGTCAAAATCAGTCAAAACAAGTGAGATAAAGCACAATCAAGGATTTGATGTTTTAAAGCCAATAACTTGCAGGTTTTAGTACTAAACCAAGTGAATAGCAGATACAAACCCTAAACAACAACTTCCAACAACACAATAATAAGCTATGTTCTTAAACAGATAATCCCAAACACCCCTTATCTTTTTCAAATCAAATTTAAACAAGTATAAGTGTATTCCAAGGTTACCCAAGCCCAATCAAACACATCAACAGTTATAATATGCAGTATTAAGCAAGATTAAGCCACAAATTAAGCAAGAACATAAGCAATACACAAAATCACCAAAAATCAAGATTTTAAGCAGATTTTAGGTAGAAAGGTTCAAACCTCATGGATGTACATCCACACCCACGAATTTTGAGCTTATGTGCTAGCAAGAACAAGCACAAGCTTCCATAAACAAGCCTGCTAAGATTCAACAAAGTTAGAAGCAAAATTATAAAAACAGAAAGGTGACAAATCCTTGATTAATGCAACTCTTGTACCCCACACTTGATTATCCCCAAGTTATAAGCCTCACAACACCTTGATATCACAATATCAGGATGCTATGATCCACTTATAGCCCAAGAATTCCAAGGTGTACCAAAATCTTAGCAAAATATCAAGATTTAAGAACTTTGAGCAATTTTTTGCACAAAGCCTAAGAAAACGTTTTGAGATTCAATTTTAGTAAACATGTAACATAAACAAACAGATATAAGGATTGGCACTTGGTTATTCTTCAAAGATTCAAACACTTTTCATTCATAAATGATAAAGGATTTACAGAACTTGAACAAAGGAAAAATCAAGAGCAAAAACAAATGTTGCAGTTCCTATGCCTTATATAGGCTACATTGTGAACTAGAAAGCAATAAAAAACGTAAAACCCTAGTTGGTGGGTTTCCAGATATGCCCTTGAGGGTTTTGAAGATTCTTGAACATGTGACTTTGTTTTGGTAGTTTGTTGAGGTGTCAAAGGTGGAATTGTGATCAAAGGGTCCAAAGTAAGCTTAGGATGTAAGCTGCTTGTGGGACGTTGGATTTCTCTGGCTATTTTGGCATCTTCTTCTTCTTTGTAGCAGGGCATGTCCCATGTGACATGTGTGGTGAGGTGGCAAATGATTTGGGAGTTCGGTTATGATTAAGATACCCTTAATCATAATTCTGGAAAGATTTAGGGGCTAATTACAAGTAATTAGTAAACCTCTAATTATGTTCATACGGTGAATAGTGCATAGTTTAATCGTGTTTAGGATTTAAACATTTGTTTGGCGCGTGTTTTAGGATTAACTAATTAAATTAGTTATAAACTGGCCAAGTGGAAAGATGAGGTGGATGAATGGTGAAGGGTGATTGGTGGAAATCAGGTAGTGGGGCACGTGTCATGTGGTGAGAGGTCTAGGTAACTTTCCTTGTCTGCCCAATTCAGTCCCTCAATTCTTTAATTCCTTTCACTTGTAAATAAATCAACCAAAATTTGTTTTCCTTTGTATTTGAAGTTTCCAACTTCACACTTTTGCCCCAAATACTTTTCCAAAGTATTTTCAGGGGTATTTCTTGCCATTTGTTAATTCTTGAAGGGTTGTTTTGGCATTTTCTTCATAGTTAATGGTCTTGACTTGTATTGTTGACTTTTTGGAGGACTAGTATTGACAAGTCATAATTGTTGAGGGACCATTCTTGCCAATTCTTCAAAGTGGAGGGCCCTTTTTGTAAATTTGACAAACTTTAAGGACCAAACTTGTAATTATGAATATACAAGGGTTTAAAGTGTCAATTCTTCAATATTGGAGGACCCTTTTTGTATAATCTTCAAATCTTCAAGGGTTTTTCTTGAAAAATCTTCATTAGGGATTGGTTTATTGTGCGGCTTCGTTTCCCGTGTTCGTCTTTGTATGATTCTTGTGATCTTTTGTCATTTTCTCAATATCCGTACCTAAAATACACAAGTAACAAACACAAGCATATATTTGGCCATTTTCATGATATTTAATGCATTTAAAGCCCTTTTTGGACGATGAGACTATGTATAAAAGCAGTCTCATCACAAACCAAAATGGTCCGGTCCAACAAGGCATAATTGTCGGGTTTTTTGTAAACCGGACCAGACCAAGGATCAAATGTAACAAAAAGCATTTACCAGGGACCAGACCGAGATACTTTTAGTCCGATCTGATCTTATTCGGTCTGGTTTTCTGTTGCAGACAATGCTGAGCCTTAAACACCGCATCCGTCAGCAACCTTACCCGCCGCCGTTGTAAACAACCAACCCCACACATCACCACCAACCAACACATCATAGTCACCACTAACCCCACCCACCAATCAGTACCACCACCACCCTTATCACCACTAATTACCAAACCCATCATTATCTTATATAAATGTCACGCCCCCATCACCACCTAACATCGTCTTTGTCACCATTGTTACCCCGTGTTTGGCCAATGAAAGTTATAACTATGTCCCAGTCTTGATTTGATTTAAATTAGACTAAGTGTTATGTTTCGCTGATAGAGTACAATGACAGAGACAAGGACCAGCTGAAGACAAAGCCTCAGATGGCACACCAGAAACATTCAAGTGAAAGAGATAGTCAAAGAAGTCAAAGATTATTTGAAGACATACTCACCAGCCTTTATGGATAAGCTGGGATGTAGAAAGAATGTGTTGGTGTTCGAGGACCTCTGAGGTGGCAATACTCAAAGGTTACTCTAGACCCTTTGAAGACATGGCAAGTAGAGACTTACTTTATCTCTTTATGGTTTAGACGAGAGAATCTACTAAAGAAATTTGGGCGGGACAAAGTTGTAACACCCCCACAAATGCTATGCGCAGCGGAACTACAACATTGGGTGCTACACAGTATTCATTGCACACAAGATATATCAAACGACGCTAAAAAGACGTCAACTTAAAACTTGAATTTAAAATTGTTAGATGATACATGTCCACGGTTTTTCCAACCCCAATTGGTACAACAGAGTTTAGCGTTTTCGGTATCTCAACCCAAGAATTTCAGTTTCACAACAACATTACATTTAAACTTAAAAATTGTTTAAGTAGAAAAGGGAGGAAAAACAAGCAGACTCCAAGCCATACACACAACATCCATCCCATGCACGCTCCATTCTACACTTCAGCGGTTACCTGAAACACATGCCAAAATTTTGGTCAACGAAAACGTTGAGTGGAATTCATAGGTTTTACAATTCATTTGAACGTATATAAAATAAAAACCATTCGTGATCATTTATAGACTTGTCGATCAAACAATCTATATTCAGGATACTGACAATTGTGTTTAAGCTCATGACACTAATCCGTTAACTCAATCACCCGCGTAATAAATACCGGCGTGATTCAGATGAAACCAGTGCCCCTTCTAAAGGCATCAGTTGCAATTATACCTTATCTCTCATACAAGATAATCTACCGCAGAACTTACTCAACGTACAGCTTCTCGGCTAGCATTGGGTCGTTAGCCCCGTAGTACTACAAATTGTATAAGCGGCTATTTCCCCCTACTCGAGGGCAGGACAATAGTTAATAGTTCATGAATTTAGGGTCTTTTGCAACTTGGTACTCAACACAATTTCTAAGGCAACTTTCGGGTCTAACAATCATTCATGATATACGTTCCTTTTAAAAACTAGCATGCATTTCCCTCGCGGGTAAAACAATTTGAAATAAATATAAGCGAGGCTATAAATTCACACCTTAGATATTAAGTAGTCGGTAGTTCGAGGGATGATCACTGACGATGATACGGATGCCCGGGTAAATCAACACCTATCACAAATAACGCGTAATAAGTAATCTCATTTTAAATACCTTACGGTACTGTATAAAATACATATATACTAGTCACTTAGGACAATTATAACTCACGCCAAAACAAAACAACAAGCATCACTCATTTTTACATCATTCGTTCTTATTATTTACGCTATCCATTTTTATCCATTTTCGCCGGTACTTACCGAAAGTACGGGCTGTTTTACCATATTTAACCATACTTATAAAATTTGACAAAATTCTCAAAAATCCTATAAGACCTGTAGATAACATGTTTTTAATCCCAATAAAAGTTTTTACTTCTACGACTCGTTACTTAACGCTTTTAAAAAACTACATTTTACGGGCTGAAATTGTACTTCGACCAACTTTGACCTCTTTGACCCATTTGAAATGCACCTTTGACTTCTTTGACTCCTAAGTCAACTTATAGACTCATTTACACAGGTTTGTGACCAAATTTTGACCCTTGACCATTTACCAATTCATACTTGTGGTCCTCGGGATTTGACTAAAACTATACATAAATTCGGATTATGAAAGTCCTCGTCTCCCGGTACTCGATCTTTAAAACCTCATAACTTTTAGCTCGTTTTGAGTCACGGGCTCTACCTTATACCAAATTAAAGATAAAAAGACCCTCTATAACTACATTTAGTTTTCAAGACCTGTAGGAAAAATAATTTTTATGAAATGACCTCAAACTTTCTGCCTAAATTTTACTACACCAAAATCATGCTTAAACTCGATTCCAATCCTACTAATCACCACTAGGCATCATCCTAAGCTTCCTTAATCACAACCAAACACAAATTTTCAGTCCTACCCCTATTGATCAACCAACCTCATAATCTAAAATCAAAGAAAACAAACATGCAACCACTTAAACCTATTTAAAACATCACTAAACACAATGCCAAACACAAGATAATGCTCAAAATTCATCAACCACCATGGCTCCCCAAACACCCCCTTGTGCCGTGGGGTTTGGGTGACCAAATCACCACAACCAAATTGATTTTGGTGGGTTTTGTTGGTGATTATGCTTCCATTGTACATGAATTTAACATGCATCCACACAATTGACCTCAAAAACGAATTTGAATGTTCTTGAAAATTTTTGGAAAATTTTTGTTAATGCATGTGTAATTAAACCATGGATTAACACTCACCAAGGGATTCTAAGAGGTGGTCTTAAGTTAGTTTTTGTGAAAACTCAAGAAAAATTGGTGGGATGGTGGTGGTTTGGTGTTTAGCCGTCGGCTAGAGGACAAGAGAGAGAGAGTGTTTGATTTTGTTTTTGTGAAATGTGTTTGTGTGTTTGTGTTTGTGCATTTTTGTGTGATTGGGAGGGACCAAATTGCAAATAAAGGTTTCTTTTGGCCTTAAGTTAAAAACGTCCTTAAAACTTTGCGGGTTCGACTCACTAGTCAATTTTGAAAATTTTACGGGAGTCGGAAATCATCCCGAACACTCCAAAATATTTTTGGGATACTTTAAATGTACTCGGAAGGCTATAAAACTCACCCGACTCAACTTAACACGAATCGTAAGTAAAATTCTCGAAAAATTACATTATCGATAAATCGTCAATAATTATGAAAATTTGGGCATCCATCGGGATCGTAATCGTCATCGTCCTTCTTGAATCGTCAAACGTAAAAATTATAACCTCGAACATCGGCTTTAACCAATATACTTATAAATATAGAAATTAAAATTTATTAAAAATTTCAAAAATTAGCGAAATTTAGGGTAACGTTAATGACCTCGGTTCTAGGGTGTCACATCCACCCCTCCTTAAAGAGAGCGACGTCCCGGCGCTCGCCTCTTCTTGTACTCACATTTCGTTCTACTGGAACAGATGAGGATACCTTTCCTTGAAAAAGTCCTCACGTTCCCAAGTGTATTCCGGTCCACGCTTAGAATTCCATCGGACCTTCACAATAGGAATCCTACTACGCTTCAGCCGCTTGACCTCTCGGTCCATAATTTCCACAGGTTCTCCCACAAAATGCATTTTGTCGTCTAGTCGAATCTCGTCCAAAGGAATCACCAATTCCTTATCCGCCAAACTCTTCTTCAGGTTCGATACGTGAAACGTGTCGTGAATAGCACTAAGTTCAGTCGGCAATTCTAATTTGTACGCTACTGGTCCAATTCGTTCGACGATCTTAAATGGTCCTATATACCTCGGACTCAACTTTCCTTTCTTCCCAAAACGAATTACACCCTTCCACGGCGATACCTTGAGCATAACCATATCTCCAACTTCAAACTCCAACGGTTTCCTTCGGTTATCGGCATAACTCTTCTGTCGGCTTCTCGCAGCAAGTAGTCGGTTCTTGATTTGCACAATCTTCTCTGTCGTTTCTAAAACCATTTCGGGTCCAGTCAATTGACTTTCTCCCACTTCACTCCAACACACAGGCGATCTACACTTCCTTCCATACAATGCTTCGAACGGTGCTGCCTTGATACTCGCATGATAACTATTATTATACGAAAATTCCACCAGAGGCAAGTGGCGTTCCCAACTTCCTCCAAAATCAATCACGCATGCTCGGAGCATGTCCTCCATCGTCTGAATAGTTCGTTCACTCTGGCCGTCAGTTTCCGGGTGATAAGCCGTACTTAAACTCAATTCAGTGCCCATCGCACGTTGAAGCGATTTCCAAAATTCCGACGTAAATCTACTATCGCGATCCGAAATGATCGATAACGGCACTCCATGTCTACAGACGATCTCTTTCACGTACACACTGGCGAGCTTTTCCATGCTGTCTGTTTTCTTCATAGGTAAGAAATGAGCAGATTTCGTTAACCTATCCACAATTACCCATATCATATCACATCCACTAGGAGTCCTAGGTAAACCCGTCACGAAATCCATAGCGATTTTCTCCCATTTCCATTCTGGGATCTCTGGTTGTACCAACAATCCAGATGGTTTCTTATGTTCTGCTTGAACCTTCGCGCAAGTCAAACACTTACTAACGTAACGAGCAATATCCGCCTTCATATTCGGCCACCAATAAACTTTCTTCAGGTCGTGATACATTTTATCCGATCCAGGATGTATCGAATACTTCGACTTATGCGACTCGTTCATAACCAATTCTCGAACTCCAGGCTTTCCTTCCTCAGATGAACACAACGGTAACCAAATCCGATTCTCAAAATATCTCAGTCCGTCTGACCCAATCACGAAAAGAGGTTTCAACATTCGTCCCAAGTTCTCAGCTTCAACATTCCCTTTCATTAGTCCTCTCTCCTGAGCCTTCAGTATAGTTTCGGTTAAGTCAACGCTCTCAGTCATCACTAATGCTCTAACCTTCAAAGGTTTCTCCCGTTCCTTCCTACTCAGTGCATCCGCTACAACATTCGCCTTGCCAGGGTGGTAGCGTATTTCGCAGTCGTAATCACTTAGTAGTTCAACCCATCGTCTTTGTCGCATATTCAACTCCTTTTGATCTAAAATGTGCTGCAAACTCTTGTGGTCAGTGAATACAACACACTTCGTCCCATACAAATAATGTCTCCACAGCTTCAACGCAAAAACTACAGCTCCTAATTCCAAATCGTGCGTCGTGTAGTTCTCCTCATTCTTCCTCAGTTGCCTCGACGCGTAAGCTATCACCTTTTCACGTTGCATCAATACCGCTCCATAACCCTTACGAGACGCATCACAATACACTACGAAGTCCTCGGTTCCTTCAGGCAATGACAATATCGGTGCGGAACATAACTTATCCTTAAGCGTTTTGAAAGCGAGTTCTTCCTCATTTCCCCATTCATACACCCTATTCTTTTCGGTAAGCCTTGTCAATGGTTTTGCAATCAATGAAAATCCTTCAATGAACCTTCGATAATACCCAGCTAAACCAAGGAATTGTCGAACTTCAGTCGGCGTTGTCGGTGCTGACCATTCCCTGATCGCTTCGACCTTGGCGGGATCCACACGAACTCCCTTACTATCAATCACGTGACCTAGGAACTGCACTGATTCCAACCAAAACTCACACTTCGAGAATTTTGCATACAGCTTCTCCCTCCTTAACAACTCCAAAATCTTCCTCAGGTGCTTCTCGTGCTCCTCCTTACTCTTAGAGTAAATCAGTATATCATCGATGAAAACAATAACAAACTTATCCAGATACGGCTTGCACACGCGATTCATGAGGTCCATGAACACAGCAGGCGCGTTCGTCAACCCAAACGGCATCACTCGAAATTCAAAGTGTCCATACCGCGTACGAAAGGCGGTTACAGGGATATCCTCCTCTCTTACACGCAGTTGATGATACCCTGATCTTAAATCAATCTTTGAGTATACACTGGAACCTTGCAATTGATCAAATAAATCGTCAATCCTCGGCAATGGGTACCGATTCTTAACCGTCAGCTTATTGAGTTCCCTATAGTCAATACACATCCGAAACGAACCATCTTTCTTCTTCACAAACAACACTGGCGCTCCCCAAGGTGATGAGCTCGGCCTAATAAATCCTTTGTCCATCAATTCTTTCAGTTGATCCGATAATTCCTTTAACTCGGATGGTGCTAAGCGATAAGGTGCACGCGCAACCGGCGCAGCTCCTGGCACTAAATCAATTCGAAACTCGACCTCACGGGCAGGCGGTAAACCCGGCAACTCGTCTGGAAAAACTTCCGGATACTCGCAAATAACTGGTACCTCTTCAATCCTCGCCTCTAACTCACCATCACTCGAAACTTGTGCCAAAAACACATCGCATCCGTTCTCTACGTACTTCATCATTTTCAAACAGGAAATCACTTTCAAACGAGAAGTGCATTCGTCTCCCTTCACCGTCAAAACTTTATTCCGCAACGGAATCTGAACCAATCTCTCGCCACAGACGATCATAGCACTGTGCGCCATTAGCCAATCCATTCCCACAATCACGTCAAACGATCCTAGCTCTATAGGCATCAAGTCGATTTTAAAAGCGTAATTTCCTAACTTCAAGGTACACCCTCTCAGTATAGAATTCGTACTAACAATTTTTCCATCGGCTAACTCAACGTTATAACTAGTCGCTAACAACACCGGTTTTCTATCGATATGACGACTAAATTTAACATCTACAAAACTCTTGTCGGAGCCAGAATCAAACAAAATACTAGCATAACAAGCGTCTAGCAAAAACGTACCGGTAACCACATTAGGACCCTGTGGTTTATCAGCCGTTCCCACTTGATACACAGCAGCCGCATTATTACCTCCCCGCTTGTTTCCTGCCTTCGGGCAATTCACTTGCACATGACCTCTCTCTCCACAACCATAACATCCCCTCATTCTGATAGCATTCGCCCCTGTGGCTACTCCTCCCGTTCGGCAACCAGACGTCCTATGACCTGCTTTCCCACATTTGCCGCATGCAGGCGGGCAATTTCCAACATGGTACAAATTGCACCTACCACAATGGGGATTCACTTTTACTCCTCTAGGGTTCGTCACTGCCCTCATCCCTTCATTCCTTCTCTGGTTAAACTGCTGATTTCGGTTCGGACCATGGTTGTTTCGATTCCCACCTCGGTTCTGGCCCTGGGATTGGTTGCTTTGTGCCGCTTCCCATTTCCTCTTGTTCCCTTCAGCAATGGAGTTCTGCTTGTCCTGGAGCTTGACGTCCATCAATGCGTGAGCCATCTGGACCGCTTCATCAAACGACCCAGGTTTTGACGAAGTTGTTTCACCTTTGATATTGCTAGATAAACCCTTAATGTACTGCTTCATCTTCTTGGCATCATTGGCAAAAACATCTGGACACAAAAGGCTTAATTCATTAAACCTCCTAGTGTAGGCAGTGATATCGTTGTTCTTCAAGGTCAAGTGCCTCAACTCATCCTCTAATTGCCCCAATTCCTCTTCCGGGCAAAACTTCTTAGTCAACAGAGCTTTTGTCGCATTCCACGTCCTTGCATTCGCTACAGCCAATCCAACCGTGGCTACCTGAGTATTCCACCAACTTAACGCATCATCAAGAAACGTAGCAGCCGCAAACTTCACTTTGTCCGCTTCTGCACAACCGCTGATCTCAAAAGTACTTTCAACCTTTTCCAACCATCGTCTAAGTTCTAAAGCTCCACCCGTTCCACGGAACTGCGTGGGACCGCATTTCATAAAACTAGAATAGGTACACACTCTCGGGGCTTGCTGTCTCCCCGCGTTCCTTCCCTGGTCCTGATTTCTCCCGGCTCGGTCCGCTTCCAGCGCATTTGCTATAGCTTCCTGAATCATTGTGTTAACACGATCGGCGGTCAACTTTGGAGGCATGGTGTTATCGAATATCTCTTTCTGCAAGACAGGGAAAATAGAAAAACAATGTAAGTATACATATCAAGTTTCCGAGACATAATATACATACAACGACACATCACTACGGAGTTACTTATATTCATCAATTCACATCACAAAAGATCAAATTTAAGACATATCACAGATCATGAAAGGTAACACAGATTGTATTGATAATTAACCAAAATTGTGACAAGTATTGCCACTACAATCGTTCACCACAAAACTCAAGTACTTAAGTTTCTCGTCATAATGCCATCATACAAAAGTCTAAAACAGTTCTATTACAATGATCAAAGAAAAATACAAAATAAGTAACTAGGCATGTGGTGATCCACACGGCCTCTTGGATGGCGGCTCGTCATCATCTTCCTCGGGTTCCTCATCACTATCGTCCTCATCCACATCATCCATTTTTCTCTTTCCTTTGTCATCCGGCCCACATTCCGTCTCCTTTTTCGTCCCTGATGTGGATCCACACTCAATCGCTACCTGACTTCCCACCGTAATACAAGCACCTCTAGTAGGCGGCTGAATCATGAAGTCATTAGCCTCCATCTCCAAATCGTCCACGAATCTCCAATCCGGGGGCAATGATGCTCTAACTCGATGCTCCCAACTCTGCATCCTTGACAACCTCACTTGATCCTCTCTAACACGGTCAAGACTAGCGCTTAAATTTGCAACCATCGATCTTAGACTGTTGATGTCACTTTTGTTCACATTTCCATCATACTCAATTCTTGCAGTCCTTTCCAACAGTCTTTGATGTTCCCTTTCATTCTTATCAAACCTCTTAATTACCCGGGTCTCAACTATAAACCGCTCATACATCAACCTCTCCATCCTCCTCAAACGACCTGCGGGATCCCAGTAGTGTCTTGGTCTCGGAAAGTAGACCCTTGCAATATTCTCATGAATCGATGGCGACTTGGATGATTTGCTGGACTCTCCACTGCTCCCATTGCTTACTCGAACAATTCTTGGCACTGTTCTCAAATAGTCCTTACAATTGTCCATCGGGCGATTAAAGGGTTGCTGCTCATATCGACCGGTTGGTGGTACTTCATAACCCTTTGGCGAATTCGGAGATTGAAACAAATCTGGTTCGGTCTGGCCTACAGCATTCTCGGGAATGCCATCATCCATTAGCTCCTCGGGCTCTTCTTCAGAATCCTCACTCTCGTCACTACTAATGCTAAAATTATCCACCTCACTTTCGTCATTGTCGTTTTCCGGCCCTATTTCCTCTTCTGGAGCGATCCATCCATTATCATTGTCCGGCGGGTTCGGAGGGAACGGTCCCCCTTCGTGACCTACGACGTAATCGTTTCCATTATCATTAGGCGGTACCTCGGCCATTCCTGCAATAACAGCGAATTTCGGAGGGTACATAAGTAATTATACAATATTTATAAATACATGCATGCAAATGCAATGCAAAGGTGGTACATATGCCCGAAATGTAATAATATGATGCTCATGCATGATTAATACAAAAATTACGATGTCGGATATTCCACGTATAATTCAACGTCTACATATAGTAATTCCCATACTTACGTAATAATTACCCACATATATACTTCAACTCAAAAGTATACGTCAAATGCCATAAATACAACAATAAATCTTACCGGAGCCATGCAGGATAGTTGTGTGTGCTTGGACCATTTCTTACGACACCAAAAGTTATAGTTTAGGATTTTCAAAAACGACCTAGTTCTCTATAACTCATGGCTCTGATTACCAATCTGTAACACCCCCACAAATGCTATGCGCAGCGGAACTACAACATTGGGTGCTACACAGTATTCATTGCACACAAGATATATCAAACGATGCTAAAAAGACGTCAACTTAAAACTTGAATTTAAAATTGTTAGATGATACATGTCCACGGTTTTTCCAACCCCAATTGGTACAACAGAGTTTAGCGTTTTCGGTCCCCATGAATCTCAACCCAAGAATTTCAGTTTCACAACAACATTACATTTAAACTTAAAAATTGTTTAAGTAGAAAAGGGAGGAAAAACAAGCAGACTCCAAGCCATACACACAACATCCATCCCATGCACGCTCCATTTTACACTTCAGCGGTTACCTGAAACACATGCCAAAATTTTGGTCAACGAAAACGTTGAGTGGAATTCATAGGTTTTACAATTCATTTGAACGTATATAAAATAAAAACCATTCGTGATCATTTATAGACTTGTCGATCAAACAATCTATATTCAGGATACTGACAGTTGTGTTTAAGCTCATGACACTAATCCGTTAACTCAATCACCCGCGTAATAAATACCGGCGTGATTCAGATGAAACCAGTGCCCCTTCTAAAGGCATCAGTTGCAATTATACCTTATCTCTCATACAAGATAATCTACCGCAGAACTTACTCAACGTACAGCTTCTCGGCTAGCATTGGGTCGTTAGCCCCGTAGTACTACAAATTGTATAAGCGGCTATTTCCCCCTACTCGAGGGTAGGACAATAGTTAATAGTTCATGAATTTAGGGTCTTTTGCAACTTGGTACTCAACACAATTTCTAAGGCAACTTTCGGGTCTAACAATCATTCATGATATACGTTCCTTTTAAAAACTAGCATGCATTTCCCTCGCGGGTAAAACAATTTGAAATAAATATAAGCGAGGCTATAAATTCACACCTTAGATATTAAGTAGTCGGTAGTTCGAGGGATGATCACTGACGATGATACGGATGCCCAGGTAAATCAACACCTATCACAAATAACGCGTAATAAGTAATGTGACATTCGTCAAATTTCCATCATTTAATTTTTCATGTAGTACGAGTATTTTAACTGTTTACCGACTAATTGTCGTCATGAACGTGTTAATTGTTTTGCTTTGCGGACAAAGCCCTTTTTAGGGAGAGCATATGTAAGATCTCAATGTTTCGCGATTATTAAGTTGTATGCAATACACAAGTTTGTGAACGTTTTATGTTTTGCCGTACGTCTATTTGTTATAGTTATTAAGTTTTCGTGACGTCTCGCACAATTGTTTTGTTTTGGGATCGTATGCTAAACGGTTTTGCTGTCGTGTTTATTCAGTCGCGTCTAAACCTAAACACTGTGAACCCGAGTCGAGTGTATAAGCTATCACAGCAAGTGTACATATACTGAATATAAAACCTTCATTTATATTACCAAGCTTGTCATACAAGGGTCTCAAAAATCAGTCACATGTCTAAACCTACATATAAACTTTATAGTTTATTTGCCCCACTAAAGGACAGCACATTTGCCTAGTTTACCCCTTTTGGGTATATCACAAGTTAACATTTCCAGATTTACACTAACCCTAGACTAACTATACAAGTTTATATACAAACCCAAAGTATTATCCAATGTCCAAATACAAATTATCTCAGTCCAAAATACAAACATCAAAAATCTGCACAAGTCTTCACAATACAACTCCTGGATAGAAGTTTTGGTCCAGCCAACCCACACGTCCCGTCCGAACCTGCACAACCAAGAGTCTTCATCCCGTCCGAACCTGCAAAACCGAACGTAGCATCCCCATTGTGAGTCTTTTGTCTTTTTCGTCTTTCTTTTGAAGTCTAGATGTGCTTGTTTGTACGAACCTACGAATAAACGAAACAATGGTTAGTCATTGTAATGGACTTATACTTTTATACTAAACACTGAAAAATTGTTAAACTTTTTAAATGCAAACATGTTATGTTATTGCTTTTCTGTCAACCAAACCGAGACCCAATTTAAACCAAACCGAGACCCAATTTAGACCAAACCGAGACCCGATTGAGACCAAACCGAGACCCAACTTAGAACCAAACCGAGATCCATGTTCAACCAAATCAAGACCCAATCAAGAACCAAACCGAGACCCAATTTAGAACCAAACCGAGACCCATGTCCAACCAAACCGAGAACCTAATCAAATCAACCAAGTTCTACTTTCTGCCAAATTATTAACCATTCTTACCAACCAATCCAAATGTCTTAATCAAGCTTTATTTTACAGAAAACATTAATCATGCCGCGGGTATAGAAACCCCCAACTCAAATCAAAACCCTAATTATTTTAAAACCTTTTTTTAAACATCTAATTAACATTGCCACATTCCAGAAACATCATATAAACATGAGTAACATTCGAATATATAAAAACCCCCAATTTTTATAAAACCCTAGATTTACTTTTTATTAATTAAAATGCTAATTAAACCTAATCTAAACCCAAACCCCTTAATTAATTTAATTAAAAGTGAGTTATACAAAAACCCCCAAATGACCGAAACCCTAATTTTTATAAATCGACTTTATATTAAAATTAGTTTGATTTTATAAATGAAAACATCAATTAATCATGTTTAAACCCGATTTTGATGAAAACCCCCAAATATTTCAAAACCCTAATTTTGTTTATTTTTAATCCGAGAATCATATGATTCACAACAAGTATATACAAATAAATTAAACCCACTGATATTTATTAAACCGAAAATCAATTAAAGCTTTTAAAAGAAACAAGGAGAATAAACTTATCTTTGATTTTGGTATTTGATTCACGAAACCGCAAGGGAGAACACCATCATAAAACCAATCGGTTTGATGTGGGGATTAACCCCACATCTCACGCGATATAGAACCTCAGACCACCCATATTTGATTCTATAACTCAAACTGATTAGATGATAACCATAGTAGATGATTGAACCGATCTAGGTTTAGAGAGAGAGAGTTTTGGGACGGTGGAGGTAATATCGAGAGAGGAGAGAGAGTAAACTCTCAGATATGGGAAGTTGTGTGTGATAAACACACGTATGTACTCCCTCCGTTCCTTGTTTATTCCGCCAGTGGACCGGGCTGGGTCAATGACCCTTGGGCCGGTTGTGGTGTAAATGTTTTGGACCCCCATTTGGGCCTCACATGTTTATTAGTTTAGTTATAAGCCCAAAAACGAAATTTGGTAAATTTAAGTTATAATTTGACCCGTAAAACCCGACCATTTAGTAAACCGATTTTATTTATCGTACTTTTCCGTAAAATCGTACTTTTCATAAACGTATGGTTTCGTCAAGCACAACTAGGGTGTCGAGTCATTTAATAATACCATTACTCGTATCGTAACTCGATTCTTAAATTAATTAGGTCGCGGCTAGCGTAACCGTACTCTCGAGCTATTTTATCTTCGTTCTCTTTGCTGAATTTACGAGGTGAGTTTATAGCCCCATACTTTACTATTTTCACTACTTTTTGGGGTGAGACATTGCTTGATTTTTAACGTTTGAACACAAGTGCATTTACTGATTTATATATTAGTCTAAGTCCCACTAAAAACCCAGTTGCTTTGGCCCGTGAATCGTGAACCGTTAATTACTTTGTGTAAGCGCGAATGTAATGGATAGATCTATCGGGATTGACGTCCCTGTCTGTCTTGTCCAACAAGGGGACAAGCGGGCACAGTTTCATTTGAATCTGATATAGGATGTCGTGGGTTTAGGCATCTAGTTTGGGCTACATTTATATGATTATACTGCCGGTGTTGTTAACGCTTCGGTGTCACGAGCTTAGACTGTAATAAATACTTTTGGGATGACTTTGTATCTGTTATATTGTCATCACATTTGGGAAAATCTTGTGGTTCATTAAACATTTCCAACTAACTAAACCTATGAACTCACCAACTTTATGTTGACACTTTAGCAATGTTTTTCTCAGGTATTAAGAAGGAAGATGCTAAATGAGGTCCCATGCATTGCCGTCATTTCTTTGAAACAACGATCATTTGTACCATTTGAGAAAACTATGCTTTGTAACCATATTCAGTTTATGCTTCCGCACTTTGTTAAAACAACTTATTTTATTAATTACAAGTGATCTATTTTCCGAACGTCTCATTTAGAGGTCGTTCTTTGTGACTATGTGTGTATGATAATCATGACGTCACCACTCCCTTGTCGCCATTATACTCTGATATTTTGGGAGTGTGACAGATTGGTATCAGAGCACTAGTTATAGAGAACTAGGTTGCATTAGTAATTCTAGACTATAACTGCTCTATGTTTAATCGATTATCATACAGATTGTAAGTATTAAGTATATGTAGATACATAAGTAATAAATGGGATACATGTGAATTAACAATTACGAGGTATATTTACATGGGTTACATGTGCAACAACAAAATCTGAATTATGTTATATGGGATACATGTGGATTCAACAATGATTGCTATGTTATGTTAATGTCCTTTTTACGGACTAATTTTATGAGATATTTACACACCTTTATTTTTTTTATGATTACAGCGATGTCTTCATCCGATGATTCCACGTCTACAGGAGCGTACTACAACCGTAGTTCACAGTCGACCATCAGTTCATCAGTAGGACTACCTAGAGGATCGCCGTCAGGATATCCGTGGTACCGGATGGTTTCAGATGACGATATAGAGAGAGAGGCCGAGGAGGTTCGTCATTCACCGATTCGTATTCCTGACGCATCAGCTGACGATGTGCTTAGCCTAGAAGGCGGGGGAGAGGATGACTTAGACACTGACGTGGTGCAGTCACCAGGTCAGACATCAGTGACTGGAGATGAGACGGTAGAGGAGACAGAGGATGATGGGATGGAGTTTACAGATGGGGAAGGAGAGCCTATGGAGGTCACAGACACTGAGAACCCTCCTACTGCATATGCCGCTACTCCTGAGGTTTCCCTAGCACACATCTCCTCATCTTCATCTGAAGACGAAGGAGAAAGGACTGCTATTCCTGCTCCAGCACCTGGTACCCTACCTTTCTACTATGTGAGACGACGTCTTCGGGGGAGAACTGCTCGACCACCACTTTCACCTTACAGACCCCTCATACCTTTCACTGCCACTGACAGGCATGCAGCCCGCACACCTGCCAGTTCTGTCCCAGAGGCACCACTACTACTACCACCACCAGAGACTGTACCTGCAGTATACCAGGAGATGCTTACTGACGCTGGTATCTCTACAGGACCGAGAGCTACGACTCCTCTTCCTAGGAGAGCTACGTCGACGGTGGTGATGCTTGGGGCGGCAGATGGATGTGTGACGACACGGTTGAACAGGTTGGAGGATGCTGTAGAGGCGTTGGGTGAAGAGTATAATGAAGTGCAGGATAAGTTGGAGGCACTGGCGAAGAAGAGTCCAGTCAGGGATGAGACAGTGTTGACAGTATGTGTGACCCGTCTACGAGGACAGCTTCTTACTGTTCTTGATCAGATGGAATCCATGCCGAACACTCGTCTTGAGGAGATTGAGAGCCTGATGACCCGTTGGGGAGTAGAGCCATTGGTGGAGACAGGCGGACTAGAGGCACCAGTGGATGACCCTGTTGCAGACTTGGATAAGAGGTTTAGAGCCGCTTGTCATGACACCGATGTTAGATTGAGAGATTCCCAGGCTCGTGAGCTAGTGGTTGAGAGGAGGTTAGCAGAGTTGGAGAAGGAGCTTCATCAGCGCCGTGAGGGCACTAGTTAGATTTATCTTGTACCATCGACCTATCCCTGTATGACCACTAAGCTTTGAAGTTTGTCTTAGCTAGTTGGTATTTTAATTTCTCTATTTATGTTAAGACAAACTATGATGTATTATCAAACGATTCCATGAATGATATTATGAGTTGCAAAAATTGTGAGATCATTATATGTTGTGTATTATGTCTTGGAGCATTTCATAATTGTGTTGTGTGTGCCATGCATGTTATGTCTGGCAAAACTCATTATCCTATTACCTTGTTAGATTATGGCGCCAGTTAGAAGATCCGAAACGCAGAATCCGCCAGCCGCTACCGGTGGAATTGACACCGCCCTGTTAAGCCAAATGATAGCCGAACGAGTGGCCGAGGCACTCGCGACCGCTGAAGCAAACCGTACAGCTAGCACACAGGAGGAGACCAACCAAGGAGCTACTAATGCTATTACACGAACTTGTACCTACAAGGAATTTCGTGCAGTTACGCAAGTAAGTTTCCGAGGTACTGAAGGAGCAGTAGGATTAACCAGATGGTTTGAGAAGCTAGAATCCCAATTTGGGATTAGCAATGTCGCTGAAGCCGACAAGGTGAAGTTTGCGTCAAGCACGTTAGTGGATGGTGCTTTGACTTGGTGGAACGTCTATGCTCGTGCAGTGACCATTGACGTTGCCCAAGCGACGCCCTGGAGTGAATTTAAAGCTATGTTTGTGAGGAAATACTGTCCCCGAAATGAAGTCAAGCAGATGGAAGTTGAGCTGTGGAACCTAAAGGTCAAGGGTACTGCTCTTACTGCTTACAATCAGCGCTTTCAAGAGCTGATTTTGTTATGTCCTGAAATGGTGCCCAACGATGACCGATTGTTGGAGCGCTACATTGAAGGACTACCTTTGAGCATCAAAGGGAATGTGACTTCATCCAAGCCAACCGATTTGCACGAGGCAATCGACATGGCTCAGAGTCTGATGTACCAAGTGGTACAGGAGTTGGGAGAAAATACTGGGGATAAAAGAAAGTGGTCTGGCAACCACTACAACAACAATACCAACAACAACAACAACCCAAGCAACTACAACCAGAACAAGCGACAAGAAGTAGCAAGAGTGTTCACTGCTGGACAAGGAAATACTGGGAACTACGCTGGAAGACTACCTTTCTGCGGAAAATGTGGTCGACACCACGAAGGAGCATTTCCCCCTACGTGCTACAATTGTGGGAAGGCGGGACATAAGGCAAAGGAATGCCGAGCACCACCTCGTGCTACTAATCAAAGAGGACCTGGAACGCAAGGTGGCCAAGGAGCAAATGTCACTTGCTTTGGATGTGGAGAGAAAGGTCACTACAAGAACAAATGTCCAAGCAGTGGGAACCAAGGTCGTAGTAACCAGATTCGAGGGAATCAAAATCAGAACCAAGGGAACCAGAAGCAGAATCAAGGGAACCGAGGAGGGAATAACCGAGCCACAACTAGTACTCCTGGAGGATTCACGGCACCTAGCAAAGTGTATCATCTCTGTGCTGAAGCTGCTGTGCAAGACAACAATGTTGTGACTGGTACGTTTCTAGTCAATAACAACTATGCTTCAGTACTATTTGATTCTGGTGCGGATAGGAGTTTTGTGTCGTCTATATTTAGTGAACGCCTAAATGTTACCCCTACTGCGTTAGACGTTAAGTATAATGTAGAATTAGCCGACGGGAAGTCAGTAACCACCGACGTCATTCTGAAAGGATGTAGTGTAAGGCTACAAGGTCGTTCGTTTAGTATCGACCTACTCCCTATAGAATTGGGAAGTTTTGACATCATCATTGGAATGGATTGGATGTCGAAGCATCACGCGGAGATTGTATGTCATGAGAAGTGTGTCCGTGTTCCTTATGGAAACGACGTACTCATCATACAAGGCGAAAGAAGTGGTGTGAAGAATGGATCAAGATTGGAAGTCATCTCATGTATCAGGACCCAAAGATACATTGAGAAGGGATGTCCGGTATTCTTGGTTCAAGTAACACAAAAGGAAGGAGAAGAAGATCGCGAGAAGAAGGTGGAAGATGTACCGATCGTTAGAGACTTTCCGGACGTATTCCCAGAGGATTTACCCGGACTACCACCAGCACGGCAAGTGGAGTTTCACATCGAGCTTACACCAGGAGCCGCGCCTGTTGCTAGAGCCCCATACCGTCTAGCACCGGCCGAGATGACAGAGTTAGCTGAACAGATAAAGGAACTTTCTGACAAAGGTTTCATTAGACCAAGTTCCTCACCTTGGGGAGCGCCGGTCTTATTTGTCAAAAAGAAATATGGATCCTTTAGAATGTGTATCGATTACCGAGAATTGAATAAGCTAACGATAAAGAACCGCTACCCATTGCCGAGGATTGACGATCTTTTCGACCAATTGCAAGGATCTAGCATATACTGGAAGATCGACTTAAGGTCAGGATATCATCAACTAAGGGTTAGAGAGGAAGACGTTCATAAAACGGCTTTTAGAACCCGGTACGGACACTACGAGTTCCAAGTTATGCCTTTCGGTTTGACAAACGCACCTGCGGTATTCATGGATCTCATGAACCGAGTTTGCAAACCATACTTGGACAAGTTTGTGATTGTATTTATCGATGACATTCTCATCTATTCTCGTAATGAAGAAGAGCACAAGGAACATTTGAAGACCATATTAGAGCTGCTAAGGAAGGAGAAGTTATATGCAAAGTTTTCCAAATGTGAGTTTTGGATAAACACAGTGCAATTCCTTGGGCATGTGATCGACAGCAGTGGTATTCACGTTGATCCTGCTAAGATCGAGGCTGTAAAGGATTGGGCGACTCCAACAACACCCACGGAGATCCGTCAATTTTTAGGTCTTGCTGGTTACTATAGGAGATTCATTGAAGGTTTCTCCAAGATAGCTAAACCAATGACGGAATTGACTCAAAAGGATAAGAAGTTTGAGTGGAAGGAGGAGCAAGATTTGGCATTCCAGACGTTGAAGCGGATGTTGTGTGAAGCACCGATACTAGCCCTACCCGAGGGTAATGAAGACTTTGTGGTGTATTGTGATGCATCCATAAAAGGATTAGGTGCAGTACTGATGCAAAGGACTAAGGTCATAGCTTATGCATCAAGACAACTAAAAGTGCACGAGAAGAACTATACAACTCATGACCTAGAGTTGGGAGCAGTGGTGTTTGCCTTGAAGATTTGGAGACACTACCTTTATGGTACTAAGTGTGTTGTATTCACTGACCATAAGAGTCTACAACATATTTTGAATCAAAAGGAACTCAACATGAGACAACGACGTTGGCTAGAGTTGCTCAGTGATTATGATTGCGAGATCCGTTATCACCCAGGCAAGGCAAATGTCGTGGCCGACGCTTTGAGTCGAAAGGAGAGAGTTCTTAGGGTGAAGGCTTTAGTGATGACCATTGACTTAGACCTTCCATCCTTAATTCTCAAGGCTCAGAAAGAAGCAGTCGAGGAAGAAATTCTTAAGACTGAAGATGTTGGAGGAATGATAAAGAAGTTGGAAGCACGTTCGGATGGAACGTTATGCCTTGATAATAGGAGTTGGTTACCATGCCATGGTGACCTACGATCCTTGATTATGCATGAGTCGCATAAGTCAAAGTACTCCATACATCCGGGATCTGATAAAATGTATCATGATCTGAAGATGTTGTATTGGTGGCCGAACATGAAGGCGGATATTGCTACATACGTTAGCAAGTGTTTGACTTGTGCCAAAGTCAAAGCCGAACATATGAAACCATCAGGATTATTGGTCCAACCCGAACTGCCAGAATGGAAGTGGGAAAGGATCACTATGGATTTCATTACCAAGCTACCAAAGACAGCAGCCGGATTCGACACGATTTGGGTAATCGTCGACCGACTCACCAAATCGGCTCATTTCCTACCCATCAAGGAGACTGATGGAATGGATAAGTTAGCAAGGACGTACTTGGAGGAAGTAGTCACGAAGCACGGTGTGCCTGTGTCTATAATCTCCGACCGAGACAGCCGATTTACTTCGCAGTTTTGGAAGTCACTGCAGAAGGCATTGGGAACGCAGTTGGATATGAGCACTGCGTATCATCCCCAGACCGACGGTCAAAGTGAACGGACCATTCAAACCCTAGAAGATATGCTGAGAGCTTGTGTGATTGACTTTGGAAATAGATGGGATAGACACCTACCTCTGGTGGAATTCTCATATAACAATAGTTATCACACTAGCATTAAGGCAGCGCCGTTCGAAGCACTGTATGGTAGGAAGTGTCGTTCACCCGTGTGTTGGGCAGAGGTCGGTGAAGCACAACTCACTGGACCCGAGATCATACACGAGACTACCGAGAAGATCTTCAAGATTAAGAGCCGTATGCAAGCCGCAAGAGATCGACAGAAGAGTTATGCTGATATGAGACGCAAACCTCTTGAGTTTGAAGTTGGTGACAAAGTCATGTTGAAGGTCTCACCTTGGAAAGGTGTGATTCGCTTTGGAAAGCATGGAAAGTTAAATCCTCGTTACATTGGACCCTTCAAGATTATAGAGAGGATTGGTCCCGTAGCCTATCGTTTGGAATTACCCCAAGAACTTAGCCGAGTGCATAATGTGTTCCACATTTGCAATCTGAAGAAATGCTTAGCCGACGAAGCACTCGTTATCCCTTTGGAGGAGATTCAACTCGACGACAAACTCAACTTCATAGAAGAACCCGTAGAAGTCATGGACCGTCAAGTTAAACAACTCAAGCAAAGCCGTATACCTATTGTGAAAATCCGATGGAACGCGCGTAGAGGTCCAGAATACACGTGGGAACGTGAAGATCAATTCAAGAGCAAGTATCCTCATCTTTTCGCTAACCAACCTACTACGACAACGTCTTGATTTCGTGACGAAATCTCTAAAACATGGGAATACTGTGACATTCGTCAAATTTCCATCATTTAATTTTTCATGTAGTACGAGTATTTTAACTGTTTACCGACTAATTGTCGTCATGAACGTGTTAATTGTTTTGCTTTGCGGACAAAGCCCTTTTTAGGGAGAGCATATGTAACATCTCAATGTTTCGCGATTATTAAGTTGTATGCAATACACAAGTTTGTGAACGTTTTATGTTTTGCCGTACGTCTATTTGTTATAGTTATTAAGTTTTCGTGACGTCTCGCACAATTGTTTTGTTTTGGGATCGTATGCTAAACGGTTTTGCTGTCGTGTTTATTCAGTCGCGTCTAAACCTAAACACTGTGAACCCGAGTCGAGTGTATAAGCTATCACAGCAAGTGTACATATACTGAATATAAAACCTTCATTTATATTACCAAGCTTGTCATACAAGGGTCTCAAAAATCAGTCACATGTCTAAACCTACATATAAACTTTATAGTTTATTTGCCCCACTAAAGGACAGCACATTTGCCTAGTTTACCCCTTTTGGGTATATCACAAGTTAACATTTCCAGATTTACACTAACCCTAGACTAACTATACAAGTTTATATACAAACCCAAAGTATTATCCAATGTCCAAATACAAATTATCTCAGTCCAAAATACAAACATCAAAAATCTGCACAAGTCTTCACAATACAACTCCTGGATAGAAGTTTTGGTCCAGCCAACCCACACGTCCCGTCCGAACCTGCACAACCAAGAGTCTTCATCCCGTCCGAACCTGCAAAACCGAACGTAGCATCCCCATTGTGAGTCTTTTGTCTTTTTCGTCTTTCTTTTGAAGTCTAGATGTGCTTGTTTGTACGAACCTACGAATAAACGAAACAATGGTTAGTCATTGTAATGGACTTATACTTTTATACTAAACACTGAAAAATTGTTAAACTTTTTAAATGCAAACATGTTATGTTATTGCTTTTCTGTCAACCAAACCGAGACCCAATTTAAACCAAACCGAGACCCAATTTAGACCAAACCGAGACCCGATTGAGACCAAACCGAGACCCAACTTAGAACCAAACCGAGATCCATGTTCAACCAAATCAAGACCCAATCAAGAACCAAACCGAGACCCAATTTAGAACCAAACCGAGACCCATGTCCAACCAAACCGAGAACCTAATCAAATCAACCAAGTTCTACTTTCTGCCAAATTATTAACCATTCTTACCAACCAATCCAAATGTCTTAATCAAGCTTTATTTTACAGAAAACATTAATCATGCCGCGGGTATAGAAACCCCCAACTCAAATCAAAACCCTAATTATTTTAAAACCTTTTTTTTAAACATCTAATTAACATTGCCACATTCCAGAAACATCATATAAACATGAGTAACATTCGAATATATAAAAACCCCCAATTTTTATAAAACCCTAGATTTACTTTTTATTAATTAAAATGCTAATTAAACCTAATCTAAACCCAAACCCCTTAATTAATTTAATTAAAAGTGAGTTATACAAAAACCCCCAAATGACCGAAACCCTAATTTTTATAAATCGACTTTATATTAAAATTAGTTTGATTTTATAAATGAAAACATCAATTAATCATGTTTAAACCCAATTTTGATGAAAACCCCCAAATATTTCAAAACCCTAATTTTGTTTATTTTTAATCCGAGAATCATATGATTCACAACAAGTATATACAAATAAATTAAACCCACTGATATTTATTAAACCGAAAATCAATTAAAGCTTTTAAAAGAAACAAGGAGAATAAACTTATCTTTGATTTTGGTATTTGATTCACGAAACCGCAAGGGAGAACACCATCATAAAACCAATCGGTTTGATGTGGGGATTAACCCCACATCTCACGCGATATAGAACCACAGACCACCCATATTTGATTCTATAACTCAAACTGATTAGATGATAACCATAGTAGATGATTGAACCGATCTAGGTTTAGAGAGAGAGAGTTTTGGGACGGTGGAGGTAATATCGAGAGAGGAGAGAGAGTAAACTCTCAGATATGGGAAGTTGTGTGTGATAAACACACGTATGTACTCCCTCCGTTCCTTGTTTATTCCGCCAGTGGACCGGGCCGGGTCAATGACCCTTGGGCCGGTTGTGGTGTAAATGTTTTGGACCCCCATTTGGGCCTCACATGTTTATTAGTTTAGTTATAAGCCCAAAAACGAAATTTGGTAAATTTAAGTTATAATTTGACCCGTAAAACCCGACCATTTAGTAAACCGATTTTATTTATCGTACTTTTCCGTAAAATCGTACTTTTCATAAACGTATGGTTTCGTCAAGCACAACTAGGGTGTCGAGTCATTTAATAATACCATTACTCGTATCGTAACTCGATTCTTAAATTAATTAGGTCGCGGCTAGCATAACCATACTCTCGAGCTATTTTATCTTCGTTCTCTTTGCTGAATTTACGAGGTGAGTTTATAGCCCCATACTTTACTATTTTCACTACTTTTTGGGGTGAGACATTGCTTGATTTTTAACGTTTGAACACAAGTGCATTTACTGATTTATATATTAGTCTAAGTCCCACTAAAAACCCAGTTGCTTTGGCCCGTGAATCATGAACCGTTAATTACTTTGTGTAAGCGCGAATGTAATGGATAGATCTATCGGGATTGACGTCCCTGTCTGTCTTGTCCAACAAGGGGACAAGCGGGCACAGTTTCATTTGAATCTGATATAGGATGTCGTGGGTTTAGGCATCTAGTTTGGGCTACATTTATATGATTATACTGCCGGTGTTGTTAACGCTTCGGTGTCACGAGCTTAGACTGTAATAAATACTTTTGGGATGACTTTGTATCTGTTATATTGTCATCACATTTGGGAAAATCTTGTGGTTCATTAAACATTTCCAACTAACTAAACCTATGAACTCACCAACTTTATGTTGACACTTTAGCAATGTTTTTCTCAGGTATTAAGAAGGAAGATGCTAAATGAGGTCCCATGCATTGCCGTCATTTCTTTGAAACAACGATCATTTGTACCATTTGAGAAAACTATGCTTTGTAACCATATTCAGTTTATGCTTCCGCACTTTGTTAAAACAACTTATTTTATTAATTACAAGTGATCTATTTTCCGAACGTCTCATTTAGAGGTCGTTCTTTGTGACTATGTGTGTATGATAATCATGACGTCACCACTCCCTTGTCGCCATTATACTCTGATATTTTGGGAGTGTGACAAGTAATCTCATTTTAAATACCTTACGGTACTGTATAAAATACATATATACTAGTCACTTAGGACAATTATAACTCACGCCAAAACAAAACAACAAGCATCACTCATTTTTACATCATTCGTTCTTATTATTTACGCTATCCATTTTTATCCATTTTCGCCGGTACTTACCGAAAGTACGGGCTGTTTTACCATATTTAACCATACTTATAAAATTTGACAAAATTCTCAAAAATCCTATAAGACCTGTAGATAACATGTTTTTAATCCCAATAAAAGTTTTTACTTCTACGACTCGTTACTTAACGCTTTTAAAAAACTACATTTTACGGGCTGAAATTGTACTTCGACCAACTTTGACCTCTTTGACCCATTTGAAATGCACCTTTGACTTCTTTGACTCCTAAGTCAACTTATAGACTCATTTACACAGGTTTGTGACCAAATTTTGACCCTTGACCATTTACCAATTCATACTTGTGGTCCTCGGGATTTGACTAAAACTATACATAAATTCGGATTATGAAAGTCCTCGTCTCCCGGTACTCGATCTTTAAAACCTCATAACTTTTACCTCGTTTTGAGTCACGGGCTCTACCTTATACCAAATTAAAGATAAAAAGACCCTCTATAACTACATTTAGTTTTCAAGACCTGTAGGAAAAATAATTTTTATGAAATGACCTCAAACTTTCTGCCTAAATTTTACTACACCAAAATCATGCTTAAACTCGATTCCAATCCTACTAATCACCACTAGGCATCATCCTAAGCTTCCTTAATCACAACCAAACACAAATTTTAAGTCCTACCCCTATTGATCAACCAACCTCATAATCTAAAATCAAATAAAACAAACATGCAACCACTTAAACCTATTTAAAACATCACTAAACACAATGCCAAACACAAGATAATGCTCAAAATTCATCAACCACCATGGCTCCCCAAACACCCCCTTGTGCCGTGGGGTTTGGGTGACCAAATCACCACAACCAAATTGATTTTGGTGGGTTTTGTTGGTGATTATGCTTCCATTGTACATGAATTTAACATGCATCCACACAATTGACCTCAAAAACGAATTTGAATGTTCTTGAAAATTTTTGGAAAATTTTTGTTAATGCATGTGTAATTAAACCATGGATTAACACTCACCAAGGGATTCTAAGAGGTGGTCTTAAGTTAGTTTTTGTGAAAACTCAAGAAAAATTGGTGGGATGGTGGTGGTTTGGTGTTTAGCCGTCGGCTAGAGGACAAGAGAGAGAGAGTGTTTGATTTTGTTTTTGTGAAATGTGTTTGTGTGTTTGTGTTTGTGCATTTTTTTGTGATTGGGAGGGACCAAATTGCAAATAAAGGTTTCTTTTGGCCTTAAGTTAAAAACGTCCTTAAAACTTTGCGGGTTCGACTCACTAGTCAATTTTGAAAATTTTACGGGAGTCGGAAATCATCCCGAACACTCCAAAATATTTTTGGGATACTTTAAATGTACTCGGAAGGCTATAAAACTCACCCGACTCAACTTAACACGAATCGTAAGTAAAATTCTCGAAAAATTACATTATCGATAAATCGTCAATAATTATGAAAATTTGGGCATCCATCGGGATCGTAATCGTCATCGTCCTTCTTGAATCGTCAAACGTAAAAATTATAACCTCGAACATCGGCTTTAACCAATATACTTATAAATATAGAAATTAAAATTTATTAAAAATTTCAAAAATTAGCGAAATTTAGGGTAACGTTAATGACCTCGGTTCTAGGGTGTCACAAAAGTAAAGATTCAAGTTAAAGATGCCTAGTAAGACCTGGTGGGAAAAGTGAACAATTGACATAGCTGTTCAATGAAAGTTGGTTAAAGGCATGTCCAAGAATAGACATGCATTTAATGTACTGTACTACCTCTATGCAGGAGTTGACACGTACCAACTACCCCCAATAAGGTAGAAACCTCGTACCACTATAAATAGAGATAGAAAAGGGGAGAAAAGCATCTCTTGTACTATTGACATTATTGTTTGTCTTTTCTCCCTGTTAAACTTCTAGAGTCCAAGGCTATGTTCAACGACTCATTAGGTTCACTTGTAAACTTGATATGAGTATCAAGTTTACTTTTTCAAAGGGTTTCTTACATTGTCATTCAACAAGTAATAAAGCATTACGTGTTTGAAAAGTAATTCGTTAAGTGTTATATCTTGGTTTCGAGTTATAGTATTACAATAGGCTCATATTTTGGGACTTTCAATTGGTATCAAAGCGGTTTGATTTATAAAACTTTTATAAAATCGTTCTCGTTCTAAAATCAAGATCCTAATATGCCTGATATTATACCTCCTATACCACCACCTTTTGGCCAAACTAGCCAATCCAATGCTGCGAACAATCCTACCACGACCACCATGTGAGATCTCGTATTTTTCCGATAATTATTTTTCTCTTATATATTATCTTAATCATTATTTATATTTTATTCGAAATTATAAATTTTTTATTATTTTATGCCTCCATATTTATTTAAATAAAAAAATTGATTTAAAAGCACTCGCGTGCATTTTTACAGAAGTTTACATAAATCAACGGAACGAGGACCGAGGGCTAAATATCTCGACCTTAAGAATTTAAAATAAGGTTAATCTTTACTTGATATTAAGTCTAGACCGATAACGGGCACAATGTTAAATCCTTGTATATCATGTTTTATTGTCGATTGTTTCAATGTTCGATGTTTTCGATGTTTTAAAATGACGTGTTAAGTCGTGTCGGGATACTATATTATCATATTTATGATGCGTTTTAACTTTTGAGAAGTATTTTTATGAAACCCGAGCCCCGTGAAAATTTTTAAAATTGACTAAGAGTCATTTCCCGCTCTTTAACTAACTATTTGCTTTTTAGTCCAAAGGATTGTAAATTTGGCAAAACAAGTCCTTACCTACCACTATATATATAAAATCCACTATCAAAAACACATAGTAACTAGTTAATAAAAAAATCAAACACCCCCTTTCCCCTTTCTTTCTCTACCGTGAGACAACAACACCCCAAAACACCATACATATTTTATTTATAGTTTGTTTTAGCTAAATCTAATCCAAGACCCATTTTAGAAATCAAAAGGTGAATGTTTTGATATAAATTTTACACACATGCAACAAGTTTTAAATTTTCTTATGAATTAGGGTTGGTGAAATATTTTAAAGATCATGCATGTGATGATCTTCATATGATCATGTTGTTTCGACGATGAAAAGTTTGAAGTTTTGATTTTTGGTTTTTTTATAAGTAACATGCAAGTGATAGGATTGAAAATGGGTAAATATAGGATATTAGTAATGATAGAAAAGTGGTTAAAATGGGTTGAAAAAGTGATATGGTATGAGTTTTGATGAGGTGATTTAGGGCAGTAGGTTTAAGGAAATATTTGGGTGTCTTAAGTTTGAATTATTGTTGTACTAATGAGATAGTGTTGTAGAGATTTTCATTAGCTTCGTTTTGATATAAATTAGAGCTTCTAACTCAAAACGAGGAGGAAGTTATGATAGTTTGATTATTCGTGTACCGAGAGACGAGTATCGACACAATCCGAATTTGTCGTCGATATTTGGATCGAATCTCGGGGACTATAAAATGAGTTTTAAAAATAGTTAAGGGTTGTCGTTGGGCTCTAAACCTAGGGCTGTGAGTCTATTTTCAAACTTAACTGTCGGTTTTGTAAACGGAATTGGTTAGAAAGGTCAAAATGGTTTTGCGAGTCGAAGGCCTAAAACTGTTCGGATTTTGAAAGTTAAAGATGTGTTGAGCAGAAGGTCTTAGAGGTCAAAACTTTTAATGAAATTTTTTGAGGGTTTTCTATAGGTTATAAGTAAGTTTTACAATTGAGAGCGTTGTCTAGCAAAAGTAAACTTTTAGAGGTGTCGAGATGTATCACTTGTGTGGATTTATTCTTGCGTGTTATAACATGGTTTATGTACTAATTTAAATTCTATAGTTTTCTAAACATTATTTTCGTATCTTCTAAACTTTCGCGTCCTGTTATCGTAGGTCTTGGATGACTTAAAGTTGCTTGATTTCCCGTTGTTACTACTCTGCCCTCAAGTTCCTTGTTGATTCACCTTGTAGCTAAGGTGAGTTCATAGCCCCTTTTACTACTTGTACATTGTTTAAAAACGCGGGGTGAGATTATCATGTTGGAACACAATCTTTTAAACTGTATGCTATCCTGAAATGTATGTTGCAAGATGAATTCATTGATATTATTGCTTTTGGGCTATAGCCTTAAGTTTCCTCTCTTGATCATGAACCGTTAATTGTCCCGTATACTTTGTGCTAAGCGTGAATGTTGTGGGTGGATCCATCGGGATTGACAATCCTCGTCTCGTACTACTTTGACGCATTTAATTTGTTTATACTTGAGTATTTAGGCTAAATACTCACTAGAGGAACTTACAATGATTGTTAAGATTAGGTTTCATGAACTAAGTAGCAATAATATACATCATGACTATGGATAATGTACATAGTCATCCCCCCATTACTTGTTTTACAAATTTTATTGTGTTCCATTACTTAGTTTACTAAACCTATGAATATCACTCAACTTTTGTTGACGGATTTACATGTTTTAATCTCAAGTAATAACGCTTAATATGCTTGGATGAGATCCCGCAGGATGTTGGCAGCTTGGAAGTTTTGTGTTGTATTTATACTTTTGATGTAGCTAAAGTTGTCAAAATCTTCCGCTCATCTTTTGGTATCTATAAACTTTAAAATCATGATGTAATGGTACTTTATTACGTTTTAAAACTTTTGGGACCTATGCTTTAAAACTCTGATATATAGTGATGTAATATACATGTCTTTTATTACGTCATTTTCGAGTCATTTATAATTCATTGTCACTTGTACCATGACGTGGTACCCCCTTGTTGCCTAGTTGATCCATGCCTAATTTTGGGGGTCTCACAGATTGGTATCAGAGCGATGGTTATAGGGAACATAGTCGTTTTCAAAACTTGGTCTATAACTAAATTTCAAAATATTTCATGCGTTACTAGTGTCAAACATAAAATCTGCCAATGTTGTTCAATATCTACGCGGGTAACTCTCTAATCCTTATTGTTCACTTTAATTATTTTTATAAGATTTCATACCTTGATTTCATTTTGAAATATTATATTGGTTTCATTACGATACTTATTACCTCCTTCCAAACCCCTCGTGCCTATTATATATATATTTTCCACTCCTTAGTGTTGCATTCCATGTTGATAATCAGTTATGCATATCTAAAATTCTCTTCTTATTCTATTTTCTCCATTTTTCATGAATCTTGAAATAGCATACTTATACAAATTCTCATTGAATTTTGTATCGTGTTGTTGACAAAAACATGCCGCCTACCAGAATTCGTGGGGCTGATAGACCCAAGAGATCCCGCCGGGCTACTATGGAGAGAATTATTGCAAAAAGGGTAGAGACAGCCGTTGCGGAATACGAAAAGAGTCGAGAGACTCAAGTTAAATACGAAAGTTCTTCAAGTACAAAAGGATGTTCACACAAGACATTCATGTCTGGAAAACCCCACTCCTTCAAAGGGACTGAAGGCGTTGTTGGGTTAACACGTTGGTTTGAAAAGATCGAGCAAGTGTTTTGGACTTGCAAATGTGTCGAAGAGGATAAGGTGATATATGCCGCTAGTACTTTAGAAGGTATTGCACTTACATGGTGGAATGCGAATATTCGAACCTTAGGTCTTGATAATGCAAACAAAATCCCTTGGAGCGAGTTCAAAGTAATGATGACTACTGAATATTGTCCTGAGACTAAGATAGCTCGTATGGAGAAAGAGCTACGGAACCTACAAATGAAAAATGATAATATTGAAGCCTACAATAATAGGTTTCATGAGTTGGTCTTAATGTGCCCCGATATGGTTCCAGATGAGAAGAAGAAGATAAAAAGGTATGTCAAGGGCTTTCCTGAAAGAATTAAAGGGCACATTACTTTATCAAAACCTTCCTCCCTACATGAAGCGGTAAACATGGCTCGTGAATTGGTCGAGCAGTCTGTGGAAGGTAAAGCTGTTAAGTCAAATGGTGATAACAAGTGGAAATGGGAGGATACTAAAGGAAACAATCAGGGCAATAATCGTAACAACAACCGGGGCAACAATAGAAACTCCAACAAGAACAAAAACAGTCAAGCCCATAAGAGACAAGAGACATCAACCATGTATGCAGCTGCTCATGTTACTCCTGCTGCTCCTGTTGCTCCTGCTGGCAGACGAATTAATACTGGGAATCTACCTAAGTGTGATCGATGCAATTGGCATCATCCTGTTGGTGTGTGTCCTCCGAAGTGTGAAACTTGTAAGAGGATTGACCATAAGGAAGTGAACTGTAATGTGGTGTGCTTTAGCTATAGTGAAAAAGGTCATTACCAGAATAGGTGTCCAAAGGCCAAGGACCCACAGAACGATGGAGCTCGAGGCAGGGTGTATCATGTGGCTAATAACGCTCAGCAGAATCCTCAGGTGGTCGTGGGTACGTATCTTCTTTACGATCACTATGTTAGTGTTTAATTCGATTCTGGTGCTGAGAAAAGTTTCGTGTCTTCTGCCTTTACTCCTTTTCTTGATATTACTCCTTCTGCCTTAGACACTAGCTATGAAGTAGAATTAGCAGACGGTAAGATTGTTAGCACCAATATAGTCTTGCGTGGTTGTACCCTTAATACTCGGTTTTACACCACGTATCAAAAATCGTAATTCGTCCCAAATCTTTTCGAATTGATTTCCAGTCTAAAGTGCGACTCAATCGTCTTTTGGTGAACAAGAGAATGGTTGGGTTTTGTTTATCTAATTTTAACTAGTAGAAAATAAGTAAGTGTCGTTGTAAAGTAGAAGTTTAAAGATTAAACTAAAAATGACGAGCTAAAAATAAATGCTTGAAAACTTAAAGACAAGACTAGGAAAATACTAGAACACTTAATAAAACTAACACTTGGAAACTTTATAAAAAAAACAAGAACTAAAACCATTGGATTATGCAAAAGGGAGACTGATCGGAATATGCTATCGAAAAGTAAGATCGGAATATTTAAAACAATCACTGATCGAAATATGCTAAGGAAGCTGCAATCGGAATGTTGGAAGAGAAGGTGGTCGGAATAATAAGAAATAAGCCAATCGGAATATTGGGGAAAGCACATAATCGGAATGTTTAGAAAAACATCCGATCGGAATGTAACCAATACCCCATAATCGGAATACAGAAAAATTCATACAATCGGAATATGCCCCAAAACCCTAATCCGATCTGATGGATTGGAATATTTGAGAAGCAAATCGGAATAGCCAGAAACCCTTTTCCGATTTGGAGATCGGAAAGAGGGGTGGTGATCGGAAAGTTACAATCGGAAAAGGGTTAAACCTTTTCCGATTTATATGGGATTCGAGAAAAGCTAGGTAATAAGCTATTATGAATAAGCTAATACCGAAAACTTGAACGAATCTATAATAAAATGGACTAAATAAGCACAAATAACAACTTATCCAAGCTTAAAATAAGCAAACTTTTAAATCAAACCATAAAAAGATGAACTTTTTAAGATTACTTTTAAAGGTAAATAAGCTAAAAGAAGCGAATAAGCCAATAAGCACACAAATCTTAAAGCTTAATCGAATGAAAGCTTATGTAAGCATAAAAAGATTAACTTTTTAAGCACGAAAACATTGATGAACAACACGGATCATAAGTAATTCGTACCAAAATTAATCTAAAAATCAAAGAAAGGTAGAAAGAGATGAAAGATTAAAAGCTCAACTTTAACTTGATTAATGAAATCAACAATACACAAATGTTTAATCTTGAAAGATTAAAAGAAAGAAAGATGAAAATTTAGTGAGAGAAAGTTGAGAACTTTCTCTCTCTAAAACTAGAAAGAAAAGTGAAAAAATGAAAACTAAAACTAAAAACTAACCACCCTCCTAATGTGTATTAGGAGGGTATTTATAGGAAAATGGAAGGAGTGCATGTGTTGCTTCTTCTTTCTTTCTTTCTTCACGTATTCTCGACTCGATTTAATTCTTTGTCTTTTCTCGACGTCGTCTCGGGATTTGAACTTGTCTTGATAATTTTCTTCTTTAATTTAGACTTGAGTTCTTCGACTTCATTAAACTTCCGTCTTTAGACTTTTTCTCCGATAAGTCTTCAAAATAGGCCTTGGACTTCCGTCTTTTATGCATTCTTGATCTTTTGACTTCGTCTTTTCCCGTTTTCTTCGATAAAAGCCCGTGAAAGCCCGTGTTTTCTTCCTTTTTCATCTTTTGGTCCTAAAACACCATAAAAACACAAACCACGCATAATTCCGACTTTTACGACATAAAATACACGTTTTGGTCTTGTTATTATTGGAAATAAGTGGTAAAAGGATAAGTGTTTTCACACTTATTAAATCCCCTACACTTGACCATTGCAATGCCCTCATGCAATGCATTACTTCTAAAGCACGGTTTCCATCATAAATAATCCACCTTGGCCTTTATTAAATACTAAACATCTAAGAAAAATAAAATGATAGAAACAAGTAAAGAAATTAAAAACTTACATTGGGTTTTGGCTGCCATGAACGTTTATCATCCTCAAGTTTCACGTTCCCCATACCAAGCTTAAAAACGAGATCATTGTTATTATAAGTTAGCAAACTAACACGAATTCATGTGGGCCAATTATTTACTTAGACTCCCTTATTCCTAGGTGTATCTCTTAAATTTTATTTTTGTCTTGAATGATCACGAGGATGCATTGTTTGACTTATTTCGATAGTTATTTAGGCCGAAAATAAAGTGAACGATTTAATCAATAGTTAGCTAAAGGACAAAATCTTTTAAAACTGCTTCTCGGGACCTCATAAAGTTCATATCTTGGCATAACTCGCTTCACGATTTGAGACCTTTCTCAGACCGATATTTGGCAGCGACTTCATACTTCGAATCTTTAAGAGACGTTCTTGAAATTATGGTCTTCTCTTCATAATAGGAATTTCTTCACTTGAACTTTTGAGAGATTCTTCATATTTGGACCACGACTTCTTCATTTTTCTCCAATCTTTATTTTGGACTTTGATATACAACGATCCGCCTCCTTTTTGGACTTGGATCTATTTATCCTCATACCTTGTTAGGGTCTTTTCGGATAGAATTCTCCATGACTTTTGGGGAGTTTTTGTTTTTCGTCGTGTGTCTCGATCCTTCATATTGATTTTCGATAAATGATTCTTCACATCACTTTTGGATCTTTAGCAACAAACTGCAGCCCTCATGCCTTGTTAGGGCCTTTTCGGACTCGCCAATCTTCGCATCCCACTTCAATAAGTTATGCCTTGGCTATGAGCTCTAATCCGTACCGAGCAACTTTTAAACGATATTGGGCTAGAAGCTAAGTAACCTTTTAAATCGTACAACCTTATTTATTGCAGATAAATTTATTAACAAGTGAAGGGAGAATAGGCTTATAATTAACTCACATAAATTCACGAAAGAATACCAAACTTATAATTGACTCTATCATCTCTCGTCCTCCACAGTTTAAAATCTCAAGGAATGAGACTCGTGGATGCTTAGCCTATTAAATCAAAGTTTTGGGTTTTCGAGTCATCTATAGGATCTTGCAAATTCTTAGACTTTTTCAAGTTTTAGAAATCGCATTTTAAAGTTCACTTGATAAACAACTCTCTAGGATCAATTATAGGAACTTGCGAAAAGTTCTTGTTCTTAACCGTGAGAGCTAAGACTTTCGCGTTTTAAAGTTCCCTATATAAAAGCCTAGCAAAACTTGACTTAAACACGTTAAGGATACTAGCTAGAGCAAACTTAGATAAGTAAACTCGGGTTGAGTCAAAATATTCATGACTAAGAAAAATTTAAAAACCACTTTATTTTAGCAAGGAAAGAAAACAATCATAACAAAGGAAAATTCAACTATACAACTAGGCCAAAATAGATTAAAAATTTTGAAAAACGTTGAAAAATCAAATTTTCCGGTTAAAATAAGGACAAATGCAAGGAAAAGACCACTTACTTCGATAGAAGTCCCCCTACACTTGATATAAACATTGTCCTCAATGTTTAAGCATGGGAGTAAACTCCCCTACACTTAGGACATTGTGCACTTTGTTTAAATCTTGCTAAGGAAAGGACAACTAAAGCGATTTCAATGTGAACATATAAAATATGAAATATTGAATCACAAGAGTTTAGGATAGAACCGGGAAGATGGGAACACGGTATCACGGTTCATCAAAAGTCATCAAGGTGCTCTTTGAAGCTTGAGTCCCTGCACAAGATAAGAAACAAGACAACAAACACATACGGGGCTCCCCCTACACTTATTATAAAAGCAGTAAAGGATAGATAACGGGTTGCCTCCAGAGAAGCGCTTGTTTTTGTTCACCGAGTCACGAGCCTGACTCGACCCAATTTAGTTCATGGGGAACGTGGTGAGGGATGGAATCATCTCATTGGAGATGTCCTCACCAAAGTATATCTTCAAACGCTGGCCATTAACCTTGAAATTGGGCCCATTTGGCTGAGAAAGCTCAATGGTCCCATAAGGAAAGACTTTGGCGACGGTGAATGGACCAGACCAGCGGCTCTTCAACTTGCCAGAGAAGATCTTCAACCGAGAGTTAAAAAGTAAGACTTGATCACCAACGTGAAACTCTTGGTTCTTAATCCTTGCGTCATGAATGATCTTGGTCTTCTCCTTGTAGATCAGTGAATTCTCGTAAGCTTCATTCCTCAGTTCGTGGAGCTCGTTGAGTTGAATCTTGCGGAGATCACCGGCTTTGTTGATGTCGAAGTTAGCCCACTTCAAGGCCCAGTACGCCTTATGTTCCAGCTCGATAGGGAGGTGGCATGCCTTTCCGTACACAAGACGATAAGGCGTACAGCCGATTGGGGTCCTATAAGCAGTACGGAAAGCCCACAAAGCATCACCTAACTTATCGGCCCACGCGGCACGATGCTCTCCCACAGTACGCTCCAAAATTCGCTTCAATCCACGGTTGGAAATCTCGGCTTGCCCATTGGTTTGGGGATGATAGGCGGTGGAAAGACGGTGATTGACACCATACTTAGCCATGACTCTTGCAAATTGATCATTGCAAAAATGAGTCCCGCGGTCACTGATTATAGCACGAGGAACGCCGAATCGAGCGAAAAGCTGCTTCAAAAAGTTCACAACCACCCTCGCATCGTTCGTAGGGAGAGCCTTAGCTTCAACCCATTTAGAAACGTAGTCAACAGCTACGAGGATGTACTTGTTCCCTTTGGATGATGGAAATGGCCCCATAAAGTCGATGCCCCATATGTCAAAGATTTCACATTCTTGTATGAAATTTTGAGGCATCTCATCTTTATGTGTGATCTTTCCTTGGCGTTGGCAAGCATCACAATGCTTAACCATTTCGTGAGCGTCACGATAAATGGTGGGCCAATAGAATCCAGAGTCAAACACTTTCTTAGCGGTGTAGTTGGGACCAAAGTGACCACCAGTGGGTCCTTTATGGCAAGCAGCAAGGATTTGCAAAGCTGCCGGTCCATCAACACATCGACGAATGATCAGATCAGCACATTGTTTGAATAGAAAAGGGTCATCCCAAAAGTAAGTCTTAACATCATTCAAGAACTTCTTCTTTTATTGGGATGTTAACCCTTTGATGAGAACACCACCCGCTAAGTAGTTTGCAATGTCGGCAAACCACGAAGTGTCATCAAGATTGAGATTTATAGACATTAAGGTCTCAAGGGGAAAGAGTCATTGATCTCTTTGTTCGGATGATCCCCTTGATATGGATCCTCAAGTCTACTAAGATGATCCGCGGCTAGGTTTTCGGCACCCTTCTTGTCACGAATTTCAATGTTGAATTCTTGAAGGAGTAAAACCCAGCGAAGAAGTCTTGGCTTAGAGTCGTGCTTAGTCATCAAGTACTTCAACGAGGAATGGTCCGTGTATACGATGGTGGTGGATAAAACAAGATAGGGGCGAAATTTTTCAAAAGCATAGACAACAGCTAAAAGCTCTTTTTCGGTTGTCGTATAATGCAATTCAGCCCCCGTCATTGTTTTGTTAGCATAGTGGATTGGTTGGAAGTGTTTATTCACTCTTTGACCCAAAACCGCACCAATAGCAAAGTCACTAGCATCGCACATCAATTCAAAGGGTAGCTCCCAATTAGGGGTAACCAAGACCGGTGCCTTAGTTAGCTTATCCTTGAAAAGATTGAAGGCTTCAATACACTCTTTGGAAAAGATAAAAGGAGTATCTTTTTCCAAGAGGTGGGTCATCGGGCGAGCGATTTTAGAGAAATCCTGAATGAATCGACGATAGAAGCCCACATGACCCAAAAAACTTCTCACACCCTTCACGGTTGAAGGTGGAGGTAATTTGGCTATGACATCAACTTTAGCACGGTCGACTTCAAGACCGGCTTTAGAGATTTTGTGTCCTAGCACAATGCATTCTTTTACCATAAAATGGAATTTTTCCCAATTCAGAACAAGGCGAGTGTCTTCGCACCGCTTAAGCATACGTTCCAAATTGGCAAGGCAAGAAGAAAAGGAATCCCCAAAGACCGAGAAATCATCCATGAAGACTTCCATGGTTTGCTCAACCATGTCATGGAAGATAGCCAACATGCACCTTTGGAAAGTCCCGGGGGCATTGCATAAACCAAAAGGCATTCTTTTGTAAGCAAATGTGCCATAGGGACAAGTGAATGTTGTCTTCTCTTGATCTTAGGGATCGATGGGTATTTGGAAATAACCCGAGAAACCATCAAGAAAGCAGTAATATTCATTACCCGCTAAACGTTCAAGCATTTGGTCCATAAAAGGAAGAGGGAAATGATCCTTTCTCGTGGCATCATTGAGTTTGCGGTAGTCTATACAAACTCTCCACCCAATAACGAGACGTGTAGGAATCAACTCGTTGTTTGCATTGGGCACAACGGTGATTCCGCCTTTCTTATGCACACATTGGACTAGACTAACACATGGTGAATCTGAAATAGGTTAAATCATACATCAAGAAGTTTGATAACCTCTTTTTTGATGACTTCATGGATTTTAGGATTCACCCTTCGTTGGCTTTGAATTTTGGGCTTAAAGTCGTCCTCCTTGAGAATTTTATGTGTGCAAAAGTGGGGATCAATTCCGCGAATGTCGGAGATTTTCCAAGCGATAGCTCTTTTATGTTTCTTCAGCACGGCGATAAGTCGTGATTTTTCTTCTTCTTTCAGGTCCTTTGCGATGATGACCGGTAACTTCTTGTTGTCTTTAAGGAAAACGTACTCTAGATGAGGAGGTAGGTCCTTAAGCTCAAGAATAGGAGGATCCTCAATAGATAGTGTAACTAACGATGGATCATCATTAGTCACCTCTTTAGGAGAAGGAGGAGAAAACGGGTCTTCATTGAGAAGTCTCTCAATAGTACGAATGTCTTCATCCCAATCGATGGAAGAATCATCATACTTAATATCGAGAGGACCCAAGCTAGCATCGAAGTCATCCAAGTCACTTTCTCCAAAAGGAGTCAATGCTGGAGCAATTGAGGCAACGGTCTCAACATTGGGTAGAGAAGAGAGAGTACTTTTGCAAGCATCATGAAAATGTTCTTCACAAGCCTCATCGAGAACATCAATAGCATTAACACTCTCATATGAATAAGGCTGCTTAGAAATCTTACCCATGTTGAAGACAATTTTATCGTCACCAACTCTCATGATTATCTCGCCCGCGGCTACATCAATAAGAGTGCGACCGGTCCTCAAGAAGGGACGTCCAACGATTAATGGAACACGGGGATCCATCTCGTAGTCAACGACAACAAAATCCACCGGGAAGGTGAATTTGTCAACGCCAATGAAAACGTCTTCGGCTATCCCCACTGGATAAGCAACCGTACGGTTAGCTAATTCCAAGGTCATTTTAGTGGGGACTAGCTCGGGGAGAGATAATTGCTTCCAAACACTTAAAGGCATTAAGTTTATACTGGCACCTAAATCAGCTAGGGCCATGCAATTCTCTACTCCCGGGAAGTTGCAAGGAATCAAGAAGCGACCCGGATCACCAAGTTTGGTGGGCAATTTCCTTAAGAGAACGGCAGAGCAATTCTCATTAAGTTAGGTCTGAGCAATATCAAGAAGCTTCTCTTTGTCACTAAGAAGATCTTTAAACATTTTCGCGTATTTAGGCATGTGAGCGAGAGCCTCGGCAAAGGAGATGTTAAAATTCAATTGTTTAAACATTTTGAGAAAGTTTGAAACTTGAATATCATCCTTGCTCTTTTGCTTCTCTTTCCTCAACCTTGAAGGATAAGGTATATTGGATGAAGAAGAAGGCTTTGGGGGAGTAGGATCACTCACAACCACGGGTGGTGGGGAAATGTCGATAGAAGGTGAAGGAGGTGAGGAAAGTTGCTCTTTTTCCTTGTTCACAATCACGGGTGGAGGTGTAGGAAGCTCGGGTTCCGTATAACCTTTTCCACTACGAGTGGTGATTGCTTTCATCTCCCCTCTTGGGTTCGCAACGGTGTTACTCAGAAGAGTACCCGAAGAAGAGGGTTGATTACCTTGGAAGAGCGAACCGATCATATCACGTATGTTAAGCGCTTGAGTGCTGAAAGAGTCTCTCATGTTTGCACGAATCTCATTGCTTTGTTTTGCCATGTCATTCCTTAGCTCGGCTCGAATATCGTTCCCTTGTTTCGCTATTTCTCCCTTCAAGTTGACGAATTGACTCTGAAGATTCGTCACCATCTCTCGATTAGTCTTCATGAACGTTTCGACGTCTTGATTCAATGCCATCGGTTGATTGAGAGGTGGAGCTTGGTAAGCTTGAGAATTTCCTTGAGTTGGGTATGGGTTTCTTTGGGATTGATATTGATTGGGAGCACGAGGTTGGGATTGGTTGTTTCGGTTATAGCTTTTTTGTTGGTTTTGGTTTGGAGGAGGGAAACCGGGTGGAGCAAGATAGTTGTTTGAACGATAACTTAGCAAACTACGGTCTCCTTGAGGACGAGCTTGATAGTCGCCCGTTGGATAAGTACCGTATGTCGCGTTAACGTTTTCAGAAAAATTGCCTTGGGTAGAAGGACAATCATTGTAAGAATGAGGACCACCACATGTGTTACAAGAAATAGCAACGGCTTTAGCTTGTTGAAAGTGGTTTGTGGCCATGGACATGAAATCCTTGTGCATATCCGCGATTTGTCGGGTAAGTTTGGTTATCTCGGGATTGGAGGTAGTAGAAGAAACATTGACTCTCGAGTTAGATCTTGAGGATGCGGATGAATCCCAATTCTTGTGGTGAGTAGTCATGTTTTCAATCAACTCTCGACACTCCTCCGGTCTCCTTTTCATAAAAGTACCACCGGCGGTGGCGTTGATCGTGTCACGATCACGAAAAGTGACACCATTGTAGAAAGTATCAATGAGAGTGACGGGGAGCATGTTATGGTTCGGACAGCGGTCGATCAAATCATTGTATCGTTCCCAAGCATCGAAGAGCGACTCATCATTGTCTTGCATGAATCCACTAATTTGGTTACGAAGGCTTGTGACCATGGATGGTGGGAAGTAGCGCGACAAAAAGCGTTGAGTCATGTCATTCCAAGTATGAATAGAATTCTTTGGGAGACGGTCAAACCATTTTTCGGCATGGTGAGAAAGCGAGTGGGGAAATAGTTGAAGGCGAAGCTCATCCATAGAAACACCGGGGGACTTCATGCTTTGGGTGATGGTAATGAATTTGTCGAGGTGTTTGTTGGCATCATCATCCGGAATTCCACGAAATGGGTTAGTTTGCAGTTGTTGGATCATGTGATGCTTAAACGAAAACTCCTGAGCCGTGATGTGCATCGGCGCAATCGGGCCTCCGCGTCCGTTCATGGTGGGTTGACACAATTCCTCCATTGTTCGTAAATCAGGTAGGGGACATTGTTGTGGTTGTTGTTATTGTTATTCAAATTGGGTAGAGGTGGGTTATTATTGTTGTTATTAACACCAACCATATCTAAATCTTCACGAGTCTCGGGCTCAAAATAATTTGAAGATCTAGTACGCATACACCTGCAGAAGAAAAATATACACAGAGAATATCTATATAATCTTTTTGGTGCAAACTTTTGGAAAATAATTGCTTTTTATGATTTTTTTAATGTTTTTGTATTTTTGAAGAATTTTATATTTTTTAGGATTTTTAAAAATTTTTTAAAGCAAGGAAAATAACGTTCAAAGAACGGATCCCAAAATTCAATGCGTCTCTCACTAGAAACCGTTAATCGTAACGAAAAGAGCCGGCAGCGGCGCCATTTAATACTCGGTTTTACACCACGTATCAAAATTCGTAATTCGTCCCAAATATTTTCGAATTGATTTCCAATCTAAAGTGCGACTCAATCGTCTTTTGGTGAACAAGAGAATGGTTGGGTTTTGTTTATCTAATTTTAACTAGTAGAAAATAAGTAAGTGTCGTTGTAAAGTAGAAGTTTAAAGATTAAACTAAAAATGACGAGCTAAAAATAAATGCTTGAAAACTTAAAGACAAGATTAGGAAAATGCTAGAACACTTAATAAAACTAACACTTGGAAACTTTATAAAAAACCAAGAACTAAAACCATTGGATTATGCAAAAGGGAGACTGATCGGAATATGCTATCGGAAAGTAAGATCGGAATATTTAAAACAATCACTGATCGGAATATGCTAAGGAAGCTGCAACCGGAATGTTGGAAGAGAAGGTGGTCGGAATAATAAGAAATAAGCCAATCGGAATATTGGGGAAAGCACATAATCGGAATGTTTAGAAAAACATCCGATCGGAATGTAACCAATACCCCACAATCGGAATACAGAAAAATTCATACATTCAGAATATGCCCCAAAACCCTAATCCGATCTGATGGATCGGAATATTTGAGAAGCAAATCGGAATAGCCAGAAACCCTTTTCCGATTTGGAGATCGGAAAGAGGGGTGGTGATCGGAAAGTTACAATCGGAAAAGGGTTAAACCTTTTCCGATTTATATGGGATTCGAGAAAAGCTAGGTAATAAGCTATTATGAATAAGCTAATACCCAAAACTTGAATGAATCTATAATAAAATGGACTAAATAAGCACAAATAACAACTTATCCAAGCTTAAAATAAGCAAACTTTTAAATCAAACCATAAAAAGATGAACTTTTTAAGAAAACTTTTAGAGGTAAATAAGCTAAAAGAAGCGAATAAGCCAATAAGCACACAAATCTTAAAGCTTAATCGAATGAAAGCTTATGTAAGCATAAAAAGATTAACTTTTTAAGCACGAAAACATTGATGAACAACACGGATCATAAGTAATTCGTACCAAAATTAATCTAGAAATCAAAGAAAGGTAGAAAGAGATGAAAGATTAAAAGCTTAACTTTAACTTGATTAATGAAATCAACAATACACAAATGTTTAATCTTGAAAGATTAAAAGAAAGAAAGAGGAAAACTTAGTGAGAGAAAGTTGAGAACTTTCTCTCTCTAAAACTAGAAAGAAAAGTGAAAAAATGAAAACTAAAACTAAAAACTAACAACCCTCCTAATGTGTATTAGGAGGGTATTTATAGGAAAATGGAAGGAGTTCATGTGTTGTGATATGAGAAAAAACGCATATCAATTTATCGACAAATCACCCTAAAACACAATAAAAATACCTAAACTTTGTGCTATAAAGCGGAATTATGTGTATGTTTTGTGTTTGTGCTCAAATAGGTAAGAAGGATACAATTTCAAGCAAACAAAGGAAAATCAAGCTTAATTTGATGAAAAAGACATAGAAGGATCAAAAGTGACAAGAGTTTGAAGACAAAGGACCTATCTTGACAATCTGCCAAAGATAAAGGACCAAAAGTGTAAATATGACAAAGTCAAGATCAAAGTCAAATCTGGTCAACTCTCAAGTCAACCAAGTCAAAGGAGCTTTTTGATCAAGTTTGCAAGTGGAAGGACTTAAATCGCCAAAACAATGAAGAATATAGCTCAAAATTACATTCTGCCAAGTCAAGGGGCTGTTTCTGCCATTTTTGGAAAGTTATGATAAGCTTAATCCGTGTGAAATGCTATTAACCAATGTGAAGAGAGGAATCAAGTTACATGGATTACCAAGTCAGCTTAATAAATGCCCACTCAGCCGCCAAGCATTTATTGGCCAAATCCCAACAGTGCAAGCGCACTACTCACTTCTCAGCCAATTAGAAAGCTACATGCAATAATCAAATTATCCACTAAGGATAATGATCCGTGTGAACTTCCCACAACCAATACAATTTTGACACGTGTCATCTTCTTCAACACAACAGCCCAGAATCGTTATTGAGCTAGAGGCAATTTCAGAAGTTGGTATAAACATGAAACTTGCTCGTTTTTGAGAGACGAATCCAATGATCACAACCAATTACACTCAAGATCAACAACAAAGAAAACCCCAAATGTGTTCATCACCTACAAAACTCAATTGAGCAGATTTCTCCACGTGGAAGCGTCTAATTGGTTCTAACACGTCACTAACCCCAACCACTTTACTTCTGCAGTCTATAAATACCATAGATTAGCTCATTTCTTGTATTGTAGAAAAAGTGTGAAATCACACACACTTTTAGTTTTTCTCTCATCCTTCTTAGTTTTAGCTTAACAACTCAAGAGTCTGACAAACTCTTGAGTCTGTTATTAGTTGTAACTGATTACCAGCATTTGTAACTACTTTCTAATTCAATCAATAAACATTTCAATTTTCCCTCCAAAATTCTCATTACCTTTCTACTGTTCATACTTGCACTCTGTTACTCTTGTTGCTGATATTGCTTAGTTATGATCAACACTTGATCATAATTGGCTAGTAGTGAAGATTGTAGCTGTTGTACCTGATCTTTTCATTCAAGTCAAGTTTTAGCAGATTTTGAAGAATTCAGTTCATTAATGGCGGATTTGATGATTGATATGTGTTGATTGGTAGTTGTTTGATGTGTTCTAGTGCTAAGGTGGTGGTTAGCACTAGATTAGAGAGCTCAGCGCTCCTCTACTCCCCAAAGGAGGCCTTAGCTAAAGGTTTCACTTTCTGAATTTCAGTTCCACTCAATTGTTGAATGCCTGCTTCATACCTAGCTCAATTCTCTTTGATTGCATGATAAAAGTTGTTTTAGTCTGTTATTGATCTGATCTCAGTGTTGTTGTAGCTTATTAGTAGCTTAATCTTGCTTATTAGACTTAATACTTGTCCTGTTTTCACATTTATCAGCCAGTATAGCTTTGCTAGCCATTTAGAGTTCTTGTTGGTTAGAGTTCTTGTAACTAGTTCTCATACTTTTCATTTTGGCTATAAAACTTAGTGTGATATCATTTTTAATTCAGTTTAATCATTAGCTCAAAAAGTCTTCATAAAAGTTTCAAAAATATCAGTAAAGTAGTGTTTGGTTTTAGCTTAAAAGTAGTTTTCAAGTGTTAGAAATCGGCAAACTTTGGTTCATTTCCAGTCAACTAGTCATAACAAATAGTTTTCAGTCACTTTTAAGTCAAGATTTTGGTCAAAAAGGCAATTGGTCATTAAAAAAGTTTGGGTCAGTTTTTAACTAGCATATTTTCAGAAAGTATTGATTTTGATTTGACTGGCATTTCTTTGTTACTTGATGAAATCACTTGAAACCAAGTCTCATCTTTCAGTCAATATATGAAGTTTGAGTGTGTATAAGGAAACTGTATAGTATCCAATATTGAGCAAGTAATAAGCCAAAGTTTAAGCATAAGAGCAAATGCAATTCCCTGTAATGAATTCCAAACTGATTTCTCATATCTGATTTTCGACTTCATAAAATAGCTGATTTTCTTTCACATTTCTATTCCATTAGTGTTCTTGGATAAATTTTGAGATTTTGAGTTTTTTGAAATTTCTGGTCAACGAAAGTCAACATAAGCACAAATTTGGCTTATTTTCAGATTCAGAGCTTATTACTTGATAATTTTTCTTGAGACTTGATTTCCCGTCTTTCTTTTGAGCTTATTAACAAGGATTTTCATTAAAATCTAGTTGTGCAAGTCTGGCTTAATTGGTAGCTTATTTTGAGCTTATTGGATTTAACTTCTCAAAGTTCTAGTGACTTTTAGCTTAATTCATTGGATAGGTCTAGCTAAAATTTGATTTTAAAATGTTTGAAACTGGTTTGATCAAATTTGGTTGAGAAGTAAGCTCAAACGAGCTTATTGAAGTTGTGAACCCGTTTTTGTTAAAAAAGATTTGAAAATTGCATTTTGGTCCTTGAAGTATTAATCAGTTTTTAATCCTAGCTAATCTTTCTACTTTTTAGGGTTTTCAAATAATCAGTCCCTACATTTTCAGATTTGTTTACATTTAGTTAGGCAGTTTCAAATTAGTTGGAATTTAGTTACATTGTTTGAATAGTTTTCATTTTCAGTCCATATAGTTTACTGTTTTTACATATTTAGTCCTTAGACTTTTTAGCTTTACATTTTTAGCACTTATATTTCATTGAATTTACATTTCCAGTCCTTATAGTTTGTAGAATTTACATTTAGCATTTTATTTGAATATAAACTTGGTATGTGCACGTTGTTTTACATATAAGTAGACGATATTTTTTCATTTTAGCAAGGGTTGTTTGAATTAGCTATAGAATATCCAAAAAACTTTACCAACCAAAAACAATTAAAAACCCAATCTTGTTAGGACTTTCAGTTTGTTAAGAACTGAGAAAAACGAACTTCAACTATAGACATATTAAATGGCGCCGCTGCCGGTTCTTTTCGTGAAGATTAACGGTTTCGAGTGAGACGATTGGATTTTGGGATCCGTTCACTTTGTGAACGTTATTTTTACGTATTATAAATCAAAAAGATAAAAAAAAAACCAAAAAGATAAAAATACAAAAAAATAAAAAATCACAAAAATCCATTCTTTTCCTAAAGAATTGAACCAAAAAAATAAAAAATCAAAAGTAATATTTTTCCTAAAAGATTACACCCAAAAATATATATTATATCAGTTTTCACCGTTTTTACGTACATATAGTATTTTTCTTAAAAAATCAAATAAATACAAAAATATTTTTGATATATTATTATATGTAAATAAGTATACGTAGACACGAACAACCAAGTTATCTATTTCCATAAGTATTGCCGAGGCAATACACCGTGTTAGGGGGCGTTCCGGTCCTTGACACGTGTATCGATCAAACAAAATAAAGCAAGAATAGATAAATACTTCCAATAGGCAATAATTCGAAGAATACGAACTACAAAGTGAATAGAAAGGCGATGTGCTATAAAATGCCATCTAAGGGTCAATAGGTACTTAAGTGCTTCTCACCACCTAACCCCCCGTTCACTAGTGCGTATTCTAAGAAGGAAGGCTTTATTGGGGGTCTTGCACCCAAGTAGAAACATACATATATTATACTTTCTTGTGGATATTTCATATCGAACCTCGAGGGAGATAATCTCTTCTCCTTCAAAAGTCGACCGAGGGCTACTCCCTCATTCCTCGTGTTTACTTACACGTGTACTCGCACACGTGTAAACATACCACCTTTGGTGTATTAGTTCCTTCCAGAGGAAGCTTTTAAACGTCATTATACTTGTATATACATTCGGCCACCTTGTTAAACATGGATACTCGTTCCATGTTGGAGATTTTGCAACAACGATCCGCTAACGCTAATTATCCGACTTGTTCGACTTGTGGAGGTCTACACGATACTTATTTATGTGATCAAAATAATGGCTATTATGGGGAGGATATGCTTATAATGGAACCGAGAACCCTAATTTTCCACCTAATATTCAAATGGACTACACTTGTAATGACTATATGGGATATTCCGGTTTTTCATCACAACCTCCACCATCATTTCATGATCAAACCTTTAATGAGCCATACCAAAACTAAGGATTTTCCAATTATGAGGGTTTTCAAAATAATGATAATTTTCAAGGCTATAATCAAGAAACCTTTCATAATCAAAGATTTTCAAATAATGGAGGCTTTCACAATGATGAAAATATTCCATGCTATAATCAAGATACTTTTCAAAATCAAGGATTTTCACATCATGAGGGTTTTCCAAACAAAGGAAATTTTCAAGGTTACAATCATGAGAACTTTCTTAATCATGACACTTTTCAAACCTATAATTCACCTAATTATGGAAATCCACCTCCACCCTATTCTTCGACTTATTCATGTGAGTTTTGTGGAAAAGAACCCCATTATGGTTATGATTGTCGACCAAGGGATCCGCTTTCTTATACTCTTAGTAACCTCAATGAGCTTTCTTTTATATTCGAGCAATGAGGAAGAGACAATGGATATAGATTAAAGGCTTTTAAACGTATGAGAGAGATGAGTATCGAGGAAATGAGAGAAGAATCTCGGTGGTTAAGGGAGGAAATTAAGTATCTTGAGGATGATGTAAGGAACAAGCGGTTTAATAACAAGGAAATTGGTGATATGTACAGTGAATATGTGAAGAATTCCTCTCGGTTCCTCAAGGAAAATTTAGATGATTTACTCTTTAAGATTGATAAAAAGGAAGAAGAAGAACAATTTTTTGCTAATCGTGCTCGTTTGCTTAAACAATGCTTATATGACGATGATGACGATCCTCTGATTTGTATGACACTTAATGATGACACACCTTCATCACCTTTACCTCACGTGGAACCTACCGACTCTTTAACCATGGGGGACGAGCATCTTAGCACTAATACAAACACCGATTTGGATGAATTAACCTCTTCTAGTGTTGAGAACCTTATCCCAATCCAAAGAGAGTTTGAGGGTGTTTCCAATGAACCATGTGACGAGCTTTGTATTGATACCTCTTCTCCTCATGATCACATTGAGATTTCATCCCATGTTGACTTTCATGCTACTACTAGTGATTTTGGTGAGTTTGATCTTGATGAATTGTTCAAAGAAAAGGATAATAAGATTGAGGAAGAGTTTATGCAAGACTTGCCACAAATAGAGGATGATGATTGTGATTCTAGTGAGGCATCTTATGATATATCATCCGATGACTTTTCATGTCAAGATGACATTCCTAATTTGGATGAAGATGTTGCTCATATAGGCGAAATGGAAGATGTTCATATTTGTGAGGTTTTATCAAATGTTTATCATCTTATCTCCTCGATTGAAGCTTTGAATGAAAACCATAATGATGATTCCATAGAAGAAGAACCTTTCATTGATATTTCTTCACCGGTTTTTGAGGTTGCACCTATTGATTTTTATGATGATATAATCCCTTTGAGTGATTCTCTCATTAATACATCTTCTTTTGAGCCTTTTAACACCCTCCCACCCTTGAAGTTGGTTATTGATGAAGATCCTATACTCTTAGAGATTGATCCTTTTTCACCTAAGGCACCTTTAGAACACAAAACCTTTGATATGGATTCCCATATGGATATTGATCCTACCATAGAGGCTTATCTTGCAAATAGTGATATTGAGGTTGATGATAGTGATTCTAATTGGAAGAGGAGATTCGTCTTAGTGAGAACTTGCCTTTTGGGACCATAGAGATTACACCTCCTCCACAAGACACTATTAATCTTGATCCTCCTTTTTCTATGCCTTCTATGGAAGATTACCTACCTTTTGATGATGACGAAGAGCCCAACATGGACATAATAGTTATGAATGTTTTGATACCTACACCTTCATTGTCTCATGATGCTTTGATCACTAAGGGGGAATCTTATATGGTTGATACGAGTTCATCTTCTTATTTTCCCATGAAGTGAAAGGTTTTTGATCCTGGGATCCATATATTTGGGAAATATTGGTTTTCATCTACTCCACTTAAGAGTGTGACTTCTATTGAGATGGAATTCTTGTATGAGCTTACTTTGGTGATACTACCTACTTTGGAGTTGTTCACTTGTCGAGATGGAAACTTTGTATTTGATCCTGGTGTGCTTCATATATGAGAGCTTTCGTATGTTGGACAAACTTGAGACACGTTGGACCGTTCCATTTATCGAGGCGGATACGGTAAATCTTATAGTAAATGGCAACGTGATAAGTTTGAGTGTATCATGTGAGACGAGCTTCAAAGTGGATATCATTTATTCTCCATGATGGTTTCCCCAAGGACAACTTAATTCGGGGCCGAGTCGAGCTAGCGACTTAGGGTTAAAAAAACTCAAGCAATTGAATAACTAGGTTAGAAAACGTAGAGTAGATTTTCAATAGGTTAGGTTTAATTAAGATGATGTTATAGTAGAGTTGAAGTGGAGGAGTGGCCTTTCTTCGTCTTTTGGTGTTTGTTTCAAGGGTTGCTCTCTCACATTTCATGCTTGGAACTTATGGAGGAGGCCCGTGTATCTGGTTCACTTCGATTAGTTTTTGCTATTGTGATATTCAAAACATTGTGCTTAAAATGAATACCCTTTAGTTGTCTCTTCCTTAGCTCGAGTTAAACAAAGTACGCAATGTAATAAGTGTAGGGGAGTTCACTCCAATACTCATAAACATTGAGGACAATGTTTATCTTAAGTGTAGGGGAGACTTCTATCGAAGTGACCTTACCTAGACCATTGCCTTAACTTCATGATAACTTGGGAAATTAATTTTTCAAACATTTTTCAAATTTTTGATCTATTTTGGCCACAAAAAATATGCATTCATAATTTTTGCATCAATCATTTTACATTTGCATAATACATTTGCGTTGTATATATTTCTTCTTTTACTTTTCATCAAAAAGATATAAAAAGAAAAAATATAATAAAAACATGGTTTAACAAATTTAGACTTCTTTGACATATTAGGCACGCCATGGATATTTTGACTCAACCCGAGTTTGCTTATCTTAGCATTCTCTAGCTAGTATCCTTAACCATGTAGTCCTTCATTGGTCTATTCGGCTAAGCATCCACCAATCTCATTATTTGAGATTTTAAATTTGTGGAGAATGGGAAATGATAGAGTTGGAGCAAGTATAAAAGGGCTAGATAAACTTCATGATAATTACTTGTGGCTAAACCCTTCTCTTCTTAACATCTATTTTCTTCGCATGTATATAATTGTTAATAAATAATCAAGAACGGTTTTAATTGGTTTGTAATCTCTAATGCATTTTTGTCTAATCATTCATGGTTGATATAAGTACGTCTTAAGATTCTAAGTTAGAACGTTTTATGTGTACTAGACTTATGTCATGATCAATATTTAGCGGGTGTTTTTCCTTTTATTCTTTTCAAATTTCTTTGTGAGGAATAAAGAAAAATAAGAGCGGCTTATGGAAAAAAATGAGTGGCTAGAAAAAAAAGAAAAAGAAAAGAAAAAAAATAATACAAGACTCCCAAGAGGGGCAGTGTGGTGTTAATTATAGTGACTATTGAGTTCCAATATTACCTTGACGGGTTGCGGGGATTCAATAGATTGCTCCAATCCAATATTACCTTGACGGGTTGCGGGGTTGAAGATCCAAAGTCTCAAAAAGATGGCGGATGTAAATTATTGCGTGAGTTTTATTTTTCTTTCCTTAGCGAGTGTGTAGCTACTTATGAAAGCATGACATGAGGATTTTACACATAAGGCGAATGACTTATTACTCTTGAAACGGACTTATATTAATTGTGAGCGGTTTTTCAAGTAATGGATGAGAGGATTACTTAGGATTGAAACCGTGCTTCCTTATTTTTGGATTTTACATTTCTTATACTTCACACTTGAAATAATGACAAATTTGCCCACAAGCAATTTGCTCAAATAATAACCGGTTCCACATTTAATTGTCATGAATAAGTTGATGCCCTTTTTACTTGTGAATACAATGATCCCATTTTTAAGCTTGGTATGGGGAAAGTGAAACTTGAGGATGATAAGTGTCCATGGTACCCAAGCCCTAATCAAAGACATTGAATTCTTTAGGAGTTATTTCCATCAAAACCATTTCAAGAAAAACCAAAAAAATATAGATAGAATTGTATTTTGTTTATTGCATTGTTAAAAAATCAAAATCATGCATCATTTAGTTTAGAGTAGTGTAGATGCATTCCATATGGCCAAGGTAGATTAATTATGAAGAGAATATAAATTTGTGCTTTAAAATATATAGCATTGCATGAGGACATGACAATGTTCAAGTGTAGGGGATTTGATATGAGCAAAAACTCATATCAATTTATCGACAAATCACCCTAAAACACAATAAAAATACCTAAACTTTGTGCTATAAAGCGGAATTATGTGGTATGTTTTGTGTTTGTGCTCAAATAGGTAAGAAGGATACAATTTCAAGCAAACAAAGGAAAATCAAGCTTAATTTGATGAAAAAGACAAAGAAGGATCAAAAGTGACAACACAATGAAGACAAAGGACCTATCTTGACAATCTGCCAAAGATAAAGGACCAAAAGTGTAAATATGACAAAGTCAAGATCAAAGTCAAATCTGGTCAACTCTCAAGTCAACCAAGTCAAAGGAGCTTTTTGATCAAGTTTGTAAGTGGAAGGACTTAAATTGCCAAAAGAATGAAGAATATAGCTCAAAATTACATTCTGCCAAGTCAAGGGGCTGTTTCTACCATTTTTGGAAAGTTATGATAAGCTTAATCCGTGTGAAATGCTATTAACCAATGGGAAGAGAGGAATCAAGTTACATGGATTACCAAGTCAGCTTAATAAATGCCCACTCAACCGCCAAGCATTTATTGGCCAAATCCCAACAGTGCAAGCGCACTACTCACTTCTCAGCCAATTAGAAAGCTACATGCAATAATCACATTATCCACTAAGGATAATGATCCGTGTGAACTTCCCATAATCAATACAATTTTGACACGTGTCATCTTCTTCAACACAACAGCCCAGAATCGTTATTGAGCTAGAGGCAATTTCAGAAGTTGGTATAAACATGAAACTTGCTCGTTTTTGAGAGACGAATCCAATGATCACAACCAGTTACACTCAAGATCAACAACAAAGAAAACCCCAAATGTGTTCATCACCTACAAAACTCAATTGAGCAGATTTCTCCACGTGGAAGCTTCTAATTGGTTCTAACACGTCACCAACCCCAACCACTTTACTTCTGCAGTCTATAAATACCATAGATTAGCTCATTTCTTGTATTGTAGAAAAAGTTTGAAATCACACACACTTTTAGTTTTTCTCTCATCCTTCTTAGTTTTAGCTTAACAACTCAAGAGTCTGACAAACTCTTGAGTCTGTTATTAGTTGTAACTGATTACCAGCATTTGTAACTACTTTCCAATTCAATCAATAAACATTTCAATTTTCCCTCCAAAATTCTCATTAACTTTCTACTGTTCATACTTGCACTCTGTTACTCTTGTTGCTGATATTGGTTAGTTATGATCAACACTTGATCATAATTGGCTAGTAGTGAAGATTTTAGCTGTTGTACCTGATCTTTTCATTCAAGTCAAGTTTTAGCAGATTTTGAAGAATTCAGTTCATTAATGGCGGATTTGATGATTGATATGTGTTGATTGGTAGTTGTTTGATGTGTTCTAGTGCTAAGGTGGTGGTTAGCACTAGATTAGAGAGCTCAGCGCTCCTCTACTCCCCAAAGGAGGCCTTAGCTAAAGGTTTCACTTTCTGAATTTCAGTTCCACTCAATTGTTGAATGCCTGCTTCATACCTAGCTTAATTCTCTTTGATTGCATGATAAAAGTTGTTTTAGCCTGTTATTGATCTGATCTCAGTGTTGTTGTAGCTTATTAGTAGCTTAATCTTGCTTATTAGACTTAATACTTGTCCTGTTTTCACATTTATCAGTCAGTATAGCTTTGCTAGCCATTTAGAGTTCTTGTTGGTTAGAGTTCTTGTAACTAGTTCTCATACTTTTCATTTTGGCTATAAAACTTAGTGTGATATCATTTTTAATTCAGTTTAATCATTAGCTCAAAAAGTCTTCATAAAAGTTTCAAAAATATCAGTAAAGTAGTGTTTGGTTTTACCTTAAAAGTAGTTTTCAAGTGTTAGAAATTGGCAAACTTTGGTTCATTTCCAGTCAACTAGTCATAACAAATAGTTTTCAGTCACTTTTAAGTCAAGATTTTGGTCAAAAAGGCAATTGGTCATTAAAAAAGTTTGGGTCAGTTTTTAACTAGCATATTTTCAGAAAGTATTGATTTTGATTTGACTAGCATTTCTTTGTTACTTGATGAAATCACTTGAAACCAAGTCTCATCTTTCAGTCAATATATGAAGTTTGAGTGTGTATAAGGAAACTGTACAGTATCCAATATTGAGCAAGTAATAAGCCAAAGTTTAAGCATAAGAGCAAATGCAATTCCCTGTAATGAATTCCAAACTGATTTCTCATATCTGATTTTCCACTTCATAAAATAGCTGATTTTCTTTCACATTTCTATTCCATTAGTGTTCCTGGATAAATTTTGAGATTTTGAGTTTTTTGAAATTTCTGGTCAACGAAAGTCAACATAAGCACAAATTTGGCTTATTTTTAGATTCAGAGCTTATTACTTGATCATTTTCTTGAGACTTGATTTCCCGTCTTTCTTTTGAGCTTATTAACAAGGATTTTCATTAAAATCTAGTTGTGCAAGTCTGGCTTAATTGGTAGCTTATTTTGAGCTTATTGGATTTAGCTTATCAGAGTTCTAGTGACTTTTAGCTTAATTCCTTGGATAGGTCTAGCTAAAATTTGATTTTAAAACGTTTGAAACTGGTTTGATCAAATTTGGTTGAGAAATAAGCTCAAACGAGCTTATTGAAGTTGTGAACCCGTTTTTGTTAAAAAAGATTTGAAAATTGCATTTTGGTCCTTGAAGTATTAATCAGTTTTTAATCCTAGCTAATCTTTCTACTTTTTAGGGTTTTCAAATAATCAGTCCCTACATTTTCAGATTTGTTTACATTTATTAGGCAGTTTCAAATTAGTTGGAATTTAGTTATATTTTTTGAATAGTTTTCATTTTCAGTCCATATAGTTTATTGTTTTTACACATTTAGTCCTTAGACTCTTTAGCTTTACATTTTTGGCACTTATATTTCATTGAATTTACATTTCCATTCCTTATAGTTTGTAGAATTTACATTTAGCATTTTATTTGAATATAAACTTGGTATGTGCACGTTGTTTTACATATAAGTAGACGATATTTTTTCATTTTAGCAAGGCTTGTTTGAATTAGCAATAGAATATCCAAAAAACTTTACCAACCAAAAACAAATAAAAAACCCGATCTTGTTAGGACTTTCAATTTGTTAAGAACTGAGAAAAACGAACTTCAACTATACACATTCCATAATGGCCAAGGTGGGTTAATTATGAGGAAAGTGTAACTTGGTGCTTTAAAATGTTGCATTGCATGAGGTCATGGCAATGGTCAAGTGGAGGGGAGTTGATAAGTGTGAAGACACTCATCAATAATGATCCAGAAACCACTTAATACACAGTCAAATACATGATATTAAACTGTAAACTATCAGAATTACGCGTGTATTTGTGCTTTGTGTGTTTCAGGTAAAAAAAGATACATTTTGGAGCAAACATGCGTTTTCAAGGATTATTTGACGAAAAGACGAGGAAAAGGAGAAAAGAAGCTTTCGAGGACCTTATTTGCCAAGCTTTAAAAGAAGGAGGACTTAATGTGTAACTTTCATAAGAGAAAGGATAAAATGGAGAATTACTTAAAAGTTTTTATACACATTTTATAAAGGAATTAAAAGTGAGGGACTAGAGTATAAACTTTTGGAAAGTTTATTATATTTTGTCAATTGACCAAGCCGGTCAAAATAACAAAACCTCCACACACACGTCTTCTTCATCATTCAAGAGAGAGAAACGAATAACAGTTTCTTATCTTTCTATCCACCAAGACCTTTAGATCATTATCACGGAAGAACAAGAAGTTTTCAAGTGAAGATTATAATTACAAAAATGCTCATCTCCTTCTCCTCTACAAGAAGATACTAATTAATTTGATCAAGGAAGAAAGATGAAGAAAACCCCAATTTGAAGAATGAAGAATAAATCAAGATCCTCGTATTTAACACGTGTCCATTGCTGAGTAGAAGCAACACGTCATCTCCTTCTTCTCAACGCCTATAAATAGAAGATGAAGACCTTCATTTCAGACGGTTAGCTAGGAGTAGTTACACATAGTTGTAGGTGTAGATTAGATAATCTTTCTCATAGTTGTTAAAAATCTGTTTTAGTTGTTAATAAATCAGTTTCATCAGTTACTTTTAAGTTTTAATTGTTGTAACAAATTAGTTAATCTTCCATTAATGAAAGTTGTTCTTCTCTTAAATCTCTTTTCTTTAATTCTTCATTAGTTTTGTGTGACACCCTAGAATCGAGGTCATTAACGATACCCTAAATTACGCTAAATTTTGAATTTTTTAATAAATTTTAATTCCTATAATTATAAGTATTTTGGTTAAAGCCGATGTTCGAGGTTATAATTTTTACGATTGACGTTTTAAGAAGGACGATGACGATTACGATCCCGAGGGATGCCCAATTTTATATAATTTTTGACGATTTATCGATAATGTAATTTTTCGAGAATTTTATTTCCGGTTCGTGTTAAGTTGAGTCGGGTGAGTTTTATAGCCTTCCGAGTACATTTAAAGTATCCCAAAAATATTTTGGAGCGTTCGGGAAGATTTCCGACTCCCGTAAAATTTCCAAAATTGACAAATGAGTCGAACCCGCAAAGTTTTGAGGATGTTTTCTATTTAAGGACAAAAGAAGCTAGAAATTGCACAAAGGCCCCTCCCAACCCACCAAAAAGGCCAAAATTGTCATAAACACAAACACACACAACACTTTCACCAAAATTTGAGCTCTCTCTCCCTCCTCTCTCTCTCAAACCGACGGACACCCCTAGACACCACCAAAATTCACCAAAAATCTTTTTCCACTTGATTTTCTTAAAATCCAAGGTAAGACCACATCTAGTTTGGTCATTCCCTACACATTCATGTGCTCAAATCCCACATGCATTAACAAAAATTTTTCAAGATTTTTCCATATGATCCAAATTCGTTTTTGAGGCTAAATGAGCTAATGCATGTTGATTTTAAGTGTTATGGAAGTATAAACACCAAGAAAACCCACCAAAATTAATTTGGTTGTGGTGATTGGGTCACCCAAACCCCACGGCAAAGGGGGTGTTTGGGGAGCCATGGTGGTTGTTGATTTTGCATGTTATTCTTATGTTTGGTTCATTGTTTTAGGATGATTCACATAGGTTTTATTAGTTGCATGTACTTTTCTTTGATTCTTGATTTTGCGTTTGGTTGATCAATAGGGGTAGGACTGAATATTGATGTTAGGATATGTTTGGGAAGGCTTAGGATGATGTTTAGTGGTGGTTAGAAGTCTTGGAATCGAGTCTAAGTGCGTTTTTGGTATGGTCATTTTTAGGCAGAAACATTTGGTCCATTTCATAAAAATGATTTTTTTTCCAGGTCTTGAAAACTAAATGTAGTGATAGAGGGTCTTTCTAGCTTTAATTTGGTATAAGGTAGAGCCCGTGACTCAAAACGAGCTAAAAGTTATGACATTTTAAAGATCGGGTACCGGGAGACGAGGACTTTCATAATCCGAATTTGTGCAAAGTTTTAGTCATATCCCGAGGGTCACAAGTATAAATTGGTAAATGGTCAAGGGTCAAAATTTGGTCCCTAACCTGTACAAATGAGTCTATATGTTGACTTATGAGTCAAAGAAGTCAAAGGTATTTTTCATATAGGTCAAAGAGGTCAAAATTGGTCGAAGCGCAATTTCAGCCCGTAAAATGTAGTCGTGGAAAAGAGTTGCGTAACGGGTCGTAAAAGTAAAAACTTTTATTGGGCTTAAAAACATGTTATCTACAGGTCTTATAGGATTTTTGGAAATTTTGTCAAATTTTATAAGTGTGGTTTAATAAGGTAAAACAGCCCGTACTTTAGTCGAAGTACCGGCGAGAATGGGTAAAAATGGACAACATAAGTAATGAGAACAAATGGTATAGAATGAGTGATACTTGTTATTTTGTTTTTGGCGTGAGTTATACTTGTCCTAAGTGACTTGTATATATGTATTTTATACAGTACCGTAAGTATTTAAATGAGATTACTCATTACGCGTTATTTGTGATAGGTGTTGATTTAACCGGGCATCCGTTTCGTCGTCAGTGATCATCCCTCGAACTACCGACTACTTAAGATATAAGGTGTGAATTTATAGCCTCGCTTATACTTATTTCAAATTGTTTTACCCGCGAGGGAAATGCATGCTAGTTTTTAAAAGGAACGTATATCATGAATGATTGTTAGACCCGAAAGTTGCCTTAGAAATTGTGTTGAGTACCAAAGTTGCAAAAGTCCCTAAAATCATGAACTATTAACTATTGTCCTGCCCTCGAGTAGGGGGAAATAGCCGCTTATGCAATTTGTAGTACTACGGGGTTAACGACCCAATGCTAGCCGAGAAGCTGTACTTATAGTAAGTTCTGCGGTAGATTATTTTGTATGAGAAATAAGGTATAATTGCAACTGATGCCTTTAGAAGGGGCACTGGTTTCATCTGAATCACGCCGGTATTATTTACGCGGGTGATTGAGTTAACGGATTAGTGTCATGAGCTTAAACACAATTGTCAGTATCCTGATTATAGTTTGTTTGATCGACAAGACTATAAATGATCACGAATGGTTTTTATTATATATACGTTCAAATGGATTGAAAAACCTATGAATTCCACTCAACGTTTTCGTTGACCAAATTTTTGGCATGTGTTTCAGGTAACCGCTGAGGTGTAGGATGGAGCATGCATGGGATGGATGTTGTGTGTACGGCTTGGAGTCCGCTTGTTTTTCCCTCCTTTTTCTACTTAAACATTTTAAGTTTAATGTTATGTTGTTGTAAAACTGAAGTTTTTGGGGTTGAGATTCATGGGGACCGAAAACGCTAAACTCTGTGCACTATTTGGGGTTGGAAAAACTGTGGACATGTATCATCTAACAATTTTAAATTTCAAGTTTTAAGTTGACGTCTTTTTAGCGTCGTTTGATATATCTTGTGTGCAATGAATACTGTGTAGCACCCATTGTTGTAGTTCCGCTGCGCATAACAATTGTGGGGGTGTTACAGATTGGTAATCAGAGCCACGAGTTATAGAGAACTAGGTCGTTTTTGAAAATCCTAAACTATAACTTTTGGTGTCGTAAGAAAGGGTCCAAGCACACACAACTATCCTGCATGGCTCCGGTAAGATTTATTGTTGTATTTATGGCATTTGACGTATACTTTTGAGTAAAGTATATATGTGGGTAATTATTACGTAAGTATGGAATTACTATATGTAGACGTTGAATTTCACGTGAAATATCCGACATCGTAATTTTTGTATTAATCATGCATGAGCATCATATTATTATATTTCGGGCATATGTACCACCTTTGCATTGCATTTGCATGCATGTATTTATAAATATTGTATAATTACTTATGTACCCTCCGAAATTCGCTGTTATTGCAGGAATGGCCGAGGTACCGCCTAACGATAACGGAAACGATTACGTCGTAGGTCGCGAAGGGGGAAGTGTTGGAACAGCAGCTGAAGGACAAGCTGAGACGAACGATGTACAAGCCCAGGACCCCGACTCAAGGAGAACTACTTGCCCCACGCCTATGCGTACTTCCCATCTGGTTGGTGTACCAGACATCCCCAGAAGAGCCGAAGGTGCAATGAGTGCAAATTCTCTTCATCAAGGCATCCCAAGAATTTGCTGTCCCGGACCGAGGATTTATCATGACGTACGACGGACTGTGAGAGGTTTGGAAGGATCGATGTGCATGAGGTATGTAGTGGAATCAAGGGTGGTCAGTAGGTTCGACGAGAATGATAAGGCGGATGAAAGACTGTTGGAAAGGACGGCAAGAGTTGAGTATGACGGGAATGTGAACAAAAGTGACATCAACAGTTTAAGATCAATGGTTGCGAATTTAAGTGCTAGTCTTGACCGTGTTAGGGAGGATCAGGTGAGGTTGTCGAGGATGCAGAGTTGGGAGCATCGTGTGAGGGATTCATTGCCCCCGGATTGGAGATTCGTGGACGATTTGGAGATGGAGGCGAACGACTTTATGATTCAGCCGCCTACTGGAGGTGCTTGTATTTCGATGGGAAATCAGGTAGTGATTGAGTGTGGATCCACATCAGGGACGAAAAAGGAAACGGAATGTGGGCCGGATGAGAAAGGAAAAGGAAAAGTGGATGATGTGGATGAGGACGTTAGTGATGAGGAAACCGAGGAAGACGACGACGAGCCGCCATCCAAGAGGCCGTGTGGATCACCACATGCCTAGTTACTTGTTTTGTATTTTCTTTGATCATTGTAATAGAACTATTTTGGACCTTTGTATGATGGTATTATGACGAGAAACTCAAGTACTTGATGTTTTATGGTGAACGATTGTAGTGGCAATACTTGTCACGATTTTGGTTAATTATCAATACAATCTATGTTACCTTTCATGATCTGTGATATGTCTTAAATTTGATCTTTTGTGGTGTGAATTGATGAATATTAGTAACTCCGTAGTGATGTGTCGTTGTATGTATTTTATGTCTGGGAAACTTGATATGAATACTTACATTGTTTTTCTATTTTCCTTGTCTTGCAGAAAGAGATATTCGATAACACCATGCCTCCAAAGTTGACTGCCGATCGTGTTAACACCATGATTCAGGAAGCTATAGCAAATGCGTTGGAAGCGGACCGAGCTGGGAGAAATCAGGATCCAGGAAGGAACGCGGGGAGACAGCAAGCCCCGAGGGTGTGTACCTATTCTAGCTTTATGAAGTGCGGTCCCACGCAGTTCCGTGGAACGGGTGGAGCTTTAGAACTTAGACGATGGTTGGAAAAGGTTGAAAGTACGTTTGAAATCAGTGGTTGTGCAGAAGCGGATAAAGTGAAGTTTGCAGCGGCTACGTTTCTCGATGATGCGCTTAGTTGGTGGAATACCCAGGTAGCTACGGTTGGATTGGCTGTAGCGAATGCAAGGACGTGGAATGCGACAAAAGCGTTGTTGACTAAGAAGTTTTGCCCAGAGGAGGAATTGGGGCAATTGGAGGACGAATTGAGGCATTTGACCTTGAAGAACAACGATATAGCTGCCTACACCAGGAGATTCAATGAGTTAAGTCTTTTGTGTCCAGACATATTTGCCAATGATGCCAAGAAAATGAAGCAGTATATTAAGGGTTTATCTAGTAATATCAAAGGTGAAACAACTTCGTCAAAACCTGGAACGTTTGATGAAGCGGTTCAAATGGCACACGCTTTGATGGACGTTAAGCTTCAGGACAAGCAGAACTACATTGCTGAAGGCAACAAAAGGAAATGGGAAGCAACACAAAGTAACCAATCCCAAGGCCAGAACCGAGGTGGAAATCGAAACAACCATGGGCCGAACCGTAATCAGCAGTTTAATCAGAGAAGGAACGAAGGGATGAGGGCAGTGACGAACCCTAAAGGTGTGAAAGTGAATCCCCATTGTGGAAAGTGCAATTTGTATCATGTTGGAAATTGCCCGCCGGCATGCGGCAAGTGTGGAAAGGCAGGTCATAGGACTTCTAGTTGTCGAACGGGAGGAGTAGCCACTGGGGCTAATGCTATTAGGATGAGGGGATGTTATAGTTGTGGAGAAAGGGGTCATGTGCAAGCGAATTGCCCGAAGGCAGGAAACAGGCGGGGAGGTAATAATGCGGCTGCTATGTATCAAGTGGGAACTGCTGATAAACCACAAGGTCCCAATGTGGTTACCGGTACGTTTTTGCTAGACGCTTGTTATGCTAGTATTTTATTTGATTCTGGCTCCTGTTGATCCCAAACTTAGATCGATTAGCTTTGTGTATACGAGATTAGATCAAGTATAACACGTAGAGAAACCTTTGCTTATGAATAAAGTAACAAAGTGTTATGCGGAATTAACACTTGATCTAAAACACAATGATGTTAAACAAACTTTCACTTGTATTAGAATAATCGTGTTGATTACAATGAAAGGTTTAACTTGCGAATACTTATGAAAACTGATATATGACTTTAACCTAAAAGACCTTCTTTTATAGAACAAGAAGTCTTGTACAATAAGCTACGAATCAACTATTCTAGGTAAAGATAATAATAGAAAATACAATGTCGTGCTTATCTTTACCATACATAAATAAAGAAACAAATAAACAAAAGATATTCTATCAGTGTCAATCTTCAAGGCTGTCAGCGTTGACTTCTATCAGCGTCCAAAGTCAATCTATCAGCGTTGACTTTCTTCTTATCAGCGTTTGGTGATCTGACCCATATTTTATTCCCAACAATCCTCCCCTAAACTTGATATCCATTCCAATGATCAAGTTTCTGAATAAAAACTAAAGGCTTAGGAGGAATCTTTCAATAACTTCTTATGTTGGTGATAAACATATCTGATCAAGTCCTTGGCCACATCACTCGTATAATCAATCTCCAAGGGTGTCTCTAGCATCTTCTCCAATACTTCTTTGGACAAGAAATAGTCAGCATCCACAAGCAAATATTCTGAAAACTTTGTAGAGCTCATATGAAATACACCACAAGTAGAATATAGCCTCCAATAAAGATTACTGAGATCATCTTCAAGATCCTTCCAAATGGCAGGATCTGCTTCTTTTGGACCACACAAAGTCATAAATGTGTTCCAAAGTCTTATTCCATTAGCTGAAGTAGGTGCTTCAGCTGTATACTTGGCCTCTATTAACCTCCATAGATGCACCAAGTCTTCCCTGTCTATGCTTGCAAATATAGAAATAACTGAAGTGAAAGTATGTACCTCCTTTCCAAATCGTCCAACCTTCCAAAATCCACACTCATCTTCATCAAAACTGATGATTGGATTTCTGTCATCTAGAGGTACTACATTTACCAAATCTGAAGCTTCCAAGGGAGAAAGCTTGAGATGCTTCCTTATAACACCTTCAGTTGGAAAATACACATCCATGTCTTTAGGAAATTGGAAAGGATCTCCTTTCTTCACTGGTCTTTGAGCAATCCTTATTTCCTTTTGAATCTGCATCTCCTCTGCAAGCTCTTGTTTTCTTTCTTCTGAAAGAAACTGGTAGACATTCTGTTCTTGCACCTTCCTCCAAATAGGATGTGCCCTATACTCTAGCTCCTCAAAAGATAAGGCCAGCAACTTCTTTGATGTCCAATTAGGCTGATGACATCTAAGCAACTTATAGTACAACTGCCTTCTATCTCTCTTGAGCCAGGTTTTGACCTCTTGTGCATTAAATCTCATAATCACCTTTATGTCTTCTTGTACCCTAAGAAGAACTTCCAACCCCCAAATTTGATCTGATAAACTCATACCTGGGTTGTCCATCACCTGGTCTTCCCAAGCATGGTACATTCTGGTGATTTCTGGTAGGTCCCAATCAACCTGATTCTTCAACTCACTCAACCTTTCCTTTGCTAGCTCATCCCCATATTCAAGCCTTTCTGGATCTTCAATAATTTGAATGCTTGAATCTGAGCTATCATCATCTTTTCCATCACCACTTTCTTCCTCACTTTCAGAAACAACAAATGGTGATCTTCTACTCCTCCTCAAATCTCTTTCCACAAGTTGTGCAGCCAACTGTTCATCAAATGCTATTTGTGCTGCATCTTTCTTTGGAACATCTTCTTCAATCAAAATACCTTTACCTTTGTCTTTTGGATCAATAATTGGTAAAGTAGAAGAAGAAACCTGTGTGGACACATCTTTGATAATTGTTGATGGCTGGAATACATCAACACTACCTGCAACTTTGTCAGCGTCCAAGTTGCTCCTATCAGTGCCACGATTACCTTTATCAGCGTTGGATGTGTCAGCGTCCAAACCTGTATCAGCGCCCAATGTTTCTTTGAAAGATCCTTCCAAGTTCTTTGGTGTCATCTTGGATATATCAACAACTGGATGCTTCTTCAAGTTGGTAAGAGCTTCAGCAATCTGCAAAGATTCACTAAATTGTGAAGTCTTTTCTGAACTCTTTTCACTAGCTGTGTGAATCAACTCATCCTCCTCATCCTCTTTATCCTCCCCTTTGGAAGATTCCTCCATTAAACTCCTGCTACTTGGATTCTCCAAAACAGTTACTCTCTCCCTCAAAACTTGGAGTTCTCTTCCCTGGTTGTTGACAGTTTGTACAAGACTGACATTTTGCTTTTGCAAGCTAATGACAGCCACCGTCAATTCAATTATTGTCATAGGTTCCAATCTGCCCTCAGCTAGAATGGGGATTTGACCTCCCAAAATAGAATCATGGGGCATGGATGAGGTCTTAATGATGTTAGGACTGTCTTGACCAGCATCTAAGCCTGTGTCAATAGCCCCAGCCTCACCCATTTCACCAGCCACACTTGTGGAGGTGGTTCTCTCTGCTACAAGGCTAGGATCACTAGAGGAGAACACTCCAGTAACCCTTTGGCGTTTAGTCAACCTAGATTGCAATGGGGTGGAAGATGAAGTAGATTGGGTGGGTGTGGGTTGATGAAGGGGTGTTTGGGATTGTTCAAGAATTGTATCAGTGTTGGGAGTGGCTGTGTCAGCGCCCACATTTTGAGTGTCAGCGCTGGGTTGGTCAATGTCCATGTTTTCTGGTGAAGGTGATGGTTCATGAATAGGCTCAAGTTGGGGTTCAGGGTCTGGTTGTGGTTGTGGTTGTGCAGCCTGAATTACTTCAAGCATTGGTTGGGTAAGAGGTATGGATTCATTGGTGGAGCTCATTTTAGCAAAAATGGTTTTCTGTTGTTTAGGGATCTCATAAAAAGTTTCATGATCCCTAGAACAATATGCTTGTAAATCAAAGACCATTTGCAAAAATCTAGGGTAAGCCAAAGTCATTTTACTCCCCTTGTTTTTACACATCCCTTCAAAAATCATTTTTGAAAAATTATACTTAAGCCCACGTGTTATACAAACCAAAGCACTTGCTATTGACCTGTTTATTTCATTAAAAGAAGTACATTTTGGACTTAAGCATTGTAAAAGGACATGTATCAAATATTTCCAGTCAGAGGGAAATTCCTGCTTATGATATTTATTTAAAGTGACATCAGCAGGAATAGGATAACCCAATTCCCTAAGACCCTGTTCTATTGTTGCAATGGCAAGGGTAGTCACACCATCAGCGTCATCAAGACGCAAAGCTTGGCGAACCAAAGCTTCAGTGACCACCCATGTTCTTCCATGAACAGTAGAGGTTAATGTGGTCACTCCATTAGTTGTTGTGGAACTAACATTGTTCCAAAACTGTCTAATGTGTGCGACAGGGACTAATGGTGTATGAGAAAGTGCATACCTCAATGAAGATGCATTTAAAAATGCCACCATCTGTGAATACTGAGGAAATAAAGCATCATCAGCAGTCAAGTAAGCGATCATATTGTGTTGGCTCTTGAACTCCAATGTTAAATTCTTTGAGTTGAATTTGGGTGCCATGATTGAAAGCTGTTTAAGTTATATGATATGGGAAAAATCTAGGAGAAAAAGTGTTAGACAAGAAAATATGAATACCCAGAATAAAAAGATTAGCCAAATTTATAGGAGAGATGCATGATTTTGATTGGTCAAAAATGAGGCGGTTATATTCAAAGAGCAATCATGAAAATCTTGAATCAAATATAACTTATCTCATGCATTAATTAAAAGTAACTTCTCCCCAAAATTACGGCCAAAGATTAGTCAAAAAATAACAACTGGGTAGGGCCCACTAGGTGTCAACGGTCAAAAATAGCCCATCAGCGCCCAACGGCTATATTTTCTTGTCAGCGTTTGCCTAAAGCCTTGTCAGCGTCACGATTGGACGTAACAGCGTTTGGAGAAAAACTTGTCAGCGTCTAAAAAGTAAAAATAAAAATATTTAAAAAGAAAAAGACCTTAACAAAGTAATTTATCCTAAGAGAAATATCTTACAAGTTGATAATAATTACTGGGCGGCAAGCACTGTCCATTTATGCACACTTGCATAAGCAAGATAGACACAAATGTCCTCTAGAGTCCCTTGCTAACCAAAATACTTACCAACAAAGTTATTTCATAAAATTCTTTGTAACTCCCAGGTAAACCCATATCCAAAGTATTCCCAAGTCTCCCATCAGACCATAACCAATTCTAAGTCAAAAATGTCTTGGCAGCATGCAAAGTTGATATACTATGCATGCTACAGTGCCTCATGGTTTAGTAAAACTAACCCATACTCACCTGTGGACACAATCTAGAATTGTGATGAGAGTATTCTAAGAATACCCAAGAGTCCTAAAGGTTCCTTAAACCTCCCCTTAAACTATGATACATGAGTTCTCAAAATATATATATGAACATTAAAAATTTATGTCAAGATAGGAATATAAATATTCCAACCATCATCCATAAACAAAACATGTCCAAATAGCTCTTTCAAAGATCCATAAGCAACTCTGTATCCAATGGCATAAAGCTACCATTACCTGCACATTTAGATGAAAACCACAAAACTAACATTTGTTGCTAACAGCGTCCCGACAACACTTAACAGCGTTGAAGAAACTCTTGTCAGCGTTAGACCATAATATCTCTAACAACGGCAAAATAACACTTGACAGCGTTACATTTACCTTTGTCAGTGTTAGAAAAATAATGTGGAAAATCTAAATCATCACAAAGACCAATAACAATGCATATCCTGTACATACTTTTACAAAAAGGTTCCAAAACACATATTAAGTGAGATTAACCATTCCAATATTTGTTACCAAATATTGAAATCTTCCAGCATCAAAAGGTTTAGTTAATAAATCAGCTACATTATCTTCAGTATCTACCCTATCTGGTTGTATTAAACCTTTCTCAAAGCAATCTCTTATAAAATGGTGTCTAATTTCTATGTGTTTGGTTTTAGAATGATGTACAGGATTTTTAATAATGCATAAAGTACTGTTATTGTCTACAAAAATCTTGGTATGCATAAAATTATACCCATAATCCAACAGCTGGTTCTGAATCCATAAGACTTGTCCACAACAAGCAGCTGCAGCAACATATTCTGCTTCAGTTGTAGAGTTGGCCACCACTGTTTGTTTCTTGCATTGCCAAGATATTAATCTGCTCCCAAGAAATTGGCATCCACCAGTTGTGGATTTCCTATCAAACTTGTCACCACCATAATCACTGTCTGAATATGCAATAAGGTCCAAGGGAGAATCTTTTGGGTACCATAATCCAAGATCTGGATAACATCTTAGGTACCTAAAAATCCTCTTCACAGCAAAAAGGTTACATTCTTTGGGAGTCACTTGATGGCGTGCACATGCACACACAGCAAACATGATGTCAGGTCTTGAGGCTGTAAGATACATCAATGATCCAATCATTGATCTATAGTGCCTAACATCCACATCTTTTCCAGCTCCAATTTTTCCCCAAGGGTATTGCCTATCCATAGGAGTGGAAGCCTCCTTCTCATGTGGAGAAAAACCATATTTCTTCAAGATTTCAGCTACATACTTGTCTTGGGAGATGAAGATACCATCTTCTTTCTGCTGAACTTGTAAACCTAGAAAGAAGTTCATCTCACCCATTGCACTCATCTTGAATTTATCTGTCATGAGCTTGGAAAAATCCTCACTCATTTTTGGATCAGTAGAGCCAAAAATGATGTCATCAACATAGACCTGCACAAGCAACACATGTTTTCCTTTCTTCTTTGTAAACAGTGTCTGATCTATGGTGCCCCTCTTGAAACCATTTTCCACCAAATAGGTGGACAATGTACCATACCATGCTCTTGGGGCTTGATGAAGGCCATACATTGCCTTCTGTACTCTATAAACCTTGTCTGGATTCTCAGGATCTTCAAAACCAGGAGGCTGCATTACATAAACCTCCTCAACAATTGTGCCATAGAGGAAAGCACTCTTCACATCCATTTGATAAACAGTAAAATTCATGCAAGAAGCATAAGCTAAGAAAATTCTGATAGCTTCAATTCTTGCAACTGGAGCAAAAACTTCTTCATAATCTATGCCTTCCTCTTGTGTATAACCCTGAGCTACCAAACGTGCCTTGTTTCTGACCACAATGCCTCTTTCATCTTTCTTGTTCCTTAGAACCCATCTTGTCCCAATTGGTCTCACATACCTAGGACAATCAACCAGCTCCCAAACATCCTGTATAGCAAATTGGTGAAGCTCATCATGCATTGCTTCCACCCAACTTGGTTCTTTGAGAGCATCAAAAATCTTCTTGGGTTCTTCCTGTGACAGAAAACAGGCAAACAAACATGCTTGTACAAGAGGGGTATCAACCTTCTTGTGTATATTGGCAATAAACCCACCAAGACCTTGATGGGATCTTCTTGTCTGAACTGGAGCCATAACATCACCAATGATTTGAGATGTGGGGTGATCCTTTGCTGTGGAAGTGAGAACTCCTCCTTCAAAAAGTCTGGTGTCCTCAATTTCACGCTCCATGTTGCCAATATCTTCTTCAGATTCTTCTTGATCAACAGGAATCTCTTCATGAATATTGGAAGGTCCACCCTGTTCAAAATGAGAAGAGAAAAGCTGTGTAAAGGTGTCTCCAAAGTCTGATCCTTGTTTGTCAGCGTTTGGGCTAACAACGCCTGAACTGGTGTTGTCAGCGTTGGAGCCATCAGCGTCTGAATTGGTCGTGTCAGCGCTTGGTTTTCCTTTGTCAGCGCCTGAAGAATCATGCATGTTTGTATTTGGTGGTATTTGAACACCACCATTATCTTTCCTTGCAGCAGTAGCAGCAGTAGCAGCAGCATAATACTCATCTGTCCATATAGGAAGTGTAACATATTCTTGTGTGGGAGATGATTCAACTGCTGGTGGTCCATCCTCCTTAGCAACCTGTATACCTGAAACATTACCAATTCTCTTTTCCAAAACACTTGAAGTTACATTCACAATGTCTGGATCAGTAACAGGCATATAATTTAAAGCTCTAGACAAAGGTTCTAAGTCAAACAACCAATTTGGACCACTCTCAGGATCACTAGGTTTACTTTCTAAAAACCTAACATGTACTTTTTCAAGTATACGTTTTTCCTTTTTAATGTAAACCCTATATCCTTTACTCTGCACTGAATAACCCATGAAGTAGCCTTCATCACCTTTTGAATCAAATTTACCTAGGGCCTCACTAGTTTCTAGAACAACTACATGACATCCAAAAGGCTTCAGAAAACCAATATTTGGCTTCCTTCCCCAAAGTAATTCATAAGGTGTCTTATTATGTATCTTGTTGACCAATGCCCTATTTTGAACATAACAAGCTGTGTTAACAGCTTCAGCCCAAAAGGCTATAGGAAAGTGGGCATCAGCCAACATGGTTCTGGCTGCTTCAATAAGGGTCCTATTCTTCCTTTCAGCAACTCCATTTTGCTGAGGAGTTCTAGCTATGCTAAACTGCCTAGTAATCCCTTTCTTGGCACAAAAATCATCTAATAACTGATTTCTAAACTCACCCCCATTGTCACTTCTAATAATTTTGACCTCATTACCATTTTTCTTTTCTATCTGGGTAATGAAATTAATCAGACTTAGGACAGTTTCACTTTTCTTGGCTAAAAAGAAAGTCCATGTGAACCTGGAGTAATCATCAGTAATGACAAAACAATATGATTTACCCTTCAAACTTTCTATATTAGTTGGACCAAAGAGGTCCATATGCAATAAGTGAAGGGGTTTAGAACTAGAGTGCACCTGTTTAGACCTGAATGAGACCTTGTGCTGCTTGCCCTTAAGGCATGCAACACAAGAGTGGTCATTGTGGAAAGCCTTTTCAGGCAAACCATCAACTAAACCAAGCCTCACAAGCCTATTAATATTCTTAAAGTTTATGTGCCCTAGTCTCCTGTGCCAAAGATTACTTTCATCTACTGAGGCTTTAGCATACAGACATGACATTTTATTATTTACTTTAATTCCATTAAGATTCACATTATATATGTCTTTATGCCTTGGTGTTCTAAAATCTATGTATTTCTCATCAGGGAGCTTATAATCTTTGCTTAACACCAAGCACTCAGTATCTGTGAAAAGAACCTTATTTTTGTTATCACACACTTGTGATACACTAAACAAATTATAATCCAGATCTTTCACCAAGAAGACATTATCAAACCTTAGATTGTTGGTGACAAGGGTTCCTTTTCCTGTGATTGTGCCGTAGCCACCCCCAAAGTATACCTTATCACCATCTTGAATAGGAGAGAAATTGGTCAGATAGTCTTCCTTTCCAGTCATGTGCCTTGAGCATCCACTATCCCAGTATCCATAGTCATTGATCTTCTTCTGAATGCCCTGCACATAAAGAAAACACATTAGTTTTCTTTGGGAACCCAAGCCTTGGAAGACTTGGATTCATTTGGTTGTTCAACAAGAACAGACTTGGTTCTCATAACAACCCCATTTTCATCCCTGTTTGAATGAAATTCCCAGTTAACCCCAATTGGTGTTGACAATGCCTTTGAAATATAATGAAACCTGTTGCATGTCATAGAAATACCAGTATTATTAGGGTTCTGGTCTTGTTTTGGTCTCCATGTTAAGCTAGTAGAAGCTTTAGACCTATTTCCCTGTGGCTGCAAATACCTAGGTTTAGCAGTGTTTCTATCAGCGCTGAAATTTCTCTTGTCAGCGCCCCGATTGCTCTTATCAGCGTTGAACCTAGGGTTTGCTACAGGAACCCATTGCCTATTTGACCAAGTATTTGACTTTTGAAAAGGTCTTAGGCCTTGTGTGTTAGACCCTCTAGAAAAGAATGGGGCTGGTCTAACAACTTGTGCACTTTTGTTCACAAAAGTATTGGGTCTGACAGTGTTTGACCTATGTTGACTTTTGTCAGCGCTGAAATGGTTCCTATCAGCGTTGACATTGGAAGCGTTGACACATTTGTAGGCCAAATGTGAGAAGCTACCACATGTGTAACAAGCTTTTCTAGACATAGTATTAGGTCTAGAAGCAAAGAAGCCTGTTCCATGGTTACTAACTTGGCTTTTTGGTGACCTAGAATTTCTATACATCTCTGCATATTTAACACTAGGTTTTCTAACAGATTGTGGGCCAAGGTCAACAGCTTTGCCAGTGGTAGGGTGTGTGATCTTAATAGGTTTAGGATCAAGGCTCGTGATTGGTGTGGGCTCATTTGGACTTTCACACAATAACCCTCCCTTAACAAACAAAGTGTGGTTTGCTTTCTTCCACTCTTCTAGGTCAGTCAGCTTTTGCTGATATTCCTCAACTGGGGAAGTCACTCTAGGTGGAGGAATGAACTCCTCCTCTTGGCATTCTGGCAAGCCAGTCCAAGATAAGTCCTTTGATTGGACACCATAGAAATCCCCAGCTGGTGGTGGAACAACAGTATAATTATTCATCCCAATCCCACTCATATCCTTAGAGTCTCTTTGTTTACTAACACACTCTCCTAGGGTTTGTGTGGCCTTATCAAATCTCTGGATTTTAAGACTCACATTATCTTTGTTTTTGTTAGCCTCCTCTAACTGAGCTATCAAATCAAGATTAACCCTATTTACTATATCTTGAACATCCTTACTCTGATGTAACTCATGTTTTAAGATATTTATTTGATCTTTTAAATCAAACTCCATTTTCTTATACTCGGTTACTGTCTTTTCTGTTTGGGTAAGAGCAATTTGATAGTTAGATACTTTGCACCTTAGAGTACTTGCTTCATCTAATAATTTAACTATCTCTTGTTTTGATTTTTCAGTATTTAAACGACAACCCTTAGAACAGAAAGCATCATCATATACCTCATTATCTGATGAAGAGGAGGAGTGTGCCATGAGAGCATATTCAGCATGCTCTTCTTTAACTTCAGCAACCAAAGCTCTGTCCTCTTCCTCATTCTTAGCCATCCAGCTCCAATCCCATTCTCCAACACCATCAATTTGTTGAACAGCAACCATGGCCTTGGGATCTGGGTTCTTAATCATTTGGCTAGAAGGCTTCCCAGCATCAGATCTCCTTGGAGATCTACATTCCCTCATAAAGTGCCCCATCCTATGACAGTTGTAGCACTCTACCTTGGACTTGTCAAAGCCAGCAACATCCTTAGCATTAAAGGTCATCTTCTTCTTGAACCTTTTATTGAACCTGTTTGCTCTTAAACTTACAAGAGCCATAGTCCACTTGATGTCCATCTCTTCCAATTGTTCATCACTTATCTGCTCAAGATCTTCATAAGTAATCCTTGAATCACTAGGCAAAGAAGCAATGAAGGCACACACAGTATCAAGATCAAAACCAGCAGGTTTAATTCTATCAGCGCCATGATTGTGTGTGTCAGCGCTTGAGTACAAAGCGTTGACAGGATATGATCCAGCGCTGACAGATTGACATCCAGCGCTGACACCTTGAGATCCAGTTGCTGAATGTCCATAAAAGTTCATGGAATCAAATTGGCCTTCACTTTGTGAAAAGAAGGCCATGTTGCTGCTTGAAGATTTGTTATCACTCTCCAATTGCCATTCATTCTCCAACAGCCTTAACTTGTTGAAGATGTCATCAAACCTGGAAGTCTTGTGGGTGTTATTGACAAGAATAGATCTTGTCTCAATCTTCCATACATCACCAAGGCTTTTGAGAAAAGTAGCATTCAATTCAGGGTCATCAATCTGTTTTCCCATGAAGGAAAGTTGACTTGTGATGTCAAGAAGTCTACTTCTCACACTGCTGAGATTCTCATTAGGTTGAGCTTTAAAGACAACATACTCATGCAAGAGTTGCTTCTTCTTTTCTTCTTTTGTGTCAGCATTGCCACCATGTGCTACTTCAAGAGCTTCCCAAAGCTCTTTTACAGACTCAAAACGTTTGTACTTATGCTGATTCTCATGACCTAGGGCATGTTTCAAGATGTTCAAAATTTTCATGTCCACCCTCTTCTTGGCTATATCTTCAACAGCTACCGCTCTCCCATCATCAGGCTTTTCCACTTTATCAGCTTCAGGACAATTAGGAACAGCTGTCCTTGCGGCAATTGCAGCAGTAATCTTTGCTGCTTTATCGAATGTGTTTCCATATTCGATAATTTCCCAAAGAGTGTAGTCATGAATAGCTATGTATTGCTCAAAATTGGACTTCCAGAGTTCAAAGTTCCTGGCATCAAACATGGGAATTTTGATACTAGGGTTTGAGAAGTTGTTTTGAAGCAAAGCAGGAGGTTGATTTGTGCCAGACATGATGTTTTTAGGGTTTTGAGAATTTTAGGGTTTTTAGGGTTTGGTGTTTTAGGGTTCTGCGTTACTTAAAGATCAAAAGTTTCTCAACAAGCTCTGATACCACTTGTTGATCCCAAACTTAGATCGATTAGCTTTGTGTATACGAGATTAGATCAAGTATAACACGTAGAGAAACCTTTGCTTATGAATAAAGTAACAAAGTGTTATGCGGAATTAACACTTGATCTAAAACACAATGATGTTAAACAAACTTTCACTTGTATTAGAATAATCGTGTTGATTACAATGAAAGGTTTAACTTGCGAATACTTATGAAAACTGATATATGACTTTAACCTAAAAGACCTTCTTTTATAGAACAAGAAGTCTTGTACAATAAGCTACGAATCAACTATTCTAGGTAAAGATAATAATAGAAAATACAATGTCGTGCTTATCTTTACCATACATAAATAAAGAAACAAATAAACAAAAGATATTATATCAGTGTCAATCTTCAAGGCTGTCAGCGTTGACTTCTATCAGCGTCCAAAGTCAATCTATCAGCGTTGACTTTCTTCTTATCAGCGTTTGGTGATCTGACCCATATTTTATTCCCAACAGCTCCGACAAGAGTTTTGTAGACGTTAGATTTAGTCGTCATATTGATAGAGAACCGGTGTTGTTAACGACTAGTTATAATGTTGAATTAGCCGATGGAAAAATTGTTAGTACGAATTCTATACTGAGAGGGTGTACCTTGAAGTTAGGAAATTACGCTTTTAAAATCGACTTGATGCCTATAGAGCTAGGATCGTTTGACGTGATTGTGGGAATGGATTGGCTAATGGCGCATAGTGCTACGATCGTCTGTGGTGAAAGATTGGTTCAGATTCCGCTGAGGAATAGGGTTTTGACGGTAAAGGGAGACGAATGCACTTCTCGTTTGAAGGTGATTTCGTGTTTGAAAATGATGAAGTACGTGGAGAGCGGATGCGATGTGTTTTTGGCACAGGTTTCGAGCGATGGTGATGTAGAGGCGAGGATCGACGAGGTACCAGTTATTCGCGAGTATCCGGACGTTTTTCCAGACGAGTTGCCAGGTTTACCGCCTACCCGTGAGGTCGAGTTTCGAATTGATTTAGTGCCAGGAGCTGCGCCGGTTGCACGTGCACCTTATCGCTTAGCACCATCTGAGTTAAAGGAGTTAGCGGATCAATTGAAGGAATTGATGGACAAAGGATTTATTAGGCCGAGCTCATCACCTTGGGGAGCGCCAGTGTTGTTCGTAAAGAAGAAGGATGGTTCGTTTAGGATGTGTATCGACTATAGGGAACTCAATAAGCTGACGGTTAAGAATCGGTACCCATTGCCGAGGATTGATGATTTGTTCGATCAATTGCAAGGTTCCACTGTATACTCTAAGATCGATCTAAGATCAGGGTATCATCAACTGCGTGTAAGAGAGGAGGATATTCCTGTAACTGCCTTTCGTACGCGGTATGGACACTTTGAATTTCGAGTGATGCCGTTTGGGTTGACGAACGCGCCTGCTGTATTCATGGACCTTATGAATCGCGTGTGCAAGCCGTATCTAGATAAGTTTGTTATTGTTTTCATCGATGATATACTTATTTACTCTAAGAGTAGGGAGGAGCACGAGAAGCACCTAAGAAAGATTTTGGAGTTGTTAAGGAAGGAGAAGCTGTATGCAAAATTCTCTAAGTGTGAGTTTTGGTTGGAATCAGTGCAGTTTCTAGGTCATGTGATTGATAGTGAGGGAGTTCGTGTAGATCCTGCTAAGGTCGTAGCGATCAGGGAATGGTCAGCACCGACGACGCCGACTGAAGTTCGACAATTTCTGGGTTTAGCGGGGTATTATCGAAGGTTTATCGAAGGATTTTCGTTGATTGCGAAACCATTGACGAGGCTTACCGAAAAGAATAGGGTGTATGAATGGGGAAATGAGGAAGAGCTTGCTTTCGAAACGCTCAAGGATAAGTTATGTTCCGCGCCGATTTTATCATTGCCTGAAGGAACCGAAGATTTCGTAGTGTATTGTGATGCGTCTCGTAAAGGTTATGGAGCAGTGTTAATGCAACGTGAAAAGGTGATAGCTTACGCGTCGAGGCAATTAAGGAAGAACGAGGAGAACTACACGACGCACGATTTGGAATTAGGAGCGGTAGTTTTTGCGTTGAAGCTGTGGAGACACTATCTGTATGGGACAAAGTGTGTTGTATTCACTGATCACAAGAGTTTGCAGCACATTTTAGATCAAAAGGAGTTGAATATGCGACAAAGACGATGGGTTGAACTACTAAGTGATTACGACTGTGAAATTCGCTACCACCCTGGGAAGGCGAATGTTGTAGCGGATGCATTGAGTAGGAAGGAACGGGAGAAACCTTTGAGGGTTAGAGCGTTAGTGATGAGTGAGAGCGTTGACTTAACCGAAACCATACTGAAGGCTCAGGAGAGAGGACTAATGAAAGGGAATGTTGAAGCCGAGAATTTGGGACGAATGTTGAAACCTCTTTTCGTGATTAGGTCTGACGGACTAAGATATTTTGAGAATCGGATTTGGTTACCACTGTGTTCATCTGAGGAAGGAAAGCCTGGAGTTCGAGAATTGGTTATGAATGAGTCGCATAAGTCGAAGTATTCGATACATCCTGGATCGGATAAGATGTACCACGACCTGAAGAAAGTTTACTGGTGGCCGAATATGAAGGCAGATATTGCTCGTTACGTTAGTAAGTGTTTGACTTGCGCTAAGGTTCAGGCAGAACATAAGAAACCATCTGGATTGTTGGTACAACCAGAAATCCCAGAATGGAAATGGGAGAAAATCGCTATGGATTTCGTGACGGGTTTACCTAGGACTCCTAGTGGATGTGATATGATATGGGTAATTGTGGACAGGTTGACGAAATCTGCTCATTTCTTACCTATGAAGAAGACGGATAGCATGGAAAGACTCGCCAGCGTGTACGTGAAGGAGATCGTCTGTAGACATGGAGTGCCGTTATCGATCATTTCGGATCGCGACAGTAGATTTACGTCGGAATTTTGGAAATCGCTTCAACGTGCGATGGGCACTGAACTGAGTTTAAGCACGGCTTATCACCCGGAAACTGACGGCCAGAGTGAACGAACGATTCAAACGATGGAGGACATGCTCCGAGCATGCGTGATTGATTTTGGAGGAAGTTGGGAACGCCACTTGCCTCTGGTGGATTTTCGTACAATAATAGTTATCACGCGAGTATCAAGGCAGCACCGTTCGAAGCATTGTATGGAAGGAAGTGTAGATCGCCTGTGTGTTGGAGTGAAGTAGGGGAAAGTCAATTGACTGGACCCGAAATGGTTTTAGAAACGACAGAGAAGATCGTGCAGATCAAGAACCGACTACTTGCTGCGAGAAGCCGACAGAAGAGTTATGCCGATAACCGAAGGAAACCGTTGGAGTTTGAAGTTGGAGATATGGTTATGCTCAAGGTATCGCCGTGGAAGGGTGTAATTCGTTTTGGGAAGAAAGGAAAGTTGAGTCCGAGGTATATTGGACCGTTTAAGATCGTTGAACGAATTGGACCAGTAGCGTACAAGTTAGAATTGTCGACCGAGCTTAGTGCTATTCATGACACGTTTCACGTATCGAACCTGAAGAAGAGTTTGGCGGACAAGGAATTGGTGATTCCTTTGTACGAGATTCGACTAGACGACAAAATGCACTTTGTGGAAGAACCTGTGGAAATTATGGACCGGGAGGTCAAGCGGTTGAAGCGTAGTAGGATTCCCATTGTGAAGGTCCGATGGAATTCTAAGCGTGGACCGGAATACACCTGGGAACGTGAGGACTTTTTCAAGGAAAGGTATCCTCATCTGTTCCAGTAAGACGAAATGTGAGTACAAGAAGAGGCGAGCGCCGGGACGTCGCTCTCTTTAAGGAGGGGTGGATGTGACACCCTAGATTCGAGGTCATTAACGATACCCTAAATTACGCTAAATTTTGAAATTTTTAATAAATTTTAATTCCTATAATTATAAGTATTTTGGTTAAAGCCGATGTTCGAGGTTATAATTTTTACGATTGACGTTTTAAGAAGGACGATGACGATTACGATCCCGAGGGATGCCCAATTTTATATAATTTTTGACGATTTATCGATAATGTAATTTTTCGAGAATTTTATTTCCGGTTCGTGTTAAGTTGAGTCGGGTGAGTTTTATAGCCTTCCGAGTACATTTAAAGTATCCCAAAAATATTTTGGAGCGTTCGGGAAGATTTCCGACTCCCGTAAAATTTTCAAAATTGACAAATGAGTCGAACCCGCAAAGTTTTGAGGACGTTTTCTATTTAAGGACAAAAGAAGCTAGAAATTGCACAAAGGCCCCTCCCAACCCACCAAAAAGGCCAAAATTGTCATAAACACAAACACACACAACACTTTCACCAAAATTTGAGCTCTCTCTCCCTCCTCTCTCTCTCAAACCGACGGACACCCCTAGACACCACCAAAATTCACCAAAAATCTTTTTCCACTTGATTTTCTTAAAATCCAAGGTAAGACCACATCTAGTTTGGTCATTCCCTACACATTCATGTGCTCAAATCCCACATGCATTAACAAAAAATTTTCAAGATTTTTCCATATGATCCAAATTCGTTTTTGAGGCTAAATGAGCTAATGCATGTTGATTTTAAGTGTTATGGAAGTATAAACACCAAGAAAACCCACCAAAATTAATTTGGTTGTGGTGATTGGGTCACCCAAACCCCACGGCAAAGTGGGTGTTTGGGGAGCCATGGTGGTTGTTGATTTTGCATGTTATTCTTATGTTTGGTTCATTGTTTTAGGATGATTCACATAGGTTTTATTAGTTGCATGTACTTTTCTTTGATTCTTGATTTTGAGTTTGGTTGATCAATAGGGGTAGGACTGAATATTGATGTTAGGATATGTTTGGGAAGGCTTAGGATGATGTTTAGTGGTGGTTAGAAGTCTTGGAATCGAGTCTAAGTGCGTTTTTGGTATGGTCATTTTTAGGCAGAAACATTTGGTCCATTTCATAAAAATGATTTTTTTTCCAGGTCTTGAAAACTAAATGTAGTGATAGAGGGTCTTTCTAGCTTTAATTTGGTATAAGGTAGAGCCCGTGACTCAAAACGAGCTAAAAGTTATGACATTTTAAAGATCGGGTACCGGGAGACGAGGACTTTCATAATCCGAATTTGTGCAAAGTTTTAGTCATATCCCGAGGGTCACAAGTATAAATTGGTAAATGGTCAAGGGTCAAAATTTGGTCCCTAACCTGTACAAATGAGTCTATATGTTGACTTATGAGTCAAAGAAGTCAAAGGTATTTTTCATATAGGTCAAAGAGGTCAAAATTGGTCGAAGCGCAATTTCAGCCCGTAAAATGTAGTCGTGGAAAAGAGTTGCGTAACGGGTCGTAAAAGTAAAAACTTTTATTGGGCTTAAAAACATGTTATCTACAGGTCTTATAGGATTTTTGGAAATTTTGTCAAATTTTATAAGTGTGGTTTAATAAGGTAAAACAGCCCGTACTTTAGTCGAAGTACCGGCGAGAATGGGTAAAAATGGACAACATAAGTAATGAGAACAAATGGTATAGAATGAGTGATACTTGTTATTTTGTTTTTGGCGTGAGTTATACTTGTCCTAAGTGACTTGTATATATGTATTTTATACAGTACCGTAAGTATTTAAATGAGATTACTCATTACGCGTTATTTGTGATAGGTGTTGATTTAACCGGGCATCCGTTTCGTCGTCAGTGATCATCCCTCGAACTACCGACTACTTAAGATATAAGGTGTGAATTTATAGCCTCGCTTATACTTATTTCATATTGTTTTACCCGCGAGGGAAATGCATGCTAGTTTTTAAAAGGAACGTATATCATGAATGATTGTTAGACCCGAAAGTTGCCTTAGAAATTGTGTTGAGTACCAAAGTTGCAAAAGTCCCTAAAATCATGAACTATTAACTATTGTCCTGCCCTCGAGTAGGGGGAAATAGCCGCTTATGCAATTTGTAGTACTACGGGGTTAACGACCCAATGCTAGCCGAGAAGCTGTACTTATAGTAAGTTCTGCGGTAGATTATTTTGTATGAGAAATAAGGTATAATTGCAACTGATGCCTTTAGAAGGGGCACTGGTTTCATCTGAATCACTCCAGTATTATTTACGCGGGTGATTGAGTTAACGGATTAGTGTCATGAGCTTAAACACAATTGTCAGTATCCTGATTATAGTTTGTTTGATCGACAAGACTATAAATGATCACGAATGGTTTTTATTATATATACGTTCAAATGGATTGAAAAACCTATGAATTCCACTCAACGTTTTCGTTGACCAAATTTTTGGCATGTGTTTCAGGTAACCGCTGAGGTGTAGGATGGAGCATGCATGGGATGGATGTTGTGTGTACGGCTTGGAGTCCGCTTGTTTTTCCCTCCTTTTTCTACTTAAACATTTTAAGTTTAATGTTATGTTGTTGTAAAACTGAAGTTTTTGGGGTTGAGATTCATGGGGACCGAAAACGCTAAACTCTGTGCACTATTTGGGGTTGGAAAAACTGTGGACATGTATCATCTAACAATTTTAAATTTCAAGTTTTAAGTTGACGTCTTTTTAGCGTCGTTTGATATATCTTGTGTGCAATGAATATTGTGTAGCACCCATTGTTGTAGTTCCGCTGCGCATAACAATTGTGGGGGTGTTACATTTTGCGTTCCAATCAGTTACATTTCTATCAAAAGTTTGTTATAAGTCCGACCATTGATAGATCTTTTACTCTCGGTTACTGTTCATAGGTCGTTTCAGCTTATAAGTTTGTTCGTACAGTTTCTTAGGCTCATAGTTGTGATCATAAGTAGTACTAGTTGGTTAAAAATTTGAGTCAGTTTAAAGTTTGTTAGTAAATCAGTTAATGAGTAGACATTGTTATCTTGAGTTCAAGTTAGGATTAGAGTTAGCTTAAATAATCGTTTTCTGTTGAAACTCAGTTGAATTCAGTTTGTAGTTTGTAAATCAGTTTTAAAGTCATACTTTTGGTAATGAGAAATTTCCAGTTTTCAGTCAAATATTCTGATTACTTTCAATAACATGTTAAGAGGTAATATCTGTTCACAAGTTAGCTTAGCATTCGTTTGATTGAAGATCAGATTGATATAAATACTGGTTTGAGCTTAGCAGATATTAGACGCATTTAAATCTGTTCATTAAGTATAAGTGTTAGCGATTCCAAAGGATTAGCAAGTTTTGACTCGTTTGGTTATCAGTTTTGCAGGTTTTCTGATTTGCAGGTTCAGAATCGAAAAGTCCATTTTTGTTTTTCTTTGCTTTGTTTTTAGTTTTGCATGTTTTTGTTTGATGTAGTTCAGAAGTTACTGTTCATCAGATCAGGCGAAAGAAGGCGTTTGAGTTGTTTGTGTTAAGCCGGCTCAGCGCCGCGCTTCGACGTCAACGGACAGGCCTGGAAGAAAATGGTTAAGCTCCACTTATATTCCTGTGATTTTTAGTATAAACTAATATAGATATAGTGTAGTTTAATGGTACTTTCAAATTGTTTGAATTACTTTGTTAAATGGAACTTGTTCTCTGTTTGAGTTTTATGCTTTGATACATCATATTCAGCTTTTCTTACTGATTTTGCATTATCTAGTGTAAGTAGGATTAATTCGTATTAACTGGCGTTTGGGACTGTGTTACTGTAAGAGGTCTTTGCCATTTGCAGTTAGAGATTAAGCTGATTTGTTTTTGAGATGCTAGAATCCAATAGTACTGGTTGAACTTAGTAGTCAGTTAACTTTAGTATAAAAAAGCCATGGTATAAACTAGACAGCAGATTAATTCAGCAAATTGTTGGTTTCTTATTTCCTAAATTTTGATTGTTAGTGTGTTAAAGTTTGATTTAGTCAAAGGAGATCACTCAGTTAACATTTAAGTTGTAGAAAGATTTTTTTCATATAGACCTTTAGATAAATTGTTAGTAATATTTGTTAAAAAAAAGAATAAAAAATGTGAACAGATTACAATGTCATACGAGTAGAAAGCTGATTGTTTTTTTAATCTTGTTCAATTCAAGTTTGATGGTTGTACATGTTTGGCCCTCTAGGTTTGTTATAGTTGTTACTTACTGTTAGCTTTAGTAATTTTTCTATTAATTCTATTAAAGGGCCATTAATGCTTGTTGGGTTGTTTCACTGGTTAACATTGATTTGCATTTTAACTTGTTACGTTAACATTTGATCCATTTCAAGTTGCAATATTAGTGTAGAATAATTTTAGAGTTTATATTAGTATAAAAGTAGTATAGCCATACTATATTAGTATAAATTCTCGATTTACGTGCCTAGTAGTTTAAATTTGTATTTTCCATTTTTATATTTTGTGCAATTAAATGTTTTACATGCAACGTGTTTTAGTATAGTACGTATATGTAGTATATACATTATTTTTTACCTTTTTACTTGCTATTTGCCAATTAGACATAGAATCCAATCAAGCCTATTATTCACCAAAAACAATTAAGTCAAGCTTAAAATTGTTATATCAATTCGGTTAGATACCGAGAAAAACGAACTTAAAAAGACAAATATTATGGTGCTTCTTCTTTCTTTCTTTCTTCACGTCTTCTCGACTCGATTTAATTCTGTCTTTTCTCGACGTCGTCTCGGGATTTGAACTTGTCTTGATAATTTTCTTCTTTAATTTAGACTTGAGTTCTTCGACTTCATTAAACTTCCGTCTTTAGACTTTTTCTTCGATAAATCTTCAGAATAGGCCTTGGACTTCCGTCTTTTATGCATTCTTGATCTTTTGACTTCGTCTTTTCCCGTTTTCTTCGATAAAAGCCCGTGAAAGCCCGTGTTTTCTTCCTTTTTCATCTTTTGGTCCTAAAACACAATAAAAACACAAACCACACATAATTCCTACTTTTACGACATAAAATACACGTTTTGGTCTTGCTATTATTGGAAATAAGTGGTAAAATGATAAGTGTTTTCACACTTATTAACCCTCAACTTGCTTAGCCATTTGTTTTTAATCGACCTTTTACCGACGCGTCTCAGCAGTTTTGATGTTATTGTTGGTATGGATTGGTTAACATCTCATCGTGTTGTCATTGTTTGTTTTAAATGAATCGTGTGTATTCCTCTTTTTTCGGGTAAAACATTAGAACTTCACGGTGAGAAGCCGGATGACAATCCGAATTATACTCTTTGTATCAAGGCTGATGAGAAAAAGCTTGATGACATTCGTATCGTATGTGAATTTCCTTGAGTATTCCCAGATGACTTGTTAGGATTACCTCCTGTACATGAAGTTGAATTCCGCATCGACCTTATTCCGGGAGCACTACCTGTTGCCAAGTCGCCTTATCGCTTAGCCCCGTCTGAAATGAAAGAATTATCAAATCAGCTTAAGGAATTACAAGAGAAAGGTTTCATTAGACCAAGTCATTCGCCTTGGGGAGCTCCTGTAAAACCCGCATATAAATGCCATGAACAGTACACTAAATAAACATACGAACCAATTAAAACATTCCATTTTTGTGATGTACACGTGTCACGAACATTTAATTCAGAAACTACGTACATGTTTGTGCACGATAATTATTAAGTACATGATAATACACGATAATTATTAAGTATAATAATTATAATCACGAACATATGATCACGAACATGTAAAACACGATAATTGTTACGTATAAGTATTATAACACGAATATTTAAAACACGAACTACACGAAAACATTTGAAACAAGAATATACGCGTATAATAATTAAACACGAACAAAGCCCGGGAGACCCCTGTGGGCCCTTGGTGTCCGCGACAACCAAAAGAAAGGGGGCCCAGCCCAACTTTAATTAATAATAATGGTGACTTTATAGCCGCGACATCAAACCAAGAACAAGAGGCATTCGTTTTTTTATTTTGATCTTGGTTATTGGTTCGTGTTTGTGTTCTCTTTTAATCACGTATTGGGGTAAAACATTAAACCTTGATCTTTAATTTTATTTATTTAATTTTTTTAATGTTAGATCTTTAAAAACAATTAAATAAACATGTTATGATTTAGATTAAAACATGAAAAGGGTGTGTTTTGGTTTGTGGTTTGGTTCGGCAGCCAACCGAGAGCCTCAAGCTCTCGGTGTCCCTTGTTTAGTGACAACCGAGGCCCCTAAGGGGCTCGGTGTGGGTCTCGGCGCAGCAGCAGGCACCACCGACTTAAGCCGGTGGTTATTTTGGTTCGAGCAGGGGGAAACAGCGAGCAAGCAGGGGGAACCACCGGCCCACTGCTGGTGGGAACTCTGTTTGGTCAGTGGGTACACGTAGCCAAGCAGGGGGGAACCACCGGCTACAGCCGGTGGGGTTTTTGTTCGAGCAGTGAGCCACGACAGCACCACTAGCCACCGGCTGGGGGTGTTTGGCTCGGCTTATTTTTGTCACGGGTTTGGGCTCGGGATTTATTTACAAGTTATATGTCTTTTTACAAGAATAATTAAATTAATAAAACATGATTAATAATTAATTTAATTTAATTATGGACTTAGGTTATATTATTTCTATAATTAATACATGTTTTAGCCTAAGTATTTTGTCATTTATTTAGACTATAGTTATTAATTAATTATTAAAAACATGGACTTATAATTAATTAATAAAACATGACTTGGGTTATAATTATTAAATATAATAATTCATGATTAACCTAAGTATATTATTTAGACTAATTTAATTAAATCATGCTTTGCTTAATTAAATTTGTATAACCTATAGTTTATTAATTAACCATGATATATTATTAATTAATAAAGCATAAACTATTATTATTAATTAATAATCAGTTATAACCTAAAGTATTTAATTAATAAACTTTACTATTAATTACATGACTTATGACTTTTAACTAGTAAGCACTAGCTTATATTATTAGCTTATTAATCCAACTTATTTCTAAATATGAAAACTTTCTATTTTAGGAAACTTACTATTTTGGAAACTTTCTATTTTAAGAAACTGATCTATTTTTGGAAACTTTCTATTTTTGGAAATTTTCTATTTTTGGAAACTTTCTATTTTTGGGAACTTGCTTTTTTTAAAAAGTTACTTATTATTACACAACAAGTATAATAATACAAGAATACAAGATAATACCTAATCAGAATACATAAAATATATGAATAATACAGTATATCATTTAAAACAGTAAAATAAGACAAGAACATATAAAACAAGCTAACAACATGCTATAACCAGTAACGTACTCAGTAATCAGACAACTTATACATGTCATTTATTTATGTATCATTAGTGAGGTCGGAGTAGGACTATTCATCCTTTCATCTTTCCTCGTTCACTAGACACAAGGTACAGATTTTCCGTCCTTCAGTATGGTCAATCTTTCCTTATTTGGATTCCCCGTTTGCAGCCAACTTTTTTCCCAAGTATATGTTTTATATGTTTTGATTACTTATGTTTAGTTTTTAAATGCCTAAGCCATATACATGCATTACCAGTGTCACCTAGTTATGGAGGTACCATAACCATAACACTGGAGGCACCAGTGTTATGACTTCCCCACGGCAGAGTGATTGCTCGTGGCGTCCCTTTACAGTTTTGGCCTTATATTTATATTATCATGTGGGGCGTATGGGTGCATCCTAGTTACATGTTTTATAGGATTTACATGGTGAATGTGGTGTGTGCCTTGCACCCTTCACAAGGAGTTGATCCCTCCTACCTATACTAATTAATTAAAGGCAACCCCTCTAATTGCATGATGAGGTCTCCCCCTCCAAGTATTCATGCACGGTGGAACCTTATGACCTATGTTGGGTATTGGCTAATTAATAGAGTTTTCATATAAAAACATAAGTCTTTTCAAACTATAAAACTAGTTTTATGAACATGTTCCAGGTTAACTAGGACTTATGAATTTCCGCTGCTATTAGTCTTTTATGCTTATGTCATTTCATGCTATACTTGTATATCCGTTCACTGGGCGTTATGCTCAGCCATTTTCCTTTCACGTTTCCAAACAATAGGTACTCAAGGATGCTCGTAGACTTTGAGAGTATGTGCATACGGATGGAAGCTATCTAGCCTTCATTACTTTAAGCATTTCCATACATTACTTTACATTATTTCTTTGGACATTATTTAGTCCTTTTCCATTTTAGTACTTATATTCATGTGTGTGAGCTTATACTTGGATTACCGATGTTTGTTTTCGGGATTCCCATTCATGGTCATTTAATGTTTTTCGACATTTACCTTGCATGCTTTGATGACACGTCATAGTTACCTGTGATATTCCATTTACTAAAATGGGGTTTTACAATTATGGTATCAGAGCCAAGGTTTCGACCTGTAGGCTCTAAAACATGACCTGTGATTAGTGGGTAATCACCATGGTCTTCCTAGAACTGACAGTTTGTTTTCATGCATTTGTTTCATGTATCATGTCGTAGGAATTTTGACTAAGTAATGGTTAGTATAGGACTGGCCATATTTAGTCGCATGTGCTTTTAATCGAATCATTTTGTTTTGATGAACCGACCAATAGGCGTTCATCCTCGTCATATCCTTTTGTTTAGGTGAACCGACCCATAGGCGTTCACCCAAACCCATGTCCTTTTGTTGATCATGCATTCATACACTATTTTCATGCATAAATTTTTTTCATGTTTATATGCATAATTTTTTTTCATGTTTATAATATGTTAATCAGATTAATCATTGCATTTTGTTTTATATTGTCAGATGATTCTCACACGAGAACAAAAACAACTCAATGCAGCAGTCCAAGCTGCTATGCAAGCCATGCTTCCTCAACTGATGAATGAAATTCGGGATGAGGTGCAAGTTGCCAACAATCAGCACCAGCACCAGAATCCTCCTCCTCCACCTCCAGCTACCCTTATCACATGGCTGAAGCGATTCAATAAGCAGCGTCCGAAATCTTTCGAGTAGACTGACATCCTTGCTGAGGTTGAGAGCTGGATAGCTCATATTGAGAAGATCTTTGACGCAATGGGATGCGACCCTGTCTTTAAGGCAAGGTTAGCTTGTTACAAGTTTGAAGGGAACATGCTTGCATGGTGGAAGGCACTCAAGCTGTCGAATGGAGGCGACGACTGGGTGACTGTATCGACTTGGGCAGAGTTTAAGGAGTTGGTTATGAGGAAGTTCTTCCCGAAAGCTGAGCAGGATAAGCTCAAGAGGGAGTATCATGGAATTAGGCAGAGATCTGGGGAAAACAACCATGAGTTCATGCAGAGGTTTCTTCGACTGGCTAGATTCCTTGGTGCAGCAGTCGGGACTGAAGAGGAGCAAGCATATCACTTTCCCTGGGATCTTCGCTCATCTGTCGCCAATACTGTAGCACAAGTAGCAGATGCAGCCCGCAAATTGGAGATGCTACAGGAGAGGGATGAGTTTAGAGAGGCATAAAGACCCGACAAGAGGTATATTTCGTCATCAGCGGTGATCATTTCATTTCGTTTAGTACTATCCAATTATTTATCTTTCTCTATAAAATTGCATCTTTCAGGCAGAAGACTAGGGACCGGTCCAAACCGGCCACTCAGAAGAAGAGTCAGCACAAGGGTAACGGTCAGAACCAGGACCGTTCTGCTTTGGATAGGTGTGGCGGTAATGACAATTACCGTAACAACGCCAACAACTCCAACAGCAGCAGGTCCCTAAACTTACTCATTTCTATGTTATATACTTTATGATTCATAATTCTAACACTTCGGCATCTACTACCAGGAATAATGGCAACGAACGGGAGCAGGACCGCAGAGGTTCACAGCCCAACTGTGCAGCTACATCTGGTACTACGTCTTACCATTTTCTGCATTGTCTTGTTTGTAGCCATTAATCATGTCTCACGTATACTTTTCTGAACAGGCTCCTAGCCAGCTAGGGCACCTGTTGGAGGGTATACTCACCCTCTTTGCACTACGTGCAACCGTAGACATCCAGGGCCGTGTCGCCGTGATAGTGATGCTTTCTTCAAGTGTGGCCAGCCAGACCATCGCATGAAGGACTCCCGTAAGGGTGAGATCGAGGGCACATCTGGTCATGTCGACTCCAAGCCACCTCCTACTAATGAACGGGTGTACACGACCTCGCGTGATCAGGCCAACAAGTCAATAGGTACCATAACTGGAATCTTGTATATGTTTGGTCAAGCTGCATGCGTCTTATTTGACACAGGTGTACTCATTCGGTCATATCTACTGTTTATGCCAAGAGTGTTAGGATATCCCCTATGCCATTAGAAAATGTATTAAACATTTACACGCCCTTAAGAGACTCTATACGCATCACACATGGGTACAAGGGTCTTCCCCTTGAGTTTGACGACAAAATTCATCCAGTTGACGCACTTCCATTGAACATGTGTGATTTTGACATGATATTAGGCACGGACTGGCTATCCAAACACCACGCCACCATAGACTGCCATTCATATCGGGTCATCTTTGGTGATGTAAACGCACCAGAGTACATCTACAATGATTTTATACCCGAAAGGTTTGTACAAATAATTTTAACCTTACAAGCACGTGCATTACTGTCACATGGTTGCGAGGGCTACTTAGCTATTGTTCATGATATGGAGTGTTGGATCTACTAGATGTAGATCTTGCAGCCTGTCAGGAACGGTGAACGACTTCTGTAATCACAAGTCAATTCACAGAGAGACTCTATACACAATATAAATGCAGAATACAAATATAATAAAGAAGAACATAATAACTATAAAGACTTGATCCTTTCTAAGGATTTCTAATATTGATAATCACTAGAACTACGTTTTATGAAGTTGTGTATAACCCTTCTGCCTAAGGTTCCTTTTATACTACAAGGAAACCCTAATACAGCATTAAACAAAACGTGTAAAACTGATATGCATATCCTTTCCTAACATATCTCATGCATATCCTAACAGAATAATAAATAAATAATAAAGTTTGACTTTGACTAGGACCAGGAGCACGACTTGCTCCTACCACTACTAGGACCAGGAGGAACTACATACCTCCTAGTCTACCTATTACATTTAACTATTCCAATGGTCCTAACAATCCTCCCCTAAACTTAAATTTGACCTGTTGAGTTCAAGTTTCCTGGAAAACGTGCAATAAAGCTCGAGGATTGGATCAGCAAAAGTAATAGCGCATCAGCAAGATAAGAAACAGAAAAACCGCCGCAACATGAAACACTAGAAGCTTCTTCAAAGCTTGGAACAATTCAGCATCGTGTTGAATCTTTTCAGCAACATGAGCAGATTTGATGAGCCTTTACAAAGTAGCTGCTCGCTCTTGGGCTAGCCAGTCTTTATGGTGGAATAAGCATCACCCTGGGAGACCAGAACCCAGCCCAACTCTTAGAACGTGAATCAATGGTGAGTGGGGGTACCCTGATGATTTTAGGCAAACCATCACAGCCGTCAACGGATTTGATATGTCTTTACCAGAAGTCGTACCCCTCTGGACTCGCCAACTCTCAGCAATGAAGCATCGGTGAGTTAAAAACCCTATAGCTTTAAGCAAGCTATTACAGCTATCAACGGATTTGATAAAATCTTTACCAAGAGCCGTACCCCCTTGGATTAGCCACTTTTCAGTCTAGGACCATGGCAAGTGAAAACCATCCAGTTTTAGGTAACCTGGCAACCATCAACGGATTTGAGAATCGCACCAGGAGCCGTACCCTCAAGGTGAATCAACTCTTTCTTGTCGATTAGACATGGTGAGTTGAGGACCATTTGTTGTGAGGACCAAGTCCAACACCAGATGAAACCAGTAACCAGCACAAGGACAATTCAGCAACCAGAACCCAAAGTTTATCAGCAAATGGTATGATATTCACAAGTATAAAATCCTTGATGTGGTTAAAGTATAAGCAGATATTATATAAAAAGTATATTTTTTTATTGTTTTTTTTTAACTATAATGAATGAAATTCACCAATCACTTTACATATTGGTGAAAAGAATGATAATATGAACAAATGATCAAAAGTACAAAACAGAAACACTCACAAACCTACCAAATCAGAGACCAGAAGCAGCCTTCTTATCTGCTTTCAAACGAGCCTGGATCCCTTCCACCAACGCAGTTGCCATAGTAGATTCATTCCCGGAGGGAGCATTTGAAATCTGCAAGTGACTAGCCAACATAGCCTCCATTGAAGCAATCGTCAACGGATAATCCACATCTGTGAGCATGAAGACCATATGACCAGATTCCAACTCCAACATATGCACACCACATCCCGCATATAACTTCCATCGCTGAATAACCCATTGCATCTGATCCTTCCAGACACCAGAAACAGGAGCATGAGGAGGTGCATCAAGCATCATCTTAAGATCAGCCCATACTCGCAGACCAGGCCAGGAAGACACAACCATTGGATCAACAGGCATGCCGGTATCCACAAACCCATATAAAGCAATAAGAACCTTACGATCAGCCCAAGACAAAATACCCTGCAGACCCGAAGCAAACCTAACAGACCCATCACTAAGTGTAATTCTATGAGAAACCGTACCAGGAAGAGTCGTGGAATGCGCAACCGTCCAACCAGTAATATAACCATTACCCAAAGGCAAATCAGAGTCACTGTCAGAAGCTGCATCAATTAGATTTTCAGGATCACGCTTCTCATAGGGGACCGTCTTGCCACGTCTAACACGTCGAGCTGATTTCTGGCGAAGCGAACGACGAGGTGTGGGATCACTAGGTGAGGGTTCAACCTTTACCTTTACCTGAGCAGCAGCAGTAGGAGCAGCAGAAGTAGACTCATGAGTTTGCCCACCCAAGGGATCAACAGGAGCTGCACTAGAAGAAGGAATAGGTTGAGAACCAGGAACTGGTGGTGATGGCGATGCCATATTAGGTGTAGGAGTAATGGTGGTTGTGGTAGCAAAGGTGGTGGTGGTGGTAGCAGTACCCGAAGAAGAAACCAGAGGAGCAACCAAAGGAGTAGTGGTGGTACCAACTGAAGTAGCAACAAAAACCGATGGAATAGCAGAAGGAGAAGGAACACTGGAGGAAGGAATAGAAACCTTGCATTAATATCACCATCGTCAGGCTTTGAACGAAGTTGATTCAATTGGCTCAATATCTTCTGAAACCTGCCATACCCTTGATGTAAACCTTCAGTTTCTGAGATTTTGAATTATGTGAATTCATCTCTCAGCATGGATCTTCGCATTTTCTTTGACTCCTCATTCCTACCAAACCTTGCTTTTATACCATTCCAGATCTCTCTGGCATCATCCAAATGGTAGAAGTCACCCATGTGATCATCAGGAAGAGATTGAAGCAAAATCGTTTTTGCTTTGACCTCCTTCTGAATAGCTATGATTTCTTCATGAGATTTAGGGTCAAGAAGAGTAATATTACCATTCTTGTCTCTTCCAGTTAGCTTCCTGCTGTTCACATTAAGAATAATCTTCCAAAGGTCTCGATCAGTATTGGTGATCCACCATTCCATCTTCATTGCCCAACTATCATATTCATCCTTTTTCAGAAGAGGGAATTTACCATTCGTGTTGGAAACCGTAGCAACGATCTGCTGAGGTTGCACAATTTTAGGAGTGCTGTCTTCTCCTGTTTGAGTAGAAGTTGAGGCAGACATGATAAAACAAAAATGTCAGTAATAAGAAAACTTGATTCTTCTTGTATAGAGACCCTCCCAGGCTCTGATACCACTTGTTGGATCTACTAGATGTAGATCTTGCAGCCTGTCAGGAACGGTGAACGACTTCTGTAATCACAAGTCAATTCACAGAGAGACTCTATACACAATATAAATGCAGAATACAAATATAATAAAGAAGAACAGAATAACTATAAAGACTTTATCCTTTCTAAGGATTTCTAATATTGATAATCACTAGAACTACGTTTTATGAAGGTGTGTATAACCCTTCTGCCTAAGGTTCCTTTTATACTACAAGGAAACCCTAATACAGCATTGAACAAAACGTGTAAAATTGATATGCATATCCTTTCCTAACATATCTCATGCATATCCTAACAGAATAATAAATAAATAATAAAGTTTGACTTTGACTAGGACCAGGAGCACGACTTGCTCCTACCACTACTAGGACCAGGAGGAACTACATACCTCCTAGTCTACCTATTACATTTAACTATTCCAATGGTCCTAACATGGAGGTTGAATCTCCATCTATCCAGAATCAGCCGATCGTGTCAGAATTTACCGATGTGTTTCTTGAAGAACTTCCGAGCATACCACCTGCTCGTGAGGTAGAGTTTAATATTGAGCTCATTCCAGGAGCTGAGCCAATTTCCAAGGCTCCTTACCGCATGGCTCCCATCGAGCTTAAGGAGTTAAAGGAACAACTACAAGAACTTTTGGAACAAGGTTTCATCCGCCCTAGTACATCTCCATGGGGTGCACCGGTTCTATTCATGAAGAAGAAGGACGGTAGTATGCGTCTTTGCATTGATTATCGTGACTTTAATAAGATCACCATCAGGAATCGATATCCTTTGCCACGTATTGATGATTTGTTTGACCAACTCCAAGGGGCCAAACATTTCTTCAAGATCGATCTGAGGTTGATCTATCATCAGTTACGGGTGAAAGAGCAAGACATCTCCATTTGGACACTACGAATTTGTAGTCATGCCATTTGGCCTTACCAATGCTACAGTAGTTTTCATAGACTTGATGAACCGTATCTTCCATGAGTTTCTGGACAAGTCGTCATTGTTTTCATTGATGATATTTTAATTTTCTCTAGATCAAAGGAGGAACACGAAGACCATCTTCGTACAGTATTACAGATACTTCGCCAGAAGCAGCTGTATGCCAAGTTCTCCAAATGCGAATTCTGGTTGAGTAAAGTGGCATTCCTATGCCACATAGTATCCGCAGAAGGAATAACCATGGATCTTGTGAAGGTTGAGGCTATTACCAAGTGGCCAAGACTGACGTCAGCAACTGAAGTTCGCAGCTTTCTAGGCTTAGCTGGTTACTATCGTAGTTTCGTAGAGAACCTTTCCCGATTAGCACTGCCATTGACCAAACTGATTCGAAAAGGGGAGAAATTCATCTGGACTGAAAAAATAGAGAAGAGCTTTGAAGACCTAAAGTAGAGGTTGGTATCTGCACCGATTCTTACTCTCCCATCTAGTATAGGTGGATTTCAGATCTATAGTGATGCTTCAGGGAAGGTACTTGGTTGTGTTCTCATGCAACATGCGAAAGTGATTGCTTACGCATCACAGTGGTTTAAGCCTTATGAGGAGAACTACCCTACGCATGATTTGGAACTTATAGCAGTAGTGTTTGCACTGAAGATACAGAGGCACTACTTGTATGGCGAATCATGTGATATCTTCACAGATTATAAGAGCCTAAAATACATCTTCACTCAGCGTGAACTTAACATGAGGCAGAGAAGGTGGTTAGAGCTGTTGAAGGATTATGACATTAATCTGCAGTATCATCCCGACAAGGCGAATGTAGTGGCAGATGCTCTTAGTAGAAAGTCTGGTATGATTAACGGCATTAAGATATAGGAAGAGATTATACGAGACTTGGAGCGACTAGATATTGAGATCATGGTACGTGGACAGCATGGCTACTGGGCTAATTTTAGAGCTGAGCCTGACTTACTTACTAGGATCAAGGAAGCTCAAAAGGATGATGGTGAAATCTGGGCAATTATTCAGAACTTAGAGCAGCAAACGGAGTTTCAGTTAGATGACGATGACATCTTATGGCAGGGCACTCGACTTTGTGTTCCTGATGATCTTACACTCAGGGAGGCGTTATTGGCTAAAGCTCATAGCTCCCCATTTTCCATTCATCCTGTTTCAACCAAGATGTACCATGAAATCAAATAGTTTTTCTGGTGGAGTGGTATGAAACAGGATGTTGCTACCTATGTCTCCAAATGTCTTACCTGCCAGCATGTTAAGATCAAGCATCAATGATCTAGTGGTCTACTACAACCATTAGACATTCTAGAGTGGAAGTGGGACAAGATCACCATGGATTTTGTCATCGGACTTCCGCAGACAAAGAGTAAGCATGATGCAATTTGGATCATCGTTGACCGACTTACCAAATCGGCTCATTTCTTACCAATCCAGATGGATGATCCAGTTAGCAAATTGGCTGACACCTATAAGAAGGATATCATGAGACTTCATGGTGCTCCATCCAGTATCATCTCGGACAGAGATCCTCGATTTACTTTGCGATTTTGGAGGAGTCTGCAGAAAGCTTGGGGGTACCAGACTTAAGCTTAACACGACTTTTCATCCTCAAACAGACGGACAATCGGAGTGAACCATTCAAACATTAGAGGACATGCTTCGAGCGTGTGCTTTAGAATGGACAAGATGTTGGGACGACTACATTTGCTTGGTAGAATTTGCATACGACAACAGTTGGCACGCCAGCATCAAGTGTGCACCGTTTGAGATGTTGTATGGCAGGAAGTGTCGCGCCCCAATCTGTTGGGATCAGGTTGGTGAGCGAACACTTGAAGGTCCGGAGATGATAGAGTGACCAACGAGAAAGTCGCTATAGCTAGGGCGAAACTACAAGAAACTCGTGCACGTCAAAAGAGTTATGCCGACAAGCATCATAGGGATTTGCATTTCAACGTGGGAGATCATGTTTCTCTTAAGGTGTCACCGACACGTGGTGTTAGACGTTTTGGAATCAAAGGAAAACTCAATCCTCGATTGATCAGACCGTTTGATATCATCGAGCGAGTCGGTGAAGTATCGTATTGTTTAGCATTACCTCTGCATCTTTCTCACGTTCATGACGTTTTGCATGTGTCCTTACTCAGAGGATACAAGTATCATCCCCTTCACATGGTTCAGTATCCCCTTGAACAGATTCGTGAAGATCATACCTTCATTGAGGAACCCGAACAAGTTCTAGATCGTCAAGAGCGAGTCATGAGGAAGAAGATGATTCCATTCGTCAAAATCCTTTGGAGGGACCATACCAAGCGGGAAGCCACTTGGGAGACAGAGGAGTCTATCCGGACTTCTTACCCTCGTTTCAAGTTTTGAATCGGGTATGTTCCTCTTTCAGTTTACGTTATCTATAATTCGGGGACGGATTATTCTTTTTCGTGGGGGAAGAGCTGTAAAACCCTCATATAAATGCCATGAATAGCACACTACGTAAACATACTAACCAATTAAAACTTTCCATTTATGTCATGTACACGTGTCACGAACATTTAATTCAGAAACTACGTACATGTTAGTGCACGATAATTATTAAGTACGTGATAATACACTATAATTATTAAGTATAATAATTGTAATCACGAACATATGATCAAGAACATGTAAAACACGATAATTATTACGTATAAGTATTATAACACGAATATTTAAAACACAAACTACACGAACGTTCGAAACAAGAATACACGCGTATAATAATTAAACATGCCCGGGAGACCCTTGTGGGCCCTTGGTATCCGCGGCAACCAAAAGAAGGGAGCTCAACCCAACTTTGATTTTAAGTAAAAGGTAAAAAGAAAACACAGAGTTTTCATAACATAAATTTTTACAGAAAAATTAAAACCCTAGCTTCCTTAGTGACTCCATAGCCGCGACATTAAACAAAGAATAAGAGGCATTCGTTTTTTATTTTGATCTTGGTTATTGGTTCGTGTTCGTGTTCTCTTTTAATCACGTATTGGGGTAAAACATTAAACCTTGATATTTAATTCTTTTATTTAATTATGTTTTATGTTAGATCTTTAAAAACAATTAAAAAACTTGTTATGATTCAGATTAAAACATGAAAAGGGTGTGTTTTGGTTTGTGGTTTGTTTCGGCAGCCAACCAAGAGCCTCAAGCTCTCGGTGTCCCTTGTTTAGCCACAGCCGAGACCCCTAAGGGGCTCGGTGCGGGTCTCTTCGTAGCAGCAGGCATCACCGGCTTAATCCGGGGGATGTTTTGGTTCGAGCAGGGGGAAACAGCGAGCGAGCAGGGGGAACCACCGGCCCACTGCTGGTGGGAACTCTGTTCGGTCAGTGGGTACACGCAGCCAAGCCGGGGGGAACCATCGGCTACAACCGGTAGGGTTTTTGTTCGAGCAGTGGCACCGGCAGCGCCGACGTGAGCCACATCAGCACCACCAGCCGCCGACTGGGGGTGTTTGGCTTGGCTTACTTTTGTAACGGGTCGGGATCGGGATTTATTTACAAGTTATATGTTTTCTTACAAGAATAATTAAATTAATTAAACATGATTAATAATTAATTTAATTTAAATATGGACTTAGTTTGTATTATTTTTATAAATAATACGTGATTTAGTCTAAGTATTTTGTCATTTATTTAGACTATAGTTATTAATTAATTATCAAAAACATGGACATATAATTAATTAATAAAACATGACTTAGGTTATAATTATTAAATATAATAATTCATGATTAACCTAAGTATTTTATTTAGACTAATTTAATTAAATCATGCTTTACTTAATCAAATTTGTATAACCTATAGTTTATTAATTAACCATGATATATTATTAATTAATAAAACATGAACTATTATTATCAATTAATAATCAGTTATAACCTAAAGTATTTAATTAATAAACTTTACTATTAATTACATGACTTATGACTTTTAACCAGTAAGCACTAGCTTATATTATTAGCTTATTAATCCATCTTATTTCTAAATATGGAAACTTTCTATTTCAGGAAACTTACTATTTTTGGAAACTTTCTATTTTTAGAAACTGATCTATTTTTAGAAACTTCCTATTTTTGAAAACTTTCTATTTTTGGAAACTTTCTATTTTTGGAAACCTGCTATTTTTTAGAAAGTTACTTATTATTACACAACAAGTATAATAATACAAGAATACAAGATAATACCTAATCAGAATACATGAAATACATGAATAATACAATATATCATTTAAAACAGTAAAATAAGACAAGAACATATAAAACAAGCTAAGAACATGCTATAACCAGTAACGTACTCAGTAATAAGACAACTTATACATGTCCCTTATTTATGTAGCATTAGTGAGGTCGGAGTAGGACTATTCATCCTTTCATCTTTCCTCGTTCACTGGACACAAGGTACGTATTTTCCGTCGTTCAGTATGGACAATCTTTCCTTATTAAGATTCCCAGTTCGCAGCCAACTGTTTTCCCAAGTATATGTTTTATATATTTTGATTACTTATGTTTAGTTTTCAAATGCCTAAGCCTTATACATGCATGACCAGTGTCACCTAGTTATGAAGGTACCATAACCATAACATTGGAGGCACCCGTGTTATGACTTCCCCACGGCGGAGTGATTGCTCGTAGCGTCCCTTTACAGTTTTGGTCTTATATTTATATTATCATGTGGGGCGCATGGGTGCATCCTAGTTACATGTTTTACAGGATTTACATGGTGAATGTGGTGTGTGCCTTGCACCCTTCACAAGGAGTTGATCCCTCCTACCCAAACTAATTAATTAGAGGCAACCCCTCTAATTTCATGATGAGGTCTCCCCTCCAAGTATTCATACACGGTGGAACCTCATAACCTATATGGGTTATTGGCTTATTAATACAGTATTCATATAAAAACATAAGTCTTATCAAACTATAAAACCAGTTTTATAAACTTTTTTTTCCAAGTTAACTAGGACATATACATTTCTGCTGCTATTAGTCTTTTATGCTTTTGTCATTTCATGCTATACTTGTATACCCGTTCACTGAGCGTTATGCTCAGCCGTTTTCCTTTCATGTTCCCAAACTGCAGGTACTCAAGGACGCTCATAGACTTTGAGAGTATGCGCATACGGATGGAAGCTATCTAGCCTTCATTACTTTATGCATTTCCATACATTACGTTACATTATTTCTTTGGACATTATTTAGTCCTTTTCCATTTTAGTACTTATATTCATGTGTGTGAGCTTATACTTGGATTACCGATGTTTGTTTCTGGTATTTCCATTCGTGGTCATTTAATGTTTTTGGACATTTACCTTGCATGATTTGATGACACGCCATAATTACCTGTGATATTCCATTTACCAAAATGGGGTGTTACAGCTCCTGTGCTCTTTGTTAAGAAAAAATATGGTGTAATGAGAATGTGTATTGACTACAGGGAATTGAATAAGCTGACAATCAAGAATCGTTACCCTCTCCCTCGTATAGACGACTTATTTGACCAATTGCAAGGTGCTTGCTGGTTCTCCAAGATAGATATGCGTTCAGGTTATCATCAGTTAAGAGTGCATGAAAGTGACATCTTCAAAACCGCTTTTACAACCAGTTATGGGCACTTTGAATTTACTGTTATGCCATTCGGTCTTACCAGTGCTCTTGTCATTTTTATGGATCTAATGAAACGTGCTTGCAAACCCTACCTTGATAAGTTTGTCATAGTCTTTATTGACGACATCCTCATTTACTCAAAATCCGAAAAAGATCATGAACAACATCTGAGAACAATTTTAAGTCTTCTAGAGAAAGAAAAGTTGTATGCCAAATTCTCTAAGTGTGAATTTTGGTTGAAAGAGGTCCAGTTTTTAGGACACGCGGTAAATCAGGATGGTATACACGTGGATCCTAGTAAATTTGAAGTAGTTAAGAATTAGAATTCTCCTAAATCGCCCACTGAGGTCCGTTCATTTCTCAAGTTAGCCGGATACTATCGCAAGTTTATCAAAAATTTCTCCAAGATTGCTAAGCCTTTAACCCTGCTTACACAAAATAACAAGGAGTACTTTTAGGGTGAAGATCAAGAGCAAGCATTTTGCTTATTAACGGAGAAATTGGGTAATGCCCCAGTGTTAGCACTTCCAGACGGACCGAATGATTTTATAGTCTATTGTGATGCATCCCATCAAGGTTTCGGGGGTGTCTTAATGCAGCGAGGAAAAGTGATTGCTTATGCCTCCAGGCAACTTAATATCCACGAACAAAACTACACTACTCAGGAATTGGTGTTAGGTGCAGTAGTATTTGCCTTAAATATATGGAGAAATTATCTTTATGGGACGAACAATGTGATATACACTGATCATAAGAGTCTCCAGTATATCTTTTACCAAAAGGACTTGAATATGCGTCAAAGGCGGTGGTTAGAACTCCTTAGTGACTACGAATGTGAAATTAAGTATCATACGGGAAAGGCTAATGTTGTGGCGGATGCCCTTCGAAAAGAAAGACTTAAACCTAGGAGAGTGCATGCTATGAGTATAACCATTCAATCTAGTCTCAAGTCTAAGATTTTAGAAGCACAGAAGGAAGCTACAAAGGACCTTAAGGCTCCAGCTGAATTGCCGCGAGAATTAGATGCTTAATTTGAAAGGAAAGAGGATGGAACAATTTACTTTGTCGGACGGATATGGATTCCATTAGTTGGAGGAATAAGAAAGGTAATAATAGAGAAGCTCATGCTTCAAGATATTCAATACACCCTGGTGTAGATAAGATGTACTACGATTTAAGGGATGTTTATTGGTGACCTGGTATGAAGAAAGACATAGTAGAGTACGTCAACAAGTGTCTGACTTGTTCAAAGGTTAAAGCAGTACATCAGAAACCTTCGGGTCTTTTACAACAACCAGAAGTCCCTGAATGGAAATGGGTAAGGATTATAATGGACTTAGTCACAAAGTTGCCCAGAAGTAGTGGTGGTTATGATGTAGTTTGGGTTATTGTTGATAGATTAACCAAATCTGCTCACTTTCTCCCTATTCGTGAGGATTATAAAACTGAAAAATTGGCTCGATTTACATCAATGAGATTGTTGCAAAACATGGAGTACCGGTGTCGATTATTTCTGATAGGGATGGTTGTTTTGCGTCTCATTTCTGGCAGGTACTTCAAAAGGCGTTGGGTACGTAAGTATTAATGAGTACAGTATATCACCCAGAGACAGATGGATAGAGTGAACGCACTATTCAAACTTTGGAAGACATGTTGTGGGCATGTGTTATGGATTTTGGAGGTAGTTGGGACACTCATATACCTTTGGTCGAATTCTCCTATAATAACAATTATCATAAAAGTGTCAAGTGTTTGCCATTCGAGGCTTTATACGGGCGTAAATGCAGATCACCAATGATATGGAAGGAAGTGGGTGAAAGTCAACTGATAGGGCCTGAATTAGTCCAAGAAACTACATAAAATATTGTACAGATTATGGAAAGACTGAAAACTGCTAGAAGTCTTCAAAAGAGTTACGCAAACAAAAGACGAAGACCTCTTGAGTTTCAAGTTGGAGACCGTGTGCTGCTACGAGTATATCCATGGAAGGGTATTGTGAGGTTCAGAAAGAGAGGAAAGCTTGCACCACATTTTGTAGGACTATTCGAGATCGTTGAGCGTGTTGCTTCGGTAGCTTATCGACTGAAGTTACCTCATGACCTAAGTTGTGTTCACAATGTATTCCACGTTTCTAACCTTAAGAAATGCTTATCCGAATCATATGTTCAAATACTGTTAGAAGAAATAAGGGTGGACGAGAAAATGTACTTCATTGAAGAACCAATAGAGATTGTGGATCGCCAAGTCAAGAAGCTGAAACGTAGTTGGATTTCTATTGTTAAGGTTTGTTGGGATTCACGTCAGGATGCTGAGTTTACCAGGGAGAGCGAAGACCAGTTCAAGGCTAAGTATCCCCATTTGTTCTCGTCTTCTTCTGTCTCTAGTTCAACTCTGAGGGACCAGAGTTCCTTTAGGGGGTCGATTGTGAGATCTCGTATTTTTCAGGTAATTATTTTACTTTTATATATTATCTTAATCATTGATAATATTTTATTCGGAATTATAAATTTTTTATTTTTTTATGCTTCCATATTTATTTAAATAAAAAAATTGATTTAAAAGCACCCGCGTGTGTTTTTACAAAGTTTACTTAAATCAACAGAACGAGGACCGAGGGATAAATATCTCGACTTTAAGAATGAAAATAAGGTTAATCTTTACTTGGTATTAAGTCTAGACCACTAACGGGCACATTGTTAAATTCTAGTATTTCACGTTTTATTGTCGATTGTTTCAATGTCCGATGTTTTCGATGTTTTCTTTTTAATGACGTGTTAAGTCGTGTCGGGAGACTATATTATCCTATTTATGAAGCATTATAACTTTTGAGAAGTATTTTTATGAAACCCGAGCCCTGTGGATATTTTCAAAACTGACTAATAGTCATTTCCCGCTGTTTAACTAACCATTTGCTTTTCAGTCCAAAGGATTGCAAATTTGGCAAAACAAGTCCTTACCTACCACTATATATAGAATCCACTATAAAAAAACACATAGTAACTATTTAATAAAAAATCAAACACCCCCTTTCCTATTTCTTTTTCTACCGTGAGCTAACAACACCCTAAAACACCATGGATTTTTGATTTTTAGTTTGTTTTAGCTAAATCTAATCCAAGACCCATTTTAGAAATCAAAAGGTGAATGTTTTGATATAAATTTTACACACATGCAACAAGTTTCAAATTTTCTTATGAATTAGGGTTGGTGAAATGTTTTAAAGATAATGCGTGTGATGATCTTCATATGATCATGTTGTTTTGATGATGAAAAGTTTGAAGTTTTGATTTTTGGTTTTGTTATAAGTAACATGCAAGTGATAGGATTGAAAATGGGTAAATATAGTAAAGAGAAAACAAAAAGGTTGTGAATTCCTAGTGAGAGAAAGACATATGTTTCTCTCTCTACTATCTATGAAATGGAAGACACACACACTCAAATGAGGTGCTAGGGGCCTTTTATACTACAAGTATAAAGTATAGAAGGCCTTCCTCATTTGAGTGTTCGAGACTAATTCCCGTTACATACATAACATTATACTAGAACTCTCAACACCATTATGTAGCATTTTCCACGAGCTTCGCAACGGTATATTATATGACCATCACTTTAAATACGGCTAACAATCTCCCCTTAAGGGGTGGTCATGTAATATGTGACTTCACTTCTTTGGTGTTGTTGACTTTGAAGCTCGTTATCTTGAGAGTTCTTTCATAGTTCCTTTCAAGACTTGTGATCTTGGACCTTTGATCTTTGCCTTGACTTGATCTTAAAACTTTGACATCTTGTGTTCTTGTGTCTTTCCCCATATACTCAAACTTTGATTTGATATGAAAGCTTGTTAACAATCTCCCTTGATCATCAGAGTAGCGGAAGTGTTTGTCTTTAGATGTTCTTGAGCTTTCTTCTTTTACATGAGCATGTGGTCTTGAAATACGACTCTTGAGGTTACGCCACCGTTTGCATTCCTCCGGTTTCCCGTTATACAGTACAAATATTGTACCTGTGATTAGGTAAGTTCAAAGAACTTCCTTGATAGGGTTTCCGGCTGTGGTAGCCATTCTTAATACTTGAATATATCGAAAGATACTTCAAAGTAAGGAGTGAATCATGCAGTTCCATTCTGCTGATTAAGTCGTCAATTCAATTTCCTGGAACAAGTTTGAATCAATTAAGAATCAAACCATTGTTGCTTTCCAGTTGACACAAGTTAGATTCATATGAAATCTCACAAGTCACCTACCGCAGTGCTGTTTGATGATGACACTGGAAGGATTTCTATTCGTCACTGTAAATACTGAGGAGTATTACTCTGAATGTTCTGGCAAGATCATAAAGATATTACGTCGAGACTTGGAACAAGTTTGAATCACAAAAGAATCAAACCACTGTTGCTTTCCAGTTAGCATATGTTCAATTCAAGTGAATCATACATATGACCTACCGCAGTGCTGTTTGATGTTAACACTGGAAGGATTTCTATTCATCACTGTGAATACTAATGAATATCACTCTGAATGTTCTGGAAATATCACAAGGATAGAGCGTAGGACTCTGTAAATTATCGCTTGTGTTCTAGTGATGAACAAAAATTGATATATGGAACAAGTGTCCTAATGAGATTTTATAATGAATCTCGTTGGCTCTAGACTCTATAAGTGCACGTTTATTTACTGAGCGGAGGCTGGAGCAGACTGCCAACTATTCAATATCTACTATCTCAGAGTGAGAAAGTTGATAGAAATGATTTGAACTCCGTGACAATAAAACAAACTTCTTTTGAGAGAAGCTTGAGTAGGCGGGGAAGGGTTGTGCATTGCATCACTGGGTCCATGATGCTTTGACTTCAGTATCAGAAATCATCAAAGTGATTCTGATAATAGATGTGTTGACCCGGTTTCTACCTAAGTTGTATGGAGGGCTTCTTTCTTTACACCCTTTATCCTTACATTTCTTTTTCATTCTTCAACCCCTTCAATGCTTACCAAGACGTCATAACTATCACCTTGTTGTGATTGTTCCAGTGCTAGCTTAAGTCATTAGTCGGCATTTTTCCCATACACTCAACTACTCCATCTTTCCTAAGGACATCTAAATTCTAATGGATTGTCCCTGGGAAGATCCCTCCGGTTCTAGTTGGATCATAGGACGAATACCTAACCACCTTTTGACACCAATATCGTCGTGAATTAATGTGTTGAAGGGTATATATATCGTAACCAGAAAAACCTGTTGAAAAAGCAATCAAGGTGTTGATGAAATCAATGTTTACACTTTGAAGGTTTTTTGTATCACCAAAACGCTCCCCCTACATATGTGCATCATAAAAGGAAAGGTTTTTGCACATATTAGGAAGAGAAAGCACTTATATCAAAGATCTTATCCAAGATAACACATTTTAATCACTATTCTCTCCCTCAAAATTTGCATGACATTGAAATTTTTGTGAAACTAGTGATGAAACTTGGGGAGAATAATGTTGCATGAAAGTTTGTACTCCCCCTCGAAATGAAAATTCTAATTAAAATTAGAGGAGTATATGAGCACACAGTTTTGAAATACTTTCAAAAATTATGCTCAAAAACCCGAGAAAACTTACTTTCCCGTTGTTAAGGAATAATGTACATAAATGAACATTTTACTTGTGTTCATGAGCTTAAAACTTTGAATGTTTTGATATAAGCCCATGACCGAGAAAATTAATTTCTCATTGTTGAGGATAAGTCAAAGACTTTCCTTTCTTTGGGGATCGGGTTATAGTCTGACATGTGACTATAAGCCATTATGAGAACATATTAGCCATTGTTGTTCTAGTGAGAGAAAGTTAGAGAGAGGTGAGAGGAAAAGTGTGTGTTTTATTTCAAGTGAAATGAAAACAAAGAAAATACACTAAACTTACACACCCCCATGGAGAGTCATGGGGGGTATTTATAGGCCTACCAAGACTAGACTATCTATACTTTACATATTAAGTCCCTGCGTATAGCAAAGAATGTATATCTAGTCCAACTCACGTGAAAGGCGCCAGCTTACCAAAAAGTAAGTCTAACAATCTACCTCCAAGATGGTGACTTACGTGAGTTGGTTACAATGATTCCTACTAGCAAAAATAAAGAAAAATGATAAACATGAATTCCAGCATTCCTTGAGACAGTCTTCAACGACCTTCATCTTCTTGAATACTCCAGCTCTATTTCTTCAGCTTTGTAGAATCTAGTTGAGTTTTACTCCCTCCCAACTAGAAGGCCTTTCATTAAACAAGTAGTAAAGACTGCTCCCTCCCAAACAGATCCTTCAGAGGAAATCTGTGGGAGGTGATAACGTCATCAACATTTTCTCACAAATTGAAGGAATCCCAGTCTTGATTCTATGAGAGATTACCAGAAGTACACACTCTATCCCGAACATGAAGTCAAATTGTAGCACCAGAGTCAATTAAGTCCCGGAAATGCACATTTCTCCTGACAGGACAGTGATGATATAAAGTTGCCACATCAAAGTCAATTAAGTCCCGAATGTAGACAACTTATCCCTCTATGTGGAAACGGTAACACTAAAGTCAAGTGACCCCGCATGTACACATTTCTCCCTCCAGGATGATACCTATTAAGGGAATCATCCTTCATGTGTGTACGTGGTATGCCAACTGGAACCGCTTACTTAGTAACCAATACTATGTGAGAAGATGTCAACAATATCTCTCTAAACAAAAATTCTCTCTTGATCACCCTGAACTGAATCCCCTTATTAATTCTGTTGGCTATTGATAGTGACCACTAGTGAAGATAACCCGATAATCCTAAATGAAACTGAAGTAGAATTCCCCAAACTTGAACTTAAGCTTGCACTATAGTAGAATGAAGAACGGTGTAGAAATATCATTGCTGAGAAATTTTTTAGTACCCAATACATTACTGACGAAGTATATAAGCACATCACCTCTTGAAGATATCCACGTCGACTATGCGCGTGACACTGAGTACAACAATGTAGCTCCTTTAAGTGATAGTTATCCATGCCATCGACCATCCTCTCTTTGACACTGGAAACTAGATACTTCAAGTCTTATACATAACCGTATATGCTCGAACAAGTTATCTTATAATGTTGTAAGTACTCCTTTAAAGATAAAATAAGAACGCCTCTGAGAAATCTCACTTCAACCTCAAATAAGTAGCATCGAATCATTTTCGTAATCTCATAAACCGTAATAGCCGTTAGGAATTTAGGTGAATTTTTTATAAGGATCGTTTTAGTGTAATGTATCGTGTTTGTTGTGTTTGTTGTTTGTGAAGAAGTGTTATGATCGAAAACGGATACCCGCCTTAGATGTCACTGTTTAAACGGCCCGCCAAAGTAATAAAATCATGTCACATAAGCATTTAACCCGACAAATATTTTACCACTCGGTTCTTTCGAAATACCCTCCTCAATCTAATAATAACTCCCATAATCCACATAATGCATCTTAATTAATTTTTCACCATTCAGATATATAATCAGTCATTCCAAATTTGATTGCAAAAAATTAATCGGCCCACTAAGTACCTTCGTTTAATGTAGTGATTGGGCCGTCAAACATATAAGCAAATCCAAATACAAATATCCCACAAAACACAAGCCAGTAATCAAACACTTAATTTCGAAATAGTCATGTTTAGAAGACACTCATTCAAACATAAAGTAGTTTGAGCAAAGAACTTTCTTTTGGCTTGTGCTCACGTCAAAATTTGACCAATCAACACCAATGTGTGTGTTTTCCATTTACAGCCCAACAAGGAACTTTTGGAAGAAAGCCCATATATGATTTGTGAGAACAAATACCGGTTTCAATGGCGCCCTTATATACGTGACATAAAAATGATATCACACATCTCTAAATTTGACTCACGGGAATCAAGTTGCAAAAGATATTTTCAAGAAATCAACCCACGTGTAGTCCACTACCGAAATTCAAGAGATGGGATATATACACACGCAACCCTAATATTTTCTCACATAAAACCAAATCACACCAAACCCACTATTTTATCTAGATACATCCGCCCCCCCATTTTCAATCTGAAAACCTTCTTAACCAGACGATACAACCAACGCCCCACCATTAACAAAAGAACAAAACCCCCATTCCAATCTGCCATCATCTCAAACGACCAAACACAATCATCATCTTAACAAACCCATCTCCTCCATCAACATCACAACCGTTTTTGAATCTCAAACTCAAATATCATCCAAATAAAACACCAAACTCAAGAATCTGATCTGATCTCATCACATCAAAATCGTTCATACCGAAAATCAAACCATCACCCATGATTTGTAAGTCCCAGAAACTCGAACCATAAAAAGATCACTCTACTCCTATTTCGGATTCAAGATCATTCCATGGTCTCGAATAGGTTTATTTATTGCGTGAGACGATTTTTCGAGTAGAGTCATTGATGGGTTTTTTCATTCGGATACATGGTCCAAAAAAATCTACAAAAAGGGCAAAACCCGAGTAGATTAAACTGAGATCTTTTGGTTTTTGATTGTTGCATGACGGGTTTTTTATTGAACTCGAGATAAATACTGAGTCTAACATACTTGTTATACTCAATCCTTAACATATATCGTATATTAAAACGGGTAAACACCCTATACGAATCTGTGTTGAGAAGTTACACAAAAAAATCTTTTTAAAAGATTGAAAAAACGTGTAAACTAAACTGAGATCTTGAAATTGAGTGTATACGAGTCTAGATGATGGGTTTAGGAGACGATGGGATTAGGATTTAGATTGGTGTTGATTTGTGGAGTGAAAAGGCTGAGATTTGATAAAAAACAGTGTGTATGAGTCGGTTTTGTATGTTACTGGTTTGGATTAACTGTAATAAGACTAGATGTTGTGATAGGTATTAAGTGATGGTTTTTTGATAAACATAAGTCCAAATCTGATTTGTTATTTTAACTGATATAAACTCATTGTGTTGACCTTCTTAGAGATAACCCATCGTAATGTTTTTCACAAAAACCAAACACCCATCGCAATGATATGGCCCATCATAATATACATCATTTAAACAAGCCATCGCAAGAACTGTTTCTGTGTCTTTTATCGCAATGAGTCAAAACAAACCTTCGCAATATGTCACAAGAACCCATCGCAATAAACACATCATGCCATAGCAGTGTGTGAGAACCACCCATCGTAATGTCATCGTAACAACCCATCACGACAAGCCATCGCAAGATACGATCGCAGTGGCCATCGCATGATACGATCGTAACATTGCCATCGTAATATGCGAGCCATCGCAATGTACCCATCGCAAGGGATTAAACAAGCCATCTCAATCAATGCGATCGAAGTAGCCATCGCAGCAGGGTTTTTGACCAACTTGGAAGATACCGAAAAAATGGTTGGACCATTTGTTTTTTGTCCTTTTCCCAAGAAGCAATCCAGATCTAATCAATGTGAAAAGAGACAAAAACAATACACGGGTACCAAAGAATGGACTAAAACCGAGTAACGAGGCATGACATGAATATGGGACACAAAGATAATATATCGAGACAAACAGATGAAAATAGATATAAATGAAACATGATAGAAATGAATCATAACAAGGTACGAACCATGATTCCGATAACAAAATGAATCTGTTAACACAACTCGAATCAGGTAACACGACACAAACACAAATCACACGGATACAAAACACCCCCGGTTAGCTCTGATACTAATTGACAAGCATCAAAAAGCCACGTAGATCGGGGGGTCGGGGATGATCAAAGAACATATTAGCCAATGTTGTTCTAGTGAGAGAAAGTTAGAGAGAGGTGAGAGGAAAAGTGTGTGTTTTATTTCAAGTGAAATGAATACAAAGAAAATACACTAAACTTCCACACCCCCATGGAGAGTCATAGGGGGTATTTATAGGCCTACCAAGACTAGACTATCCATACTTTACATATTAATTCCATACGTATAACAAAGGATGTATATCTAGTCCAACTCACGTGAAAGGCGCCAGCTTACCAAAAAGTAAGTCTAACATATAGGATAGTAGTAAGGATAGAAAAGTGCTTAAAATGGGTTGAAAAAGTGATTTGATATGAGTTTTGATGAGGTGATTTAGGGCAGTAGGTTTAAGGGTAAATTTGGGTGTCACAAGTGTGAATTATTGTTGTACTAATGAGATAGTGTTGTAGAGATTTTCATTAGCTTCATTTGGGATATAAACTAGAGCTTCTAACTCAAAACGAGGAGGAAATTATGATAGTTTTATTATTCGTGTACCGAGAGACGAGTATCGACACAATCCGAATTTGTCCTTGATATTTGGATTGAATCTCGGGGACTATAAAATGAGTTTTAAAAGTAGTCAAGGGCTGTTCTTGGGCTCTAAACCTACGGTTGTGAGTCTATTTTCAAACTCAAGTGTCGGTTTTGTAAACGGAATTGGTTAGAAAGGTCAAAATAGTTTTGCGAGTCGAAGGCGTAAAACTGTTTGGATTTTGAAAGTTAAAGTTGTGTTGAGCAGAAGGTCTTAGAGGTCAGAACTTTTAATGAAATTTTTTGAGGGTTTTCTATAGGTTATAAGTAAGTTCTACAATTAGTATCATAGAATTTTGATGTGTCTAAGTAAGGTAAAATAGCTCGTACATTTGGTATATACCGGCTGAGTGCTTTTGAGAGCATTGTCTAGCAAAAGTAAACTTTTAGAGGTGTCGAGATGTATCACTTGTGTGTATTTATTCTTGTGTGCCATAACATGGTCTATGTACTAATTTAAATTCGTGAGTTTTTTAAATATTATTTTCATATCTTCTAAACGTTCGCGTCCCGTTATCGTAGGTCTTGGATGACTTAAAGTTGCTTGATTTCTCGTTGTTACTACTTAGCCCTCAAGTTCCTTGTTGATTCACCTTGTAGCTAAGGTGAGTTCATAGCCCCTTTTACTACTTGTACGTTGTTTAAAAACGCGGGGTGAGTGATGTGGTGAGGAGTTATGTATATTAATTAGATACGTTATAGGGTAAACTAGAAAATTACCTTTAGCAAAAGGAATAGACTAAATTCACCAAAGACGGATTTAATTAAACACGATGATGAACCAAGTTCGTTGTACACGAAGATCGAGTGAATTTGAGACGTTTTGTTTTGAAATGGACAATTGATTTGAACGGGTTATTGGTTTTTAAACTAAAATTACTTCTACGATTTAAAACCTAAGTGCATGAATCGTTCCCCGTTATTATTATTTTTAAACTAAAGACAATTATTTTAAAATATGAAACTATTTAAAAATTTACACTATTTAAAAATCTATCAAAAAAATTAATTATTTAATTGAAATAACTTTTACACTATTTAAAAAAAACTTATTAAAACTAATTTAAACATTGTTAAATCTATTTAAAAGAAAATCTATTTATAAAACTATTTTATTAAAAACTAATTTAATTTAAATCCACAAATTTTTATAACTAATTAAACTTATAAAATTAAATAAACGTTTTTTTATTTATTTTGTTTTTAATTTATTTATTTGTAAATTTTATAAAAGAAATTATTAATAAAAACTATGTAATTAAATAACTTTTAAAAAACTGACAGCTACTATTAATTAACTATATTAATAACTAGAACTGTATTATAACCAAAACAGGCTCCTAGTAAAGATGGTTAACACGCTTAGCCTGTGACCAGGAGGTCACAGGTTCGAATCCCATGGAGAGCATAATTTTGGATGATTTATTTTTTGGACAATGAAACGAAATGGGAGTCACAGGAGGTGACTTTTTGTTGTGAAAAAGACTGAATAAATTATGTACAAGACTAGCAAACCAATTTAGTCTGCTAGCCCCAAATAAGCAACAAATCAAGATAAGCAGAGTATCAGAAAGCTAAAACTCAAATATCAGCAAAAGTAACTCATTTAACAGCAAGCAAGCAAAAGAAAAACAGCATCCGAATAACAAATAATTCTATGTCTCAAACTAGAAAAACTCAGCAAATAAATTGATTTAAGCAAAACAGCAAGCTAGTTCTGTAACGAACGTATATCAGCAAAGACTATATACTATCTATAAGGTACTATCAGAATTCATTAATATCCAACTTACACATATAGATCAACAGATCTCATCATGACTAATAAGTGTGAAAACACTTATCATTTTACCACTTATTTCCAATAATAACATGACCAAAACGTGTATTTTATGTCGTAAAAGTCGGAATTATGCGTGGTTTGTGTTTTTATTGTGTTTTAGGAGCAAAAGATGAAAAAGGAAGAAAACAAGGGCTTTCACGGGCTTTTATCGAATAAAAACGAGAAAAGACGAAGTCAAGAGGTCAAGAGTGCTTAGAGAACGGATGTCCAAGACCTATTCTGAAGATTTATCGAAGAAAAAGTCTAAAGACGGAAGTTTAATGAAGTCGAAGAACTCAAGTCTAATTGAAGAAGAAAATTACAAGACAAGTTCAATATACATCGACAAATCCCGAGACGACGTCGAGAAAGACAAAGGATTTAAATCGAGTCGAGAAGAAAGAAAGAAGAGGCAACACATGCACACCTTCCCATTTTCCTATAAATACCCACCTAATACACATTAGGAGGGTTGGTTAGTTTTTAGTAGCTAGTTTTCATTTTTCACTTTTCCTTTCTATTTTTTAGAGAGAGAAAGTTCCAAACTTTCTCTCACTAAGTTTTCATCTTTTCTTTCTTTTAATCTTTCAAGTTTAAACCTTTTTGTTTTTTTTATTTCATTAATCAAGTTCAAGTTAAGCTTTTTGTTCCTTAATCTACTTCTACATTTCTTGATTTTGATTCACCTTTGATCCGAATTATTCATAATCCGTGATTGATTTTCTTGTTTATGTGAATAAAAAGTTCATCTTTTTATTCATCTAATAGCTTTCATATGGTTTAAGCTTTAAGATCTTTGTGCTTATTGGCTTATTTGTATGTTAGCTTATTTATTTTTTTTAAAAAGTTTTCTTAAAGTTTTAATCTTTTTCAAAGTTTGATTTAGAAAGTTTGCTTATTTAAAGTTTAAAAGTCCTTATTTCATGCTTATTAGTTCTGCTTATTATTGAGTTAGTTAAGTCTTGGATTGAGCTTATTGAAAATAGCTTATTTCCTAGCTTATTTCGGATTAACTCTTATCGCTAAGTAAAGCCCCATTGCGACGGGATTTGAGACACATATTGCGATTTGTGAATCGCAAAAGGGTTTATTATTGCGATGCACATTGCGATTGGTGCATCGCATTAGGGTTTATTATTCCGATTCGTTTTGCGACGGGTTTACTTTTGGTGACATTGTGACAGCATAATTTTTGGTGATATTGCGATTGGCTTCATTTTAGTGACATTGCGATTGGATAGCTGTTGACATTGCGATTGGATTTCTTTTGATATTGCGATTGGAGATTGCGACAGGATTACGACAGGATTCCTTTTTGGGTGTATTGCGACAGCATTCCTTCAACATTGCGATAGAATGTGTTTTGATATTCCGATGGTTATTCACTTGTTTTATTATTCCGATAGATCATGTTTTTAAGTTTTAAAATTTTACAAGTTTTAGAAAGTTTTATGTTTTTAGTGTTTCTCTTAATAAACTTTAGTTTAAATTTTTAAAGTTTCTACTTTACTCAATGACAATTATTTGCTTTTAGTCTAAAATTAGATAATCAAACCAAACCACATTTAATCTTCCACCAAGAACAATTGAGTCGCACTTTCTACCAATAGTCAATTCGAAGAGATCGGAACAACGAACTTTCATACGAGCTTAAAAACCTCGTATTAAATGGCGCCGCTGCCGGCTCTTTTCGTTAAGATTAAAGGTTTTAAGTGAGAGACGCGTTGGATATTGGTATCTGTTCATCGTTGAACGTTATTTTCCTTGCTTTAAAATTTTCAAAAATACAAAAAAATATAAAATCTTCAAAAATACAAAAAAAATTGAAAAACCATATAAACCAAAAATATTTCTTTTCTATTTTTCTAATCCTTTTGTAGGTGTGCATGCGTACTCGTGCTCGTAAGAAGAGAGTAGCTCAAGTCGAAGTCATTACTCAACCAATTGTCACCATGGACAATCAACCAATGATCGAGCTTTTGCAATCGCACGTAGAAGGCAACACCGATGCAATTGTCATACCTGAGATTGGAGCCAACAACTTTGAACTCAAATCTGACTTTATACAAATGGTCTCTGCTCAACCCTTCTTAGGGTGTTCACTTGATGATCCTCATGACCACATTAAAAGGTTTCTTCAGCTTACCAATACGGTTAAGTACAATGGGGTATCACAAGAAGTGAGTCGCTTGCAACTTTTTCCTTTCTCTTTAGAGGGACAAGCCCGGAATTGGCTTCATAAGGAACCGCCACAAAGTATTCTTACGTGGACGGATTTAGAGACCAAGTTTATCAACTACTTTTTCCCACCCTCACGTACTACCGCATTGCAGAATGAAATAATTACCTTTGAACAAAAGTACGGTGAGTCTTTTAGTGAATCTTGGGACCGTTTTAAGGAACTTTTAAGAAAGTGTCCACAACATGGTTTAACAAAAGTACATCAAATCAATACTTTTTACAATGGTTTAAGCATGAATGACCAAGATTCACTAAACAGTGCCTCGGGGGGGGGGGGGGGGGGGGTAATATTTTAGTTAAGTCTTCTAATGCTGCTTGGGATATTATTGAGAACAAATCTAGAGTGCAAACCAAGAGTGTTAGAACCAATGTAGCAAGTGCTAGTACTAGTGATGCCGACAAAAGAATTGATAAGATTACTTCGCTTGTGGAATCGCTTGCTTTACAAACTTCCAACAATGCCAAACAATTCAATGCCCAAGCTAATGTTTTGAGCCAATCATGTGATATATACGGGGGATCTCACTCATACACCGATTGTCCTTCGACTCACGACAATCCGGAAAATGTGTATGCCGCCAACGGTACCTATTCTATGGGAGGCTATCAAGCACGTCCTCAAGGTGACCGCAACTTGCTCAGCTATCGCTCAAACAACTTTCTTTCACCACCCGGTTTTCCACCACAAAACCCGAACAACCTCAATCGTAACAATCAAAACCAACCACGTGCTCCATCTCCATATCAAAACCAAAGAAACCCATATCCACCTCAAAGAAACAACCAAGTTTACCAACAACCTGCTTATCAACCACCCGCCTACCATGCTCCTCCTCTCAACCAACCCACAGCCTTACACCAAGATGTTGAAACCTACATGAGGACTAACGATGTGATCATGCAAAATCTTCAGCGGGAAATGGCCAACATGAAAGCAGATATGGTGAAGCAAGGGAATGATCTTCGAGCTGATATGCAAAACACTTTGGCAAGTCAAACGAATGACTTGAGGAACATGATGGCTAGTTTCTTCCCTAGTAATCAAGCCTCTGGATCGGGTTCTCTTCCGAGTAACACCGTTGCTAATCCAAGAGGGGAGATGAAAGCAATCACCACTCGTAGTGGAAAAGGTTTAAAGGAACCTGAGCTTCCTACACCTACACCGGTGATTGTGACAAAGGAAAACGAGTCTCCTTCTCCGAATCCTCCATCTTCTATTCCTCCAACTTCTACTTCTCCAATTCCACCACCTTCTACTTCTACCCCTCCACCACCCAAGGATGTGAGTGCGAATTCTATCCCAAAGCCTTCATCTCAACCCAATATACCTTATCCTTCGAGGTTGAGGAAAGAGAAATTGAAGAACAAGGATGATATTCAGGTTTTGAACTTTCTTAAAATGTTCAAACAACTGAATTTCAATATCTCCTTTGCTGAGGCTCTCGCTCACATGCCTAAATACGCTAAAATATTTAAAGATCTTCTTAGTGATAAGGAGTAACTTCTCGATATTGCTCAGACCCAACTTAATGAGAATTGCTCCGCAGTGCTCTTAAGGAAATTGCCAACCAAACTTGGTGATCCGGGTCGTTTCTTGATTCCTTGCAACTTCCCAGGAGTAGAGAATTGCATGGCCCTAGCCGATCTAGGTGCTAGTATTAACTTAATGCCATTAAGTGTTTGGAAGCAATTATCTCTCCCCGAGCTAGTCCCCACACGAATGACTTTGGAGTTAGCTAACCGTACGGTTGCTTATCCAGTGGGGATAGCCGAAGACGTCTTCGTTGGTGTCGACAAATTCACCTTCCCAGCGGATTTTGTTGTCGTTGACTACGAGATGGACCCCCGTGTTCCATTAATCGTTGGACGTCCATTCCTGAGGACCGGTCGCACTCTTATTGATGTAGCCGCTGGGGAATTAATCATGAGAGTTGGTGACGATAAAATCTTCTTCAACATGGGTAAACTTTCTAAGCAGCCTTCGGAAAACGAGAGTGTTAATTTCATTGATGTTCTTGATGAGGCTTGTGAATAACATTTCAAAGACGCTTGTAAAAGTGGTTCTTCTTCTCTACCCATTGTTGAGACCGTTGCCTCAATTGCTCCGTCATTGACTCCTTTTGGAGAAAGTGACTTGGATGATTTTGAAGCTAGCTTGGGTCCTCTCGATCTTAAGTATGATGATTCTCCCACCGATTGGGATGAAGACATTCGTACCATTGAGAAACTTCTCAATGAGGACCATATTTCTCCACAGTCTCCTAAGGCTATCTCTACCGATGATTCGAAGTTGACTACGCCGTCCATCGAAAATCCTCCAGATCTAGAGCTTAAGGATCTTCCGTCTCATCTCGAGTACGTTTTCCTTGAAAACAACAAGAAGTTACCGGTCATCATCGCTAAGGACCCGAAAGAAAAAGAAAATCCCGACTTATCGCCGTGCTGCAGAATCACAAGAAAGCTATTGCATGGAAAATCTCCGATATTCGTAGAATTGATCCTCACTTTTGCACACATAAAATTCTCATGGAGGACGACTTTAAACCCACTATTCAAAGCCAAAGAAGGGTGAATCCTAAGATCCATGACGTATTCAAAAAAGAGGTTATCAAACTTCTTGATGCGGGAATGATCTATCCTATCTCGGATTCACCATGGGTTAGTCCCGTCCATTGTGTGCCTAAGAAGGGCGGAATCACCGTTGTTCCCAATGAAAACAACGAGTTGATTCCTACTCGTCTCGTTACAGGGTGGAGAGTTTGTATAGACTATCGCAAACTCAATGATACGAGAAAGGATCATTTTCCCCTTCCTTTCATGGACCAAATGCTTGAACGTCTAGTGGGTAATGACTATTACTGCTTTTTGGACGGTTTCTCCGGGTATTTTCAAATTCCCATCGATCCCAAAGACCAAGAGAAAACCACATTCACTTGTCCTTACGGAACATTTGCTTATAAAAGAATGCCTTTCGGCTTATGCAATGCTCCTGGGACATTCCAAAGGTGTATGATGGCTATCTTCCATGACATGGTTGAAGAAACTATGGAAGTCTTCATGGATGATTTCTCGGTTTATGGTGATTCTTTCTCTGCTTGCCTTGCCAATTTAGAACGTATGTTTAAGTGGTGTGAAGACACTCGCCTTGTTCTAAGTTGGGAAAAATGCCATTTCATGGTAAAAGAGGGCATCGTGCTAGGACACAAAATCTCCAAAGCCGGTCTTGAAGTGGACCGTGCTAAAGTCGATGTTATTGCAAAATTGGCTCCACCTTCAACCGTGAAGGGTGTGAGAAGTTTCCTTGGTCATGCGGGCTTTTATCGTCGATTCATCCAAGATTTTTCTAAAATCGCTCGCTCGATGACCCACCTCTTGGAAAAAGATACTCCTTTCATCTTTTCCAAAGAGTGTCTTGAATCCTTCAATCTTCTTAAGGATAAGCTAACTAAGGCACCGGTCTTGGTTACCCCTAATTGGGAGCTACCTTTTGAGTTGATGTGTGATGCTAGCGACTTTGCTATTGGAGCGGTTTTGGGCCAAAGAGTGAACAAACACTTCCAACCAATCCATTATGCTAGCAAGACAATGACGGGGGCTCAATTGCATTATACCACTACCGAAAAAGAGCTTTTAGCTGTAGTGTATGCTTTTGAAAAATTCCGCCCCTATCTTGTCCTTTCTACCACCATCGCGTATACCGATCATTCCGCGTTGAAGTACTTGATGACTAAGCAAGATTCTAAGCCAAGACTTCTTCGTTGGGTTTTGCTCCTTCAAGAATTCAACATTGAAATTCGTGACAAAAAGGGAGCTGAAAACCTAGCCGCAGATCATCTCAGTAGACTTGAGGATCCTTATCAAGGGGATCATCCGAATCAAGAGATCAATGACTCTTTTCCCCTTGAGGCCTTAATGTCTATCAACTCCAATCTTGATGACACCCCGTGGTTTGCAGACATTGCAAACTACTTAGCGGGTGGAATTCTCAAAGAAGGGTTAACGTCCCAACAAAAGAAGAAGTTCTTTAAAGATATTGAACATTATTTCTGGGACGACCCTTACCTTTTCAAACAATATGCTGATCTGATTATTCATCGATGTGTTGACGGGCTGGCAGCGGTTCAAATCCTTGATGCTTGCCATAAAGGACCCACCGGTGGTCACTTTGGTCCCAATTACACCGCGAAGAAAGTATTCGACTCTGGATTCTATTGGCCTACCATTTATCGTTACGCTCACGACATGGTTAAACATTGTGATGCTTGCCAAAGACAAGGCAAGATCACACATAAAGATGAGATGCCTCAAAATTTCATACAAGAATGTGAATCTTTTACGTATGGGGCATCGACTTTATGGGGCCATTTCCATCATCCAGAGGGAACAAGTACATCCTCGTAGCCGTTGACTACGTTTCCAAATGGGTTGAAGCCAAGGATCTCCCTACGAACGATGCGAGGGTGGTTGTGAACTTTTTGAAGTAGCTCTTTGCTCGATTCGGCGTTCCTCGTGCTATTATCAGTGACCGCGAGACTCATTTTTGCAATGATCAATTTGCAAGAGTCATGGCTAAGTATGGTGTCAATCACCATCTTTCCACCGCTTATCATCCCCAAACCAACAGTCAAGCCGAGATATCCAACCGTGGATTGAAGCAAATTTTGGAGCGTACTGTGGGAGAGTATCGTGCCGCGTGGGCCGATAAGTTAGACGATGCTTTGTGGGCTTTCCGTACTGCTTATAAGACCCCGATTGGTTGTACACTTTATCGTCTTGTGTACGGGAAAGCATGACACCTCCCCATCGAGCTGGAACATAAGGCATACTGGGCCTTGAAGTGGGCTAACTTCGACATCAACAAAGCCGGTGATATTCGCAAGATTCAACTCAACGAGCTTAATGAACTGAGGAATGAAGCTTACGAAAACTCACTGATCTACAAAGAGAAGACCAAGATCCTCCATGATGCAAGAATTAAGAACCGAGAGTTCCACGCTGGTGATCAAGTTTTACTCTTTAACTCTCGGTTGAAGATCTTCTCTGGCAAGTTGAAGAGCCGCGGGTCTGGCCCATTCACCGTCGCCAAAGTCTTTCCATATGGGACCATTGAGCTTTCTCAGCCAAATGGGCCCAATTTCAAGGTGAATGGCCAGCGTTTGAAGCTGTACTTTGGTGAGGACATCTCTCATGAGATGATTCCATCCCTCACCACGTTTCCCATGAACTAAATTTGGGTCGAGTCAGGCTCGCAACCCGTGATCTATCCTTTACTGCTTTTATAATAAGTGTAGGGGGGAGCCCCGTATGTGTTTGTTGTCTTGTTTCTTATTCTCTACAGGGATTAAAGCTTCAAAGAACACTTCGATGACTTTTGACGAACCGTGATCCCGTGTTCCCATCTTCCTGGTTCTATCCTAAACTGTCGTGATTCAATATTTCCTATTTTATATGTTCACATTGAAATCACTTTAGTTGTCCTTTCCTTAGCAAGATTTAAACAAAGTGCACAATGTCCTAAGTGTAGGGGAGTTTACTCCCACATGCTTAAACATTGAGGACAATGTTTATATCAAGTGTAGGGGGACTTCTATCGAAGTAAGTGGTCTTTTCCATGAATTTGCCCTCATTTTAACCAAAAAATTTTATTTTTCGACATTTTTCAAAATTTTAATCTATTTTGGCCTAGGTGTATAGTTGTATTTTCCTTTGTTATGGTTATTTTTCTTTCCTTGCTAAAATAAAGTGGTTTTAAATTTTTCAAAGTCGTGAATATTTTGACTCAACCCGAGTTTACTTATGTAAAACCCGCATGCTTTTACCATGAATAGTGCCCTTAAGATCGTACGTCCTAGATTAAAACTTACCTCAGTTAGTATTGATCACATTCATGTGCTAATAATCAAGCAAGTGCATACGTGTATGACATGACAAGTATCGATTACGTACGAACTTGATAGGTGTGTAAACACCCATCTTTTCTACCACTTAATTACAATAATAACCGGACCAAAACGTGTATTTTATGTCTTTTATGTCGGAATTATGCGTGGTTTGTGTTTTTGTTGTATTTTAGGATGAAATTATGAAAAGTGGAGAAAACACGAGAATTCACGGGCATTTACGGCTTTTATTGAAGAAAAAGATGAAAGACGGAGTCGAGAAATCAAGAGTGGAAAAAGAACGGAAGTCCAAGACCAATTCTGAAGTTTTATCGAAGAAAAAGTCAAAAGACGGAAGTTTATCAAAAGTCGAGAAACTCAAGTCTATTTTATTGAAGAAATTAAAGACGAGTTCAAAAGATATCCCGAGCCACAAGTCCTTAAAGTCTAAACTTAAAAGAAAGATTAGAAGAAAGGGACTAATGACGCAATTAATGAAGATTAAATGAAGGAAGGACTTAATCTTGCAAATAACAAGAAATGAAGGAGGGGAGGAAGCTTCCTAATCCTCCCCTATAAATAGATTAGGATTGTTATCATTTGTTTTGTTGGCTAATAGTGACAATTAGTCCTTCCACCTTTAATTATCTTGTCAATTTAAATACTTGCACATTTTAATTACCTTGTCTTGCACTTAATTACCATTTAATTCAAGTAAGTTTTCCTTTTTAATTCTTGTCAAGCTTTATCTTTATCTTGTTAATCTCATTCTTCCTTTCTTTATCTTTGTGTTGATTTGTTTTTGTTCATGATCTTTATTTTTGTTGATTTATTTAAGTGGGTTTTGATTGATTTGATTAAGTTTTGTTAGTTTTATTGTTTTGGATTGACTGTTGATGCTTTATATTTGTTTATTTATTTGTTTGGTTTAATCTTTTTGTTGATTTGGTTAAGTTTTTAATTAATTCGTACCTTTTTAATCCTCCTTGTTCTTCGTTTTATGATTACTGATTTTTCCCAGGAACGAGCCCAGAAATATTCCGAATAGGGATTTTAAGATTGCTTATTCGGAAGATTTTAGTGTTCCGCATAGAGGTTTTGAGAGATTGCTTATTCGGAACTTTATTCCGCATAGGGGTTTTGAGAATTGCTATTCGGAATATTTATTCCGCATAGGGGTTTTTAAGAATTGCTATTCGGAACATTCTAGATTTTCCGAATAAGGAAATCTTTCCGAATTGGCATATTATTCCGAATAAGGACATCTTTCCGAATAGAGCTGGTTTTCCGAATAGGGTGTACTTTCCGAATAGAAGGACTTTCCGAATAGTGACAGTATTCCGAATAGGACCCATTATTCCGAGTAGGCACTTTATTCCGAATAAATGATCTTTCCGCATAGGGCTGCACTTTCCGAATAGACCAACTTTCCGAATAGGGTAATCTTTCCGAATGAGTGACAGTTATTCCGAATAGGCCTAATATTCCGAATAGGGGATTTATTCCGGATAGGGAAATCTTAGTTTTCTGCCTTTTCATTTTAAGTTTTCTTTTTCCCGCCTTTTTCCTTAATCGCACTTTAAGTTTATTTGCCTTAGTTTAAGTTTTAGTTTTAGTTGCATTTTAAGTTTGCCTTAGTTAGATTTAAGTTTGCGTTATTTACTTTATTGCCCTTTTATTTTAGTCGCGCTTTTAAATACTTGCACTTTACTTTAATTAGACTTAGATTTATTTTAATTGCACCTTTACTTAAATTGTTCTGCACCTTTAATTTCCAAAACTACAACGACACATCTTTGTTCCACCAAAGTTCAACTGAGTCACACATTAAACATAAAGTTTTTCAATTCGAAGAGATTGGTACAAGGAATCTTTTTAACCTGAGTAAAATCGAGTTATCAAATGGCGCCGCTGCCGGGGATGATGCAAAAGTTTTCAAAATGGGGAAGCTTACTAGTACAACTTTTGGAGGCCGAGAATCAGTGAATATGATTAATGTGCTAGATGACTTTACCATCTACGAAAATCCTCTATTCGACTCTTGCATCGATAATCCACTTTTTCATGATGATGTGGATGATTCTCTCCCTACTTTGGACGCTTCTCCCATTTATGATTCGTCACCGGTCTTCGATGCTTATGATGATGATGATTCTAGCTCAGACTCGGATGATTTTGATTGTACTTCTGAGTATCCCGAGCTGCCCACTTTCGATGATTTTGATGAGGCTGATACTCTCTCGAGCGATTCTTCCCATGATGAAGATCCTCCGCCATCACTCGATCCTACTTTGGACGATTACTCATTCGAGGAAGATTTCTCTGAATTTCTTAACACATACTTCCCTCATGAGAGTGATGCACCTCCTTTGGACTTTGAAGATTATCGTCTTGATCCTACTTTGGATTTGAAGAGCATTTTGTCCAAGGAGAAGAAACCGGTTGACACCGAAATCCATTGCACTTATGATTTGACACCTCTTTGTCCCACTTCTGAGGACGAGGTTGTGCTTCTTTGCGGATCTTCTTCACACTCGGCTGAGCCGGAGTGCTATTTTCCCCTGAAGGAAAAGGTGTTCGATCCCGGTATTGAAGTCTTTAAGCCATCTCAGTATCCACCTGATTAAATAAAAGGAAAAATCTTTGGAAATTTGGAAGACATGCTTGCACCACTTCATCATTGCTCCTACTATGCTCCACCACTGCTTAAGGGAACCCTGCCACTTCTCTTTTGGCTTGCCTTGTTCGCCTTAAGCTCTTGCTTATTGATGGATGAAAACTATGTCTTTGATCCGGGTGGATTTGTTTCATGCTACTTCCGTTAATGATCAAGGTCGAGTCAGGCTCACGACTCGGTTAACAAAAACCAAGCGCTTCTTGGGAGGCAACCCATGCATCTATCTTTTCGCTTTCTCTACCATAAGTGTAGGGGGGACCCCTTTGGATTGCTATTTCCTCTCCTCACTTCTTAATCAGGGATTCGAGCTTCAATGATCCAATCTTGATGATTCTTGACGACCCGTGATTCCGTGTTCTACTTCTTCCCGGTTCTATCCTAAACTCTTTTCGATTCACTATTTTATATTTTCTCAATATTAAAATAGGAATCTCTTTAGTTGTCTTTTCCTTAGCGAGATTTAAACAACGTGCACAATGTCCTAAGTGTAGGGGAGTTTACTCCCACATGCTTAAACAATGAGGACAATGTTTATCTTAAGTGTAGGGGGGACTTCTATCGAAGTTAAGTGGTCTTTTCCTTGTATTTGTCCTCACTTTAACCGGAAAATCAATTTTTCGACATTTTTCAAAATTTTTGATCTATTTTGGCCTATTAGTTGTTATCTTTGTATAGTTATTTTCTTCCTTTGCTAGAATAAAATGTTTAATAAGTGGTTTTAATTTTCAAACGTTGTGAATCTTTTGACTCAATCCGAGTTTACTCTAGCTAGTATCCTTAACGTGTTTAAGTCAAGTTTTGCTAGGCTTTTATATAGGGAGCTATAAAACGCGAAAGTCTTAACTCTCACGGGTTAAGAACAAGAACTTTTCGCAAGTTCCTATAATTGATCCTAGAGAGTTGTTTATCAAGGGAACTTTAAAACGCGATTTCTAAACTTGAAAAAGTCTAAGAATTTGCAAGATCCTATAGACGACTCGAAAACCCAAAACTTTGATTTAATAGGCTAAGTATCCACGAGTCTCATTACTTGAGATTTTAAATTGTGGAGAACGGGAGATGATAGAGCCAATTATAAGTCGGTATTCTTTCGTGAATTTATGTGAGTTAATTATAAGCCTATTCTCCCATCGCTTGCTAATAAATTTATCTGCTAATAAATAAGGTTGTACGATTTGAAAAGTTACTTAGCTTCTAGCCCCAGATCGTTTAAAAGTTGCTCGGTAATGACGAGAGTTCATAGCCAAGGCATAACTTATGAAGCGGGGCGCGAAGATTGGCGAGTCCGAAAAGGCCCTAACAAGGCATGAGGGCTATGTTTCGTTGCTAAAGATCCAAAAGTGATGTGAAGAATCATTTATCGAAAATCAATATGAAGGATCGAGACACACGACGAAAAGCAAAAACTCCCCAAAAGTCATGGAGAAGTGTATCCAAAAAGACCCTAACAAGGTATGAGGATAAATAGATCCAAGTCAATAAAGGAGGCGGATCGTTGTATATCAAAATCCAAAATAAAGATTGGAGAAAAATGAAGAAGTCGTGGTCCATATATGAAGAATCTCTCGAAAATCCCAAGTGAAGAAATTCCAATTATGAAGAGAAGACCTTTATTTCATGAACGTCTCTCAAGATTTGAAGTATGAAGTCGCTGCCAAATATCGGCCCGAGAAAGGTCTCAAATCGCGAACCAAGTTATGCCAAGATATGAACTTTCTGATATCCCGAGAAGCAGTTTTAAAAGATTTGGTCCTTTAGCTAACTATTGATTAAATCGTGCACTTTATTTTCAGACTAAATAATTATCTAAATAAGTCAAACAATGCATCTTCGTGATCATTCAAGACAACAATAAAATACAAGAGATACCCCTAGGAATAAGGGAGTCTAAGTGAGTAATTGGCCCACATGAGTTCGTGTTAGTTTACTAACTTATAATAACAATGATCTCGTTTTTAAGCTTGGTTTGGAGAAAGTGAAAAGTTGAGGATGATGATTATTCATGACATTTTCAAAACCCAAGGTATGCTTTTAATTTCTTTGCTTTGCATTTTTATAATTTTCTATCTCTTTAATAAAGGCCAATATGGGTTGATTATGATGAAAAGTGTAAACATGCTTTGTAACTAATGCATTGCATGAGGACATTGCAATGGTCAAGTGTAGGGGATTTGATAGGTGTGTAAACACCCATCTTTTCTACCACTTAATTACAATAATAACCGGACCAAAACGTGTATTTTATGTCTTTTATGTCAGAATTATGCGTGGTTTGTGTTTTTGTTGTATTTTAGGATGAAATTATGAAAAGTGGAGAAAACACGAGAATTCACGGGCATTTACGGCTTTTATTGAAGAAAAAGATGAAAGACGGAGTCGAGAAATCAAGAGTGGAAAAAGAACGGAAGTCCAAGACCAATTCTGAAGTTTTATCGAAGAAAAAGTCAAAAGACGGAAGTTTATCAAAAGTCGAGAAACTCAAGTCTATTTTATTGAAGAAATTAAAGACGAGTTCAAAAGATATCCCGAGCCACAAGTCCTTAAAGTCCAAACTTAAAAGAAAGATTAGAAGAAAGGGACTAATGACGCAATTAATGAAGATTAAATGAAGGAAGGACTTAATCTTGCAAATAACAAGAAATGAAGGAGGGGAGGAAGCTTCCTAATCCTCCCCTATAAATAGATTAGGATTGTTATCATTTGTTTTGTTGGCTAATAGTGACAATTAGTCCTTCCACCTTTAATTATCTTGTCAATTTAAATACTTGCACATTTTAATTACCTTGTCTTGCACTTAATTACCATTTAATTCAAGTAAGTTTTCCTTTTTAATTCTTGTCAAGCTTTATCTTTATCTTGTTAATCTCATTCTTCCTTTCTTTATCTTTGTGTTGATTTGTTTTTGTTCATGATCTTTATTTTTGTTGATTTATTTAAGTGGGTTTTGATTGATTTGATTAAGTTTTGTTAGTTTTATTGTTTTGGATTGACTGTTGATGCTTTATATTTGTTTATTTATTTGTTTGGTTTAATCTTTTTGTTGATTTGGTTAAGTTTTTAATTAATTCGTACCTTTTTAATCCTCCTTGTTCTTCGTTTTATGATTACTGATTTTTCCCAGGAACGAGCCCAGAAATATTCCGAATAGGGGTTTTAAGATTGCTTATTCGGAAGATTTTAGTGTTCCGCATAGAGGTTTTGAGAGATTGCTTATTCGGAACTTTATTCCGCATAGGGGTTTTGAGAATTGCTATTCGGAATATTTATTCCGCATAGGGGTTTTTAAGAATTGCTATTCGGAACATTCTAGATTTTCCGAATAAGGAAATCTTTCCGAATTGGCATATTATTCCGAATAAGGACATCTTTCCGAATAGAGCTAGTTTTCCGAATAGGGTGTACTTTCCGAATAGAAGGACTTTCCGAATAGTGACAGTATTCCGAATAGGACCCATTATTCCGAGTAGGCACTTTATTCCGAATAAATGATCTTTCCGCATAGGGCTGCACTTTCCGAATAGACCAACTTTCCGAATAGGGTAATCTTTCCGAATGAGTGACAGTTATTCCGAATAGGCCTAATATTCCGAATAGGGGATTTATTCCGGATAGGGAAATCTTAGTTTTCTGCCTTTTCATTTTAAGTTTTCTTTTTCCCGCCTTTTTCCTTAATCGCACTTTAAGTTTATTTGCCTTAGTTTAAGTTTTAGTTTTAGTTGCATTTTAAGTTTGCCTTAGTTAGATTTAAGTTTGCGTTATTTACTTTATTGCCCTTTTATTTTAGTCGCGCTTTTAAATACTTGCACTTTACTTTAATTAGACTTAGATTTATTTTAATTGCACCTTTACTTAAATTGTTCTGCACCTTTAATTTCCAAAACTACAACGACACATCTTTGTTCCACCAAAGTTCAACTGAGTCACACATTAAACATAAAGTTTTTCAATTCGAAGAGATTGGTACAACGAATCTTTTTAACCTGAGTAAAATCGAGTTATCAGAACTCATGATAAACAGTTAATAATATATCACGTGAACATAATTAAATCATGATCACCATTTAATATACTAACTAAAATAATTACGTAAATACTTATAATATATTTACGAGCGTTAAGTTTATGATAAACGACACGATAGATTAAACAGAAACACTTTAAACACGAGCACGTTTAACCACGAACGAACACGAAACATCGAGACACGAGAAAGGTACGGGTACCCCATGTGGGGCCCCCATACCCACGGCACACATGCAAGAAATGGGCTTAGCCCATGGACTTTACAAGTTAAGGGGGGGTAAAGAGTAAAACATGTTTTCACTTTTCATTTTACAAGAAAATAAACAAAAACCCTAAAAGAGTTTTTCTCCTCTCCTTTTTGCTCTCTTTGTGCCGCCACCTATACACCACCATAAGGGGGTGATTTGTTTGATCTTGATCTTAAAAACAAGTGTAGAAACCGTGTTTGTTCATCCTTTTTCCAAGCTACATAGTGGTATACCTTTCTAACCCTTCTTTTTAATTCTTTTTAATCCTTTTAATCTTTGATTATTTTCATGAACATGTTATTATTTTTCTTATTAAAACATGGTAATTAATCATTGATCTAACATGTTTTGGTATTAAATAAAATCAAAGAATGATTTAAAAGGGGTGTTATGTTTGGCCGCCTAGCAAACAAACCCGAGGGGGGTTTGGTTTGCTATTGCCGCCACCACCAAGACCATTTTTGGTCTTGGTTGGCTCATGTGGGACCCACGGCAGCAAGGAGACACGTGTGCCCCGGGTTTGGCCCGGGGTACGGTGTCGAATTCATGCCCGATTCATGGTTCGTTGGTTAAAATCATGATCTATGTTACATGTAATTTTTATGAATCATGAACTTAGGATATAATTAATTAATAACATGAAATATTAATTAAATCATGACTTAGGTTATTTTAATTATTAGTTTATCATGACATTAATTTAACCTAAGTATTTTATGTTATAAGTTATAATTAATTAATTATTAAAACATGCCTATAAATAATTAATTTAGACATGCTTAGGTTATATTATTATTAATAATAATACACATTTTAACCTAAGTATCTTCATTTCATTTTAATTAAAACATGTTATACCTTAATTAAAATGCTTAACCTATAGTTTAATTAAAATACATGAAATAATAATTAAACTATATACTATATCATATGACTTAAGAAACAAGCTTATAAACACTTAGACTTATATGATAGCTTATGTAACCAGCTTAATTCTAAATATGGAAACTTCTATTTATAGAAACTTAATTAAATAAGGCAACTAATCTAATTATGGAAACCTTCTATATATGGAAATCTATCTATTTCAGGCAGCTAATCTAATTATGGAAACCTTCTATATATGGAAACTTATTTAATTAAGGCAGCTGATTCTATTTTTGGAAACTTTCTATTTTTAGAAACTAATCTATTTTAAGCAGTAAATTCTATTTTAGCAAACTTTCTATTTTTGGAAACTTTCTATTTTTGGAAACTTTCTATTTTTGGAAACTTTCTATTTTTGGAAACTTTCTATTTTTGGTAACTTTCTATTTTTGGAAACTTTCTATTTTTGGAAACTTTCTATTTTTGGAAACTTTCTATTTTTGGAAACCTGCTATTTTTGGAAAGTTACTTATTATTACACAGTAAGTATAATAATACATGAAACACCAGTAATACTTAATCAGATTAGCCAGAATACTAGATAAACACGGTTTAAGGCTTTAAACAGTGAACCATGACCTAAAACATACCAAATCAGCTATAATGAGACACAGAACCCAGTACGTAATCAGTGAATCGATACTTATACACGTGTGTATTCATGTAGCATTAGTGATCCAGAGGTAGGAGTCTTTCTTCCGTTCATTCACTGGACTTGAGGTACAGATTCCCGTCCTTTCAGTATGGACATTCTTTCCTTATTAGGATTTCCCCGTATGCAGCCAACTGTTTTCCCCAGCATTTGTTTTATTGTTTGAACTGCTTATGTTAATTTAGCATAAACTATAGCCATATACAAGCATGACCAGTTTCACCTAGTTATGGAGGTACCATAACCATAGCATTGGAGGCACCGATGTTGTGACTTCCCCACGGCGGAGTGATTGCTCGTGGCGTCCCTTTTCAGTTTTGGCCATATTATTATATCAGGTGGGGCGTATGGGTGCATCCTAGTTACATGTTTTATTCAGTTTATCATGGTGAATGTGGTGTGTGCCTTGCACCCTTCACAAGGAGTTGATCCCTCCTACCCAAATCAGTATATTGATTAGAGGCATCCCCTCTAATCAGCATGATGAGGTCACCCCTCCAAGTATTCATGCAGGTGACCTTTTCATGACCTATATGGGCTATAGTATATATATATGTTAAAACAGTTTCCACAAGATAAACATAAGGCTTTTCAACTATAAAACCAGTTTTCTTGATACTTAACCAGTTTTCTCAGAACTTAGTCTTCCGCTGTTATATGTTACATGCTTATCCTATTTCATGCTTTATTGTACATCCGTGCACTGAGCGTCTTGCTCAGCCGTTTCCCTTTTCATGTTCCCAAAACGGCAGGTACTCAGGGACGCTCGTAGATCTCAAACGTAGGTGCATATGGACTGGAAGCTTTACTGTCTTTCTTTACTTTATGCATTTCCTTTACTTTGATACAGTTGCTATGGACATTGTTTCGTCCTTCCTTTTTACAGTATTTATGTTTGTGTGTGATGAGCTTTACTTTGGGATACCGATGTTTGATTCCGGTATTTCCCTTTTATGGTTGAATAATGCTTAGACATTTATCCTTGTATGCTTTGATGACACGCCATGATTATGCGTAATATTCCATTTCCAAAATGGGGTGTTACAATTATGGTATCAGAGCCAAGGCTTCGACCTGTAGGCTCTCAAATATGACCTGTGATTAGTGGGTAGTCACTACGGTCTTCCTAGAACTGACAGTTGTTTTCATGCATTCATCATTTTTAAGCATACATATACATGTCATTGTTACAGGGTTTTTGACTAAGTAATGGTTGGTACAGGACTGGCCCTATTTAGTCGCATGTGTTTTATCGAAACTTTTAGATTTGGGACCGACCCATAGGCGTCCCCTCGATATGTCTTTTATTTTGAGTGAACTGACCGGAGGCGTTCACTCTCGAGCATCAAAGTTTTCATAAAACTGCATCATGCATTCATACAAAGATTTTCTTGCATAAAATTTTTCTCGTGAAATTTTGGCATAAAATTTTTCTTTTATATATATTTTATGTTTGAACTGTTAATCATATGTTTTATGTTATACTGTCAGATGGTTCTCACACGCGAGCAAGAGCAGCTCAATGCTGTGATTCAGGCTGCCATGCAAGCCTTACTTCCTCAACTGAGGAATGACATTCGTGCTGAAGTCCAAGCTGCGAATAATCAGCAGCCGCAGAATCAGGCACCTCCTCCTCCTCCTCCCCCAGTGACTCTAGCGGTATGGTTGGAAAGATTTAACAAGCTCCGTCCCAGAGCTTTTGAAAAGACTGATAGCCCCAGCGATGCTGAAAGCTGGCTGACACACATTGAGAAAATATTCAATGCTATGGGATGTGACCCCGCCTTCAAGGCAAGATTGGCATGCTACAGGTTTGAAGGCGACGTACTCAACTGGTGGCTAGCTTTGACGCAGTCAGAAGGAGGTGATGAATGGGTCGCTGGTTTGACATGGGCCCAATTCAAGGAGAGAGTGATGGAACAGTTCTTTCCTAAGGCAGAGCAGGACAAACTCAAGCGTGAATACCACGGGATACGTCAGAGACAGGGCGAGAATAGCAACGAATTCATGCAGCGCTTTCTTCGCCTAGCTGGTTTTCTAGGAGTAGCAGCTGGTACTCCTGAGGAGCAGGCACACCATTTTAGGTGGGCACTTCGCACCTCGGTCGCGAACAATCTGGTATGTGCTACGTTTAATACAGTGGCACAAGTGGCCGACGCAGCAAGAAAGCTTGAGATGTTGCAGGAACGCGATGAGTTCGGGGAAGCTGAAAGACCCGACAAGAGGTAAAACATTTCGTGTTCTAGCGTTAACCAGACCGCATCCTATCATTATATGTTCTTTAATCATCTCTTAAACTGTATCTTCCAGGCAGAAAACTGGGGACCGTTCTCAGCCGGCTACTCAGCAGCAGCCAAATCAGCCCAAAGGAAACGGTCACTCTAACGACCGTTCTGTTGTGGAAAGGCGCAACGGTAATGATAATTACCGTAACAATGCGGGACACTCCAACAACAGCAGGTCCTACTATTTACGCATCTTCTTATGATTTCATGTTATATTTCCCATGGTGACACTATAATAATCTCTACCAGGAACCACGGTAACGGAAGGGACCAGAACCACAGGGGTTCTCAGCCTAACCGTTCAGCTAACACTGGTAAGCATCTTATGACGCTTACGTCTTATACTCGTGCATATACCTTATTCTTAACACGTTCTGTCATCAGCAGGCCCTCAGCAAGCAAGGACTCCTGCTGGAGGATTCACTCATCCTCTTTGCAGCACTTGCCATCGCAGACACCCTGGCCCATGTCGTCGTGATTCCGACGCGTGCTACAAGTGCGGCCTCCCTGGCCATCGTATGAGAGATTGCCGTAAGGGTGAAATGGAGGGTACTTCGGGTCATGCTGATACTAAACCGCCTCCTACCACTGGGCGTGTCTACACGACATCGCGCGATCAGGCAAACAAATCTACAGGTACCATTACTGGAATTTTGTATATGTACGGCCAGGCTGCATGTGTTCTTTTCGACACGGGTGCCACTCATTCAGTTGTTTCCACTACTTATGCTAAGAACATCAGGACACTTCCCTTGCCATTAGAAAATAAGCTTACCATTTCCACGCCTCTGAGGGACTCTGTATTAATAACTCATGTATACAAGAGTCTTCCTCTAGAGTTTGACGATAAAGTTCGTGCAGTAGATGCACTTCCTCTAGACATGATTGAGTTCGATATGATTCTCGGCATGGATTGGCTATCCAGGCACCATGCTACCATAGACTGCCACTCATATCGGGTGATCTTCGGCGACATTAATGCACCAGAGTACATTCATAACGGGTTCATACCCGGACGGTCTGTACAGGTCATATCTACCTTGCAAGCACGTGCATTACTGTCACATGGCTGCGAAGGTTATCTAGCTACGGTTCATGACATGGATGCTGAATCCCCATCGATTCAGGATCAACCAGTAGTTTCGGAATTTCAGGATGTCTTCCCAGATGAACTTCCAGGCATACCACCTGCAAGAGAAGTGGAGTTCAATATCGACCTTGTTCCAGGAGCTGAGCCAATCTCTAAGGCTCCGTATCGTATGGCTCCCATAGAGCTAAAAGAACTGAAGGACCAACTGCAGGAACCTCTTGAACGAGGGTTCATTAGACCGAGCGCATCTCCATGGGGCGCACCGGTCTTGTTCGTTAAGAAGAAGGACGGCAGCATGCGACTTTGCATTGACTACCGTGAACTTAACAAGATTACCATCCGCAATAGATATCCACTGCCACGTATAGACGATCTGTTTGACCAACTTCAAGGAGCCAAACACTTCTCAAAGATCGACCTAAGGTCAGGCTACCATCAGCTAAGGGTTAAAGAGCAGGATATTGCCAAGACTGCTTTTCGTACCCGCTATGGCCATTATGAGTTTGTGGTCATGCCATTCGGCCTGACTAACGCTCCAGCAGTATTCATGGATCTAATGAACAGAATCTTTCATGAATTCCTTGATAAATTTGTCATTGTATTCATCGATGATATCTTGATTTTCTCAAAGTCCACGGAGGAACACGAAGATCATCTCCGTACTGTACTACAGATTCTTCGTCAGAAGCAGCTGTATGCGAAATTCTCCAAGTGTGAGTTCTGGTTAAACAAGGTGGCATTCTTAGGTCACATTGTATCAGCAGAAGGGATCACTATGGATCCAGCGAAGGTTGAGGCTATCACTAAATGGCCAAGACCAACATCAGCGACAGAAGTCCGCAGTTTCTTAGGCTTAGCTGGATATTATCGAAGATTCGTGGAGAACTTTTCTCGCTTGGCATTGCCTCTCACCAAACTGATGCAAAAAGGAGAGAAATTCGTCTGGACGGAAGATCGAGAGAAGAGCTTCGAAGACCTAAAGCAGAAGTTAGTATCTGCACCTATTCTTACTCTCCCATCTGGTACAGGTGGATTTCAGATCTATAGCGATGCATCGGGGAAGGGACTGGGCTGTGTTCTCATGCAACATGGGAAGGTGATCGCGTATGCTTCACGACAGCTTAAGCCCTATGAAGAAAACTACCCTACGCATGACCTGGAACTTGCTGCAGTGGTGTTCGCATTGAAGATATGGAGGCAGTATTTATACGGAGAATCATGCGACATTTTCACGGATCACAAGAGCTTGAAGTATATCTTCACCCAGCGAGAATTGAACATGAGACAAAGGAGATGGTTGGAACTGTTAAAGGATTATGATATTAACCTACAGTATCATCCCGGGAAGGCTAATGTAGTAGCAGATGCACTCAGCAGAAAGTCCGGAATGATCAACGGCATTGAGATCAAGGAACAAAACATAAGAGACTTGGAGCGGTTAGACATCGAAATCATGGTACGTGGGCAGCACGGATACTGGGCGAATCTTAGAGTAGAACCTGAGTTACTGACTAGGATCAAGGAAGCGCAGAAGGATGATGGAGAGATTTGGGCGATAATTCAGAATTTGGAGAAGCAGACAGAATTCCGAATGGACGCAGACGGTATCATTTGGCAGGGCACGAGACTTTGTGTTCCTGACAATCCAGAACTCAGGGAAGCATTGTTAGCTGAAGCTCACAGATCCCCATTTTCTATACATCCTGGGTCGACAAAAATGTACCATGACATCAGACAGCACTTTTGGTGGAGTGGTATGAAACAGGATGTAGCCACGTATGTCTCCAAATGTCTTACCTGCCAGCAGGTTAAGATTGAACATCAGCGATCTGGCGGTCTCCTTCAACCGTTGGATATTCCAGAGTGGAAGTGGGACAAAATCACCATGGATTTTGTTACCGGTCTTCCGCCTACCAAGAAGAAGCACGATGCTATTTGGGTCATTGTTGATCGACTCACCAAATCAGCTCATTTCTTACTGATACGCAAGGAAGATCCGGTAAGTAAACTCGCAGATACTTACAGAAGGGAGATCATGAGACTCCACGGCACTCCCTCCAGCATCGTCTCAGACAGAGATCCTCGTTTCACGTCGCGATTCTGGAAAGGTCTGCAAAAAGCTTGGGGTACACAACTTAAGCTGAGCACAGCCTTTCATCCTCAAACGGACGGACAATCGGAGCGAACAATTCAGACATTGGAAGATATGTTAAGGTCGTGTGCGTTGGAATGGACAGGTGATTGGGACGATTACATCTGTTTAGTCGAGTTTGCATACAACAACAGCTGGCACGCAAGTATCAAATGTGCTCCTTTTGAAATGTTGTATGGCAGAAAGTGTCGCGCTCCAACTTGCTGGGATCAAGTGGGAGAGCGAACACTCGAAGGACCAGAAATTATAGAAATGACCAATGAGAAGATTGAGGTAGCTAAACAGAAGTTGCAAGAAGCACGGTCACGTCAGAAGAGTTACGCCGATAAGCATCGTAGGGACATACATTTTAATGTGGGAGATCACGTCTTCCTCAAGGTTTCGCCGGCACGTGGTGTTAAACGCTTCGGGATCAAAGGAAAACTCAGTCCTCGGTTCATCGGACCATTTGATATCGTTGAACGAATCGGCGAAGTATCTTACCGATTGGCGTTACCTCCTCAGCTTTCGCACGTGCATAACGTGTTCCATGTGTCCTTACTCAGAGGGTACAATTATCATCCCCTTCACATGGTTCAGTATCCACTGGAACAGATACGTGAAGATCTCACCTTTATAGAAGAACCCGAACGAGTACTCGACAGGCAAGAACGAGTCATGAGAAGGAAGACGATTCCATTCGTCAAAATTCTTTGGGGGGACCATACCGAGCGGGAAGCCACTTGGGAAACAGAGGAGTCTATCCAGGCTTCTTACCCTCACTTCATATTTTGAGTTCGGGTATGTCACTTCTTTTCAGCTTATTTTATCTATAATTCGGGGACGAATTATTCTTTTTAGGGGGGAAGAAGTGTAAAACCCGCATGCTTTTACCATGAATAGTGCCCTTAAGATCGTACGTCCTAGATTAAAACTTACCTCAGTTAGTATTGATCACATTCATGTGCTAATAATCAAGCAAGTGCATACGTGTATGACATGACAAGTATCGATTACGTACGAACTCATGATAAACAGTTAATAATATATCACGTGAACATAATTAAATCATGATCACCATTTAATATACTAACTAAAATAATTACGTAAATACTTATAATATATTTACGAGCGTTAAGTTTATGATAAACGACACGATAGATTAAACAGAAACACTTTAAACACGAGCACGTTTAACCACGAACGAACACGAAACATCGGGACACGAGAAAGGTACGGGTACCCCATGTGGGGCCCCCATACCCACGGCACACATGCAAGAAATGGGCTTAGCCCATGGACTTTACAAGTTAAGGGGGGTAAAGAGTAAAACATGTTTTCACTTTTCATTTTACAAGAAAATAAACAAAAACCCTAAAAGAGTTTTTCTCCTCTCCTTTTTGCTCTCTTTGTGCCGCCACCTATACACCACCATAAGGGGGTGATTTGTTTGATCTTGATCTTAAAAACAAGTGTAGAAACCGTGTTTGTTCATCCTTTTTCCAAGCTACATAGTGGTATACCTTTCTAACCCTTCTTTTTAATTCTTTTTAATCCTTTTAATCTTTGATTATTTTCATGAACATGTTATTATTTTTCTTATTAAAACATGGTAATTAATCATTGATCTAACATGTTTTGGTATTAAATAAAATCAAAGAATGATTTAAAAGGGGTGTTATGTTTGGCCGCCTAGCAAACAAACCCGAGGGGGGTTTGGTTTGCTATTGCCGCCACCACCAAGACCATTTTTGGTCTTGGTTGGCTCATGTGGGACCCACGGCAGCAAGGAGACACGTGTGCCCCGGGTTTGGCCCGGGGTACGGTGTCGAATTCATGCCCGATTCATGGTTCGTTGGTTAAAATCATGATCTATGTTACATGTAATTTTTATGAATCATGAACTTAGGATATAATTAATTAATAACATGAAATATTAATTAAATCATGACTTAGGTTATTTTAATTATTAGTTTATCATGACATTAATTTAACCTAAGTATTTTATGTTATAAGTTATAATTAATTAATTATTAAAACATGCCTATAATTAATTAATTTAGACATGACTTAGGTTATATTATTATTAATAATAATACACATTTTAACCTAAGTATCTTCATTTCATTTTAATTAAAACATGTTATACCTTAATTAAAATGCTTAACCTATAGTTTAATTAAAATACATGAAATAATAACTAAACTATATACTATATCATATGACTTAAGAAACAAGCTTATAAACACTTAGACTTATATGATAGCTTATGTAACCAGCTTAATTCTAAATATGGAAACTTCTATTTATAGAAACTTAATTAAATAAGGCAACTAATCTAATTATGGAAACCTTCTATATATGGAAATCTATCTATTTCAGGCAGCTAATCTAATTATGGAAACCTTCTATATATGGAAACTTATTTAATTAAGGCAGCTGATTCTATTTTTGGAAACTTTCTATTTTTAGAAACTAATCTATTTTAAGCGGTAAATTCTATTTTAGGAAACTTTCTATTTTTGGAAACTTTCTATTTTTGGAAACTTTCTATTTTTGGAAACTTTCTATTTTTGGAAACTTTCTATTTTTGGTAACTTTCTATTTTTGGAAACTTTCTATTTTTGGAAACTTTCTATTTTTGGAAACTTTCTATTTTTGGAAACCTGCTATTTTTGGAAAGTTACTTATTATTACACAGTAAGTATAATAATACATGAAACACCAGTAATACTTAATCAGATTAGCCAGAATACTAGATAAACACGGTTTAAGGCTTTAAACAGTGAACCATGACCTAAAACATACCAAATCAGCTATAATGAGACACAGAACCCAGTACGTAATCAGTGAATCGATACTTATACACGTGTGTATTCATGTAGCATTAGTGATCCAGAGGTAGGAGTCTTTCTTCCGTTCATTCACTGGACTTGAGGTACGGATTCCCGTCCTTTCAGTATGGACATTCTTTCCTTATTAGGATTTCCCCGTATGCAGCCAACTGTTTTCCCCAGCATTTGTTTTATTGTTTGAACTGCTTATGTTAATTTAGCATAAACTATAGCCATATACAAGCATGACCAGTTTCACCTAGTTATGGAGGTACCATAACCATAGCATTGGAGGCACCGATGTTGTGACTTCCCCACGGCGGAGTGATTGCTCGTGGCGTCCCTTTTCAGTTTTGGCCATATTATTATATCAGGTGGGGCGTATGGGTGCATCCTAGTTATTTGTTTTATTCAGTTTATCATGGTGAATGTGGTGTGTGCCTTGCACCCTTCACAAGGAGTTGATCCCTCCTACCCAAATCAGTATATTGATTAGAGGCATCCCCTCTAATCAGCATGATGAGGTCACCCCTCCAAGTATTCATGCACGTGACCTTTTCATGACCTATATGGGCTATAGTATATATATATGTTAAAACAGTTTCCACAAGATAAACATAAGGCTTTTCAACTATAAAACCAGTTTTCTTGATACTTAACCAGTTTTCTCAGAACTTAGTCTTCCGCTGTTATATGTTACATGCTTATCCTATTTCATGCTTTATTGTACATCCGTGCACTGAGCGTCTTGCTCAGCCGTTTCCCTTTTCATGTTCCCAAAACGGCAGGTACTCAGGGACGCTCGTAGATCTCAAACGTAGGTGCATATGGACTGGAAGCTTTACTGTCTTTCTTTACTTTATGCATTTCCTTTACTTTGATACAGTTGCTATGGACATTGTTTCGTCCTTCCTTTTTACAGTATTTATGTTTGTGTGTGATGAGCTTTACTTTGGGATACCGATGTTTGATTCCGGTATTTCCCTTTTATGGTTGAATAATGCTTAGACATTTATCCTTGTATGCTTTGATGACACGCCATGATTATGCGTAATATTCCATTTCCAAAATGGGGTGTTACAACTTATCTAAGTTTACTCTAGCTAGTATCCTTAACTTGTTTAAGTCAAGTTTTGCTAGGCTTTTATATAGGGAACTTTAAAACGTGAAAGTCTTAACTCTCACGGGTTAAGAACAAGAACTTTTCGCAAGTTCCTATAATTGTTCCTAGAGAGTCGTTTATCAAGGGAAATTTAAAATGCGATTTCTAAACTTGAAAAAGTCTAAGAATTTGCAAGATCCTATAGATGACTCGAAAACCCAAAACTTTGATTTAATAGGCTAAGCATCCACGAGTCTCATTCCTTGAGATTTTAAATTGTGGAGGACGAGAGATGATAGAGTCAATCATAAGTTTGGTATTCTTTCGTGAATTTATGTGAGTTAATTATGAGCCTATTCTCCCATCGCTTGTTAATAAATTTATCTGCAATAAATAAGGTTGTACGATTTGAGAAGTTACTTAGATTCTAGCCCAAGATCGTTTAAAAGTTGCTCGGTATTAATTAGAGTTCATAGCCAAGGCATAACTTATTGAAGCGGGATGCGAAGATTGGCGAGTCCGAAAAGGCCCTAACAAGGCATGAGGGCTACAGTTTTTTGCTAAAGATCCAAAAGTGATGTGAAGAATCATTTATCGAAAATCAATATGAAGGATCGAGACACACGACGAAAAGCAAATACTCCCCAAAAGATCATGGAGAAGTCTATCCAAAAAGGCCCTAACAAGGTATGAGGATAAATAGATCCAAGTCCTAAAAGGAGGCGGATCGTTGTATATCAAAGTCGAAAATAAAGATTGGAGAAAAATGAAGAAGTCGTGGTCCAAAGATGAAGAATCTCTCAAAAATTCAAGTGAAGAAATTCCTATTATGAAGAGAAGACCATAATTTCAAGAACGTCTCTCAAAGATTTGAAGTATGAAGTCGCTGCCAAATATCGTTACGAGAAAGGTCTCAAATCGTGAAGCGAGTTATGCCAAGATATGAACTTTATGAGGTCCCGAGAAGCATTTTTAAAAGATTTTGTCCTTTAGCTAACTATTGATTAAATCGTTCACTTTATTTTCGGCCTAAATAACTATCGAAATAAGTCAAACAATGCACCCTCGTGATCATTCAAGACAAAAATAAAATATAAGAGATACACCTAGGAATTAGGGAGTCTAAGTGAATAACTAGCCCACATGAATTCGTGTTAGTTTGCTGACTTATAATAACAATGATCTCGTTTTTAAACTTGGTATGGGGAACGTGAAACTTGAGGATGATAAACGTCCATGGCAGCCAAAACCCAATGTAAGTCTTTGATTTCTTTACTTATTTTTATCTTTTTATCTTCCCTAAATGTTTAGTATTTAATAAAGGCCAAGATGGGTTATTTATGATGGAAAATATAAACCGTGCTTTAAAATTAATGCATTGCATGAGGGCATTGCAATGGTCAAGTGTAGGGGATTTAATAAGTGTGAAAACACTTATCCTTTTACCACTTATTTCCAATAATAACATGACCAAAACGTGTATTTTATGTCGTAAAAGTCGGAATTATGCGTGGTTTCTGTTTTTATTGTGTTTTAGGACCAAAAGATGAAAAAGGAAGAAAACACGGGCTTTCACGGGCTTTTATCGAAGAAAAACGAGAAAAGAGGAAGTCAAGAGGTCAAGAGTGCTTAGAGAACGGATGCCCAAGACCTATTCTGAAGATTTATCAAAGAAAAAGTCTAAAGACGGAAGCTTAATGTAGTCGAAGAACTCAAGTCTAATTGAAGAAGAAAATTACAAGACAAGTTCAATATACATCGACAAATCCCGAGACGACGTCGAGAAAGACAAAGGATTTAAATCGAGTCGAGAAGAAAGAAAGAAGAGGCAACACATGCACACCTTCCTATTTTTCCTATAAATACGCTCCTAATACACATTAGGAGGGTTAGTTAGTTTTTAGTAGCTAGTTTTCATTTTTCACTTTTCCTTTCTAGTTTTTAGAGAGAGAAAGTTCCAAACTTTCTCTCACTAAGTTTTCATCTTTTCTTTCTTTTAATCTTTCAAGTTTAAACCTTTTTGTTTTTTGATTTTATTAATCAAGTTCAAGTTAAGCTTTTTGTTCCTTAATCTCCTTCTACATTTCTTGATTTTGATTCACCTTTGATCCGAATTATTCATAATCCGTGATTGATTTTCTTGTTTATGTGAATAAAAAGTTCATCTTTTTATTCATCTAATAGCTTTCATATGGTTTAAGCTTTAAGATCTTTGTGCTTATTGGCTTATTTGTATGTTAGCTTATTTATTTTTTTTAAAAAGTTTTCTTAAAGTTTTAATCTTTTTCAAAGTTTGATTTAGAAAGTTTGCTTATTTAAAGTTTAAAAGTCCTTATATCATGCTTATTAGTTCTGCTTATTATTGAGTTAGTTAAGTCTTGGATTGAGCTTATTGAAAATAGCTTATTTCCTAGCTTATTTCGGATTAACTCTTATCGTAAAGTAAAGCCCCATTGCGACGGGATTTGAGACACATATTGCGATTTGTGAATCGCAAAAGGGTTTATTATTGCGATGCACATTGCGATTGGTGCATCACATTAGGGTTTATTATTCCGATTCGTTTTGCGATGGATTTACTTTTGGTGACATTGCGACAGCATAATTTTTGGTGATATTGCGATTGGCTTCATTTTAGTGACATTGCGATTGGATTGCTGTTGACATTGCGATTGGATTTCTTTTGATATTGCGATTGGACATTGCGACAGGATTCCTTTTTGGGTGTATTGCGACAGCATTCCTTCAACATTGCGATAGAATGTGTTTTGATATTCCGATGGTTATTCACTTGTTTTATTATTCCGGTAGATCATGTTTTTAAGTTTTAAAATTTTACAAGTTTTACAAAGTTTTATGTTTTAAGTGTTTCTCTTAATAAACTTTAGTTTAAATTTTTAAAGTTTCTACTTTACTCAATGACAATTATTTGCTTTTAGTCTAAAATTAGATAATCAAACCAAACCACATTTAATCTTCCACCAAGAACAATTGAGTCGCACTTTCTACCAATAGTCAATTCGAAGAGATCGGAACAACGAACTTTCATACGAGCTTAAAAAACCTAATATTAATGAATCTCAAGTAAATGAAAACAGTTAAAATAAAAATTGACACATCATAAGCATAATATTACCCAATGTTCTCATTTGAACTCAGTAGGTTAAAACTCATATATAACAGATTCCATTAATTTTCACTTAAGAACATATAACCGAACACCATCGAATCTAAATCCTCTACAAGATTTTTAACATCATTCTAGCATTACCAAGATCAAGCTGACATCCCAAACTCACAAGACGGTTAATTATTAACTCATTATTACCAAATAATAGTTTTAAATAAGCAGACTTACAATAGCAGATTTATCTAAACCTACATCTAAACCTACACAAAAGCAAATCCATACACACCTCAATAAGACTCGAACATAAAAGCAGATTAAACAAATAAGCTAAGCACTAAATTATTTAACCATGAAATTATAAATGTGAGATTACCTTTTATTGTGGAAACCTTTGATGCAGAAGAATGTGCTGAACATTCTTGAATAAAGATCAACACCATCATTCAGATCATGACTATTCAAAACATCTACTCTAAAATGAACCGGACCATTATAACAGTAAAACCATTCAGAACAACATCACCATTCTCGAACTTCTTTTCGAACCAAGAATCACCAATCTACCCACATTCGAACCAGATTAATATAAAAAACTTTCCAGTGGGAAAGTTTTTATTCCAAATTCACTTTTATCAATTAATTAAAGCTATTTAATTAACTCTAATCAACTAATATTTCATATTATAACAAAATTAGATGAAGGTAAATTTTTAATGAGAGTTTGACAGTAAGTAAATTCAAGACAACATAAAACTCAAAATACTTTTATTAATTCACTAAAAATTATTACAAAACTATTAAAAAGAAAATACAATTATCCCTAAATCTATTTTTGCATAATAACATTAAGTAAAAAAAATGGAATGTATATTAATATTTTTGGGGGGTTTTTATAGGCAAACTGATGAAGGTTTGTTGAGAAGATAACCCATCTTGATCGTCCAATCGGCATCTTGCTTATTCTCTCTCTTCTCGATGTTGATCTACGGTTGAAAATCCTCTATCATCACACGGATTTCCAAGGTGGCAATCCATGTGTGTTGTTGTGCTACTTTGAATCTGAGGTGGCAGGTTTTTATTGGAGGATTGGTTTTTGGTGAGGTGTAACAACCAATCGCAGGCTAGTTGTGATGAGAGAAGTGCCACATAGCCCATCTTCTACCTCCTAAATAATAGGGAATTATTTCCCAACGCCTGTAAGCTCACGCGCCTTTAACTAGAAAGCTCCAAAAGTAATTTCTAGGGTTTAGGGTAAAAAGTGAAGGTCTGGTTATTTTGGTTTGGGAGAGAGAAGAGATAGGACATTGTTTGTATCGAAAATAAAATATGTGAGTGTGTGTGGTTAGTTTATGTATACGTTTTGACTAGGATAAATAATAATTTTCCATGTAACCATCCATTAGTTAGCCAAAAAATGATTTATGAAAGCCCATTTATTCCTCTCGTTTCATAATAACTTACCATTTTGGGTTGTTTGGGCTTTGGCCCAAGTTTAATAATAACTTCATCCGTCCCATGATCTTGTGAATTGGGCTTATTAGGCCATGAAAGTCAAAAGTAAATAACATATAATCCTTTAATGGGCTTTTGGGCCCATTAATCGTAAGTAGGACTCACAAGGCCCAAATAACTTCATAAAAGATTAAATCCTCTAAAATCGAGCTTGAATTTGGCTTTGTCGATCTTTTCTTCAAACTCGTGCCATTTTTGCCGGTTTTCGTGATCATCGGTACCTACACACATGAAACAAGAAAAAACATATATATAAGGATATTTTTACTGGTTTTATGCATTTATTCATTATTTTTAGATACAATTGATATGAGTAAAATCACTCATATCAGTGAGATTATCATGTTGGAACACAATCTTTTAAACTGTATGCTATCCTGAAATGTATGCTGCAAGATGAATTCATAGATATTATTTCTTTTAGTCTATAGCCATAAGTTTCCTCACTTGATCATGACCCGTTAATTGTCCCGTATACTTTGTGCTAAGCGTGAATGTTGTGGGCAATAACGGAACTTGAACATTTATTTTGGGAGGGCCGAACTATTTTATATAAACCAGAACATAGATAGTCGACAATAACTTTAAAACAAATTTAGTAATATTTACACTACTCGTCACAAATTTTAGGGAGGTCGGGGCCCTCCCCGGTCGTCATGAAGTTCCGTCCTTGGTTGTGGGTGGATCCATCGGGATTGCCAATCCCCGTCTCGTATTACTTTGACGCATTTCATTTGTTTGTACTTGAGTATTTAGGTTAAATACTCACTAGAGGAACTTACAATGATTGTTAAGCTTCGGTTTCATGAACTAAGTAGCAATAATATACATCATGACTATGGATAATGTACATAGTCATCCCCCCATTACTTGTTTTACAAACTTTATTGTGTTCCATTACTTAGTTTACTAAACCTATGAATATCACTCAAATTTTGTTGACGGATTTACATGTTTTAATCTCAGGTAATACCGCTTAATATGCTTGGATGAGATCCTGCAGGATGTTGGTAGCTTGGAAGTTTTGTGTTGTATTTATACTTTCGATGTGGCTGAAGTTGTCAAAATCTTCCGCTTATCTTCTGGTATCTATAAACTTTAAAACCATGATGTAATGGTACTTTATTATGTTCTAAAACTTTTGGGACCTATGCTTTAAAACTATGATATATAGTGATGTAATATACATGTCTTTTATTACATCATTTTTGAGTCATTTATAATTCATTGTCACTTGTACCATGACGTGGTACCCCCTTGTTGCCTAGTTGTTCCATGCCTGATTTTGGTGGTCTCACACACCAATACTACCACACCTACGCCGTTTGTAAGTGTGAGTACTAATGAAAATGATCTTCCTCAACTTATTAATAGTAGAGGAGGATCTCCCGAATCTAATATTCCAGCATTTGATGATGAATTCTAGTTGGAAAAGTGAATTTCTAATCTATCTAGATGAAATAAACCTTTCCATCTAGAAGTTCTAGAAGATGGACCCTATGTTCCTATGGCCCCCTCCTCTACCCAGAGAGACCTTGAAAGAAACTGTTAAACAATGGTCTCCAGCTGACAGAAGTCTGGCTAACCAGGACAAGAGACTAAAAAGCATCATAGTCTCTCGTCTATCCAAAAACATAATAAAGTGCATAATTAAGTGCACCTCTACGAAAGAGATGTGGACTGAATTAGTGCTTGGGCATAAAGGACCAACTGAGACCAAAGAAACCAAAATTCAAGCCCTCGGACTTAAGTTCAATGCCTTCAAGGCACTGGATGGTGAAACTGTGAGTCAAACCTACACTAGACTTAAGATTTTGCTCAATGACCTTGGAAGCAATGATGTAGTCATTCCCCAGGCTGAAGTTAATGCAAAATTTGTCAATAGCTTACTTAGGAAATGGTTAAGTCTGAATCAAACCCTAAGAGCTAACAATGCCATTAAGAATGACACCTTAGCTCAGCTGTTTGGTAGATACAACTATGAGGAAGGTTAATTGACTCAATATATAAGTCTGAAACAAACAGGTTTAGCACACATATCTTTGGATCAAAAGCTCTTGTTGCTAATCATTATTTTTAGGACAGTGTCTCTGATGTGGAAGAAGATACCAAAAGTAGTCAGGAGTTCCTTGCTGAACTGAATGCTTAATTTCATGACAGAGCTTTACTTGTCGATCAAAAGAGATACTAAAAAGATCTAGAAGAATGGGAACTGCTGAAGTAGACAAGTCCAAAGTCATATGCTTCTCTTGTGGAAAGCCTGGTCACTTTCATAAGGATTATACTCCAACAAAACCTCATCCGTAAGTTATCCTTCCACTAACAAGTTTAATGGAAGAAACAAGTTCTCTCCATCTCTTTTTAAGCAATCCTCTCAATCAGACTAAAAAGGCAAAAAGGAGTACAAGGTACAATACAAAGCCTTAAAAGATGAACTGATGAAGCTGAATCAAAAGGTTGATGAAGCTGCCAATAAAAAGGATAGCAAAAGGTCAGAGAAGGGTCTGATAGCTACTTCATTCGTCTGAGATGATAAACCTCTGACATCAGAGGATGAGACCACCACTACAGTTTGTGCCTTCATAGCGATTGTTGATAATGAGCCTGTTGTTAGAAAGAGTGAAGCCAGGCCAGGTTAATGGGTTCATATCACCATGAAAAAGGTATAAAGATTACTTACCATGACTGAAGGTCAGGACAAAGACTATGTCCTTGATTATACTTAGATTGATCTCTACTATGTTGGAAATACGTTTTACGTATATAGAAAGTCTCAGTCACTCCAACAATATAGTTATAGGCTCGTAGTAGTGTTTAGTAACATTTATTAAATCCGACCCATGAGCATGTTCATGCGCCGGAGGACCAAGTCCATTAAGGACTTGGGTATATAAACCTCTTTCCACCATGGAAAGAGGTGTTGGTTGTTTTTCATTTCTCATTTCAATATAACAAGTTTCTTTCATTTCTCTCTCTAAGTTTCTCTCTCTAGAAAACATCAACCCTCTTGATTCATAAAGATTATCATTGTTCTACAATTGGTATCAAGAGCTATGGGATGAAATAAAGAATGGTTTTGTGTTGTTCATACTTTTCTAAGTGTGTTCATGTGTTTTTGATTGATTTTTCCAAAAGTTACAAAATGTTTTCGTGTTCTTTGATTCCAAGTGATCTATATCTTTTCAAAATAGTTCTAGTAACGATTTGGTGATATTCGTTTGGTTAGAATCACGAATTTCAAGGTAAAAATCCATTCTTTTTTGTTGCTCTTAAGTCTCGGACTATTTTTCAGGGGTACGATCTGACTTTGTGTTTGCATAAACCCTGGGGGTTTCTACTTGCGATCCATAGTCACGATCTATTGTTACGATCTAACTGCGATCATTAGTACGATCCACGTTACGATCTGTGACTACGATAGCTCACTAAGATCCAAGCTACGATCCAGCAGTACGATTGCTTAGTACGATCCAGACCACGATTGCTTAGTACGATTGCTTAGTACGATTGCTTAGTACGATCAGGGTACGATCGCTTCAGTACGATACCTCACTTCGATCAGAGTACGATCAAGGCTTCGATCAGAATACGATCACTTGACTAGGATAGGAGAGTACGATCTCAATACGATCTGGGAGTACGATCTAGCAGAGTACGATCACGGCTTCGATTAGAATACGATCACTTGACTAGGATAGGAGAGTACGTTCATAATACGATCTGGGAGTCCGATTTAGGAATACGATCAGCTATAGTTTGCAACACTTAGAGGATTTTTCATCTTTGCATTTACTTGGAGACATTAACAAAAACACACAATCAAAAGATCATAATATCTTAAATTAAACAACATTAAAACATATAATCTTATTTCATTGCTCGATCATTTTTGATAATCTTTTTTTTTTCAAGGGATCATAAAATGAATTCACATTCATATATGCCGACAATGACTTTGCTTACCGATATCTCAATCATTTCGGGTACCGATACTCGCCCACCTTTGCTCATCAAAGATTTATTTGAAGCATGGCAAGGTCGCATGAGAACGTACATCATGGGCAAACCCAGTGGTCGACTTATGCTTCAATCAATTGATAAAGGTCCATTAGATTGGGGAGAGGTTACCGTCAACAATGTGAAAAGGGCAAGGGAGTATCATGAGTTAACCGATGCTAACCAAATCATCGCAGATGCCGATGAAAGGGCTGTTCAGACAATTCTTCAAGCCCTTCCACTCGATATCTTTAGAATGGTAAGTGAACATAAAGTGGCAAAGGATCTTTGGGATCGACTAGCTGTTTTGTTACAAAGGACATCTCTAACTAAGCAAGAACGAGAATGTCAATTGTATGACTTGTTTGATAGGTTTACATACCTTCCAGGGGAGACTCTTCACGATTACTACTGGCGTTTCACCACTTTGATGAATGACATGAACGTGTACAATTTAAGGATTGAACAGTTTCAACTAAACACAAAGTTTTTGAACACGTTACCCCAAGAATGGAGTCAATATGTCACTGATGTTAAGATGATTCGCGATTTGCACAAGTCCAATTTAGATCAACTCTATGTTTTCTTACAACAACACGAGAAGCATGTGATCCAAAAACGAATTTCTCAGGGATCTTATCATGAACCATTGGCATTAATGGCAAACCATCCTACACTGTCATACCACAACTCTCAGCTTGCTTTAGGACACCAATCTTCATATCAACCTTTGTATCAAACACCAAGCTTCCCACAGTACTCGATCTTGCCACAACCACCTACATCTTATCAACAACAATTCAAGCAACCAGCAACATCATCACCAGGATATTCACATCCGTTACCTTATGCTTCACACCAGTACTCACCTTATCAACCTCCAACAAACCCTGCTGTTACCTATCAACAACTTGAGGATCCTCAACCCTATTACTCACAACAAGTTAGTGCTCCATCAAATCAACTTGTAGCTTAGTCTGCACCAGCATTTTACTGTGATGATGATATCCCTGTTCCTGAGTTTAGACAAGGGGAAAGTCATACTGATATACTTGCTCAAATGTCTGCTTATCCCACTCAAACATTGAACAAACGAGATTACAGGAGTCCGTCCAGCAACAACTAACAATCAGTTAAGGAACTATTCTAACTCTCGACAACAAGCTACAATTCAAGATGGCAGAGTCATGGTGCAACCACTTCAGGGGAGACCCAATTCATCTATTGCTGGTGCACGTTCTTCTAACACTACTGCTACAAGAGGTAATAGCACTGGTAAAATGAAGGTGATTATATGCTACAACTACAAAGGGGAAGGGCACATGGCCCGAGAGTGCAAGCAGCCTAAGAGGAAAAGGGACGGCACATGGTTTTAGGAGAAGATATACTTGGTGAATGCTCAAGCCCAAGGACGTGAGCTCGATGAAGAGGAGTTGGCATTTCTTGCAGATCCAGGAGTGGCGGACACTGACGGTCTCACAACAGCTATCACAAACAATGCGGCATATCAATGTGATGATTTGGATGCATACGACTCTGATTGTGATGATTTCATCACCGCCAAAGTAGCTCTTATGGAAAATCTTTCACTTTATGGAGCGGATACAATTTCTGAGGTACCCAATACTACTTCAGATACTAGTATTGTACCTTATCAAGTTGAGCAAGTGTCTGAGTATTCGAAACAGCCTCCGGTGGCTAGTAACTCAATTGAGGAGACAAACAATGATAGCAATATCAATGCAAGTCCCGAGACTTTGAGTGAACCACAACCAGGAGCTATTACGACTACAAATTCGTCTGCTCAACCTGATTTGGTTATGGTCTCAGCATCTTTGCTTAGCCAGATGAATAATGTGGGTCCTTGAAACCCTCAGTATTAATCAGACTTTATCTGCTGAGCTTGCTTTGCAAAAGGACAAGGTTAAAACCTTGGAATTAACTCCAGTATCCACGACCCTAACCAATCCTGAATTTGATAGGTTTAGGCAAGTCCAAATGGATAATCTGCTAGAAATTGAGAATTTAAGAGAAAATCTTTCGAAAGAACTCCAAGAAAAAGAGTCAGTTGTTAATAATTTTCAAAAACTTCAAATGGATTTTGAAATTATCGAGTCTAAAAGAGTTGACACAGAAATTAAGACGTCTGAGAGAGTTAAAAAGACTGAAATTTTGCTTTTAAAACAATATGCTGCTTCACACTTAGTACACTTGTTTCATTCTTCTTTTCAAGAGTTTAATCTATCGCGTCTAATAGACCTACCACCTAACCCGAGGTATGCAAAGCAAGCATTTCACCACAACCCACGACTTTATGATGCCACCAAGTTAGGATTGGTATTAGATCCGATCGTATTCTTGAATGAATCTGAGAGCATGACACTATATGACAAGAAGCGGTTAAAATTACTTCCTACATATCCTGAATATGACTATGCTAAAATGAATGCAATAAATGCCACAATAGATCTTAGAACTCGATTTAATATGAAAAAGAGAACTATCCAAACATCCACTTTCATGCCTACTAGAGAATGCCTTAGTATAATTCCTACACTCGTTAACTCGGACGAACCGAAGGAAATTCCTAAGAATCTTCCATCGGTAAGTACGGTAAAGCTCAGCTTGGAAGAGATTGAGCGATACCTTACTGAGGTTGACAAGGTCATCCTGGAATATACGACTTCAACGGCGTTAACCGCTGGATAATGGGCTTTCGAACACATGAAAACGGTGTTTGAGAAAGAGATCATTCCGTTTGTGAACCATATTAAAAAGGGAGTATATGGTTTAGCGGGAAATCTAAGTTTTGAAATTGGTGAAGTTTAAAAAGTTTTCTATGAAATGGATGATGCTTATGAACAACATTTAATTGAAAAAGCAAATATTTTATCCGAATATGACTGCTTCTTAGAACATATAGTGTCTCTCGAAGTAATGCAAGTTGTTACTCTTAAATACGCTCATGAGATTTCATTTACTCCTGTGAATATATGTGATGATGTGCATGATATGTCTGTGAATATTGTTGAGTCTATGATTAATGTAGATAATCATTCTTGTCATGAATCCAACGCTGAAATATTAAAGCTTCAAGATTCTTATGACACACTTTCAAAACGTTTTAATGAGCTTCAAAAACATTGTATATCTCTTGAAATCGAGAATCATTCTAAAAATGAAACTCTCTAAAAAACAATTGATTGTGAAAACTCCGTTGAGACAAGTGACAAGATGATTCAAGTTGTTCAGGCTCTAGAAGAAGAACTTATGAGACTTAAGAGAGAATCAGTAGCAGAGAAATTGGAACTAGAGGCTGCAGAGATTAAGAATCATGCCCTAGAAGATAGAATTAATTCTATGATAGGGGAGCTTGATAAAGTAAAGAAGGGTTTCTCATATATTTATGGTTCATTAGAAGAACGCTTCGCTTTTAATGCGGCAGAGCAAAAGTCACTCGTTGAACAATTGAACCGTAAGTGCGAGGAAATCTCTGACTTAAACATTCAACTCATAGACAAAAACATGGTTTTGGTTGAATTAAAGGAGACACTTCAACTCAAAGGACAATAAGTTGTTGATACTCCAGCCACCATCTCTGCCTCGACCTCTAGTGCTCCCAAACCCAACCCACGTGTGCTATATCGGGATCCAAAATTTAAGAATAGTCCAACTAAGTTTGCCACATACATGAAAAATGCCTTAGAACATGCTGATCTTGCTAGATAGATCGTTGATGAAATGCGTGAACTAGATCCCACAAGTCATATTCTATATGAGCTTTTCTTATATGCGGATCGCGTTCAGGATTGTTTAGCAAACTTAGAATACATTGGGCAACCGATATCTTTAGCCCCAAAACAGCAAACCCCACCATTGCCATTACTCCATTCAATAAGAATCCAGGATCTAAGCCTATTTTAAACACACCCATCAAGGCTACATCAAAATCTGTCACTAATGTTCCCATGGCTTCTACAAGAGTAATTATATCTACTAAGGCTAAAGGATCTCAAGACAAGAAAGATATGATCAAGCCTTCCACTAGTATGACTGCCAAGAAGAAAGTAGAAGTTCACCCTAGGAATGTTATTTCAGTTTCAAATAAAAAGAATCATGTATCTAAGACAAAAGGATCTGCTTCTGTGCAGAAGCCTAAGAAAAATGTGAATTCGAATTTGCGATGTTGGAATTGTAATGAATGCATGTTTTCTCAGTGTCATGATTTATGCCTTGTTGATCACGTGAATGAAATGTATGCTATTAGGAACAACCTTGAATGGATTCCAACGGGGAAGAAATTCACCCAAGTTGGTTGGCAATGGAAACCCACTGGTAGGACCTTTACTGCTAATGGAACTAAGTGCCCTTTAACTAGGATCACATCCACAGAAGTTAGGTCTCAACGTCCTTTAAATAGGAACACTAGCACCAAGAAATGGAAAAAGCGATCTTTAACTAGGTCTGCCCCCACTATTGTGCCTACCAGTGAAGAAGTACCTCAGGATCTTAGACAACTAGAATCTAAGCCAGCATTTAGGAAGCAAGTTTGGAAGCCTAAGAATTCTTCGGTTAACAAATATAAGATAATTATATCTATACCTGCTAACACAGAGGAACTACAAGATTCCGATACATCGTCCTTGTCTGGTGATATTTTCAGGTGGTCCAAATCATCCTCTGGTACTTGGACTCTGGATGCTCAAAGCATATGACCGGAGATCGCTCGATGCTCAGAAATTTCGTCAGCAAGTTTCTAGGAACGGTTAAATTCGGCAACGACCATATTGCGAAGATCATGGGTTATGGTGCATACCAAATTGGGAATGTTACGATTTCAAGAGTTTATTATGTGGAGGGACTTGGTCACAATCTATTTTTAGTGGGACAATTTTGTGATTCAAACCTTGAGGTGGCTTTTCGACAACATACTTGCTTTATTCGCGATCTTGCAGGAAATGATTTGTTAAAGGGTTCTCGAGGGGATAATCTCTACACACTTTCCATTCAAAACATGATGGCCGCCTCTCCTGTATGCCTTCTTTCCAAAGCATCTAAGACCAAGTCATGGTTGTGGCATCGTCAGTTATCTCATCTCAACTTTGATGCTATAAACCATTTGGATAAAAATGAACTTGTTCGTGGTCTTCCAAAACTTAAGTTCGACAAGGATCATTTATGTTCCACGTGTTCTTTGGGAAAAAGCACCAAGAAATCATACAAACCTAAAGCTGAAGATACAAATCAAGAACCACTGTATCTTTTTGCACATGGATCTTTGCGGGCCAATGCGTACGGCTAGTGTGAGTGGTAGAAAATACATCCTCTTCATAATGGATGATTTCTCAAGGTTTACATGGGTAAAATTTTTAGCATCCAAGGATCAAGCACCAGAGTATATCATTACTTTCTTAAAGATGATCCAAGTACGTCTTAATGCTAATGTTCGCCGCATTCGCACTGATAATGGAACTGAGTTCGTTAATCAAACTCTAGGAGACTATTACGAGAAGGTAGGTATTTCACATGAAACTTCTGTTGCCCGCACTCCACAACAAAACGGTGTCGTGGAAAGACGTAACCGTACACTTATGGAAGCTGCTCGAACTATGTTGATTTATGCGAATGCTCCTTTATTCTTATGGGCTGAAGCAGTGGCAACCGCATGTTATACCCACAACCGCTCCATCATCCGTAAACGCCATGGTAAAACTCTATATGAGCTAATTCATGGACATAAACCCGATATTTCATTTCTTCATGTGTTTGGTGCAATGTTTTATCCAAATACAAATAGTGAGAATCTGGGAAAACTTCAACCGAAGGCTGATATTGGAATTTTCATTGGTTACTCGCCTGCAAAGAAAGCTTACTGAATTTATAACCGTCGTCTTGGCAAGATAGTAGAAACTTTGGATGCCGATTTTAATGAGCTGACATTGATGGCTTCTGAGCAACACAGCTCTGAACCCGCTTTACATGAGATGGGAACCGGTACAATCAGTTCCAGACTAACTCCCAACAATCCTACTTCTCCATCATTTATACCACCTACAAGGTTCGAGTGGGATAAGTTATTTCAACCTATGTTTGATGAATTCTTTGATCCACTAAGTAATGATTATCCAGCACCTGCAGCAGTAGCTCCGATTCCCGAAGTTGTCGCTCAAGAAAATGGAAACAGTCCGAGACATCTACTGTTACTCTTGAACCAGATGTCTCATCCCCCAACAATTCACAAACTACACCTGAATCATCACCCCCACTCGTTCCTAATGATGTTGAAGAGGATCCCTATGATCACGACTTGGAATATGCTCACTTATAAGAGCTTCCCTTCTTTGGTTCACATATACCTGAAGACCCTACCGGTGCGTCTACCTCAGAGGAAGCTCCTGCAATCGTTCACTCCCGACCACCACGGATTGAAACTCACAACACAAAATGGACAAAGGATCACCCAATCCACAATATCATTGGTGACATAGATCGACCAGTCTTAACACGCCACCAACTCCAAGAACATGCATTATATTGCTACTTTGATGCATTTGTTTCCGACACTGAACCTAAAAACTAGCAACAAGCCATGACTAAATCATCTTGGATTAAAGCCATGTAAGAAGAACTTAATGAATTTCAACGTCTTGAAGTGTGGGAATTAGTTCCTTTACCCAGCAACGTTGAAATCCTTACATTGTTGTGGGTATATAAGGTTAAACTCGATGAGTTGGGTGGAGTGCTGAAGAACAAAGCTAGATTGGTTGCTAGAGGTTACAAACAAGGTTTGGGTATTGACTTTGAAGAATCCTTCGCTCCTGTTGCACGATTAGAGGCAATTAGAATATTCCTTGCTTATGCTGCTCACATGAACATGGTCGTCTACCAAATGGATGTTAAGACGGCATTTCTCAATGGTGAATTAAGGGAAGATGTCTATGTAAGCCAGTCGAATGGATTCGTCAACTTAGAGTATCCTAATCATGTGTACAAGCTCAAGAAGGCTCTTTACGGGTTGAAACAAGCTCCACGCGCGTGGTATGATCTCTTATCTTCGTATCTCATCTCGAGAGACTTATCCAAAGGCAAAGTGGACCCAACTTTATTCATTCTCAAGGAGGACAACGACATGATACTGGTACAAATTTATGTTGATGATATAATATTTGCTGCTACTAATCAACGAGTGTCTGACCATTTTGAGAAAATTATGTCCATACGTTTTAAGATGTCGATGATGGGAAAAATTTCATTTTTCTTAGGGTTGCAAATTTCTCAGAATCCCAAGGCATCTTCATTAATCAACCCAAATTTGCTCTTGAATCATTAAAGAAATATCATTTTGAAAATTGTGACCCCGTGGATACTCCAATGGTGGAGAGATCCAAGTTAGATGAAGATAAGGAAGGGATAGCTGTCGATCCTAAACTTTACTGTGGAATGATCGGCACCCTTCTCTATCTGACTGCTAGCAGGCCTGATTTGCAATTTGCTATATGCATGTGTTCCCGGTATCAGGCTCGGCCTGCCGAAAAGCACTTACATGTTGTGAAAAGGATCTTTCAATATCTTAAAGGAACACTTCATCGTGGTCTGTGGTATCTGAAGGATTCCTCTATTGCACTAATCTCATATGCAGATGCGGATTATGCCGGGTGTCAAGATACCAGACGTAGCACTTCTGGCAGTGTGCAACTTCTTGGAGATAGACTTGTTAGTTGGGCATAAAAAAGGCAGAAAAGCACTGCGATATCAAGTACTGAGGCTGAATACATTGCTATGTCCGGTTGTTGTGCTCAAGTTCTTTGGATGAGATCACAATTGACTGACTACGGTCTTGGATTCAACAAAATCTCGATGTACTGTGATAACAAAAGTGCAATCGCTCTATGCTGCTACTACGTTCAACATTCCCGAGCAAAGCGCATTCACATACGCTACCACTTCATCAAAGAGCAAGTGGAAAATGGAGTGATCGAACTGTACTTCGTCAACACTGAGTATCAACTGGCAGATATTTTCACGAAGGCATTAGATCGAGGACGTATCGAGTTTTGATCGAAAAGCTAGGCATGAAATCATTCTCACCAGTGACACTTAAGGAGTTGGCAGAAGAATCTGAAGAATAGTAGTGGTAAACTATTCTCGAGTATCTTTTGATCGTGATCTTGTATATTATCGTATATATTTAAACCACCAAAAGAAAAATACAAAAATATAAAACTTAGGAAAACCATAAAAAATATAAAACAATCAAAATCCATAAAAAATATAAAATCAAGAAAATCCAAAAATATTTTTTCATTTTCAAATCGGACATGTCTTTTAGTACGGTAATATTTACGGCCTTAGAAATGTCGATTAAAATTGACACGGCGCCATAAATAGAGTCCGTATAAAAGTTGTACAAATTTTAAAACATGCCCATAATGGCTTGTAGTTATTTCAAACTGCAACCCGTTTTTCGTATTAAAGTCACGTATTTCTTTTAAAAACGTTGGCTCACAACGGGATTAATTTTCTCGGGCAAGGTTTACTTTAAAACCTTGTAAGGGACCAAGTTTACTTTATAACTTGGTTTAACACAAATTAGTGTACGTATTGGTTTAACACAAATTAGTGTACATATCAGTGCACTTATTTTGTCAAAATAAGAGAAATCTTATTGCAACCAGAATTGTTCCATAAAATCACTAAACCGGAAAAAGTCTTCATGGATATTTGTTCTTTTGAAAAACAATGACGACAGCTCTTTAAATAGAAAACAGGTCTATGTTTAAGGGGGAGCAAATATTATATTGCTTTTGGAATTAAAATTCATCTTCAAAAAGGGTTTTCAGAAAATATAAACCGACCATTCTCATCATTATATGCTTTGTAATCTTATGTGGTTTGAGGTATAGCCTGTTTGCAATTAAGCTTTAGGAGTTTGTTTTCGTGTTTGTTTTCAAAGATAAGACATTACGGGTTTAGGTGTTGGCTAGTTCACGTGTTTTTACATGTGTTTATTACACATCTTAAACATTGGGGGTAAAAAATTGCACATTTGCAACAAGGGGGACCAAGTTGCAATTTCTTGCAACCTGGTTTTGACCAAAGTCAAATAAACCCCCTCCCTTTCGTTTGTCTGTCTTTAAAGAAACACACACATACAATCACTCCATCCGCCATTGTTAGAAGCTTTAAACTCCATCTATTTGTGCCTCTCGTTTGTATTTGATCTAGGTATAACTATTTTCATCAGTGCTTATGTTTTTTAGATGATTCTATCATGCTCATATCATAAACTAAAAACATGTATCCATACGAATCTGAACAAATTTAGGGTTTATAGATTCTTGATAAAAATGAGATTTTAGAGCTGGGATTTGTTCATCTTGCCTATATATTGGTTATAAACAGGTTGGCCTATGACATATTCTTTGTCCCGTAATCGCACTTTTAAGATTTGCCTAGGTTCTATCGCAAAGAATGCGATCCATGACTACGATCGATTCTCATCGCATTGATTGCGATGGCTTTACTACGATCCATTCGATGCGATGGCTCATTACGATGGGCTCGTTGCGATGAGTCCATTGCGAGGCTCATTGCGATGGGTCCATTACGATGGTCCGTTGCGATGGTCCGTTGCGATGGTCGTTGCGATGGTTCCAATGCGATGGCGTTTGCGATGAGTTCAATACGATGGGTTCAGTACGATGGCACCAGTACGATGGGTCCAATACGATGCGTCCAGTACGATGGGTATAGTACGATGGGTCCAATGTGATGGGTCCAGTACGACGGCTGTAGTACGATGGGTCCAGTACGATGGGTATAGCACGATGGGTCCAGTACGATGGGTACAATACTATGGGTACACTTCGATGGGTACAATACGATGCATTATTACAATGGACAAAATTTGCAAGTTTTTTAAGATATGTTAAGCACTATAGTGGACTTTAGTTTTGCAATGCCTTTGCTTTGAATATCTTTTAGATTGCGACAAGCGTTTACATTGTAACGCTTGTTAGGATTGTTATGGACTTTTAGAATTATGCACTTGCCTTAGACTTTCTAATGAGTTCAGCCTAGAATGCATTTTTTCCTTATTAGGCTTTCAGTAAATTAGGGTCACTAACACGAAACCAAGTTTTATTGAAATTAATTAATTTTATCTCATAAGAATACTTGAAAGGTTTCTTATTACAAAAGTTCATCTTATATAATAAGTTGACTCCTCTATAAACAAAAGAGATACAAATTACTTATTCAATGTCTTGTGTTTTGTTTCCAGGCCATGGAAGACAAAGTTTCATCGCTGTCTTGCCCTTTGTTCAATCCTACTATAATTTGGGTTGAGGATAATCCTACAATTCCTGACGTAGTGGTTGAAACTAAACCAAAGCCCACTGAAGTTTTGGTTGAAATTAAACCAAGACCTACTGAGGTGTTAGTAGAAATTAAACCTAGACCTACTGAGGTTCTGGTTATGACAACCAAGAAATCCAAATATTCTAGTAACTAATGCTAGGTTGTTCTCTCATTAGAATAAATTGTCTGTGGCATATCATTCATAATTCTAGGTGTTATTCTGAATGTATGAACTGTGTCCATATGAACTATGCTTGTATTTTGCAACTCAATCATATGTGGTGACATTTGTTGTGATTTATTTCCAATGCTTAGGATTTACATAGTTTATGAGATATATATGTGTATATATCAAGTGTTCTTGTGTTTATCTAAAAGTAGGAAAATGTCGATAACCGAAGAAGAACAAAAACAACTAGATCTTATCCTTGTTCCACTTAATGCTAGAATGCAACATGCACCAAATAATTTTCGTCTGAGAGACGATTTCGATCCTTCTTTGGCGGCATTCAAAATTGCAACATACATCCTAGATTGTTCACCAATAAAGGATGCATTATGTGTCACTGCATCCGTCCCTCAAGTATACATGCACGAATTTTGGGCAACTGCCTCAATCACACTAGCAAAGCAATTGTCAAAGAAGATTATCTCTTTTACTCTAAACAACAAAGACTTGACACTTGACCTAGGTACTAGAAAATAAGCCTAATGTAACATTTTTGAAGCAGCACTTCTAAATTCTGTTGCCTTTTAGTAAATATTTGTTATATAGCAACATTTTATAAATAAGTGTTGCAAGTAAAGCTCTACTGAGTTGTTCCGGTTCGGTCCTTGATCTGATCTTATTAAATATAATTGACAAGATTTTTGGCATGACCAAACCAAATCGGATCAGACCCAAAATCGAAATGGTCTAAAACCTCAGACCGAGAATCAGACTAAAATTTCCAGTCTGAATCAAATCGATCCGCCTGGGTCGGTTTTAAGTCTGCCGTGCTCGGCCCTAATAAAAGCTTACGTTTTGTAACCTAAAACTAACACCCGCTAAAACCGCCTCATTCTTTTCTTCACGTAACTACCCAAATTGCCAAATCCCAATCCACCTAATCATCTCCGTCTTGCTTCTTTCAAATCGATCAGGAAACCCTCAAATACACATAACCGTCAACTGGGTGTTGTTGTGGCAACGTGCATTCTGATGCCTCTTGCTTTCCTTGTCTTCAGGTAAATCTTTAAAATTTATCATCTTTGCATATCAATTCAAAGTCTTTTTTAATTGTAGACTTATTAATGATTTGTCATGCTATATCATGCTTTGTGGAGGATATGATGATATTCTAATTTAGTGCACATGAGTAATAGTTTATTAGGGATTCTATGGTGTTCTTATGCTTTAGGATAATACCTAATTAGGAATTTGTACTATCAAAAACAATAAAAAAAGCTACCGGATTAGCAATTAGTAGGATACAAGCAAGAGGGTGTTTGGGAGTGCGTTTTAGACCCGATTATCTGATTGTCTCGTTTACAAAACGCAAATAATCAATATTCAGTGTTTGGCAATAAGAAGTTTAGAATCGATTATTCACGTTTTAGAGTCCTCAAAACGCTAGTTTGCAAAAGTAGCTATCTACCTACTGCCAAGAAACGTGATTTCCTTTTCCTACTTCAATTACTGAGCTGCCCTTATAAACGGGTATGATTCATACGAGTTACCTGGAAAATAACTTGTTATTATCATTGAAAATATTTTCTATAACTAAACGCGTTTTCTGAATTTTTAAGTGTTTTATGGAAATGGAAATTCCTTCTCTTTTTCTACAAAACAGAAAATAGGAAATGAAGGAAAATGTCGTTGTTGACTTGGTGATTCAAGGTTTCTCTCGTAGAGTATCTTTCTTGGAACAACGCGGCTAATAACTGAAAGAGATGTAAAACCCAAAATATAGAAGTAATTTTATACAAAATTAATTAGAGCCATAGCTTTAGAATCCATTTTCTTTTAAGCCCAACATATAATTCGCTTTACACGCTATAAGTATTTTACAATGGCCCATAAATAATATGGAGTATCCTTTTTCAATAGAGTTACTAAAAATCAAAATTACAAAGTATAAAATGAAAAAGTGTTTCAAATTATGATAGGAGTAAACAGTAAAATATATCAAGTTTCATGTATTATTAATTTGAGATACGTAAAATTAACATAATTACACAAAATATAATGTTGTCTATTTTAGTCATTTAACATGTTGAAGTATAAACTACTTTGATTTTCTAATCATTTAAATTTTTTATTTGATTATTGTGATATCAAACAATATAATCAAATCCAAATACTACATTTACAATCACGTTTTGTCACAACTAATTATCTGATTATTCAATTTCAAAATGAATGATCTATTTTCAATAAGCAATCTCTAAGTGTGAATCAAAAGGATGAAATTAAATAACATTTTGATGTCAAATATTCTGGTCAATATAGCGTCATTTACATATTTTATTAGTACGACATATTCTTTCTTACTTGCAATACTAACCAATAATCTTTTTTTCTCTGAATCCTCATTCGCTATTTCAGTTTCAGTTATTTGAATCGGTGTTGGTGAATTCCTACTACATCTTGCTATTGGTTCCTAATTTATTGAATGCGTTTATCAGAAAGCAATTTGAATGACATCTAATTATCTATCTATCTTCTATTATATTAAAAGATTCAGTCCTCTAATTTATTGTGCATGTCTTCATAAATAGGTTTTGAGAAGTTGAAACTGATGTAAATGAATGGCAGAAGTTCTTGGCTTCAAAAAATAACGGATGTAAATGAATGGCAGAAGCCGATGTAAATGAATGACAGGAAGTTCGTGGTCTTACACGTGCTTTATCAGCTTCTATCTTATAACAGTGTTGCTACCCTCAATTTGGTGAGTCCTCATGATTGGTTTTAAAGTCTTCGATATATTGTTCATAGTGGAAGTCCCAGACATATGTATTATGCAATAACCTCAATCTTTACAACACTAGCCAGTTATGTTGGTCATGTTCAATCAAATATATAGTTACCTTACGAGGTTATTTCCCAAGTTCCAGTTACGACAGGGCTTTTGATGTGTTCAAGTCACTTATTATTTGTTAATATTGCCAGATATAACCTTTTGTAGTTCTAGGTGTCAATAGCTCACAAGTGAGATTGTTGTGAAAAATCAAAACAAGTAGATTGTTGTATTTAGTGCATACATATCACTGAACTTTATTATGTAAAGTTCACAACTTAATTAGGTAGCGAAACCTGGATGAATACTTATCTGAAACCTACCCAGAAAAAGGTAGTTAATTATTTTTTGTTGTGTTTTATAGAACGTTCATGGAATGATTATTAATATGATTTGGTTGTTGAACTAAGTGAGGGTTTTTTGTTTAGTGGAAAAGAATGAAAGAGAAACAAAAAGATGGAAGACGGAAGCCAGCCAAAATTGGAACAACACGAGAACAAGCTAAGCCCAGAGAGACCCAAGTTTCTTCAGGTGTGCAACTATCATGTTGTAACTTTTGTTGTAAGCCGTAACTATATACCACAAGTTATTTAGCTATGGTACATGTCGCCAGGGAAGTTGTTTTCAAAAAGCTTATGCTTATCAGGATCAGTTGTTTTTATTATAAAAAAATAAATAAATGACTAAGCCATTAAATAAATAAACAAAATAATGTATAAATTATATCTCTAACTCTAACTCTGTGTTTGTTTTATTTGTTGTATATGAATGCAGAATAAGTTTAATTTGACGCCACACAAGAGTGATCCTGGTAGATGGAAGGAAATACGTGGCGGCATCAATCAAATGCTTACAAAGAGTTATAATTCTCGAAAAAATACGCTCAAGACAAAGCATTGGGTCCGAGACATCGATACCGGCAGGGTAGATATCGACAGAGTCCGCAGCGAGCGTCCAGAGGAAATTACTTCAGAGGACTGGGAGAAACAGATCGCACTTTGGAGTAATCCGGATTACGAGAAAAGATGCCAAACGAACTCCCAGAACCGGTCTAAGCAGAAGACGCCGAGTCGGCAGGGATCCCGATCGTTGGCACGCCTTCGAGACCAAGTGGTGAGAAATTCTATAATTAATTTACATACATATATGTCTTTGATTATATGTTTTGGTGTGTTGTGATTTTTTGTTTTGAATTTGCTTCATTCTATATATACGTGTCTATGTATGTACAGACGCAAGCTGCAATTGAAGCTGATGTGCCACCCCCGACTGTCATTGATCACTTCTTCATTGCGCACACCGACCAGGATGGGAATTTTCCTTGCGATGCGGACCGCGTTATGTATGTAAGTATTTTTTTTTAAATTAATTAATTAATTAATTTTTTTTGGATATGCCTTGGTTTTTTACTATTCCTTGCCGATAAATAATGTACCAACCCGACTAATATATAATATACTAACTGTCGTTTGTTTTTGTCACTTCATTAGGAGGAGATGCTTGCGATGAAGGCTGAAGGAAAATATACGAACGACGAGATCAACCGTATCGTCCGAGGTGGAAAGCAGCGAGGCCACATGCCCGGTGTCGGCCAGATAGTGCCGAGAAGGAGTGCTCACTATATTCCTCCTCCTCCTCCCGTCGACCCACGGTTGGAACAAGGGGCTCAAGTGTTTAACTTTATGAGAAGTGACGATAGGTTTGCCGATGCGTTCGCAGCATTTCTATCGGGTGGTGCTAGCGGGAGTGGCACGGGAGGCAGCGGTAGTGGCGCCGGTGGGAGTGGTAATGGTTAGTATGCTTGTCTTGTTTTTCCTACCTTAGCATGCAAGTTTAATAATTGTAAACCCCGAATTGCAAGTTTAATAAGTGTAACTAGGAACTTTGTACTCAAGTTGTGACATGTATTTGTATTGATCGAGAGGTTACATGTTATTGTGTTTTGGTACTAGATTCGTGGTAGATTTTTAGTATTTTTATCTTCAGGTTTTGTATTTGTATTCCCAGGTTTTGGTAGACTTTTTCCGGAAAAATTCCGGAAAAAATCTGGAAACAGCCTGCTGTGCAGGCAGCTAAAAAAAAATGTCAAAGTTTCCCTGGCGACATGTCGCCAGGGAAACTTTGGCTTATTTGACTTTCTAAAAAGTCAGCCAAGTTTCCCTGGCGACATGTCGCCAGGGAAACTCAAAAAAAACATTGACTTGTCAACGCCAGGCGTTGAGTCGTCAACGTTACGTCTAGTTTCCCTGGCGACATGTCGCCAGGGAAACTCAAGAGAAACATTGACTTGTCAACGCCAGGCGTTGACTCGTCAACGTTACGTCTAGTTTCCCTGGCGACATGTCGCCAGGGAAACTCGAGAAGAACATTGACTTGTCAACGCCAGGCGTTGACTTGTCAACGTAACGTCTAGTTTCCCTGGCGACATGTCGCCATGGAAAAGTGAGGTTTAATAACCTGTTTAACTTAAGTTCCTTAATCAGCCATATTTTCCCTGGCGACACATGTCGCCAGGGATACTATCCCGCACCAACTCCAGCGTGTCACCAATTTTTGAACCAAAGAGTTTGCGGGGCCCACTTGTCGCCAGGGAAATCCTAATTTGTCGCCAGGGAAACAATCCCGCACCAGCCTTTCTTGGCGAGGTTTCCCTGGCGACATGTCGCCTGGGATTCATCTTCCCTGGCGACATGTCGCCAGGGAAACGTCGCGAATTTGGCCAGGGAAGGCAGCGAATATTGTAGTGCATGTTGTAACTTTTGTTGTAAGCCGTAACTATATACCACAAGTTATTTAGCTATGGTACATATGATACTTCTGGCTAATAAGAGGAAATAAATTTATAAGCTTTTTGAATGTGTGGAAAATTCTAATTATAAAGGTATAAGACCTAATTGTTATAATTGAATGTATAGAGCAACTTTTTTACTAATGTTCTCTTCCCTTTGTATTCCATAGGTTAAAATATGAGTATTTGTATATCAAATTGATGTGTAACAGGCCGCGTTTCTTTAGCGCACTTCACCAACGAAAAGCTAGATGAGGGAGTTTCGAAGAAGATGTCAAGAGTTGTAGGATTTTGATAAGATAAATTTTCTTTGTTCCACATAATGTATGTCTGTTATTTCACATTGTCCAAATGAGTCAAAGTACTGTATCGTATATTCTATTGTACTTGACTACTACGTATTTTTTGATGGAATGGAAATATGGATTTATTTACTAGACTTCCTGATAAATTTTGTTTTATGAAAATAAAGCATTTATTATATATGTGTTGCATGAAATAAGTGTTACCCATTGTTAGAAAAAGAGTTGCATAAATATGATATAAAACACAGGTACGTGTCACAATTGATATACATAAGTGTTGCATATCTGGTTGTTGCAAATGAAGAAGTGTTGCATATCAAGGTGAAAGTGTTGTTTTTGGATAAAAAAGTGTATCACTCGTGTATAAAAATGTTGCATCTGAGTATACAAGTGTTGCCATTAAGTTCAAAAAATGTTGCATTTTTAGATAAAAGTGTTGCACACAAAAGTATCACAATTTCATATATATGAGCAACACTTTGAAAAAATGTTGCATATTCCCATATAAGTGTTGCTTATATCTAAGGCGACGTTACATAATATAGCACTTGCTAAAGTGTCACCTTATGCATAATGCAACATTTTAAAGACATTATACATCACTTTACTAGTGTTGTTTTAACTCCATTTTGTTGTAGTGCCTGCGTCAATTTAGGCAACTAATTAAGCTCCCTAAGCTAGCAAAAGGGGAACACTTTGTGCCTGACCCAGATTCAGAAGAACTGCTTAGAGTAATCCGAGAATTGAATTATGAGGGTGAAATTGGTTTTCTTTCTCAGTTTCACACGTCACATATTGGGCAACCTTGGAAAGAAATTGTCACTACCCTAGTAAAATGCCTTACGTCCAAGATTCGCGGATCAGACGCAATGCGACCCGCTCAGGCAGTTCTCTGTTAGGGTCTCTACACTGGATCTAAAGTGGACTATGCATTACAACTTTGGGAGGAATTTTGTCATCAATTCACAAGTTCCAAGAGGAAAGCGGTGCATCTCCCATTTCCAAGGTTCACAAAACTCATTATCAATTTCTTCATGAAGAGTGACCCATATATTGTTCCTCGTGGGAATTTCTTATATCATACTCAAGATAATGACGATGTGTTAGACACTATGACTGCGGATAATCAATTCACAAAGTATAAACTCAGACCAGCTCCAGTGCCGGCAATCATGATGAATGAAGGAATAAGGGAAAGTGATCACTACATAGAAATGCTACAAGATATTGAAGCACAGTTCAAACGAGCAAATGCAGATCCCTCCGAGAAACAATCAGAGACACAAAAAGGAAAACGAAAGAAAAGAATTTCCAAGCGCCAATCGACTGTTTCATCAAAAGACAAAGGCACAAGGAAAGAGCATTTAGTTGATGAAGATGTTGAAGATGCTGAGATGACCCATACTGAGGAAGAACAGGAAGAAATACCACTCCGAAGGCCAAAGAAAGCAAAGCAGACTAAAGGTAAAGAAGCAATTGTTGCTTCAGATGAACCTGCTCAACAAAACATCTCTGAAGCCAAACGACTGCAGATTATTCTTCAACAAAGTAGACATGAAGCTTTTTCCACAGGATCAGGCTCAAGAATGTTTGAGGACTTAGAAGAATTTGGCAATCCTGATGCTGACATGGCATTTTATGAAGATCCTATTGATGAAGATGATTATAAAGATGCTGATAACTTCCACTTTAAAAGTCGTGAGCAGAGTGAAGAACGTGGTAGCAGTGCAGACACAGATACATGTATGATGTATCGAGACGCCAATATTACCACATCTTTACCAGAACCAACTCAGATGGTGTTAAACGACGATACTCATGCAACTCTCATACCAGAGACTCAACTTCAAAGTAAGTCTACTTCCGGCTTTGATGATGTTTTAAAATATTTTAATTTGGAAGGGGAGGGTGTTGAGGTCACAAACACTGATCCGTCAACAAATGAAGCAATAGTGGATGTTCCCATAACTACTGTTACATCCACCACCACTCCACCATTATCTACCCCAGTCATCAGCGAGGTCATAACACTAGTTATCACACCAGCACCTGCTGAACAACCAGTATCAAACACCATCCCAATCACCGAATCTACACCAACACCTATCCTAGAACAACCCGTATCATCCACCACCACTTTAATAGTAATGGTTACACCTCCATCATTAGAAAAACTCGTATCATCCACCTCCAATCCTTTCCTCACAGTCAGTGATCCATTGATCCAGTCTCTTCAACAACAGCTGGAGGCTCAAGCTAAACAAATAGCTACACTGACTGAAAGATTCACCACTCCCGACACACAACCTCTCAAGGAACCTCAACCTAATGAGCCTACACTTCAGAAAATATACGACAGAGTGTCTAAACTTAAAGCCCAACACAAATCATTTCTTGGAGAAAAGAAAAGGCGTGACAAAGAGAATGCTGCCTTTCTTGGGTCAATTGATGAAAAGATGACCAAGATCATTCGACGAGAAGTCAAGTCATACGTTGATCAGCAGCTACCCACTATTGTCGGTAATGGTTTATCTACACTTCAACTAATGACATTGTTACAGTCACGTCTGCTAAATATGGGGGCTCATAAATCGAAGAATAAACGAAAAGTTCTGCAATATCTCAACAAAGTAATTATTGACGATACACCAGCAGATACTACCGACTCTGAGTCTGACAATGAAGATGAACTAGAGGATGAAGAAGATGAGGGTAACGATGAGGAGGATGATGGTGACAATGAGCAAAATGAGGAAGAGGATAAGGAAGGAGATGAGGAGGAAGAAGATGATGAGGAAGAAAAGGATAAGGATGAAGATGAAGATGAGGACGAGGATACAAATGACGATGAGGATGACGATGATGATAATGACGACGGTAATGGAAGCAACAAGGGTGATTAGAATGACGAAACGGGTACTAATACCGAAGAGTCTAATAAGGATGACAGTGATAAGGCTACTGAGAAAGGTTTAGAGGAAGCTGTAGAAAACATTGCTGAAATCGCTGAAAGGACAGTGGAGTCTACTGTACCAGAAACTCAGCAAATTGACGCAGGTACATCTACTGCACCAGTTTTTACTACTGATTCTTACAATGAATCTATAGAATATATGCAAGCAGAAGAACCAACAGGGTCAATGCTAGAAGAAGAACCTCGCGATGATATACCGGTGATGCAAGATCAACCTTCAACACCATCTGAAGATCAGCACAACATTGATATGGAAGTTGAAGACTTAAATGTGCCAGAACCAACGTTTGCTGAATCTTTAACCATCGATGACACGGTACAGGAGAAACTCTAGCTCACAAATGCAGCTCCACAGCATCCTTTCGACACAGCAACTGAAATGGAGCTGACTCAATTCCTGAACAATCCTATCGATTTCTCGGCCTTTCTAAGGTATTCTCATGGGAAACCGACAATGACTCCAGATCTGATCAAAATGGCAGCCGCAAATGTGGACTTCTTTGATACTCTGAAGATCAGCCATAATGAAGCAGAATATCACTGGAATGAGCTTACCAAGGCAATGAGAGCGACGACTACAGGAATTCAGACTCCTGTGTTACGACCTCTTACACCCACGGTCATTGTCGGTTCTGCAACAATCCCAATAGAGCACTTTGTTTCTCACGATCTTGAATACCTTGAAAATAGAGCAAAGAAATATGCCACATCACTCACTATGGTCAAGGCTGTTAATTTGGAGAATGTTCCATGGATAGAGGATAAAGTACCTGATGCAATATGGAGAAAGAAATTGCTCAAGTATTATGACACTTATGCATCACTTGGCATCTCTCACTGGAATCCAAAGAAAATGTTAGCTTACAATCACTTCCATCGCCCTAAGAGAGGTGCTTCTATTGTCTCAGCTCACAGGATCAAAAGCATTCAAGGAGCAACCACTCAGACGGTATTCGGCTATGATTACTTGAATGTAATCGTGTTCAAACTTACTGATGAGAAAGAATACCGAATTGAAGAAAGTGATCTCCAGTACCTTCAACTTGAAGACATCGAAGATCTTCTGTTGTTATTGGCTCAGGAGAAAGTTGACCATTTACCACCTGAGATAGTCATTGCATTGAGCTCCAACTTTCGTCAATATGCTAGGAACATCGTCATTCAAAATCGGGTGGAAGACTTTCAACTTGGAGTGGAGAGTTATCAGAAGCAGTTAAACTTGGAACGTCCCCATACAACTCCACTCAGTAATTTCCATAAGAACAAGAAGGTTTACATGGGGACCACAACGCCGGAAGCAGGGATCTTTTATCCAAATGAGACTGGCGTCATGCAATATATGCGATTCTCCGAACTGCACAAATTCAGCGATGGTACGCTCAAGCATGTTCGAGATGATCTGAAGGTTCTCAATGCCAACCTACCGCTTCCAGCAGTCCAGTACACCTGGACAAGCCAATGCAAAAGAGGAGCAAAGTACGCGATCAAGAAGATCGAGGAACTCCTAAGGAAGCGTCGGTTGCTACGCAGTGTGGAACGATTCGTCGGTGGACGACCATATGGAGCTCACCATAGGTTCACGGAACGAACCATTTAATTATGGTTCGTCTTATAACAGGTCAACTCCATATGTCTATAATTGTGAATATGTTACTTTTTGTATAATCAGCTTTTGTTGCATGTTGTAGTGTAAAAGTATGATATTTTTCCAGAATTTCTCTCGAGATTCTAAATCTTTCAAAACATATCGTACTCAAGCACTACAACTAACCCTCATTAATTTGAGGGGGAGCATTAATATGTTCTTTGGCCAACATCTAATTTCATTTTATTACCCAAAGACCGGTTACTCCATTAATATCCAAAATATTGATGGCTAACATTTTGGAAAGGGGAGAAAATGGGATTAAGGAGACTTAATGATACTTGGCTAAACAATGAAAAAGGCTTAAAAGATAAACCAACTTAATATGTGTAATGCACACGTTAAGGGGGAGCATTTTTGGTGATCAAAACACTTAAGGCACAAAAAAACTTTGATTATAATATCACAAGTGCTTTAAGTGATTTTTTTCAAGAATTTTTCATGGTGACAATACTTACCCAAAACACACTTAATTCACGACGGATGTGGTGACAAAAGGGTGGTAGGTATAGGTATTAGTCCAATGGTTCATCAGAACTGATGGAATCTTCCCAAGGACAATTCCTTAGATAGAATTAGAAGTCCTAGGAAAGATGGAGAAAGATTGTGAACGTAGCTGAATGCCGACCAAGTACTTAAGTTAGCACTGGAAGAATCACAACAAGGTGCTAGTGATGACGTATTGGTAAGCATTGAAGGGGTTGAAGAATGAAAAAGAATTGTAAAGATAAAGGGTGTAAAGAAAGAAGCCATCCTTACAACTTAGGCAGAAACCGGGTCAATACATATGCTATTGAGATCATTTGATAATGATTCTCGATATTGAAGAAAGACATCATGGACCCAGTGATGCAATGCACAACCCTCGACAGCTAACTCAAATATCTCTCAAAAGGTATTTGTTTTAATCACACGGAGATCAACACGTTATCTATTGGTTTATTCACTCCGAATAGACTGATATTGAATAGGTGGCACTCCTCTCCAGCCATCGCTCACTAAATCAAAATGCACTATTGAGTCTAGAGCCACGAGATCATCAAAAGTCTCATTAGGACACTTTTCATTTATTCCTTGCTTCTTCACACACTGTGAAAAGTAAGATATCTTTATGAGTCCTACGCAGTATTCTTGTAATATTGCCAGAACATCTGAGTGATACGCAAGTATTACAATGAAGATGGAAATCCTGCTTGAGCCAACATCAAACAAGCTCATGGTAGGTGACACGTACTGTTCTTTAAGAACCAATCTTGTGAAAACTAGAAAGAAACAATAGTTTAACTCTTAATTGAACTTAAACTCGTTCCAGCCCTCTACGCATTATCGTATGATCTTGCCAGAACACTCAGAGTGACACTCTTTAGTGTTCACAGTGACGAGTGGTAATCCTTCTAGTGTTAACATCAAACAGCACTTGGTATGTGACAAGCAAGATTCAATTTGAATTAAGTTTGTGACAACTGGAAAGCAACGATGGTGAATATCTTAATTGAAATTCACTTGTTCCAGGTTTCATGAATTTACGGCTTCAATCATAAGGATTATTAATCCAAATGATTCACTCTTTATGTTCGCAGTCAGCTTTGGACGGTCGAATAAAGAGAACGGGTTTACCCGCAAAATCCTGTCAAGAAGTTACTTCATTGAAACTATCCGTCACGGGTACGATATCTAATATCGTCCAACGGTCTTCACCTACCGGAGGTAAAATGCTACCGAATTAGAATAAAATGTCAAAGCCATTTTACTCGTGTCTTATTATGTTGCTGCATTCGAAGACGGTGGTGTTGCGGTGTACCTGTTGAAGACGGTGGCATTGCGGTGTACCTGTTGAAGACGTCCTCACATGCTTATTCCTTCTGCATCAAATACTTCTGTAAATTCAAGAAAGTATGACCTAAAAGTCTTCCACTGTATCGACTCTGAAACTTTCAAGAATTCAACAAAGGATAAGTGTGTGGGACATGAAGTCACAAAGAGGCGAACATCACAAGAAGATAAAGACTGCACGTGAAAGGCCAAAAGAACGTGTTCCAAGCAAAAGGCTGACATTATTCACCACATATTCACAAAAGGAAGAAAAAGAAAGAAAGAAAAGAGAAAGTGGACTACGAGCTCAAGAACAAGATCTAACATGCTAGATTAGGACTTTGTAAATTTGGAGTGACCTCTCTTTGGGGGAGATTGTTGGAAATATGTTTTACGTATATAGAAAGTCTCGGTCACTCCAACAATATAGTTATAGGCTCGTAGTAGTGTTTAGTAACATTTATTAAATAGCCCGACCCATGAGCATGTTCATGGGTCGGAGGCCCAAGTCCATTAAGGACTTGGGTATATAAACCTCTTTCCACCATGGAAAGAGGTGTTGGTTGTTTTTCATTTCTCATTTCAATATAACAAGTTTCTTTCATTTCTCTCTCTAATTTTCTCTCTCTAGAAAACATCAACCCTCTTGATTCATAAAGATTATCATTGTTCTACATACTATGTGGAAGATGAGAGAAAGAACATGTTGAAAAAATTTCACATTCTAAAACAGGAACTCACATTAAGTCAATCTAAAGTGGCTAACCTCAAACCTCTGGTCTCGCAAGACTCTCCTCTCTTAAATGAGGTAAGCCGACTCTCATCTGAAAATGAGTCTCTGGCTGATGAGATTGATGAATTAAAAAAGGTCCACGAAAAATGGGCCAAAGGTTAATTCACCGTTGGGGACCTAGTCTCTGATAGTGTCCCTGGAAATGTTGTCCAAGCCATTGGGGGAAATGGTAAATATAAACACCACAAACATGTTTCTAAAGTTAAATTTGTTCCATCAGAGGAACCCTTTCCAAAAATCACCTCTATGGTTGATGATGTATCTGAAAGTGAACCAGAGGAACAAAGTCCTTTGCCCTCTTTACCCAAATTGACTAGGATGAATCCTTTTGAGTCCTACTCAAGTCCTAAGCCGATCACTCATTCCTCTAGGGCTAATGTTAAAGACAAATTTATATCCAGAGTTGTTGATAAATCTTACAAAAAGGTTTTTGTAGCCAAGGATCTTAAGGAAACTTAACCCAACTTACCATCTAAGGATCTGTCCCCTACCAAGAAACTTCTTCTTACCCTCATGGAAGAGGTTAAGGGTCTAAAAGAGCAAATCAAACCTTTGTCAGACAGTTCCCCATCTTGATCCCAAGGGGAAGGAACCAATACTAGTCAATCAAAGGGTAGAACTGTTTTTCGACCATGCAAGTACTGTGGTTTCAGAAATCATCTTTCAGATAACTGTTCAAAGAAACCCAAGTGCATCTTATGTGAATTAACTGATCATACCTCTAGTGAACATGACGAAATGATATTTGTGCAAAAGGTCAGACTTAAGTTGAGATCTAAAACTCCTCATAAAACCAATAGACGTCATGATCACAGACCCAGACCTTTTCTTCCTTGTAAGTATTGTGGATACTTTGACCACCACTCTGATGAGTGTGAACATTACCCATGGTGTGATACATGTGGTACCATGATTCATGAAACCAGATATTTCAACTAAAGAGGGGGAGACAGAAACTTAAGGAGACCCAGAGTCGCACCTAAACGACAAAATGGACCTACTAGAAAGTGGGTTCATCATCGAAATTGATGTTCGTTTCGCAAGTTTTGAATTTATATTTCAAGGTTTAAACAAAACAAGGGACTAGAATACAAACACAGGCAAGTATACCCTTTCGTTCGTAATATAGCTTGTAGTGGTAAGCCATCATTCGCTGAGACTTAGTTTCATTTTGGTAATCAATATAATAATTGAAGAAAGAAATGATTGAAATAAATAACAATAGTAACAAGTATGACTAATATGGGATAGTTCGCATGAGTTCTTGATGATGATAATAATGACCGAGATATGCTTATATAGGTAAAGAGTGATAATCCTTTTCGTCAAAATGGCGTTTGCACAATTTATTTTAGGGTGATTCAAGACTTATGTTTATTTAAGCGACTAAGCTCAAAACAAATTGCCAACGAGTTCAATATTTGATCATAGTTTCTAAGCGGATCTCTCCAACCAAAGATTCAAAACCATAGACAAGTCTTTACAAAATTATTATAACAATTTGCGTTTCTCAACGCCAAACTATCGTAACAAATCAACTCTAGATAAAATATGGTTTATAGAACTAGGTGGTAAAATGGTTCTACAACATTAGCTTGAAATCAATTATAAAGGATCATATCATAGCATCATCACTAATCTTAGTCACATACCCATATAGTCACAAATAGCTTAGCCTAACATAGTAATCAAAGTAACAAATGGAAAAGAGTAAGAGAACATCATACTTAGATTGATTGAAGGAATGAGTACACAAGTGTCACGATTGTATCGTTTCTCCAAGAATCAAAGAGTGGAATACTCTCGTTACAAGTATTTCCCAAAAGTGGATAACTCTGAAAATTTACTAAGCAAGCTAAAATACTCGAGCTATGGAGTAATGAAGAGGAGAGGTGTGTGTAAAATGAGTAGAAGTGGCCTTTATTTATAGTGTTGGCTGAGAGAAAATGTGCGCCACACTTCTCCGAAAGTGCACCGCACTTTAGAGACGGGAATGTGCGCCGCACTTTTGACAATGTGCGCCACACTTTTGTGCGTTCCAGAATCTTCTTACAATAGTTTTGTTTATTTGCACATTAAGGACCCTTCTTTGTATTTCTTCACTTTTCTTCTTCAAACTTTATACCTGCATGTACAACGCAATATATTAAGTATCGAAAGCTCTTATTTATAATACAAAGTGGCATTATAATAACAGGTTGATTATGTATATTTAGGTCGTTATCAAATTCCTCCACACTTAGCTATTGTTTGTCCTCAAGCAATCAAAGCGAGAAAACAAATTAGATTTTTAAGACTTTTAAGTATTGTGAAGTATGATAGGAAAATGATTAAATTTTTCTAAGTAGCAAAAGCAAATGACAAGATAATTTTAGCACCTCACATGGATAGTGTTTGGATTTTAAGCTCACACAAATGTCACTTACAAAGGGTAAATGTAAGATAACACTTAAGTAGCTCGGTCATAAAATAGATAGCAACCATAGGTTTGTACATGACACATAAACATAACCGTTGCGGCGTGAGCTCCAGATAAATTTTCAAAGAAGCAAAGCGTGATAATAATGAGGGTTTAGAACAAAATATGCCTTGTCAAAGTCGTAGAACAACTATACTAGAATACTTTATATATATTTTTTATTTTTTTAAGAGAACATGATATATACATTTTCGACTTGACAAATGGATAGGCATCTTATCGAGATAATAACACAAGGGATAATATACCACATAGGTACAAGTGCAACATATTTTAGCAAGCCAGTGTAGCTTAACTAATATAATAAAATGGTGATTTATTTTTGCCTCTTTTCGAAAATATCTATAAATTAACCTCACCGCGGTTTAGTAAATGATGATCAAGCACAAATTCTGAAGCATACTAGATTATCGGCTTTCACACAAAATAGAGAAATATAAGGCTAGGTTTTCTCACATATTTGGTGGATGGTTTTTGTGCTTAGTTACAGTGTCAATCAATGAGATTTTTGCTTTGCTAAAACTTTATTTATTTTCAAAACATATATATTTTTATTTTATTTTCCAAAAAAGATTTTCATGTGGAGAACTTTATTATTTATTATTATTTTTCCTATTTGTCTTCTCCTCCACACTTAAGTTGAACATCTTCCTCGAGGTGATAACTAATAAAAATTAAAAATAGGAAAAATGCAAAGGGAAACGAGAACTTCCCGGGGCTTAGTAGAAAATTGCGGGACTTCAAGAGATGAATCAAGCCTAGAGCTCCAAGTTTGCTATTAACCTGCATGATATCATAAACCAACAAAACATGAAAAATATATACAAGGAAGATTTTATTTATTTGAGAAGTCCTTCTCCACACTTAAGGTGAAAAATGGGGGATAAAATACGGATTGCCTTCCGAGAAGCGCTAAGTTTAGAGTCTTCAGTTAGAGTCAGCTACTCGATTTTATTTTAAAAAGATGGGGATTTCTTCTTCATCGAATTCATTAAAGTTTTCTTCTTCATGGTAGAGCTTAAGTCTATGTCCATTGACAATAAAAGAGGTATTGTCTCTACCGTAGAGTTCAACATATCCATATGGGTATTGGTGTTTCACTGTATAAGGTCCAGTCCATCTCGAAGTAAGCATAGGTTGCTTGAATTTATAATTCGAGATAAAGAGAAGTACTTTCTCTCCATGTTTGAATTCTTTTCTTTGTCGCAGTTTGCGATCATGCCACACTTTGGTTCGTTCTTTATATAAACGTGAACTTTCTTAAGCTTCATGTCGAAATTCATCTAACTCATGAAGTTGGAATATACGTTTTTCTCCGGCTGCAATAAGATCAGGGTTGCAGTTGTTAAGTGCCCAATATGCACGGTATTCAATTTCTATTGGTAAGTGGCATGTTTTTCAATACAAGAGCTTGTACGGTGTGGTTCCAGTTGATGTTTTGAATGCGGTACGAAAGGCCCATAGAGCATCTTCTAATAACAGGTTGATTATGTATATTTAGGTCGTTATCAAATTCCTCCACACTTAGCTAATGTTTGTCCTCAAGAAATCAAAGCGAGAAAACAAATTAGATTTTTAAGACTTTTAAGTATTGTGAAGTATGATAGGAAAATGATTAAATTTTTCTAAGTAGCAAAAGCAAATGACAAGATAATTTTAGCACCTCACATGGATAGTGTTTGGATTTTAAGCTCACACAAATGTCACTTACAAAGGGTAAATGTAAGATAACACTTAAGTAGCTCGGTCATAAAATAGATAGCAACCATAGGTTTGTACATGACACATAAACATAACCGTTGCGGCGTGAGCTCCAGATAAATTTTCAAAGAAGCAAAGCGTGATAATAATGAGGGTTTAGAACAAAATATGCCTTGTCAAAGTCGTAGAACAACTATACTAGAATACTTTATATATATTTTTTATTTTTTTAAGAGAACATGATATATACATTTTCGACTTGACAAATGGATAGGCATCTTATCGAGATAATAACACAAGGGATAATATACCACATAGGTACAAGTGCAACATATTTTAGCAAGCCAGTGTAGCTTAACTAATATAATAAAATGGTGATTTATTTTTGCCTCTTTTCGAAAATATCTATAAATTAACCTCACCGCGGTTTAGTAAATGATGATCAAGCACAAATTCTGAAGCATACTAGATTATCGGCTTTCACACAAAATAGAGAAATATAAGGCTAGGTTTTCTCACATATTTGGTGGATGGTTTTTGTGCTTAGTTACAGTGTCAATCAATGAGATTTTTGCTTTGCTAAAACTTTATTTATTTTCAAAACATATATATTTTTATTTTATTTTCCAAAAAAGATTTTCATGTGGAGAACTTTATTATTTATTATTATTTTTCCTATTTGTCTTCTCCTCCACACTTAAGTTGAACATCTTCCTCGAGGTGATAACTAATAAAAATTAAAAATAGGAAAAATGCAAAGGGAAACGAGAACTTCCCGGGGCTTAGTAGAAAATTGCGGGACTTCAAGAGATGAATCAAGCCTAGAGCTCCAAGTTTGCTATTAACCTGCATGATATCATAAACCAACAAAACATGAAAAATATATACAAGGAAGATTTTATTTATTTGAGAAGTCCTTCTCCACACTTAAGGTGAAAAATGGGGGATAAAATACGGATTGCCTTCCGAGAAGCGCTAAGTTTAGAGTCTTCAGTTAGAGTCAGCTACTCGATTTTATTTTAAAAAGATGGGGATTTCTTCTTCATCGAATTCATTAAAGTGTTCTTCTTCAAGGTAGAGCTTAAGTCTATGTCCATTGACAATAAAAGAGGTATTGTCTCTACCGTAGAGTTCAACATATCCATATGGGTATTGGTGTTTCACTGTATAAGGTCCAGTCCATCTCGAAGTAAGCATAGGTTGCTTGAATTTATAATTCGAGATAAAGAGAAGTACTTTCTCTCCATGTTTGAATTCTTTTCTTTGTCGCAGTTTGCGATCATGCCACACTTTGGTTCGTTCTTTATATAAACGTGAACTTTCTTAAGCTTCATGTCGAAATTCATCTAACTCATGAAGTTGGAATATACGTTTTTCTCCGGCTGCAATAAGATCAGGGTTGCAGTTGTTAAGTGCCCAATATGCACGGTATTCAATTTCTATTGGTAAGTGGCATGTTTTTCAATACAAGAGCTTGTACGGTGTGGTTCCAGTTGATGTTTTGAATGCGGTACGAAAGGCCCATAGAGCATCTTCTAATTTTTTTTACCAACAAGGAGGGTTGTTTTGGATGGTCTTTTCAAGGATTCGCTAAAGTACTCTATTAGTGTTTTCAACTTGGAAACTCGTTTGAGGGTGGTAAGATGTGGAAAATCGATGGTTGACTCTATACCTTTTCATGATTTTTTTCCATTAGTTTGTTACAGAAATGAGTTCCTCTGTCGCTTATGAGTGATTTTGGAATTCTAAAATGAAAGGATAGTTTCTTTAAGAATGCTATAACAACTCTTGCATCGTTAGTTTGCAAGGCTTGAGCTTCGGCCCATTTCGATACATAGTCGACGGCGACTAAAATGTATTCACATTTATAAGATTTAGGAAATGGTCCCATGAAGTCGATACCACACATCAAAGATTTCGTAGACTTGGATATTATTTAGAGGCATTTCATCTGTTTTTGTAAGGTTTCCAGTCCTTTGACATGCTTCGCATAATCGTACTAAGGTATGAGCTTCACGAATAATTGTTGGCCAGTAAAAGCCATGGTGTATTATTAGTATTTATTTGCATTATGTGGTCATCGAGAAAATCATCAATTTCATCATCGCTAGAGTTATCATTCACTATGCGAGATAAATGATCGACAACAAGATTCTCAGCTCCTTTTTTTATCTTTAATTTCTAAAACAAATTCTTGTAAAAGCAATATCCATCGTATGAGACGAGGTTTGACATTTTGCTTTTTAAACAAGTATTTTAAGGTTGAGTGATCGGTGTAAGCTATTGTTTTTGACAATACGATGTATGATTGAAATTTATCAGACGCGTAAACTACAGCCATGAGTTCTTTTTCCGTGATGGTGTAATTTTGTTGGACTGCGTTTAGAGTTATACTAGCAAAGTAAATGGGGTGAAATTGTTTTCCATCTTTTTGTCCAAGGATGGCTCCAAGGGCATGTTCACTTGCATCGCACATAAGCACAAATGGAAGATTGTAATTGGGGCTTGCAATAATTGGTGTGCATGTAAGCTTTGCTTGAGAGTTTCAAATGCTAAAAGGCAATCATCATTAAAATTGAATGTTCTTTCTTTTTATAGAAGTTGAGTTAAAGGTCTTGTGATCTTCGTAAAGTCTTTGATAAATCGTCAATAAAAACCGGCATGACCTAAAAAACTTCTAATGTCCAGGGGCTATCTACGATTGGGTAGATTTCTTAAGTTTGAAATCGGTTTCGAAAGTTATGGTTTCAAATGGTGTTTCTTTTTCTTCTTTAGGTGTTTCTATAGGTTTGTCCGTATTAACAACTATGAAGGCGTCAAATTCAGCAAAAAGTTCTTCTTCGAGGATGGTTCCTTTGATAGAATATATAATTTCGCTTCCTTCATCAAGAAGAGCGTTGAAATTGGCTTCAACGACTCCATCAATGACATCAATACCAAAGCAAATATCAGCATTAGAATACGAGTGTTTCATTGCTTCATTGATAGAAAAGGAAATTCTATCTTCTCCAACTCCAAGGTTGAGTTGTTTTTATTTTAAACGAATCACATCGTCAGCTGTATGTAAGAAAGGTCTACCAAGGATAAGTGGTACCTTGCTATCTTTTTCCGTCACTAGGATTACAAAGTCGATAGGAAAAATGAATTTTCCAACTCCAACGAGCATGTTTTCGGCCATTCCCATTGGGTATTGAAAAGAACGATCCGCGAGGCGAATGCTTATTTTTGTGGGTTTGAGAACATCTTTTGAGAGTTTAGCATACAAGGAGTATGGCATGAGGTTGATACTAGCGCCAAGATCGGCCAAGGCGTTACAAGAGTATGGGTGATCGACAGTGCATGGAATTAGAAAACTTCCAGGATCTCCAAGTTTTGGTGGTACTTTGTTTTGGATAATGACATAACATTCATCATTCATGAAAGCTGAAGATACGTCTTCAAACTTATGTTTGCTTTTGATAAGTTCTTTGAGAAATTTGCCATAGTTTGGCATTCCAGCCAGAAAATCGACTAAAGGCATGTTGATTCGAACTTCTTGGATTAAGTCGAGGAATTTACCATACTTAGCTTGCATCTTTTACTTGCGTAAGCATTGGGGGTATGGTACTTTTTGTTTATATGGTTTGGGTGTTGGGTTTGAGTTTTTAGTGGGTTTGGTTTTGGTTGGTTGAGCTTCATCATTATCGTCACTATCGAGTGGATTTCGATTGGTGTATCTTGGGTTGGTTTGGTAGGTGATTCGTAAGATAAACCACTTCGCGTGAATACAACATTCACATGTTCATTACGAGCTTGCGGTGGTTGATATTTGTTGTTGTTTTTGATGTTTGGGTTGGTGTTGCTATGTAAAGAACCAGAAGCGCGATTCGATTGCTTATAGGCAAAACGATCAAATTTAGCTTCAAGGTTTTGAATGGAAGCTTGGTGGTTTTTTGTTTGAAGTCTCGAACTTTGTTTTGAGGTCAGTGAATGTATCTCGCACGAAAAGGTTAGTTTTTCTTTGAGATTCAATAAAATTGTCAAGCTTGGTTTCGAGGTTGGGTTTGTCGTTAGTTTGGTTAGGTTTCTTTCCGTCTCGATCGTAACTTGGTTTATCGTTAGATCTCTAATTATCGCGGTCATGATTACGATAATCGTTATAAAATTGAGTTCGACGATTGGTGTTCATGAAATTGGCTTCTTCTTCCTTTGTCATAGGCGTGTCATCGTCATCACATTTACTAGAAGAATGGTTTCCTCCACAGTGTTTGCAAGTTTCACGACTTTTGTTTTTCATCTCTTCATATTGAGTATCGATTTTGAGAGACATGGCGTCCATACGAGCCATAATTTTTCAGTGCCAGTTGGGTTGTTGCTTTCTTCGGAAAAAGCTACAATTTTCCGTGGGTTTTTGTTTTTGTGATTTTGGACCAATCTAATAATTGGTAGTCTTGGTTAGGGGTTTTGTAAAGGAAAATACCACCCGTTGCGGCGTTCAATGCATCTTGGGTAGCATCGTCAAGACCATGATAGAAAATCTTGATTATTCCTTCTTTTTTAAGTCCATGACCATGGCAGTTTCTGAGTAATTCTTCATTCTTAACCATGCGTCAATGAGAGTTTCTCGATCTTGTTGAGAAAAGCTTTGCATTTCTCCGAGGAGTTTTTCAAATAGGGTAGGAGGAAAGAATCGACTAATGAAAGCGGTTCTAAGACCTTCCCATGTTCGAATGGTTCCTTCATTATGTTCGTCGAGCCATGACTTGGCTTCTCCAGTGAGGGATGATGGAAACATCATGAGTTGAACAACTTCGGTTTGTCCTTCCTCATAGTTAAACATTTTTCAATTCCGCTAAATTCATGGATGTGTTTGTGAGGATCGGTTTTGATTCTACCATCAAATTGGTGGTTTTTGACAAGTGTCAAGTGGTTTCCTTTGATTGCAAAAATCGCTCGCAATTTCAGGTAAAACGATTGTGGAGCCAGGAGTTGGTACTACAACTCTATCGGCTGACCACATTGGTTCATCATTTGTGTCTGATATTGGATCGTAACGGTTGATGAGTTTGGTGAGAAATAGGAATTGAGAAAGGTTGTCGAAAGGTTGGTTGATTTCGCGAGGTTGAGGTTGCTCGTGCCTCCTATCTAAAGGTATACGAAGGTGAAGTCTACGTAACCTTCGATTAAGGATACGTTCAGGTTCTAATAACGATGATACTAGTGGAGTTTTAGATGAACGGGTGTGCATCCAACAATGGTTTTGGTGTTATAGCAGGAATTGTGCGTCGCACTTTTGGAATGTGTGGCGTACTTTGGTTCACTAAAGGAAGTGCGACACACTTTTGAGTTGTGCGGCGTACTTTTTGTACTGTATGAAAATTTTTGTTTTGTTTGGGATGAGAAATGGTTCAAGTCTTCAAAGATTACGAAAATTTTGGTTACAAAACAGGATTATAAGTCCCCGGCAGCGGCGCCAAAAACTTGATGTTCGTTTCGCAAGTCTTAAATTTATATTACAAGGTTTAGACAAAACAAGGGACTAGAATACAAACACGGGCAAGTATACCCTTTCGTTCGTAATATAGCTTGTAGTGGTAAGCCAGGATCGTTCGCTGAGACTTAGTTTCGTTTTGGTAATCAATATAATAACTGAAGAAAGAAATGATTAAAATAAATAACAATAGTAACAAGTATGACTAATATGGGATAGTTCGTATGAGTTTATGATGATGATAATAATGACCAAGATATTTTTATATAGGTAAAGAGTGATAATCCTTTTTCGTCAAAATGGCATTTGCACAATTTACTTTAGGGTGATTCAAGACTTATGTTTATTTAAGCGACTAAGCTCAAATCAAATTGCCAACGAGTTCAATATTTTATCAAAGTTTCTAAGCGGATCTCTCCAACCAAAGATTCAAAACCATAGACAAGTCTTTACAAACTTATTATAACAGTTTGCGTTTCTCAACGCCAAACTATCGTAACAAATCAACTCTTGATAAAATATGGTTTATAGAACTAGGTGGTAAAATGGTTCTACGACATTAGCTTGAAATTAATTATACAGGATCATATCATAGCATCATCACTAATCATAGTCACATACCCATATAGTCACAAATAGCTTAACCTAACATAGTAATCAAAGTAACAAATGGAAAAGAGTAAGAGAACATCATACTTAGATTGATTGAAGGAATGAGTACACAAGTGTCACGATTGTATCGTTTCTCCAAGAATCAAAGAGTGGAATACTCTCGTTACAAGTATTTCCCAAAAGTGGATAATACTGAAAATTTACTAAGAAAACAAAAATACTCGAGCTATGGAGTATTGAAGAGGAGAGGTGTGTGTAAAATGAGTAGAAGTGGCTTCTATTTATTGTGCTAGCTGAGAGAAAATGCCCGCCGCACTTCTCCGGAAGTGCGCCGCACTTTGAAGACGGGGATGTGCGTCGTACTTCTGACAATGTGCGCCGCACTTTTGTGCGTTCCAGAATCTTCTTACAATAGTTTTGTTTATTTGCACATTAAGGACCCTTCTTTGTATGTCTTCACTTTTCTTCTTCAAACTTTATACCTGCATGTACAATGCAATATATTAAGTATCGAAAGCTCTTATTTATAATACAAAGTGGCATTATAATAATAGGTTGATTATGTATATTTAGGTCGTTATCAAATTCCTCCACACTTAGCTATTGCTTGCCCTCAAGCAATCAAAGCGAGAAAACAAATTAGATTTTTAAGACTTTTAAGTATTGTGAAGTATGATAGGAAAATGATTAAATTTATCTAAGTAGCAAAAGCAAATGACAAGATAATTTTAGCACCTCACATGGATAGTGTTTGGATTTTAAGTTCACACAAATGTCACTTACAAAGGGTAAATGTAAGATAACACTTAAGTAGCTCGGTCATAAAATAGATAGCTACCATAGGTTTGTACATGACACATAAACATAACCGTTGCGGCGTGAGCTCCAGATAAATTTTCAAAGAATCAAAACGTGATAATAATGAGGGTTTAGAACAAAATATGCCTTGTCAAAGTCGTAGAACAACTACACTAGAATACTTTATATTTTTTTTATTTTTTTAAGAGAACATGATATATACATTTTCGACTTGACAAATGGATAGGCATCTTATCGAGATAATAACACAAAACACATAGGTACAAGTGCAACATATTTTAGCAAGCCAGTGTAGCTTAACTAATATAATAAAATGGTGATTTATTTTTGCCTCTTTTCAAAAATATCTATAAATTAACCTCACCGCGGTTTAGTAAATGATGATCAAGCACAAATTCTGAAGCATACTAGATTATCGGCTTTCACACAAAATAGTGAAATATAAGGCTAGGTTTTCTCACATATTTGGTGGATGGTTTTTGTGCTTAGTTACAGTGTCAAGCAATGAGATTTTTGCTTTGCTAAAACTTTATTTATTTTCAACACATATATATTTTTATTTTATTTTCCAAAAATTTTTTTCATGTGGAGAACTTTATTATTTATTATTATTTTTCCTATTTGTCTTCTCCTCCACACTTAAGTTGAACATCTTCCTCGAGGTGATAACTAATAAAAATTAAAAATAGGAAAAGTGCAAAGGGAAACGAGAACTTCCCGGGGCTTAGTAGAAAATTGCGGGACTTCAAGAGATGAATCAAGCCTAGAGCTCCAAGTTTGCTATTAACCTGCATGATATCATAAAACAACAAAACATGAAAAATATATACAAGGAAGATTTTATTTATTTGAGAAGTCCTTCTCCACACTTAAGGTGAAAAATGGGGGATAAAATACAGATTGCCTTCCGAGAAGCGCTAAGTTTAGAGTCTTCAGCTAGACTCAGCTACTCGATTTTATTTTAAAAAGATGGGGATTTCTTCTTCATCGAATTCATTAAAGTTTTCTTCTTCATGGTAGAGCTTATGTCTATGTCCATTGACAATAAAAGAGGTATTGTCTCTACCGTAGAGTTCAACATATCCAGATGGGTATCGGTGTTTCACTGTATAAGGTCCAGTCCATCTCGAAGTAAGCATAGGTTGCTTGAATTTATAATTCGATATAAAGAGAAGTACTTTCTCTCCATGTTTGAATTCTTTTCTTTGTCGCAGTTTGCGGTCATGCCACACTTTGGTTCGTTCTTTATATAAACGTGAACTTTCATAAGCTTCATGTCGAAATTCATTTAACTCATGAAGTTGGAATATACGTTTTTCTCCAGCTGCAATAAGATCAGGGTTGCAGTTGTTAAGTGCCCAATATGCACGGTATTCAATTTCTATTGGTAAGTGGCATGTTTTTCAATACAAGAGCTTGTACGGTGTGGTTCCAGTTGATGTTTTGAATGCGGTACGAAAGGCCCATAGAGCATCTTCTAATTTTTTTTACCAACAAGGAGGGTTGTTTTGGATGGTCTTTTCAAGGATTCGCTAAAGTACTCTATTAGTGTTTTCAACTTGGAAACTCGTTTGAGGGTGGTAAGATGTGGAAAATCGATGGTTGACTCTATACCTTTTCATTATTTGTTTCCATTAGTTTGTTACAGAAATGAGTTCCTCTGTCGCTTATGAGTGATTTTGGAATTCTAAAACGATAGGATAGTTTCTTTAAGAATGCTATAACAACTCTTGCATCGTTAGTTTGCAAGGCTTGAGCTTCGGCCCATTTCGATACATAGTCGACGGCGACTAAAATGTATTCACATTTATAAGATTTAGGAAATGGTCCCATGAAGTCGATACCACACATCAAAGATTTCGTAGACTTGGATATTATTTAGAGGCATTTCATCTGTTTTTGTAAGGTTTCCAGTCCTTTGACATGCTTCGCATAATCGTACTAAGGTATGAGCTTCACGAATAATTGTTGGCCAGTAAAAGCCAGCGTCGAACACTTTTGTAGCGGTGGTGTTCGCTGCATAATGTCCTCCGGTCAGTCCGTAGTGACATTCATCGAGAATTTTTCGAGATTCGGATCCGGAAATACAACGTCGGATCATTCCATCGGAACAAATTCTAAACAGGTGAGGATCGTCCCAAAAGTACTTTTTAGTTCAGAAAAAGAATCTTTTCTTTTGTTGATGTGTCATTCCCTTTCGTAAAATACCTACAGCCAATTAGTTTGCAAAGTCTGGGAACCATGGTGTATTATTAGTATTTATTTGCATTATGTGTTCATCGAGAAAATCATCGATTTCATCATCGCTAGAGTTATCATTCACTATGCGAGATAAATGATCGGCAACAACATTCTCAGCTCCTTTTTTATCTTTAATTTCTAAAACAAATTCTTGTAAAAGCAATATCCATCGTATGCGACGAGGTTTGACATTTTGCTTTTTAAACAAGTATTTTAAGGTTGAGTGATCGGTGTAAGCTATTGTTTTTGACAATACGATGTATGATTGAAATTTATCAGACGCGTAAACTACAGCTATGAGTTCTTTTTCCGTGATGGTGTAATTTTGTTGGACTGCGTTTAGAGTTATACTAGAAAAGTAAATGGGGTGAAATTGTTTTCCATCTTTTTGTCCAAGGACGGCTCCAAGGGCATGTTCACTTGCATCGCACATAAGCACAAATGGAAGATTCTAATTGGGGCTTGCAATAATTGGTGTGCATGTAAGCTTTGCTTGAGAGTTTCAAATGCTAAAAGGCATTCATCATTAAAATTGAATGTTCTTTCTTTTTATAGAAGTTGAGTTAAAGGTCTTGTGATCTTCGTAAAGTCTTTGATAAATCGTTAGTAAAAACCGGCATGACCTAAAAAACTTCTAATGCCTTTCACATTAGTAGGTGGTGGGAGTTTTGAGATTACGTTTATTTTCGATTTGTCAACTTCTAAGACTGCGCCAGACACTTTGTGTCCAAGCACTATTCCTTCTTTAACTATAAAGTGACATTTTTCCTAGTTTAGCACAAGATTTGCTTCTTTACATCGTGCTAACATTTTATCAAGATTGCTAAGACATGTGTCGAAAGAATTTCCAAAGACGGAAAAATCGTCCATGAAGACTTCGACTGATTCTTCAATCATATCGTGGAAAATTGCAATCATAAACCTCTAAAAAGTAGCAGGTGCATTGCATAGGCCAAAAGGCATGCGCCTATACGCGTAAGTTCCAAATGGACAAATAGATGTGGTTTTCTCTTGGTCCATAGGATTGATTGGGATTTGAAATATCCGGAGAAACCATCAAGGAAACAAAAGTATTCATTCCCTGCGAGTCTTTCTAACATTTGATCCATAAAGGGAAAAGGGAAATGATCTTTCGCGGTTGCGTCATTTAATTTTCGATAGTCAATACAAACTCTCCATCCGGTGATGGTTCGTGTTGGTACTAACTCATTGTTTTCGTTAGTTGCTACAGTGATACCTCCCTTTTTAGGTATAGAATGAATAGGACTAACCCAGGGGCTATCTACGATTGGGTAGATTATTCCAGAATCGAGGAATTTAAGGATCTCTTTTTAACAATGTCCTTCATGTTAGGATTTAATCTTCGTTGTTCTTCAACAATCGGTTTCTTGTTATCCAAAAGTTGGATTTTGTGTTTACAGAACTATGGACATATGTCAGGAATATCAGAAGTTTTCCAAGCAAAAGCTTGTTTATGCTTCTTGAGAACTTCAATTAGATCGATTTTGTGTTCTTCCGAAAGTTGGGATGAAATAATTACAGGCAGTAATTTTTCTTCGTGAAGAAACGCATATTCCAGATGTTTAAGAAGAGGTTTAAGTTCTATTATTATAGGAGGCTCTTCCACAGATTTCTTAAGTTTGAAATCGGTTTCGAAAGTTATGGTTTCAAATGGTGTTTCTTTTTCTTCTTTAGGTGTTTCTATAGGTTTGTCCGTATTAACAACTATGACGGCGTCAAATTCAGCAAAAAGTTCTTCTTCGAGGATGGTTCCTTCAATAGAATATATAATTTCGCTTCCTTCATCAAGAAGAGCGTTGAAATTGGCTTCAACGACTCCGTCAATGACATCAATACTAAAGCAAATATCAGCATTAGAATACGAGTGTTTCATTGCTTCATCGATAGAAAAGGAAATTCTATCTTCTCCAACTCCAAGGTTGAGTTGTTTTTGTTTTAAACGAATCACATCGTCAGTTGTATGTAAGAAAGGTCTACCAAGGATAAGTGGTACCTTGCTATCTTTTTCCATCTCTAGGATTACAAAGTCGATAGGAAAAATGAATTTTCCAACTCCACCGAGCATGTTTTCAGCCATTCCCATTGGGTATTGAAAAGAACGATCCGCGAGGCGAATGCTTATTTTTGTGGGTTTGAGAACATCTTTTGAGAGTTTAGCATACAAGGAGTATGGCATGAGGTTGATACTAGCGCCAAGATCAGCCAAGGCGTTACAAGAGTATGAGTGATCGACAGTACATGGAATTAGAAAACTTCCAGGATCTCCAAGTTTTGGTGGTACTTTGTTTTGGATAATGACATAACATTCATCATTCATGAAAGCTGAAGATACGTCTTCAAACTTATGTTTGCTTTTGGTAAGTTCTTTGAGAAATTTGCCATAGTTTGGCATTCCAGCCAGAAAATCGACTAAAGGCATGTTGATTCGAACTTCTTGGATTAAGTCGAGGAATTTACCATACTTAGCTTGCATCTTTTACTTGCGTAAGCATTGGGGGTATGGTACTTTTTGTTTATATGGTTTGGGTGTTGGGTTTGAGTTTTCAGTGGGTTTGGTTTTGGTTGGTTGAGCTTCATCATTATCGTCACTATCGAGTGGATTTCGATTGGTGTATCTTGGGTAGGTTTGGTAGGTGATTCGTAAGATAAACCACTTCACGTGAATACAACATTCACATGTTCATTACGAGCTTGCGGTGGTTGATATTTGTTTTTGTTTTTGATGTTTGGGTTGGTGTTGCTAGGTAAAGAACCAGAAGCGCGATTCGATTGCTTATAGGAAAAGCGATCAAATTTAGCTTCAAGGTTTTGAATGGAAGCTTGGTGGTTTTTTGTTTGAAGTCTCGAACTTTGTTATGAGGTCAGTGAATGTATCTCGCACGAAAAGGTTAGTTTTTCTTTGAGATTCAATAGAATTGTCAAGCTTTGTTTCGAGGTTGGGTTTGTCGTCAGTTTGGTTGGGTTTCTTTCCGTCTCGATCGTAACTTGGTTTATCATTAGATCTCTAATTATCGCGGTCATGATTACGATAATCATTATAAAATCGAGTTCGACGATTGGTGTTCATGAAATTGGCTTCTTCTTCCTTTGTCATAGGCGTGTCATCGTCATCACATTTACTAGAAGGATGGTTTCCTCTACAGTGTTTGCAAGTTTCACGACTTTTGTTTTTCATCTCTTCATATTGAGTATCGATTTTGAGAGACATGGCGTCCATACGAGCCATAATTTTTCAGTGCCGGTTGGGTTGTTGCTTTCTTCGGAAAAAGCTACAATTTTCCGTGGGTTTTTGTTTTTGTGATTTTGGACCAATCTAATAATTGGTAGTCTTGGTTAGGGGTTTTGTAAAGGAAAATACCGCCCGTTGCGGCGTTCAATGCATCTTGGGTAGCATCGTCAAGACCATGATAGAAAATCTTGATTATTCCTTCTTTTTTAAGTCCATGACCATGGCAGTTTCTGAGTAATTCTTCATTCTTAACCATGCGTCAGTGAGAGTTTCTCGATCTTGTTGAGAAAAGCTTTGCATTTCTCCGAGGAGTTTTTCAAATAGGGTAGGAGGAAAGAATCGACTAATGAAAGCGGTTCTAAGACCTTCCCATGTTCGAATGGTTCCTTCATTATGTTCGTCGAGCCATGACTTGGCTTCTCCAGTGAGGGATGATGGAAACATCATGAGTTGAACAACTTCGGCTTGTCCTTCCTCATAGTTAAACATTTTTCAATTCTGCTAAATTCATGGATGTGTTTGTGAGGATCGGTTTTGATTCTACCATCAAATTGGTGGTTTTTGACAAGTGTCAAGTGGTTTCCTTTGATTGCAAAAATCGCTCGCAATTTCAGGTAAAACGATTGTGGAGCCAGGAGTTGGTACTACAACTCTATCGGCTGACCAGATTGGTTCATCATTTGTGTCTGATATTGGATCGTAAAGGTTGATGAGTTTGGTGAGAAATAGGAATTGAGAAAGGTTGTCGAAAGGTTGGTTGATTTCGCGAGGTTGAGGTTGCTCGTGCCTCCTATCTAAAGGTATATGAAGGTGAAGTCTACGTAACCTTCGATTAAGGATACGTTCAGGTTCTAATAACGATGATACTAGTGGAGTTTCGGATGAACGGGTGTGCATCCAACAATGGTTTTGGTGTTATAGCAGGAATTGTGCGTCGCACTTTTGAAATGTGTGGCGTACTTTGGTTCACTACAGGAAGTGCGACGCACTTTTGAGTTGTGCGGCGTACTTTTTTTACTGTATGAAAATTTTTGTTTTGTTTGGGATGAGAAATGGTTCAAGTCTTCAAAGATTACGAAAATTTTGGTTACAAAACAGGATTATAAGTCCCCGGCAGCGGCGCCAAAAACTTGATGTTTGTTTCGCAAGTCTTAAATTTATATTACAAGGTTTAGACAAAACAAGGGACTAGAATACAAAAACGGGCAAGTATACCCTTTCGTTCGTAATATAGCTTGTAGTGGTAAGCCAGGATCGTTCGCTGAGACTTAGTTTCGTTTTGGTAATCAATATAATAACTGAAGAAAGAAATGATTAAAATAAATAACAATAGTAACAAGTATGACTAATATGGGATAGTTCGTATGAGTTTATGATGATGATAATAATGACCGAGATATTTTTATATAGGTAAAGAGTGATAATCCTTTTTCGTCAAAATGGCATTTGCACAATTTACTTTAGGGTGATTCAAGACTTATGTTTATTTAAGCGACTAAGCTCAAATCAAATTGCCAACGAGTTCAATATTTTATCAAAGTTTCTAAGCGGATCTCTCCAACCAAAGATTCAAAACCATAGACAAGTCTTTACAAACTTATTATAATAGTTTGCGTTTCTCAACGCCAAACTATCGTAACAAATCAACTCTTGATAAAATATGGTTCATAGAACTAGGTGGTAAAATGGTTCTACGACATTAGCTTGAAATTAATTATACAGGATCATATCATAGCATCATCACTAATCATAGTCACATACCCATATAGTCACAAATAGCTTAACCTAACATAGTAATCAAAGTAACAAATGGAAAAGAGTAAGAGAACATCATACTTAGATTGATTGAAGGAATGAGTACACAAGTGTCACGATTGTATCGTTTCTCTAAGAATCAAAGAGTGGAATACTCTCGTTACAAGTATTTCCCAAAAGTCGATAATACTGAAAATTTACTAAGAAAACTAAAATACTCGAGCCATGGAGTATTGAAGAGGAGAGGTGTGTGTAAAATGAGTAGAAGTGGCTTCTATTTATTGTGCTAGCTGAGAGAAAATGCCCGCCGCACTTCTCCGGAAGTGCGCAGCACTTTGAAGACGGGGATGTGCGTCGTACTTCTGACAATGTGCGCCGCAATTTTGTGCGTTCCAAAATCTTCTTACAATAGTTTTGTTTATTTGCACATTAAGGACCCTTCTTTGTATTTCTTCACTTTTCTTCTTCAAACTTTATACCTGTATGTACAACGCAATATATTAAGTATCGAAAGCTCTTATTTATAATACAAAGTGGCATTATAATAACAGGTTGATTATGTATATTTAGGTCGTTATCAAATTCCTCCACACTTAGCTATTGCTTGCCCTCAAGCAATCAAATCGAGAAAACAAATTAGATTTTTAAGACTTTTAAGTATTGTGAAGTATGATAGGAAAATGATTAAATTTTTCTAAGTAGCAAAAGCAAATGACAAGATAATTTTAGCACCTCACATGGATACTGTTTGGATTTTAAGTTCACACAAATGTCACTTACAAAGGGTAAATGTAAGATAACACTTAAGTAGCTCGGTCATAAAATAGATAGCTACCATAGGTTTGTACATGACACATAAACATAACCGTTGCGGCGTGAGCTCCAGATAAATTTTCAAAGAAGCAAAACGTGATAATAATGAGGGTTTAGAACAAAATATGCCTTGTCAAAGTCGTAGAACAACTACACTAGAATACTTTATATTTTTTTTATTTTTTTAAGAGAACATGATATATACATTTTCGACTTGACAAATGGATAGGCATCTTATCGAGATAATAACACAAGGGATAATATACCACATAGGTACAAGTGCAACATATTTTAGCAAGCCAGTGTAGCTTAACTAATATAATAAAATGGTGATTTATTTTTGCCTCTTTTCGAAAATATCTATAAATTAACCTCACCGCGGTTTAGTAAATGATGATCAAGCACAAATTCTGAAGCATACTAGATTATTGGCTTTCACACAAAATAGAGAAATATAAAGCTAGGTTTTCTCACATATTTGGTGGATGGTTTTTGTGCTTAGTTACAGTGTCAATCAATGAGATTTTTGCTTTGCTAAAACTTTATTTATTTTCAAAACATATATATTTTTATTTTATTTTCCAAAATTTTTTTTCATGTGGAGAACTTTATTATTTATTATTATTTTTCCTATTTGTCTTCTCCTTCACACTTAAGTTGAACATCTTCCTCGAGGTGATAACTAATAAAAATTAAAAATAGGAAAAGTGCAAAGGGAAACGAGAACTTCCCGGGGCTTAGTAGAAAATTGCGGGACTTCAAGAGATGAATCAAGCCTAGAGCTCCAAGTTTGCTATTAACCTGCATGATATCATAAAACAACAAAACATGAAAAATATATACAAGGAAGATTTTATTTATTTGAGAAGTCCTTCTCCACACTTAAGGTGAAAAATGGGGGATAAAATACGGATTGCCTTCCGAGAAGCGCTAAGTTTAGAGTCTTCAGCTAGACTCAGCTACTCGATTTTATTTTAAAAAGATGGGGATTTCTTCTTCATCGAATTCATTAAAGTTTTCTTCTTCATGGTAGAGCTTAAGTCTATGTCCATTAACAATAAAAGAGGTATTGTCTCTACCGTAGAGTTCAACATATCCAGATGGGTATCGGTGTTTCACTGTATAAGGTCCAGTCCATCTCGAAGTAAGCATAGGTTGCTTGAATTTATAATTCGAGATAAAGAGAAGTACTTTCTCTCCATGTTTGAATTCTTTTCTTTGTCGCAGTTTGCGATCATGCCACACTTTGGTTCGTTCTTTATATAAACGTGAACTTTCATAAGCTTCATGTCGAAATTCATCTAACTCATGAAGTTGGAATATACGATTTTCTCCAGCTGCAATAAGATCAGGGTTGCAGTTGTTAAGTGCCCAATATGCACGGTATTCAATTTCTATTGGTAAGTGGCATGTTTTTCAATACAAGAGCTTGTACGGTGTGGTTCCAGTTAATGTTTTGAATACGGTACGAAAGGCCCATAGAGCATCTTCTAATTTTTTTTAACAACAAGGAGGGTTGTTTTGGATGGTCTTTTCAAGGATTCGCTAAAGTACTCTATTAGTGTTTTCAACTTGGAAACTCGTTTGAGGGTGGTAAGATGTGGAAAATCGATGGTTGACTCTATACCTTTTCATTATTTTTTTCCATTAGTTTGTTACAGAAATGAGTTCCTCTGTCGCTTATGAGTGATTTTGGAATTCTAAAACGATAGGATAGTTTCTTTAAGAATGCTATAACAACTCTCTCATCGTTAGTTTGCAAGGCTTGAGCTTCGGCCCATTTCGATACATAGTCGACGGCGACTAAAATGTATTCACATTTATAAGATTTAGGAAATGGTCCCATGAAGTCGATACCACACATCAAAGATTTCGTAGACTTGGATATTATTTAGAGGCATTTCATCTGTTTTTGTAAGGTTTCCAGTCCTTTGACATGCTTCGCATAATCGTACTAAGGTATGAGCTTCACGAATAATTGTTGGCCAGTAAAAGCCAGCGTCGAACACTTTTGTAGCGGTGGTGTTCGCTGCATAATGTCCTCCGGTCAGTCCGTAGTGACATTCATCGAGAATTTTTCGAGATTCGGATCCGGAAATACAACGTCGGATCATTCCATCGGAACAAATTCTAAACAGGTGAGGATCGTCCCAAAAGTACTTTTTAGTTCAGAAAAAGAATCTTTTCTTTTGTTGATGTGTCATTCCCTTTCGTAAAATACCTACAGCCAATTACTTTGCAAAGTCTGGGAACCATGGTGTATTATTAGTATTTATTTGCATTATGTGTTCATCGAGAAAATCATCAATTTCATCATCGCTAGAGTTATCATTCACTATGCGAGATAAATGATCGGCAACAACATTCTCAGCTCCTTTTTTATCTTTAATTTCTAAAACAAATTCTTGTAAAAGCAATATCCATCGTATGCGACGAGGTTTGACATTTTGCTTTTTAAACAAGTATTTTAAGGTTGAGTGATCGGTGTAAGCTATTGTTTTTGACAATACGATGTATGATTGAAATTTATCAGACGCGTAAACTACAGCCATGAGTTCTTTTTCCGTGATGGTGTAATTTTGTTGGACTGCGTTTAGAGTTATACTAGCAAAGTAAATGGGGTGAAATTGTTTTCCATCTTTTTGTCCAAGGACGGCTCCAAGGGCATGTTCACTTGCATCGCACATAAGCACAAATGGAAGATTCTAATTGGGGCTTGCAATAATTGGTGTGCATGTAAGCTTTGCTTGAGAGTTTCAAATGCTAAAAGGCATTCATCATTAAAATTGAATGTTCTTTCTTTTTATAGAAGTTGAGTTAAAGGTCTTGTGATCTTCGTAAAGTCTTTGATAAATCGTTAGTAAAAACCGGCATGACCTAAAAAACTTCTAATGCCTTTCACATTAGTAGGTGGTGGGAGTTTTGAGATTACGTTTATTTTCGATTTGTCAACTTCTAAGACTGCGCCAGACACTTTGTATCCAAGCACTATTCCTTCTTTAACTATAAAGTGACATTTTTCCTAGTTTAGCACAAGATTTGCTTCTTTACATCGTGCTAACATTTTATCAAGATTGCTAAGACATGTGTCGAAAGAATTTCCAAAGACGGAAAAATCGTCCATGAAGACTTCGACTGATTCTTCAATCATATCGTGGAAAATTGCAATCATAAACCTCTAAAAAGTAGCAGGTGCATTGCATAGGCCAAAAGGCATGCGCCTATACGCGTAAGTTCCAAATGGACAAATAGATGTGGTTTTCTCTTGGTCCATAGGGTTGATTGGGATTTGAAATATCCGGAGAAACCATCAAGGAAACAAAAGTATTCATTCCCTGCGAGTCTTTCTAACATTTGATCCATAAAGGGAAAAGGGAAATGATCTTTCGCGGTTGCGTCATTTAATTTTCGATAGTCAATACAAACTCTCCATCCGGTGATGGTTCGTGTTGGTACTAACTCATTGTTTTCGTTAGTTGCTACAGTGATACCTCCCTTTTTAGGTATAGAATGAATAGGACTAACCCAGGGGCTATCTACGATTGGGTAGATTATTCCAGAATCGAGGAGTTTAAGGATCTCTTTTTAACAATGTCCTTCATGTTAGGATTTAATCTTCGTTGTTCTTCAACAATCGGTTTCTTGTTATCCAAAAGTTGGATTTTGTGTTTACAGAACTATGGACATATGTCAGGAATATCAGAAGTTTTCCAAGCAAAAGCTTGTTTATGCTTCTTGAGAACTTCAATTAGATCGATTTTGTGTTCTTCCGAAAGTTGGGATGAAATAATTACAGGCAGTAATTTTTCTTCGTGAAGAAACGCATATTCCAGATGTTTAAGAAGAGGTTTAAGTTCTATTATTATAGGAGGCTCTTCCACAGATTTCTTAAGTTTGAAATCGGTTTCGAAAGTTATGGTTTCAAATGGTGTTTCTTTTTCTTCTTTAGGTGTTTCTATAGGTTTGTCCGTATTAACAACTATGAAGGCGTCAAATTCAGCAAAAAGTTCTTCTTCGAGGATGGTTCCTTCGATAGAATATATAATTTTGCTTCCTTCATCAAGAAGAGCGTTGAAATTGGCTTCAACGACTCCGTCAATGACATCAATACTAAAGCAAATATAAGCATTAGAATACGAGTGTTTCATTGCTTCATCGATAGAAAAGGAAATTCTATCTTCTCCAACTCCAAGGTTGAGTTGTTTTTATTTTAAACGAATCACATCGTCAGCTGTATGTAAGAAAGGTCTACCAAGGATAAGTGGTACCTTGCTATCTTTTTCCATCTCTAGGATTACAAAGTCGATAGGAAAAATGAATTTTCCAACTCCACCGAGCATGTTTTCGGCCATTCCCATTGGGTATTGAAAAGAACGATCCGCGAGGCGAATGCTTATTTTTGTGGGTTTGAGAACATCTTTTGAGAGTTTAGCATACAAGGAGTATGGCATGAGGTTGATACTAGCGCCAAGATCAGCCAAGGCGTTACAAGAGTATGAGTGATCGACAGTACATGGAATTAGAAAACTTCCAGGATCTCCAAGTTTTGGTGGTACTTTGTTTTGGATAATGACATAACATTCATCATTCATGAAAGCTGAAGATACATCTTCAAACTTATGTTTGCTTTTGATAAGTTCTTTGAGAAATTTGCCATAGTTTGGCATACCAGCCAGAAAATCGACTAAAGGCATGTTGATTCGAACTTCTTGGATTAAGTCGAGGAATTTACCATACTTAGCTTGCATCTTTTACTTGCGTAAGCATTGGGGGTATGGTACTTTTTGTTTATATGGTTTGGGTGTTGGGTTTGAGTTTTCAGTGGGTTTGGTTTTGGTTGGTTGAGCTTCATCATTATCGTCACTATCGAGTGGATTTCGATTGGTGTATCTTGGGTAGGTTTGGTAGGTGATTCGTAAGATAAACCACTTCGCGTGAATACAACATTCACATGTTCATTACGAGCTTGCGGTGGTTGATATTTGTTTTTGTTTTTGATGTTTGGGTTGGTGTTGCTAGGTAAAGAACCAGAAGCGCGATTCGATTGCTTATAGGCAAAACGATCAAATTTAGCTTCAAGGTTTTGAATGGAAGCTTGGTGGTTTTTTGTTTGAAGTCTCGAACTTTGTTATGAGGTCAGTGAATGTATCTCGCACGAAAAGGTTAGTTTTTCTTTGAGATTCAATAGAATTGTCAAGATTTGTTTCGAGGTTGGGTTTGTCGTCAGTTTGGTTGGGTTTCTTTCCGTCTCGATCGTAACTTGGTTTATCGTTAGATCTCTAATTATCGCGGTCATGATTACGATAATCATTATAAAATCGAGTTCGACGATTGGTGTTCATGAAATTGGCCTCTTCTTCCTTTGTCATAGGCGTGTCATCGTCATCACAATTACTAGAAGGATGGTTTCCTCTACAGTGTTTGCAAGTTTCACGACTTTTGTTTTTCATCTCTTCATATTGAGTATCGATTTTGAGAGACATGGCGTCCATACGAGCCATAATTTTTCAGTGCCGGTTGGGTTGTTGCTTTCTTCGGAAAAAGCTACAATTTTCCGTGGGTTTTTGTTTTTGTGATTTTGGACCAATCTAATAATTGGTAGTCTTGGTTAGGGGTTTTGTAAAGGAAAATACCGCCCGTTGCGGCGTTCAATGCATCTTGGGTAGCATCGTCAAGACCATGATAGAAAATCTTGATTATTCCTTCTTTTTTAAGTCCATGACCATGGCAGTTTCTGAGTAATTCTTCATTCTTAACCATGCGTCAGTGAGAGTTTCTCGATCTTGTTGAGAAAAGCTTTGAATTTCTCCGAGGAGTTTTTCAAATAGGGTAGGAGGAAAGAATCGACTAATGAAAGCGGTTCTAAGACCTTCCCATGTTTGAATGGTTCCTTCATTATGTTCGTCGAGCCATGACTTGGCTTCTCCAGTGAGGGATGATGGAAACATCATGAGTTGAACAACTTCGGCATGTCCTTCCTTATAGTTAAACATTTTTAAATTCCGCTAAATTCATGGATGTGTTTGTGAGGATCGGTTTTGATTCTACCATCAAATTGGTGGTTTTTGACAAGTGTCAAGTGGTTTCCTTTGATTGCAAAAATCGCTCGCAATTTCAGGTAAAACGATTGTGGAGCCAGGAGTTGGTACTACAACTCTATCGGCTGACCACATTGGTTCATCATTTGTGTCTGATATTGGATCGTAATGGTTGATGAGTTTGGTGAGAAATAGGAATTGAGAAAGGTTGTCGAAAGGTTGGTTGATTTCGCGAGGTTGAGGTTGCTCGTGCCTCCTATCTAAAGGTATACGAAGGTGAAGTCTACGTAACCTTCGATTAAGGATACGTTCAGGTTCTAATAACGGTGATACTAGTGGAGTTTCGGATGAACGGGTGTGCATCCAACAATGGTTTTGGTGTTATAGCAGGAATTGTGCGTCGCACTTTTGAAATGTGTGGCGTACTTTGGTTCACTACAGGAAGTGCGACGCACTTTTGAGTTGTGCGGCGTACTTTTTGTACTGTATGAAAATTTTTGTTTTGTTTGGGATGAGAAATGGTTCAAGTCTTCAAAGATTACGAAAATTTTGGTTACAAAACAGGATTATAAGTCCCCGGCAGCGGCGCCAAAAACTTGATGTTCGTTTCGCAAGTCTTAAATTTATATTACCAGGTTTAGACAAAACAAGGGACTAGAATACAAACACGGGCAAGTATACCCTTTCGTTCGTAATATAGCTTGTAGTGGTAAGCCAGGATCGTTCGCTGAGACTTAGTTTCGTTTTGGTAATCAATATAATAACTGAAGAAAGAAATGATTAAAATAAATAACAATAGTAACAAGTATGACTAATATGGGATAGTTCGTATGAGTTTATGATGATGATAATAATGACCGAGATATTTTTATATAGGTAAAGAGTGATAATCCTTTTTCGTCAAAATGGCATTTGCACAATTTACTTTAGGGTGATTCAAGACTTATGTTTATTTAAGCGACTAAGCTCAAATCAAATTGCCAACAAGTTCAATATTTTATCAAAGTTTCTAAGCGGATCTCTCCAACCAAAGATTCAAAACCATAGACAAGTCTTTACAAACTTATTATAACAGTTTGCGTTTCTCAACGCCAAACTATCGTAACAAATCAACTCTTGATAAAATATGGTTTATAGAACTAGGTGGTAAAATGGTTCTACGACATTAGCTTGAAATTAATTATACAGGATCATATCATAGCATCATCACTAATCATAGTCACATACCCATATAGTCACAAATAGCTTAACCTAACATAGTAATCAAAGTAACAAATGGAAAAGAGTAAGAGAACATCATACTTAGATTGATTGAAGGAATGAGTACACAAGTGTCACGATTGTATCGTTTCTCCAAGAATCAAAGAGTGGAATACTCTCGTTACAAGTATTTCCCAAAAGTGGATAATACTGAAAATTTACTAAGAAAGCTAAAATACTCGAGCTATGGAGTATTGAAGAGGAGAGGTGTGTGTAAAATGAGTAGAAGTGGCTTCTATTTATTGTGCTAGCTGAGAGAAAATGTCCGCCGCACTTCTCCGGAAGTGCGCCGCACTTTGAAGACGGGGATGTGCGTCGTACTTCTGACAATGTGCGCCGCACTTTTGTGCGTTCCAGATTCTTCTTCCAATAGTTTTTTTATTTGCACATTAAGGACCCTTCTTTGTATTTTTTCACTTTGCTTCTTCAAACTTTATAACTGCATGTAAAACGCAATATATTAAGTATCGAAAGCTCTTATTTATAATACAAAGTGGCATTATAATAACGGGTTGAATATGTATACTTAGGTTGTTATAAGAAATTAATATGTTTCATTATATCTGTGCAGAATCATTTAAAGAAATCTGTATGGTACCTGGATAGTGGATGCTCCGAACACATGGCAGGGGTCACAAATATGAAAAAGAGTCTGGTCCCAAGGTAGTCATTTGGAGATGACTCCTCAAGGGATACTAAAGGATATGGCTCAGTAGATTGTAATGGAATCACCTTCACAAGGGTCACTTATGTCAATTGGCTGAAGCACAACTTGATCAACATAAGCCAACTATGCGATGCAGGATTCAAAGTTTTGTTCACCAATATCCAAGGAACAATCTTCAATCAAAATGATGATGTTGTTCTTATTGCACCAAGAAGAAGGGATGTGTATGTTATTGACATGACATCATGTCCAGAGGTAAGCAACACCCGTCTCTTTGCCAAAGCCTCAGACAATGAAAATTGGCTCTGACATAAGAGAATGTCCTACCTTAACTTCAAGAACATCAACAAGCTGGCCAAGAATGATCTGGTTGCTGAACTTCCTTCTCTAACGTTTTCAAAGGCCATGCCATGCTCAGCCTGTGAAAAAGGAATACACCATAGAGCTTCATTCAAGTCCAAACAATCATTCTCAATCAACAGTTCCTTCATCTATTACACATTGACTTGTTTGGTCCAGTTAAACCTCAATCCCTTAACCACAACAAATATACCCTCTTCATTGTAGATGAGTTCTCTAGATTCAATTGGGTGTTCTTTCTTCAAAAGAAGAGTGAAGCTGCTGACTGCATCATGTCATTCATAAGGTAAATTTAAAACTTTAGTGAATGAAAAGTTAAGGCAATCAGAAGTGACAATGGCACTGAATTCAAAAATCATGACATGGAAGCCTTCTGTGATGAAAAAGGCATATCATAGAACTTCTCTACCCCTGGAACCCTAGAACAAAACTGTGTCGCTGAGAGAGGAAACAAAACTCTTATTAAAGTTGTTAGAACAATGCTTAGCGAATCTAGACTTCCAAAACAATTATGGGGTGAAGCTGTATACACTGCGTGTTATACACAAAACAAATCCGTCATTGTGAAAAGGAATGGAAAGACCTATTATGAAGTCTATAGGCTAAGAGCCCCTGATGTCAATTATTTTCATGTCTTTGGTTGTCCTGTTTTCATTACTACAAGGATGATCTTAGTAAATTTGATGAAAAGTCAGACGATGGTTTCTTTCTTGGTTAATCTCCAACCTCCAGAGCATTCAGAGTGTTCAACACTCGCATACAAGAGCTTGAAGAATCAATCCATGTTACCTTCAATGAATCTGACGCTGTCATGTCTCACCACAACTCTGAATCTGGTGATATTTACTTCAACGAAGTAAATTCATATCCTGAAGGTGATTTATCGATCCCAAAGAATGTTGATCCCAAACTTAGAACGATTAGCTTTGTGCTAACGAAGTTAAATCAAGTTTAACACGTAGAGAAACTTTTTTGTTGTATGAACAATCCAAGTGTTATGCGGAATTAACACTTAGATCAAAGAACAAGTAAAACAAATAAACCAAGCTTTCACTCTTGATTGATAATCGAACTTGAGTACAATGAAAGTCGAATACTAAATAATGTGTATAAACTACAAACCCTATGACCTCCTTTTATAACATAAGGAGTCGTGTACAATGGATAACCTATCAACTATTTTAGGAAAAGATAAATATAGAAAATACAATATCAAGTATATCTTTTCTTCAAATAACAAACGTGTTGACTAAGTTTTCCTATCAATGCTTGGACTTCTTCTTGTCAGCGCTTGGATATATCTTGTCAATGCTTGATCTGTCAGCGCTTGATTTCTTCCTATCAGCGTCCAATTTACTCTTGTAAGCGTCTGAGTGTCTTGACTCATTTTATTCCCAACAATCCTCCCTTAAACTTGATATCTACTCTAGTAATCAAGTTTCTGAATAAAAACTAAGTACAAGGAGGATTCTTAGAAATAAAAATTACTTTTTAATTAGATAATAAATAAATCTAATTAAGTCTTTGCCAACATCACTAGTATAATCCATTTCCAGCTGTGTAGACACCATCTTCTTCAAAACTTCCTTGGACATAGGATATTGAGCATCCACAAGAAGATATTCTGAAAACTTTATAGTGCTCAAATGGTAAACACCAACTGCTAAATGTAGACGCCATTGTAGTCCACTGATATTATCCAGATCGAACCATATTGGATCTACTTCATCTAGTTCAATCAACCTTTTGAAGGATGTCTAGATCTTTATTCCATTGACTAAAGTAGGTGCTTCAGTCTCATACTTGGCCTTCATCAATGTCCAAAGATCTACCAAGTCTTCTCTATCCAGGCTGGCAAACAATGAGATCAAAGAAGTAAGAGTATGTACCTTCTTGCCATATCTGGTGATCATCCAGAACCCACTTGCATCTTCTTCATAGTTAACTATTGGGTTTTTGTAATCTAAAGGTAGTACCTCTGCAACATGTGAAGCTTCCAATAGTGAGAGCTTAATGCTCTTTTTGATAACTGCTTCACTAGGATCCACTCGATCAAGAACTAGGAACTCAATAAGAACTCCCTTCTTCACCGGTCTTGGTACAATAGAAGCCCTTTGGATATTCAAATTTTCTTCAATTTCTTCTCTCCTTTCATCTGAGAGAAGTCTCATAGTATTTTCTTCACAAACTCTTAACCAAATTGGATAAGCTCGAAACTATAATTCAGCAAAGGATAGCTTCTTCAACTTGTCATAGGTCCATCCACCCTGATGACACCTAAGCATCATAAAATACAGCTCTCTTCTATCCCTTTTGAGCTTAGAAAACACTTTGCTAGCCTTGTGATTCAAAATTATTTTGCAGTCTTTTTGCACTCTCAACAAGATCTCTAATCCCCAAATTTTTCCAGTGATGGACATCTCTGGATTCTCTATTTCTTGTTCTCCCATGCAAAGTACATCTCTCTAACTTCAGGCATATCAAAATCCACTTTGCCTTTTAACTCTCTTAGCCTCTCCTTGGCTAAACCATCCTCACCATACTCTAACCTTTCTAGATCCTCTATAATCATTACACTGTGGATCCCAAACTTAGATCGATTTAGCTTGTGTAAACGAGATTAGATGAAGTTAAACACGTAGAGAAACTTTGTTGTGTATAAAACAATTTAAGTATTATGTGGAATTAATACTCAAACAAGAACACACAAACAATTATAAAACAAACTTTCACTTGATTGATTAGAACAAACTTGCTTACAATGAAAGTGTTAAACGTATATAAAAATTATTTGAAACAAAACCTAAAGGTCTTCTTTTATAGACATAAGAAGCCTTGTACAAGAGTCTACGTATCAGCTATTCTAGGTAAAGATAAATATAGAAAATACATTGTTGATCCTATCTTTACTAGAAACAAACTAGAAACATAATACGCGTAGAACATATCTTTCTATCAGTGCTTGACTTCAATCTATCAACGCTTGACTTCTTCCTGTCAACGCTTGATCTGTCAACATTTGTTTTCTTCTTATCAACGATTGTTTTCTTCTTATCAACGTCCAAGTGTACTGGCTACATTTTATTCCCAACAATCCTCCCCTAAACTTTATATCTACTCTAGTAATCAAGTTTCTGAATAAAAATTAAGAATTAGGAGGAATCTTACAAATCTTATCATATTGTAAATAAACATGCCTAATCAAATATTTGGGCACGTCACTTGAATAGTCAATTTCCAGCTGTGTTGTCTTCATCTTGTCCAAAACTTCTTTGGACATGGGATACTCAGCATCTACAAGAAGATACTCAGCAAACTTTGTACAACTCAAATAATATACACCTGCAGCTGAATACAAACGCCATTGAAGTCCACTGATATCATCCTCAAGATCCTTCCAAACCGGATCTTCTTCTTCTGGTACACACATTCTCTTGAATGTTGACCAAAGCTTTATTCCATTGACTGAAGTAGGTGCTTCAGTCTCATACTTGGCCATCAACAACCTCCAAAGTTCTGCCAAGTCTTCCCTATCCATACTTGCAAAGAGAGACATAAGAGTAGTAAATGTGTGTACCTCTTTCCCATATCTGCCAATCATCAAAAACCCACTTGCATCTTCCTCATAGCTAATGATAGGGTTTCTGGAATCAAGAGGTAACACTTGTACCATATCTGAAGCTTCCATGGGTGAGAGCTTAATGCTCCTTCTAAGAACAGCTTCACTGGGATTTACTTTATTTAAACCTTTAGGGAACTCAAGTGGAACTCCCTTCTTCAAAGGCCTTGGAACAATCATTGCCTTCTGAATCTCCATCTCTTCTGCAAGTTCTTCTTTCCTTTCATCTAAAAGAAGTCTAAGAGTGTTCATTTCTTGCACTCTTGCCCAAATGGGATAAGCCTTGTACTCTAATTCTTCAAAGGATAATCCCTACAATTTCTTGAAGGTCCATCTAGTTCCATGACATCTGAGTAACATGTAATAAAGCTCCCTTCTATCCCTCTTCAGCAGTGAGAAAACATTGCTAGCCTTATGCTTCAGAATTACCTTGCAGTCTCTTTGAACTCTTAGAAGAATCTCTAATCCCCAAATTTGGTCTGAAATTGTCAAATATGGATTCTCCATAATCCTATTCTGGCATATCAAAGTCTACATGCAATTTTAACTCTCTAAGCTTCTCTCTTGCCAAGTCATCACCATATTCAAGTCTTTCTGGTTGTTCAATTATCATAACACTTGAATCTGAACTCCCTTCATCAGTTCCTTCTTGTTCCTCAGAAGTAACAACAAATGGTGATTCACCAACCTTCTTCATTCCTTGTTCCACAAGTTGTGCAACCAACCTTGAATCAAACTCTACTTGTGCTGCATCCTTTGGAACTTCTACTTCTACCATAATTCCTTTACCCTTATCTAATGGATCAATGATGGGTAAAGATGATGATGGTACCTGTGAAGACACTTCTTTGATGATAGCTGATGACTGGAATACATCAACCATATCTGCAAATCTGTCAACGCTTAAATTTTGTATGTCAGCGCCCAACTTACTCTTGTTAGCGCTTGATGTGTCAGCTTTTAAATTTTGCTTGTCAACGCTCACCTTACTTGTCTCAGCGCCTCTTGTAAACTGCTCCAACATAGCTGTAAAAGACAAGTTCAGATTTGTAGGAGTAACCAGAGATGTATCAAAACCTGGTTGCTTCTTCAATGCAGTAAGAGCTTCAGCAACACCCAAAGATTCTCCATCATGTGAGCCTTTGTCACTCACATTAATCTGCTCATCCTCCCCTTTGGAAGATTCCTCCATACCACGCCTAGTGTTAGCATCCTCCAAAATAACAATCCTCTCCCTCAATTGCTTGAGTTCAAGGCCTTGTGTACTGACTGTTTATACCAGGTCTGCATTTTGCTTTTGCAAGCTAATGCAGACAACCGTCAATTCCATCAATGTGTATGGTTCCAATCTGCCCTCCTCTAGAATGGGTATTTGACCTCCTAAAGTAGAGTCATGGGGCATGCATGAGGTCTTAAAGATGTTAGGACTGGCTTGGCCTGCATCTAAGCTAGCACCAATAGTCCCAGCCTCATCCATAGCACCAACCACACTTGTGGTGGTGGTTCTCTCTGCAACATGGCTAGGACCACTAGAGGAGAACACTCTAGTAGTCCTTGGGCGTTTAATCAATCTATATTCAGGGGGTGTAGAAGATGATGTGGATTGGGTGGTAGTTTGAAGGTTAAGGGGTGTTTGGGTCTGTAAAGGAAAGGTATCAACGTTTGGATTACTAGTGTCAACGCCAACATTTAATGTGTCAGCATTGAAGGATTCTTGGTCAATTTCCATGTGTTGAGGTGAAGGTAAAGGTTCTGGTATTGGGTCAAGTTGTGGTTGTGGGTCTGGTTGGGGTTGTGCTGCTGCAATAATAGCAAGCATAGCTTGGGTAAGGGGTAATTCACGGTGAGGGGGTGAGTTCATCTTACTAAAAATAGCTTTCTTCTGCACAGGAATCTCATAAAAATCATCATGATCCCTTATGCAATACCCTTGGTCATCAAAAATCATTTGTAAAAATATGGGATAAGCCAAAGTCATCTTATTCCCTTTTGTTTTTACACATGCCATCAAAAATCAGTTTTGAAAAATTAAACTTTTGCCCATTTGTAATGCACACAATTGCACTAGCAACAGATCTGTTAATTTCATTATGTGCAATACATTTGGGACTCAAACATTGAAGGATGACATGTATGAGGTACTTCCAGGCTGAGGGAAATTCTTGTTTGTGATATTTATTCAAAGTACCCTCATCAGGGAAAGGATACCCCAAAGCCCGAAGTCCTTGTTCTATTTCATTAATGGGGAGAGTGGTTATACCATCTGCATCATTAAGATGCAAAGCCTGACGAACCAAGGCTTCAGTAACCACCCAAGTACGCCCATGAACAACAGTTTTCAATGTAGTCACATTATTAATTGTTGAGGAACTAACAGTGTTCCAAAACTGTTTAATATGAGTGACAGGGATGAGAGGAGCATGAGAAAGAGCATACCTAAGAGGAGATGCATTCAAATACGCCACCATCTGAGTGTATTGTGGAAACAAAGTGTCATCAGCAGCCAAATAAGCAATCATATTGTGCTGACTCCTGAATCCCAATACCAAGTCACTTGGTTTAAACTTTGGTGCCATTGTTGAAGAAAGTTGTTTGTGAAAGATGGATGAAAGATGAATAATAGGAGAAAAAGTGTTAGACAAGAATATGATAGTACCCTGTTTAAAAATAGGATCCAAATATATAGGAGAGATAGGCACATGTGATTGGTAAAAAATAAGGCAAGTATTTTCAAAATATAATGATGAAAATATTGAAAAGAAAATAAGTTATCTTGTGCATTAATTAAAAGTTATCTACTCCCAAAATTACGGCCCCAAAATTCGTCAAAAATAACAACTAGGTAGGTCCCAATGAGTGTCAACGGTCAAAAATAACCCATCAACGCCCAACGGCTATATTCTTGTCAACGTTTGAAACAGCCATGTCAGCGTCTAAATTGGTCACAACAACGCTCGTAAAATATTTGTCAGCGTCCAAAATAAGAGTAATAAAAATGAAAAAAGACCTTAACAAAGTAATTTATCCTAGTGAAGATAACCTATAAATTGATAATTATTATAGGGCGGCAAGCACTGTCCAGTTATGCACACTTGCTTATGCAAGATAGACATAACAGTCCTCTAGTGTCCCTTGCTAACCAAAATTCTTAACAATTAAGTTATCTCAGAAAATCCCTTGTAACTCCCAGGTAAACCCAATATAAAGCATTCCCAAGTCTCCCAACAGACCACATCCAATTCTAGGCCAAAAAGGTCTTGGCAGCATGCATAGTATGTCAACTTTGCATGCTACAGTGCCTCATGATTTAGTAAACTAACTCATACTCACTAGTGGACACAATCTAAAATTGTGATAAGAGTATTATAAGAATACCCAAAAGTCCTAAAGGTTCCTAAAACCTCCCCTTAAACTGTGATACATATGTTGCCCAATAATATGCATATATATAAAAATTTATGTCAAGATAGGAATATAAATATTCCAACCATCATCCATAAATTGAAACATGCTACAATGATTCTCCAAGGATCCATAAGCAACTCTGTATCCAATGGTACAATGCTAACACCACCTGCACACTTAGATCAAAAACCACAAAACTAACATGTTGCTGACAACCTCACGAGATCACTTATCAGCGTTAAGATAACCTTTGTCAGCGTTAGACAAACATAGTGGAAAATCTAACTTCTCAAAAAGACCAATAACAATGCATATCCTATACATACTTTTACAATGAGACACCAAAACACATATTAGGTGAGATTGATCATTCCAATACTTGTTACCAAGTATTGAAACCTTCCAGTATCAAAATGTTTAGTTAATAAATCAGACACATTTTCTTCTGTGTCAACCCTATCTGGTTGTATTAAACCCTTTTCAAAACAATCTCTTATAAAATGATGTCTAATTTCTATGTGTTTTGTTTTAGAATGATGTACAGGATTTTTAATAATGCATAAAGTACTGTTATTGTCTACAAAAATCTTAGTATGCATGAAATTATACCCATAATCCAACAGCTGGTTCTGAATCCATAAGACTTGTCCATAACAAGCAGCTGTTGCTACATATTCTGCTTCAGTTGTAGAATTGGCCACCACTGTTTGTTTCTTGCATTGTCAAGATATCAACCTACTCCCAAGAAGCTGACATCCACCAGTTCTGGATTTTCTATCAAATTTGTCACCACCAGAGTCACTGTCTGAATATGCAATAAGCTCCAATGGTGAATCTTTTAGATACCATAATCCCAAATCTGGATAACATCTAAGGTACCTAAAGATTCTCTTGACAGCATGAAGGTGACACTCTTTGGGAGTCACTTGATGGCGTGCACATGCACACACATCAAACATAATGTCAGGTCTTGAAGCTGTGAGATACATCAATGAACCAATCATTGATCTATAGTACCTGACATCCACATCTTTTCCATCTCCAACTTTTCCCCAAGGGTGTTCTCTATCCATATGATTACTAGCCCTTTTCTCATATGGAGAAAAGTCAAACTTCTTCAAGATTTCTACTACATAATTATCTTGAGAAATGAAGATACCATCTTCTTTCTGCTAAACTTGTAACCCTAGAAAGAAGTTCATCTCCCCCATTGCACTCATCTTGAATTTGTCTGTCATAAGCTTGGAAAAGTCTTCACTCATCTTTGGGTTTGATGATCCAAAGATGATATCATCCACATAAACCTGAACAAGTAAGACATCCTTACTAGTCTTCTTTGTAAATAAGGTCTGGTCTATGGTGCCCCTTTTGAATCCATTTTCCACCAGATAGGTGGACAATGTGCCATACCATGCTCTTGGGGCTTGATGAAGTCCATACATAGCTTTCTTGACTCTATATACCTTGTATGGATGCTCTGGATATTCAAAACCAGGAGGCTGCATTACATAAACCTCCTCAACAATTGTGCCATAAAGGAAAGCACTCTTCACATCCATTTGATAGACAGTAAAGCCCATGCAGGAAGCATAGGATAGAAATATCCTTATAGCCTCAATCCTTGAAACTGGTGCAAAGACCTCCTGATAGTCTATCCCTTCCTCTTGTGTATATCCTTGAGCCACTAAACGTGCATTGTTTCTGACCACAATGCCTCTTTCATCTTTCTTGTTTCTAAGAACCCATCTTGTCCCAATAGGTCTGACATATCTGGGACAATAAACTAACTCCCAAACATCCTGAATAGCAAATTGGTGAAGCTCATCTTGCATTGCTTCCACCCAACTTGGTTCTTTGAGAGCATCAAAAATCTTCTTGGGTTCCTGTTGTGATAGAAAACAGGCAAACAAACATGCTTGAACAAGATGGGTATCAACCTTCTTGTGTATATTGGCAATAGATTCTCCAAGATTCTGATGAGATCTTCTAGTTTGAACAGGAGACATCACATCACCAATAATTAGAGGTAAGGGGTGATCCTTCATTGTAGAAGTAAGAACTCCTCCCTCAAAAAGTATGTTGTCTTCAATCTCATCATCCATGTTACCAATGTCTTCTTCAGACTCTCTTCTATCAATATTGGTATGAACCTCTCCATTTCTGCTTGAAGGTTCACCTTTTTCAAAATTGGAAGAGAAAATATGGTCAAAAGAGTTGTCAACACCTAAACCAAGGTTGTCAGCCTTGGAGCCATCAACGCCTGAAATAGAGTTGTCAACGTTTGAGCCATCAACGCCTGAATTTGTCTTGTCAGCGCCAGATTTTCCTTTGTCAGCGCCTGAAAGACCATGCATGTTGTTAACTGGTGATACTTGGGGACCACCATTTTCCTTTCCAGCAGTAGTAAAAGCATCTGTCCATATGGGAATAGTGACATACTCAAGTATGGGAGATGACTTGTCTGCTTGTGATCTAACCTCTTCATTAACCTGTGTACCTGAAACATCAACAACTGGTTCTTACACAACACTTGAAGTTACCTTCACAATGTTTGGATTAGTAACATTCATATAATTCAAAGTCCTGGATAGAGGTTCTAAGTCAAACAACCAATTTGGACCACTTTCAGGATCACTAGGTTTACTTTCTAAAAACCTAACATGTACTTTTTCAAGTATACGTTTTTCCTTCTTAATGTAAACCCTATATCCTTTACTCTGCACTGAATAACCCATGAAGTAGCCTTCATCACCTTTAGCACTAAATTTACCTAAGGCATCACTAGTATCTAGTACAACTACATGACAACCAAAAGGTTTAAGAAAACCAATATTAGGTTTCCTTCCCCAAAGTAACTCATAAGGTGTTTTGTTATGTATCTTGTTGACTAATGCTCTATTCTGAACATAACAAGCTGTATTCACAGCCTCAGCCCAAAAAGCAATGGGAAAGTGAGCATTAGCCAACATAGTCCTGGCTGCTTCAATGAGGGTTCTATTCTTTCTCTTAGCAACCCCATTTTGCTGTGGGGTTCTGGCGACACTAAACTGTCTAGTAATCCCTTTCTTGGCACAAAAATCATCCAATAGCTTATTTCTAAACTCACCACCATTATCACTTCTAAGCATCTTAACTTCATTACCAGTCTTCTTTTCAATTTGGTTAATAAAGTTAATTAAAGTATCAGCAGTGTCACTTTTCAAAGCTAAAAAGAAAGTCCAAGTAAACCTAGAGAAATCATCAGTGATGACAAAACAGTAAGATTTACCATTCAAGCTTTCTATATCAGTAGGACCAAACAAGTCCATATGCAGCAAGTGAAGTGGTTTAGAACTAGAGTGCACCTGTTTAGACTTAAATGAGACCTTGTGATGTTTGCCTTTAAGGCATACAACACAAGAGTGGTCATTGTGGAAAGCCTTTTCAGGAAAACCATCAACCAAGCCAAGTCTCACAAGCATGTTTATATTTTTAAAGTTAATGTGCCCTAGTCTCTTGTGCCATATATTACTCTCATCAACTGAAGCTTTAACATAAAGACATGACAAGTTATTATTCATCCTAATCCCATTAAGATTCACATTATAAATGTCCTTATGCCTAGGTGTCCTATAATCAATGAATATCTATTTTAAAATCCTTGCTCAACACCAAGCATTCAGTATCAGTGAAAAGAACCTTATTCTTGTTATCACAAACTTGTGATACACTAAAAAGATTATAGTCAAGTTCTTTTACCAGAAACACGTTTTCAAAACGCAAATTGTTGGTGAGAAGAGTTCCTTTGCCTGTGATAGTTCCATATCCGCCTCCAAAGTAGACTTTATCACCATCCTTAATGGGAGTGAAGTTTGTGAGATAATCTTCCTTCCCAGTCATGTGCCTAGAGCATCTACTATCCCAATAGCCATAATCATTAACCTGTTTTTGAATGGCCTGCACATAAAGAAAACAAAATAGTTTTCTTTGGGAACCCAAGCCTGAGCAGACTTGGATTCATTTGGTTGTTCAACAAGAACAGACTTAGTCCTCATAACAACCCCTTGTTCATCCCTTTTTGGATTAAACACCCAGTTAACCCCAATTGGTTTTGTAATGACCTTTGAAATATAATTAAATCTGTTACAGGTCATAGAAATCCCATTAGAATTTGGGTTTTGATCTTGCTTAGGTCTCTATGTCAAGCTAGAAGAAGCTTTAGACCCTTTTCCCCGTGGTTGCAAATATTTACCATTATTTGGTCTGGCAACGTTTCTGTCAGCGTTTGATTTGGTCTTGTCAACGCTGAAATTAACCTTATCAGCGTTGAGCCTAGGGTTTGCTACACGAACCCATTGCCTATTAGACCATGTATTGGTCTTCTGAAAAGGTCTTTGTCCATAAGTGTTAGACCCTTTTGAAAAGAATGGGGCTGGTCTAACAACTTGTGGACTTTGCTGAACAAAAGTTTTGTGTGTGACAGTGTTTGACTTTTTGTCAGCGTTGACCTTGGAAGCGTTGACACACTTATAGGATAAATGTGAAAAGCTACCACAAGTATAACAGGCTTTTCTAGACATAACTCTAGGTCTAGAAGAAAAGAAACCTGTTCCATTATCACTAATTTATCTTTTTGGTGACCTAGTATTTCTATACATTTCTGCATATTTAATGCTAGGTTTTCTAACAATGTTTGAGCCAAGGTCAACAGTCTTGCTAGTGATTGGGTTTGTTATTTTGATAGGGGTAGACTCATTTGGGCTATCACAAAGCATGACACCCTTGACAAATAAGGTAGGGTTGGCTTTCTTCCATTGATCCAAATCAGTCAACTTCTGCCTATATTCTTCTACTGGGGTAAGGACTCTTGGTGGAGGAACAAATTCCTCTTCTTGGAGTTCTGGTAAACCAGTCCAAGATAAGTCCTTTCTTTGGACACCATAGAAGTCCCCAGCTGGTGGTGGAACACCAACATACTCTTTCATCCCAATCCCAGTCATATCCCTAGAATCCCTATGTTTACTAACACATTCTCCTACGGTTTGTGAGGCTTTATCATATCTTTGAATTTTAAGATCTACATTATTCTTATTCTTGATAGCCTCATCTAACTTAGCCTGTAATTCAGCATTGACCCTCTCCATGATGTTTCTAATATCAGTACTAGCATTTAAATCATGTTTTAAGATATTGATTTTATCTTTTAGATCAAGCTCCATTTTCTTATACTCAGCTACAGTCTTTTTAGTTTGAGTAAGAGCAAGTTGATAGTTAGACAACTTGCATCTTTCATTACTTACATCTGTTGACAATCTTAAAACCTCTTTGTTAAGTCTTTCAGTATTTAAACGACAACCCTTACTACAAAAAGCATCATCATATACCTCATTGTCTGATGAAGATGAGGAATGTGCCATGAGAGCATAGTGAACATGCTCTTCTTCTTCCATCTCAGCAACCAAAGCTTTATTCTCTTCCTCATCCTTAGCCAAATAGCTCCAATCCCATCGAACACCATCAGTTTCTTGCATTGCAACCATGGCCTTAGGATCCTGAGCCTTAACAATTTGGCTTGAGTGTTTTCCAGCATCAGATCTTCTTGGAGATCTGCATTCTCTCATAAAGTGTCCCATACGATGACAATTGTAGCACTCAACCTTGGATTTATCAAATCCAGCAGTGTCCTTTGCATTAAAATTCATCTTCTTCTTGAATCTTCTATTGCAACTGTTTGCTCTTATACTTGCAAGAGCCATATTCCACTTTATGTCCATCTCCTCTAAATGCTCATCACTTATTTGCTCAAGGTCCTTGATAGGTGTGTAAACACCCATCCTTTTTACCACTTAATTACCATAATAACCGAGCCAAAACGTGCATTTTATGTCTTTTATGTCGGAATTATGCGTGGTTTGTTTTTTTGTTGTGATTTAGGACGAAATTGTGAAAAGTGGAGAAAACACGGCATTCACGGGCTTTTATTGGAGAAAAAGATGAAAGACGAAGTCAAGAAGTCAAGAGTGCAAAATGAACGGAAGTCCAAGACTAATTCTGAAGATTTATCGAAGAAAAAGTCAACAGACGGAAGTTTACTTAAAGCCGAAGAACTCAAGTCTTATTTATTGAAGAATTAAAAGATGAGTCCAAAGAAATCCCGAGCCAAAAGTCATTAAAGTCCAAGATTTAAGAAGATTAAAAGGCTTAAGGACTAATGGTGCAATTAACCAAAGATTAAGAAGAGAAGGACCTAATGATGCAATTAATAAGAAATGAAGGAGGGGATGAAGCTTCCTAAGCACTCCTTAACCTCCCCTATATATAGATTAGATGAGATTAGCATTTTTCTTTGTTGGCTAATAGTGACAATTAGTTCTTCCACTTTTAATTACCTTGTCATTTATTTACTTGTCAAATTTAAATACTTGTCTTGCACCTTAATTACCATTTAATTTCAAGTAAGTGTTCTTTTAATTCTTGTTAATCTTTATCTTTATTGTTTGATCTCTCATTCTACCTTTCTTTAATCTTTGGTAAATATGTTTATTATTCATGTTCATGTTCTTGAGTTTTTGTCAAATTTATTAAGTGGGTTTTGATTATCTTGATTAAGTTTTGTTAGTTTTGTTGTTTTGGATTATTTGTTTATGATTAATAGTTGTTAATTTGTTAGTTTGATTTAATCTTGTGGTTGATTTTGTTAAGTTTTTGTTAAATCTGCATATCTCTGTATTCCCTTGTTCTTCGCGTGTGTTTGTTATTGTATTTCAGGTTCTGATCTTTCCCAGACATTCCGAACGAAGGATTTCAACAGGCTGTTCATCTGAAATATCCAATATTCCGGATAAGGAGATTATTCTAGATAGGTGACATGTTCCGAGTAAGCCATTTATTCCGAATAAGAATATTATTCCGGATAAGCTGATTTTCAGGTTTCTTTAATTTCAGTTTTTAAGTTTCTGCTTTTTAATTTCAAGCTTTATTTTTCCCGCCTTTTTTCTTAGACGCACTTTAAGTTTACTTGCCTTAGGTTTATTTTAGCCTTTCCTTAGTTTAATCTTTAGTTTTAGTTGCGTTTTAAGTTTGCCTTAGTTAGATTTAAGTTTGCGTTATTTATGTTTAGTGCCTTTTAATTTCCGTCACGCTTTAAATACTTGCCATTTACTTTAAATTAGATTTAGATTTACTTTTAAGTAATTTACTTTAATTGGCTTGCACATTTTATTTAAAAACACCCAAAATATTTGTTTCACCAAAAACAATAGAGTCGTATTTTAAGCCGGAAATCAATTCGTTAAGATACCGAGAACAACAATTAAACCTAGCAAAATCCCTTCATTAAAATGGCGCCGCTGCCGGCTCTTTTCGTAAAGATTAACGGTTTTCTGTGAGAGACGCGTTGCTTTTTGAGATCCGTTCACTTGTGAGCGTTATTTTCTTGCTTAAAAAATTCAAAAAACCATAAAAAATAAAAATTGTTAAAAATCCATAAAAATTAAAAATTTCAAAAAATTCAAAAAGATTTTATTTTTATTGTGTATATATATTGTCTTTGCGTTTGGTATTGTTTTTTTTGTCTTTGTAGGTGTATGCGTACTAGATCTTCTAATTATCAAGAGCCCGAGACTCGAGAAGATTTAAGTATGTCAGGTGTTAACAACAACAATAATCCACCGCACCTCAACAATAACAACAATGTTCTTCCACAGCCCGATCTTCGGACAATGGAGGATCTTTGTCAACCTACCATGTTTGAACGAGGAGGACCGATTGCGCCGATGTAAATCACGGCTCCGGAGTTTTTGTTGAAGCACCACATGATTCAGCAAGTGCAAACAAATCCTTTTAGAGGAATGCCTGATGATGATGCCAACAAACACCTCGACAATTTCATTACAATCATCCAATGCATGAAGTTGCCCGGTGCCACAATGGATGTTCTACGCCTTCAACTCTTTCCACATACTTTATCACATCATGTCGAGAAATGTTTTGATCGTCTTCCAAAGAATTCTATTCACACTTGGGATGACATGACTCAACGCTTTTTGTCGCGCTACTTTCCACCATCCATGGTCACGAGCCTTCGCAATAAAATCAGTGGTTTCATGCAAGACCCTGATGAATCTCTTTTTGATGCTTGGGAAAGATATAATGTCTTGATTGATCGTTGTCCAAACAACAACATGCTCCCTGTGACCTTAATTGATACTTTCTACAACGGTTTGACTTTTCGAGATCGTGATACGATTAATGCAGCCGCCGGTGGCACATTTATGAAAAGGAGATCCGAGGAGTGTAGAGAGATAATTGAGAACATGACTACTCACCACAAAAACTGGGATTCCTCCGCTTCTTCAAGGAACAACCCGAGAGTCAATATCTCTTCTACTTCAGCAAGCCCTGACATGACCGAACTCACCCGCATGATGACTGAAATGAGCAAAAGTATCTTGCTTCTCGCTTCAAACCAACAACAACAAGTAAAAGCGGTTGCACCTTCTTGTGAAACATGCGGCGGTCCTCACTCATACACCGATTGTCCTTCAACTCAAGGAAATCCGGAAAATGTGTATGCAGCTTATGGTAATTATTCACCAGAAAATTACCAAGCTCGACCTCAAGGGGATAGGAATTTGCTGAGTTACCGGTCCAACAATTACCTTTCACCCGGTTTTTCCCCTCAAAACCAAAACCCCGCCAACAACTACAATAGAAGCAACCAAATCCCACCAAGAGCTTCTAATCCTTATCACCCACCCGCTCAACAAGCCCCACCCATTAACCCCGATGTTGAAGCCATCATGAGAACCCAAGGTGAGCAAATCAAGAATCTACAGAGCCAAATTATTAATCTAAAAGGAGATATTACCAAGCAAGGGAATGAGATAAGATTCGAGCTTCGAGATAACATTCAATCCTACTTCAGCAATCAAACAAATGATTTGAAGAATATGCTTGCTAGTTTCTTGCCCACCGCTCAACCTTCTTCTTCTAGTTCTCTACCTTCAAACACTGTCACCAATCCGCGAGCGAATGTGAGTGCTATTACTACACGTAGTGGAGTTACTATCGTAGGACCACCGATCCCGCCCCCATCATCTACACCTCCTCCACCACCATTTATCCCTACTCCTCCTACACCTAGTATTAGTGCACCATTACCCTCTCCGCCTCGTCATGACGATGTTCCTAGGAAGGACCCTTCAACATCTCAACCTTTACCTGCTACACCTTCACCTTCACCACCCAAACCTAATATCCCATATCCTTCTCGCTTAGGCAAGACCAAAATGCTAACCAAGGATGACTCTCAAGTGTCGAGCTATGTGAAGATGATCTCTCAAATGAACTTCAACATTAGCTTTCTCGAAGCACTTGTCCACATGCCGAAATTTGTCAAAGCATTCAAGGAATTGCTTAACAAGAAGGAAAAGTTAATTGAGCTCGCCAACACACGCTTAAATGAAAACTGCTCTGCAGTTATTCTTAAAGAACTTCCGGAAAAGCTTGGAGATCTCGGTCATTTTGTGTTGCCTTGCGTTTTCAACAAAACTAAAGAATTTACTGCCCTTGCTGATCTCGGGGCCACTATTAATTTCATGCCTTTGAGTGTTTGGAAAACACTATCATTACCCGACCTTACTCCAAAAAAGATGACTCTTGAACTTGCAAATCGCACTCTCGCTTACCCCGTTGGCATTGCCGAAGACGTGTTCATTAAAGTTGGCACATTTACTTTCCCGGTCGACTTTGTCATTGTTGATTATGAAATGGACCCTCGTATTCCTTTAATACTTGGTCGGCCATTCTTAAGAACCGGACGAGCTTTAGTTGATGTTGCCGAAGGTGAGTTAATCTTACGAGTCGGGAATGATTCACATGTTTTTAAAATGGGAAAGCTTACAAGTAAATCCTTTGGAGGCCAAGAATCAGTGAATATGATTAATGTGCTTGATGATTTTGTCGTCTACAACAATCCTCAATTTGATTCTTCCATTGATAATCCACTTTTTCAAGATGATGTGGATGATTCTCTCTCCAATTTAGAACCTTCTCCCATTTATGATTCTCCACCGATCTTTGATGCTTATGATGATGAGTCTAGCTCAGATCCGGATGATTTTGATGATCGTACTTCCGAGTATCCCGACCTGCCCACGTATGATGATTTCGATGAGGCTGATACTCTTTCGAGCGATTCTTCACATGATGAAGATCCTCCGCCATCACTCGATCCTACTTTGGACGATTACTCATTTGAGGAAGACTTCTCTACGTTTTCAACACTTACTTCCCTCATGAGAGTGATGCACCTCCTTTCGATTTTGAAGATTATCGTCTTGATCCTACTTTGGATTTGAAGAACATTCTTTCAAAGGAGAAAAAACCGGCAGACACCAATATCCGCAGCACGTATGATTTAACACCTCTTTGTCCCCGTTCTGAGGACGAGGTTGTGCTTCTTCGCGGATCTTCTTCCCATTCTGCTGAGCCTGAGTTCTATTTTCCCTTAAAGGAAAAGGTGTTTGACCCCGGTATTGATATTCTTCAGCCATCTCAGTATCCACCTGATGAAATAAAAGGAAAAATCTTTGGAACTATTGAAGACATGCTTGCACCTCAACATACTTGCTCCCAATAGAGAGGATTATGCCGAATAGAGAGGATTATTCCGGATAGGTGACATATTCCGAGTAAGCCATTTATTCCGAATAAGAATATTATTCCGGATAAGCTGATTTTCAGGTTTCTTTAATTTCAGTTTTTAAGTTTCTGCTTTTTAATTTCAAGCTTTATTTTTTCCGCCTTTTTTCTTAGACGCACTTTAAGTTTACTTTCCTTAGGTTTATTTTAGCCTTTCCTTAGTTTAAGCTTTAATTTTAGTTGCGTTTTAAGTTTGCCTTAGTTAGATTTAAGTTTGCGTTATTTACGTTTAGTGCCTTTTAATTTCCGTCACGCTTTAAATACTTGTCATTTACTTTAAATTAGATTTAGATTTACTTTTAAGTCATTTACTTTAATTGGTTTGCACATTTTATTTAAAAACACCCAAAATACTTGTTTCACCAAAAACAATAGAGTCGTACTTTAAGCCGGGAATCAATTCGTTAAGATACCGAGAACAACAATTGAACCTAGCAAAATCCCTTCATTAGTCCTCATATGTAATCACTGAACCATTGGGCAATGAAGCAATGTATGCACACACAGTATCCAGATCAATACCAGCAGGCTTAACTCTTGGTGAGTCAATTTTGTATGTGTCAGTGATAGGTGTGTAAACACCCATCCTTTTTACCACTTAACTACAATAATAACCGGACCAAAACGTGTATTTTATGTCGTAAATGTCGGAATTATGCGTGGTTTGTGTTTTTGTTGTGATTTACGGCGAAAATGTGGAAAAGGGAGAAAACAAGGGCATTCACGGGCTTTTATCGAAGAAAAAGACAAAAGACGAAGTCGAGAAATCAAGAGTGCAAAAAGAACGGAAGTCCAAGGCCAATTCTGAAGATTTATCGAAGAAAAAGTCGAAAGACGGAAGTTTACTAAAAGCCGAAGAAATCAAGTCTAATTTATTAAAGAATTACAAGACGAGTTTAAAGAAATCCAGAGACAAAATCATTAAAGTCAAAAAATTAAGAAGATTAAGGACTTAATGATGCAATTAAAGAAAGAAGAAATAGGGGAGGAAGCTTCCTAAGCACCTCCCTAATCCTCCTATAAATAGATCATTAGGATTTACATTTCATTTTGTTGGCTAAGTGTGATAATTAGTCTTCCACCATTTTAATTACTTGTTATTTAAATACATGTCATTTACTTAATTTGTCTTGCACCTTAAATATCTTTAATTTCAAGTAAGTTTCCTTTTAATTATTGTCAATCTTTACTTTTATTGTCAATCTCTTATCTACCTTTCTTGTTTGATCTTAATCTTTATGTTTATTGTTCATGTTCATGTTCTTGAGTTTTTATTGATTTAATCAAGTGGGTTTTGATTATTTTGATTAGTATTGTTAGTTTGATTGTTTTGGATTGTTTGTTTATGATTGGTAGATGTTTATTGATTAGTCTTGCTTAACCTTTTGGTTTAATTTGATTATTTTTGGATTAGATTCGTGTTTTCTTTGTCCCGTATTCTTCGCTTCTGTTCATTTCCCAGGTTGTTCTGAATCAAGCAGGACATTCCGAACGAAGGGTGTTTGTTGTTTATTCCGAGTTTTTTATTCCGAGTGAAGGAATTGTGTTGTGATTGTTCCGAACCAAAGCTTTGTTCAGTAGAAGTTCATTCGGAATAGGTTCATTCGGAACATTCCGAACGAAGGTTTTGAGGAATTGTTCCGGATCAGCAGAATATTTCGAGTCAAGGGAAAGTATTCTGGATCAGCGAATTCATTCGGAACATTCCGAGTGAAGGAGTTTATTCGGAACATTTTGAATCAAGACAGTATTCTGAATCAGTGTTTGTTCATTCGGAACATTCCGAACCAAGAAGACATTCCGAATAAAGGCTGCTCATTCGGAACATCATATATTCCGAACGAAGTATTTGGGGATTGTTCATTCGGAACATCTATTGTTCCGGATCAAGGTATTCGTTCGGAATATATTCCGAATCAAGGCAATATTCCGAATCAAGACTTTATTCCGGATAAGTGACATATTCCGGATAAAGGATTTATTCCGGATGAAGGTTTTGTTCAAATATTCCGAATGAGTGTTTTATGTTGATTTATTCCGAACGAAGAAGAATTATTCCGGGTGAAGGTGACCTTCCGAACGAGTAATTATTCCGAGTGAGGTATATTCAGGTTATTGTAAGTTACTGTTTTTAAGTTTTAATTTTTAATTTTCAAGCTTTACTTTTCCCGCCTTTTTCCTTAGTTACACTTTAAGTTTACTTGCCTTAGATTTATTTTAGCCTTGCCTTAGTTTAAGTTTTAGTTGCGTTTTAAGTTTGCCTTAGATAGTTTTAAGTTTGCGTTATTTACTTTTAAGCGCCTTTTAATTCTCGTCACGTTTTAATTTCTCGTCATTTATTTTAAATTAGTTTTAGATTTAAATTAACGTCATTTTCATTTACGTCTTGTACTTTTTAATTACTACAACGACACAACTATTTGTTTCACCAAAGACGACTGAGTCGCATAGTTAACCAGGATCAATTCGATTACACCACAACAAAGAACAATTTTCCTAACTAAAACCTAGTTATCAGTCAGCGTCTGAATGTGAGGAGTTGACAGGATATGATCCAGCGTTGACACAGGTTGATCCAGTAACTGGATGCATGTATGACTCCTTCGGATCAAATTGACCTTCACTATGTGAGAAGAAGGCCATGTTACCATTGGTAGACTTGCTTCCATGATCCAAAAGAGTTTCATTCTCTATCAGCCTCAGTTTATTGTACACATCATCAAAAGTAGAACTTTTGTGAGTGTTATTAGCAATTATAGACCTTGCTTCAATTTTTCATGCGTCACCAAGGCTTTTAAGGAAAGTAGAGATGATATCAACATCACCAAGCACTGTCCCCATGAAGGATAGCTTGCTTGTGATGTCCAGAAGTCTGCTTCTCACACTACTTAGCTTCTCACTAGGTTGAGCCTTAAAAACAACATACTCATGCAAGAGTTGCTTCTTTTTCTCTTGCACAGTATCAGCATTACCACCATAGGCAACTTCAAGGGCTGCCCAAAGCTCTTTTGCAGACTCATAACTTCTGTATTTGTGCTGATTTTCTTGTCCTAAAGAGAGTTTCAAAATGCTTAGGGTTTTTATATCAACTCTTCTTTTTGCTATGTCCTCAACTGAGACAGCTCTACCATCATCAGGTCTTTCTCTTCGTTCCTCTTCAGTAGAACCTTGAACTGTTGTTCTTGCAGCAATGGCAGTTGCAATCTTTGCAGCCTTATCGAATGTGTTTCCATATTCGATAATTTCCCACAGAGTGTAGTCATGGATTTGTAGATATTGCTCAAAGTTAAACTTCCAAAGCTCAAAATTGTCTGGGTCTAGCATGGGAATCTTGATGTTGTGGTTTGAGGAGGAGGAGGAGTTTGCTTCTGGGGTAGACATGATGTTTTTAGGGTTTTGTGAAAATTAGGGTTTTTGGCAGTTTAGGGTTCTTGTGTTCTTTAGATCAAAGTTTCTCAAAAATCTCTGATACCACTTGTTGATCCCAAACTTAGATCGATTTAGCTTTTGTAAACGAGATTAGATCAAGTTAAACACATAGAGAAACTTTGTTGTGTATAAACAATTTAAGTATTATGCGGAATTAATACTCAAACAAGAACACACAAACAATTGTAAAACAAACTTTCACTTGATTGATTAGAACAAACTTGCTTACAATGAAAGTGTTAAACGTATATAAAACTTATATGAAACAAAACCTAAAGGTCTTCTTTTATAGACATAAGAAGCCTTGTACAAGAGTCTACGTATCAGCTATTCTAGGTAAAGATAAATATAGAAAATACATTGTTGATCCTATCTTTACTAGAAACAAACTAGAAACATAATACGCGTAGACCATATCTTTTTATTAGTGCTTGACTTCAATCTATCAACGCTTGACTTCTTCCTGTCAACGCTTGATCTGTCAACGTTTGTTTTCTTCTTATCAACGCTTGTTTTCTTCTTGTCAGCGTCCAAGTGTACTGGCTACATTTTATTCCCAACATACACTTGATCTAGAGCTCTCATCATCATCGCTACCATCTTTATCTTTCTTTGTGGTAGCCCAATGCTGTTCTTGCAGTTGTGCAGCCAAAGCTTGATCAAATTGTATCTGGGCTTCATTCTTCTTTGGCTTCTCAACTTCCACTAAAACTGCTTTACCCTTGTCTTTTCCTCCAATAGCTGGTAAAGTAGTTGTTGGTACCTGTGTTGAAACATCCTTAATAATAACTGGTGGTTGGGATACACCAATCATACCTGTGGGTCTGTCAACGCCTTCTTTGCTCTTGTTAGCGCTCAAACTTTGAACATCAGCAGCTGACTTTGTAACTTGTCCCATCATCTCCACAAATGACAGCTTCTTTGGAGTGATCAATGAGACATCAATAACAGGCTTCTCCTTCAATCTAGTCAATGCTTCAACAATTTCCACCTGTTTAGTACCAAAAGAACCACATTCTTCTTCCTGTGAGCCCTTGTCACTCAAGTTGAAAGGTTTTGTTGGTGCATATTCCTCCCCTTTGTAAGAATCCTCCCCTGATGAAAGGACTCTTTCCTGCCTTCTCCTAGCTTGGGCAGTCTCCAAAACAACTAGTCTCTCCCTCAATTGCTTGAGTTCAAGACCCTGACCTATGACAATCTGTACAAGGTCTGCATTTTACTTTTGCAAGCTAATGCAAACCACCGTCAATTCCGAAAGAGTATAAGGTTCCAATCCGCCCTCCTCCATGATGTGAATTTTACCTCCCAAAATAGATTCATGGGGCATGGATAGGGTCTTAATGATGTTGGGACTGTCTTGACCTGCATCTAAGATAGAGCCAATAGTCCCAGCCCCATCCATGTCACCAACAACACTTGTGGTGGTGGTTCTCTCTGCTACATGGCTAGGACCACTAGAGAAGAACACTCCAGATTCCTTTGGCGTTTTTCCAACCTATAGTCTGGTGGTGTAGAAGAGGAAGTGGATTGAGGGTCTAGTTGAGTGTGAGGGGGTGTTTGGGTTTGTGGTAAAATGGTGTCAGCGTTTGGATCTAATATGTCAGTGCCTCCACTAGGAGTGTCAGTGCCTGATGGTTGTGGGTCAATATCCATATGCTGGGGTGATGGAGTTTGTTCAGACAATGGGCCTGGTTGAGGTTGTGGGTTCGCTGCCGCCTCAATGACAACAAGCATGGTTGGGGTGAGTGGGAGGTCTCTGTATGGTTCAGTGTTCATATTACCAAAAACTGTTTTCTTTTGAACAGGGATCAGATAAAAATTGTCATGATCCCTATTGCAGTAACCTTTCATATCAAAAACCATTTGTAAAAACCTAGGGTAAGCAAGAGTCATCTTGTTACCCTTATTGTGACACATGCCATCAAAAATCATTTTTAAAAAATTATAGTTTTGCCCAGTTGCAAGACACACAATGGCACTCCCAATAGAACGGTTGATTTCATTGTGTGAAGAGCATTTGGGACTCAAACATTGAAGGATGACATGTATAAGGTACTTCCAAGTAGGGGGGAACTGTTATTTTGTATACTTATTTAAATGGCCCACTGGGGGCAAACTATACCCCAAAGCTTGAAGTCCTTGCTCTAGCTCTACAAGGGGAAGGGTGGTTATACCATCAGCATCACTAAGATGCAAAGTTTGACGAACCAAAGCTTTAGTAACCACCCATGGACAGTAGCAGTCAATGTAATCACTCCATTAACTGTTGAGGAACTTACAGTGTTCCAAAACTGTTTAATGTGTGTGATAGGGACAAGAGGAGTATGTGAAAGTGCATACCTTAATGAGGACGCATTCAAATACCCAACCATCTGAGTATATTGGGGAAACAGAGTATTATCAGCTTCCAAATAAGCCACCATGTTGTGTTGGCTTCTGAACCCCAATTCCAATAAATCAGGTTTAAACTTTGGTGCCATGAAGATTGATGCAAGAAAACTGTGATACAAACGTTATGGAGATATGAAGGTTTGAGAGATTTTAGTTAGACAAGAATAGCAGTTACCCTGTTTGAAAGAAATAAGCCAAATTTATAGGAGAGGTGAAAACATATGATTGGTCAAAACATGAGGCAGTTATATTCAAAAAGTAATAATGAAAATCTTGAAAATATATAACTTATCTCATGCATTAATAAAAAGTTACCAACTCCTAAAGTTATGGCCCAAGTTTTCGTCAAAAATAACAACTGGGTAGGACCCAATGTTTGTCAATGGTAAAAAAATAAACATCAACGTCCAACGGCTATATTCTTGTCAGCGTTGGAAATTTGCCATGTCAGCGTTCAAATTGGTCTTATCAGCGTTTGGAAAGAAAAATGTCAGCGTCCAAAAATAAAAATAATAAAAAATAAAAAAAGGACCTTAACAAAGTAGTTTACCCTAGTGAAGATAACTCATAGACTGAAAATCACTATAGGGTGGCAAGCACTATCCAATCATGCACACTTGCTTAAACAAGCTAGACATAATTGTCCTCAAGTGTCCCTTGCTAACCAAAGTCCTTAACAGTGAAGTTACTTCATATAAACCCTTTGTAACTTCCCAGGTAAGCCCAATAAAAAAATTCCCAAGTCTCCCAACCGACCAAATCCAATTCTAGGCCAAAAAGTATTGACAACGTGCGCAGTATATCACCTTTGCATGCTACAGTGCCTCACGATTTAGAAAACTAACTCGTACTCACCAGTGGACACAATCTAGAATTGTGATAAGAGTAGTATAAGAATACCCAAAAATCCTAAAGGTTTCCTAAACCTCCCCTTAACTTATGAAATACAAAGTTGCCAAATAAAAAGTATGAAATAAAATTTATGTCAAGATAGGAATGCAAACATTCCAACCATCATCCATAAACTTGGACATATTCCTAGTAGCCAAAAGATCCATAAGCAACTCTGTATCCATTTGTACAATGCTCATATTGCCTGCATGATTAGATCAAAAACCACAAAACTAACACATTGCTGTCAGCGTCCATTTTAACACTTGTCAGCATTAAAATAACCTTTGTCAGCGTTAGAAAAAATAAAGTGGAAAACCTAATCTTGTACAAAGACTAATAACGGTACTAATAAGTGTGAAAACACTTACCCTTTTACCACTTAATTATAATAAAAACAAGACCAAAACGTATGTTTTATGTCGTACAAGTCGGAATTATGCGCGGTTTGTGTTTTTATTGTGTTTTAGGACAAAAATATGAAAAAGGAAGAGAACACTGTTGGGCCAAAAATTTGATGTGGCAGAAACTCAAAAACGAAGAAAACATGAAGATATTGTCTAAGCGTTGTCAAGAGCAATCCAAGCGTTGACAAGAGCAAACTAAGCGTTGTTGGCTCAAGAGTTGTCATGTGCAATCTAAGCATTGTCACATGTAATTCAAGAGTTGATAGAAACGTAGACAAGAAGCTTATGGAAGCTTCTATTTAGATAAACATGCAAGATATATTATAAGTTTATTTAAATAGAAGATTTACTTGTTTATTTGTTATTATCTCTTGTAAACCCTAATCCTTACACTATAAAAGGAACCAAGGATCTTAGGTTTTATTCATACTTTTCATTCACAATGTAAACCTAATGTGTCTTCGTGTTCTAGGTGTGGGATTAAATGTATACACGCCTAGAGGTTACTTGTAATCATTTAGTACAAGTAATCGTTTGGAATAAAGTAAACGTTGGAGAGAATTCGTGTGTTCTTTAAACACCTTGTTTATGTGTCTTGTTCTATTCCGCTATGTTTATCATATGAACATGATGCATTCCTAGTAAGCTTAATCGATCCATGAATATTGGTTTCCACAATTGGTATCAGAGCCTCGTGGCTCGTGATGCTAGGACCAACAAGGTGTTCGTGTATGGTGAAGAAAAGAAAAATACGTCTAGGGTTTTTCTGGACGTTTTTGTGTGCGCAGCAGTATTCAGAAGGCCATAACTTTTTATTGAACAGTTGGATCGCCACGAATTTTTTGTGCGTGTGTTCTACACACATATATCTAGATATCCACTGGAGGGATTGTCGAGATCTATCCCCAAGAAAAAGTTATTAAGCGTCAAAGTCAGCAGGGGTCATATGCTGTTTTCTATGAACAGTAATAGTAAAAACGCGATTTCTCCTTCGTTAACCGTTGGATCGTCGTGAAATTCGATCTGTAGGTTCTTGACACTTGTGTCTAGGATCTCACTGAAGGGATCTTCGATCTGAGCTCTCATGAAGAAGTTATTCGATGTCAAAGTTCACTGCAGTTTATGGTTTTTCACATAAAATCATGATTTAGGGTTTATAAAACCCTAGATCAATTTGCCGCTGATGGGTGTTATTTAGACGTTGATAGATGTTGGTGTGATGCTGATAGATGTTGGTGTGACACTGACAAGGCATGGATGAGACGCTGATGGCCAGGCGCTGACAGGTAGAAAGTTGGCGCTGACAGGAATAAGTTAAGCGCTGACACTTGTTGTCCGATATATACATTTTCAAACGCTGACAAGTGTTGTCTGATATTGGACAACACACAGTGTTGATATCTTCGACAGTGAAGGATATTGGACAACAAAAGGAATAGTTGCTGTTGAGAAAATTGGTACGTTTTTAGCACACAAAAAGGAGGAATTTACACACGAAGGTACATGGAATCTCCGTTTTAATTTAGAATATCATGTTGATATTTATGGCTCGGATATTTTTAAACAGAATTAATGATTTTAAAGCAAGTTAGCAACAATTTGTGAGGTAATGAAAGTCTTCATGAAGAGGTGTTAGCTTAAGGGGAAGAATTCTTGTGGTAAGTTTGATGATTGAAGAAGATTTTCGCGAGTTTGTGTTCTATCATATCTTAAAGTCATGCACTAGTGACTTTAAAGGTAACTTGTTCGTGCTTTACATGGTGGGTGATGAAGACTTGTCATAACACTTGAAGGAGTTACATTATCGTGCTCAGTGTCTCACAAAGGATGAGAATATTGACAAGGGATCGAGGTCTACTTATATTTAATCATCAGTATAAGTTCTTCATCACGTGGATAGTACAAGAAATGGAACACAAGGTTGGGTTATTCTACTTCTACATCAAGAATATTATATTTATTATTCTTCAAGATCATTACATAGAGCTACATATGGAGAATCTTCAAGATTGCATACATTGTTTAATTCACTGTTGATGTGACAAAAAGGGGAAGAAATACATGCTACACTTGAGGGGAAGCAATTTGAAGATCATGTACAACTTACAAGAGATACACATAGAGTTTTGCCGACATCAACTAGGGGAAGATTGTTGGGTCAAAAAGTTGATGTGGCAGAAACTCAAAAACGAAGAAAACATGAAGATATTGTCTAAGCGTTGTCAAGAGAAATCCAAGCGTTGACAAGAGCAAACTAAGCGTTGTTGGCTCAAGAGTTGTCATGTGCAATCTAAGCATTGTCACATGTAATTCAAGAGTTGATAGAAACGTAGACAAGAAGCTTATGGAAGCTTCTATTTAGATAAACATTCAAGATATATTCTGCATAAGTTTATTTAAATAGAAGATTTACTTGTTTATTTATTATTATCTCCTGTAAACCCTAATCCTTACACTATAAAAGGAACCAAGGGTCTTAGGTTTTATTCATACTTTTCATTCACAATGTAAACCTAAAGTGTCTTCGTGTTCTAGGTGTGGGATTAAATGTATACACGCCTAGAGGTTAATTGTAATCGTTTAGTGCAAGTAATCGTTTGGAATAAAGTAAACGTTGGAGAGAATTCGTGTGTTGTTTAAACACCTTGTTTATGTGTCTTGTTCTATTCCGCTATGTTTATCATATGAACATGATGCATTCCTAGTAAGCTTAATCGATCCATGAATATTGGTTTCCACAAACACAGGCTTTCACGGGCTTTTATCGAAGAAAAAGACAAAAGACGAAGTCAAAAGATCAAGAGTGCAAAAAGAACGGAAGTCAAAGGCCTATTCTGAAGATTTATCAAAGAAAAAGTCTAAAGACGACAGTTTAACAAGTCGAGGAACCCAAGTCTAATAAATAAAGAAATTATAAGACGAGTTCAATTTATTTATCGACAAATCCCGAGCCAAAGTCAAAAACGTCAATTTAATTAAAGACGAGAAGACAAAAGGAAGAAAGAAGTAAGCATCCTACCAACTCCCTTCTCCTATAAATACCATCCTAATGCTTCATTAGGAGGGGGGGTTAGTTTTTAGTTCGTCACTTTTAATTTTTCTTAGTTTTTTTTCATATCTTTAGAGAGAAGTAGGTGATTCTACTTTCTCTCTCTAGATTTCTTCATCTTTTCTTTCAAGTTTTAAGCTTTCATTTAATCTTGTTTTTGGAATCATTAATCTACAAGTTCAAGTTTAAGCTTTTCATTATTAATCTTATTCTACCTTTCTTTATTTTGATTTGCTTATGATTCGAAATAAATCATAGATCTTGTTTCATTTTGATGTTTGTTGGATTAAAAAGTTTTCATCTTTTTGTTCTTATCAAGTCTTTATACGATTTAAGCTTTTAGCTTATTATGCTTTTTAGCTTATTTCGTGCTTAGCTTATTTTCTTTTAAATTTTCTTAAAAAGTTTCGTCTTTTTAAGGTTTGTTTTAAAAAGTTTGCTTATTTAGAGTTTTGAATGTTTCTTATTCTTGCTTATTTAGTTCTTTCATTATTGATTTGGTTAAGTGTCAGATTGTACTTATTAAGAAAGAGCTTACTCGTTTTGCTTATTACGTGTTACATTCCATCGGAAAAGGGTTTACCCTTTCCGACGGATATTCCGATTGTTTGCATCGGAAAAGGGTTTTCCCTTTCCGACAGTTTTTCCGATACTTCTATCGGATTAGGGTTTTACTTTCTGACAGTTTTTCCGATACTTTCTATCGGAAAAGGGTGTTGTATTCCGATCGGTATTCCGATAGTAGAGGTGATAAGATATTCTGACGTGTTTCCCCATAATTATTCCGATAGAATTGGGTTTTCGTTATTCCGATAATAGTGGTAAGCATACATTTAGATTGTGTTCCGACGGAGCATTCTGACAAGGATTCCGATAGTATTCCGACGGTGTGTATTCCGACAGTTTTAAGTTTACCTTTTTGTTTCAAATTAACTTTCAAATTTCCTTTTCCCGCCAATCAAGATTAGATTTCTCTCTTTTATTTTATGTTGAATAACTTTGTCTTTTATATTATCATAGATATAACTAATCAAAAGCTCCCCCTTTTAGTGACCAATTACAATAATTCCACCTTAAACCGTGATCAATTCGAATAGATACCGAGAACGATTGAGTACACATATGCCAAATCCATAATATCAAATGGCGCCACTGTCGGCTTTGTTCGTAAAGATTAACGGTTTTTAGTGAGAAAAATTAGATTTTGGGATCCGTTCTTTTGGGAACGTTATTTTCTAGCAATAAAAAAATTTCAAAAATCCTAAAAAATTATAAAATTTTCAAAAATCAGAAAAATAAAAAACATAAAAAACCAAAAATAGTGTATTTCATTTTAGTGTATGCGTACTCGATCTACGTCTTATTCTGAGCCCGAGACTCTTAGAGACATAGATATGGTCGGTGTGCATGATAATAACAACCCACCTCACCCCAATTTGAATAATAACAACAACAACAACAACCATGTCCCTCAACCCGACCTTCGTACGATGGAGGAGCTTTGTCAACCGACTATGAACGGACGTAGAGGACCGATTGCGCCGATGCAAATCACGGCTCCCGAATTTTTGTTGAAGCATCACATGATCCAACAAGTTCAAAACGCTTGTCCATTTTGCGGATTACCGGATGATGATGCCAACAAACACCTCGATAAATTCATAACCATTACTCAAAGCATGAAATTACCCGGTGTTTCCATGGATTTTCTTCGCCTTCACCTTTTTCCACACACTTTATCCCACCATGCTGAAAAATGGTTTGATCGTCTTCCCAAAAACTCAATTCATACATGGGACGAAATGACTCAAAAAAAATTTCGCGCTACTTTCCACCATCCATGGTCACTAGTCTTCGTAATCAAATCAGTGGTTTCACTCAAGAACCTGATGAGTCACTTTTCGATGCTTGGGAACGTTATAATGTCTTGATCGATCATTGTCAAAATCATAATATGCTCCCCGTCACTTTGATTGATACTTTCTACAATGGTTTAACTTTTCGTGATCGTGATACGATTAATGCTGCCGCCGGTGGTACATTCATGAAGAGAAGGCCTGAGGAGTGTAGAGAGCTTATAGAGAACATGACCACTCACCACAAAAATTAGGATTCATCCGCATCTTCAAGAAATACCGAGGGCTAATGTTTCTTCTACTTCATCAAACCCCGAGATAACCGAACTTACCCGCCAAATAGCCGAGATGAACAAAAACTTCTTAACCATGGCTACGAACCAATTTCAACAAGCTAAAGCTATAGAAACTTCTTGTGAGATTTGCGGTGGTTCTCATTCATACACCGATTTTCCTTCTACTCATGACAATCCGGAAAACGTGTATGCGACTAACGGTAACTTTTCCATGGGAGGCTATCAAGCTCGTCCTCAAGGTAACCGCAATTTGCTAAGTTATCGTTCAAACAAATTCCTTTCACCACCCGGTTTTCCTCCTCAAAACCAAACCAACTTCAATCGCAACAATCAAAACCAAACTCGAGCTCCTAATCAATATCAAACCCAAAGAAACCCATATCCACCTCAAGGAAATAATCAAGTTTATCAACAAACCACTTATCAACCACCCGCTTACCAAGTTCCCCATCCCAACCAACCCACGGTATACAATCAAGAGGTTGAAACGTACATGAGGAGTAATGACGCGCTGGTGAAGAATCTTCAGAGTCAAATCATCAAATTGAAAGGTGACATGGCGAAACAAGGGAATGATCTTCGAGCTGAGCTTAGTAAATGACATGCGAAACTCTTTAAGTAGTCAAACGAATGACTTAAGGGATATGATGGCTAGTTTCTTCCCAAGTAGTCATCCCTCTACTTCGGGTTATCTTCCGAGTAACACCGTTTCTAATCCAAGAGGGGAGATGAAAGCAATCACCACTCGAAGTGGAAAAGGTTTAAAGGAACCCGAGATTCCTACACCTACACCGATGATTGTGACAAAGGAAAACAAACCCCCGTCACCAATTCCTCCACCTTCTACTTCTACCCCTCCACCACCCAAGGATGTGAGTGAGAATTCCATTCCAAAGCCTTCATCTCAACCCGATATACCTTATCCTTCAAGGTTGAGGAAAGAGAAGTTGAAAAATAAGGATAATATTCAAGTTTCAAACTTTCTTAAAATGTTTAAACAATTGAATTTCAACATCTCCTTTGCCGAGGATCTCGCTCACATGCCTAAATATGCTAAAATGTTCAAAGATCTTCTAAATGATAAGGAAAAACTCCTTGATATTGCTCAAACCCAACTTAATGAGAATTGTTCCGTTGTTCTCTTAAGGAAATTACCAACTAAACTTGGTGATCCGTGTCGCTTTCTCATTCCTTACAACTTTCCCGGGGTAGAGAATTGTATGGCCCTAGTCGATCTAGGTGCTAGTATCAACTTAATGCCATTAAGTATTTGGAAACAATTATCTCTACCCTAGCTAGTCCCCATACGAATGACATTGGAATTAGTAGTAACTTGATTTTACTCAGTTAAAAATATCGTTGATATCGGTCTAATCGAATTGATTACTGGTTAACGTGCGACTCAGTCGTATTTTGGTGGAAAAGAATAGATTGGTCGTTGTAGTAAAATAAATGTGCAAAACTTTAATGTAAATGACGGTTAATTAAAGCTAAAACTAATGAAAACGTAAATGTTGCAATATTAAAACTTTTTAAAAGTAAATGACGAGAATTTAAAGCGTGACGAAAAGTAAATTTGACAAGTAAATAAAAATGAAAACGTGAAAACTTAAAATAATGCAAACTTAAAAATAAAACTAAGACAAAACATTATAACAAAACCTACCATCGGAACACGATCGGAATCCGATCAAAATCCCAATCGGAATGTTCAGTCGGAATCCAATCGGAATGTTTCCAAAGGAATCCTGTCGGAATACCACTCACCTGTCGGAATGTGGTCGGAATGAAACCTATCGGAATGTCTGAAGCTCAAAGGTATCGGAATATCCAAAACTCCTCCAATCGGAATCCTGGTCGGAATACACCTTATCGGAATACCAAATAAAAGCCCATGATCGGAATGTCAAATCGGAATCCCCAATCGAAATGCAAAACCCTATTCCGATAGGGGGTGATCGGAATGACAGAAACCCTTTTCCGACCCAGCAATCGGAATAACAGTAGGCAAAACGTAAATAAGCAAAACTAAATTAGCTATTAACCAAATAAGCACACAACTAAAAATTTAACTAAAACACGTATAAGAAAAAACTAACAAGAAAGAATTTAAAGACTTTTGAAAACACTTAAATGAAAAAGTTATACGAAAACAACTTTTATATAAAAATAACTTTTTTAAAACTCTTAAGTAGATTTAAGAAAGACGCAAATAAGCTATAAAATCAATAATCCAGAACAATAAAAAACATAAAAACATAACATTTAATCAAATAAGCATAACAATAAGCACATAAACATAAAGATTAAGCAAAACAAGAAAGGTAGAATAAGAGATTAAAAATAAGAACTTGATTAAAAATAAGATTCAATAACAAAATTAAAAGACTTACTTGAAATTAAAGGCAAGAAATTTAAGGTGCAAGACAAGTAGTTAAATGACAATTAAGTAAATGACATGAAAATTAAAGGTGCAAGTAATGAAAAGGGTGGAAGACTAGTTTGTCAAGTTAGCCAACACCTCCTAATGTGTCATTAGGAGGGTATTTATAGGAGATTAGGGAAGGTTAGCATGTGTTGCTTGTTTCTTTCTTTTCTCGTCTTTTCGTCTTCTAAATTCTTCGACTTTTTCGACTTTGTCTCGGGATTATTTGAACTCGTCTTGTAATTTCTTCATTAATTAGACGTGAGTTCTTCGACTTTATTAAACATCCGTCTTTAGATTTTTTCTTCGATAAATCTTTAGAATAGGCATTGGACTTCCGTTCTTTTTGCACTCTTGATCTTTCGACTTCGTCTTTTGTCTTTTTCTTCGATAAAAGCCCGTGAAAGCCCGTGTTTTCTTCCCTTTTCACATTTTGATCCTAAATCACAACAAAAACACAAACCACGCATAATTCCGACATTTACGACATAAAATACACGTTTTGGCTTGGTTATTATTATAATTAAGTGGTAAAAGGATAAGTGTTTTCACACTTATTAAATCCCCTACACTTGACCATTGCAATGCCCTCATGCAATGCATTAATTACAAAGCAAGATTTACATTTTCCATCATAATCAATCTACATTGGCCTTTATTAAAGGGACAAATATTTAAAGGTAGAAAATAAGTAAAAATATCAAAAACTTACCTTGGGGTTTTGGAATGTCATGAATGTTTATCATCCTCAAGTTTCACGTTCCCATACCAAGCTTAAAACGAGATCATTGTTATTATAAGTTAGCAAACTATCACAAATTCATGTGGGCCAATTATTTACTTAGACTCCCTTATTCTTAGGTGTATCTCTTATATTTTATTGTTGTCTTGAATGATCACGAGGATGCATTGTTGACTTATTTCGATAGTTATTAAGGCTAAAAATAAAGTGGGACGATTTAATCCATAGTTAGCTAAAGGACAAAATCTTTTAAAACTGCTTCTCGGGACCTCATAAAGTTCATATCTTGGCATAACTCGCTTCACGATTTGAGACCTTTCTCGGACCAATATTTGGCAGTGACTTCATACCTCAAATCTTGAGAGACGTTCTTGAAATTATGGTCTTCTCTTCATAATTGGAATTTCTTCACTTGAAGTTTATGAAAGATTCTTCATACTTGAACCACGACTTCTTCATTTTTCTCCAATCTTTATTTGGGATTTTGATATACAACGATCCGCCTCCTTTTAGGACTTGGATCTATTTATCCTCATACCTTGTTAGGGCCTTTTTGGATAGACTTCTCCATGATCTTTAGGGGAGTATTTGCTTTTCGTCGTGTGTCTCGATCCTTCATATTGATTTTTGATAAATGATTCTTCACATCACTTTGGTATCTTTAGCAACAAAATGTAGCCCTCATGTCTTGTTAGGACCTTTTCGGACTCGCCAATCTTCGCATCCCGCTTCAATAAGTTATGCCTTGGCTATGAACTCTACTAATACCGAGCAACTTTTAAACGATCTTGTGCTAGAAGCTAAGTAACTTTTCAAATCGTACGACCTTACTTATTGCAAATATATTTATTACCAAGCGATGGGAGAAAAAGCTCATAATCAGCTCACATAAGTTCATGAGAGAATACCAAACTTATAATTGACTTTATCATCTCTCGTTCTCCACAATTTAAAATATCAAGGAATGAGACTCGTGGATGCTTAGCCTATTAAATCTAAGTTTTGGGTTTTCAAGTCATCTATAGGATCTTGTAACTTCTTAGACTTTTTCAAGTTTAGAACTCGCATTTTAAAGTTCCCTTGATAAACGAATTTCTAGGATCAATTATAGGAACTTGCGGAAAGTTCTTGTTCTTAACCCGTAAGAGTTAAGACTTTCGTGTTTTAAATATCCTTATATAAAAGCCTAGCAAAACTTGACTTAAACACGTTAAGGATACTAGCTAAAGTAAACTTAGATAAGTAAACTCGGGTTGAGTCAAAAGATTCATAACGTTTGAAAATTAAAACCACTTTATTAAAATTTATTCTAGCAAAGAAAGAAAATAACTATAACAAAGGGAAATACTACTATACTACTAGGCCAAAATAGATTAAAAATTTTGAAAAATGTCGAAAAATCAATTTTCCGGTTAAAATGAGGACAAATACAAGGAAAAGCCCACTTAACTTCGATAGAAGTCCCCCCAACACTTAATATAAACATTGTCCTCAATGTTTAAGCATGTGGAAGTAAACTCCCCTACACTTATGACATTATGCACGTTGTTTAAATCTCACTAAGGAAGAGACAACTAAAGTGATTCCTATTTCAATCATAAATGATAAAATAATGAATAAAAAGAGTTTAGGATAGAACCAGGAAGACGGGAATACGGAATCATGGGTCGTCAAAATTCATCAAGAATGGATCTTTGAAAGCTCGAATCCCTGCACATGATAAGAAAGAAAACAACAAACACATACTAGGGTCTCCCCTACACTTATTAAAAAAACAAAAGAAAAAGGTTAGATACTGCGGGTTGCCTCCCGAGAAGCGCTTGTTTTTGTTAACCGAGTCGCGAGCCTAACTCGACCTTGATTAGCATAGGAAGAAGCTTGAAATATATCCATCGGGATCAAATACATGGTTTTCATCCATCAAATAGCACAAGCTTAAGGCGAACAAGGCAAGCCAAAGAAGAGTAGGCAAGGTTCCTTTAAGCAAAGATGGAGCACGGTGGTAGTAAGTGTGATGAGGTGCAAGCATATCTCCATAAGTTCCAAAATTTTTTCCTTTTATTTCATCAGATAGATACTGAGATGGGTTAAAAATTGAAATATCGGGATCGAACACCTTTTTCTTTAGGGGAAAATAACACTCAGGCTCAGTAGACCTTGAAGAAGATCCGCTCAAAAATCGCACAATCTCATCCTCAGAAGGGGGATAGAGAGGTGTCAAGACATAAGTACTGCGGATATCAGTGTCTTCCGGATTCTTCTCCTTTGAAATGGGTTTCTTCATATCCAAAGGAGGATAAAGACAAAAATCAAAGTCCAAAGGAGGAGAATCACTCTCATTTGGGAAGTAAGTGTTGAGAAAATTAGCAAAATCTTCCTCAAATGAGTAGTCATCCAAAGTAGGATCAAACATGGTTGGTGGAGGATCTTCATCATGTGAAGAATCACTCGAAAGAGTATCGACATCATTAAAGTCATCATAAGTTGGCATGTCTTTATACTCAGAAGTAAAATCATCAGAATCATCCATATCAGAACTAGAATCATCATCATAGTCATAATAGATCGGTGGAGACTCAAATATTGGTGTAGGATCTAAATTGGAGAGAGAATCATCCACATCATCTTGGAAAAGTGGATTGTCATAGCAAGTATCGAAAAGAGGATTGTTGTAGACGACAAAATTATCAAGCACATTAATCATATTCGCTGATTCTCTTCCATTGGGTTTGGTTGTGATCTTCCCCATTTTAAAAACATGTGCATCATTCCCGACCCTTAAGATTAACTCACCTTCGGCAACATCGACTAATGCTTTTCTGGTTCTCAAGAATGGCCGACCAAGTATTAACGGAATACGAGGGTCCATTTCATAATCAACAACAACAAAGTCGACCGGAAAAGTGAAGGTGCCAACTTTAATGAACACATCTTCAGCAATACCAACGGGGTAAGCGAGGGTGCGATTTGCAAGCTCAAGAGTTATCTTTGTTGGAGTAAGGTCGGGTAATGATAACTTTTTTCAAACACTTAAAGGCATCAGATTTATACTTGCCCCGAGATCGGCTAAGGCAGTAAAATCTTCGGTTTGGTTAAAAGTACATGGTAGCACAAAACGACCGGGATCTCCAAGTTTCTCCGAAAGTTCTTTAAGAAGGATTGCAGAACAGTTTTCATTCAATCGATTATTAACAAACTCGGCCATCTTCTCCTTCTTATTAAGAAATTCCTTAAACATCTTAACAAATTTAGTCATTTGGGCAAGAGCTTCAACAAGGCTAAAGGTGATGGTCAGTCCCGAAATCTTCTTCAAATAGTCCGACACTTGAATGTCATCCTTGGTGAGCAATTTTCCCTTTTCTAAGCGAGAAGGATAAGGGATGTTGGTTTTATTGGTGGAAGGTGGGGTGGGTGAAGGGTTTTTCTTAGGTACTTCTTCATGCATAGGTGGAGACGGTAATGGAGAACTAATACTAGGCGTGGGAGTAGGAGGGGTAAATGGTGGTTGAAGAGGAGTAGATGGAGTAACTGGGGGAGGGGTAGATGGTCCTACTAAGGTTGCTCCACTGCGTGTAGTAATAGCACTCACATTCGCTCTTGGGTTGGTGACGGTATTTGAAGGAAGAGAGCCCGAAGTAGAGGGTTGAGTACTTGGTAAGAAACTAGCCAGCATATTCTTCAAATCATTTGTTTGAGTGCTAAAAGAGGTTTGTATATCATGTCGAAGCTCGGATATAATATCATTCCCTTGGTTAGTGATATCTCCTTTCAAGTTAATGATTTGGCTTTGCAGATTCTTGAATTGCTCTCCTTGGGTTCTCATAAAAGCTTCAACATCATGATTAATGGGTTGTGCTTGTTGAGCGGTTGGGTGATAAGGATTAGAAGCTCGAGGTGGGTTTGGATTGCTTCTATTGTAGTTGTTGGGGTTGTGGTTTTGAGGAGAAAAACCGGGTGAAAGAAAGTTGTTAGAACGGTAACTTAGCAAGTTACGATCACCTTGAGGTCGGGCTTGGTAGTTTTCCGTTGAATAATTACCATAAGTCGCATACACGTTTTCCGGATTGTCATGAGTAGAAGGACAATCAGTGTATGAATGAGGACCGCCGCAAGTCTCCCAATAAGTTGCAACAGCTTTAACTTTTTGTTGTTGATTTGTAGCCAAGAGTTGCATGTTTTTGCTCATTTCGACCATTGCGCGGGTCAATTCGGTGATATCAGGGTTTGAAGAAATAGAAGACACATTGACTTTCGGGTTATTCCTTGAAGATGCGGATGAATCCCAATTTTTGTGATGAGTAGTCATGTTCTCTATAAGCTCTCTACACTCCTCGGGTCTTCTTTTCATAAGTGTGCCACCGGCGGCTGCATTAATCGTATCACGATCACGAAAAGTTAAACCATTGTAGAAAGTATCAATTAAGGTGATGGGGAGCATGTTGTGGTTTGGACATCGATCGATCAAAGCATTATATCGTTCCCAAGCATCAAAAAGTGATTCATCAGGTTCTTGTGTAAATCCACTAATAGGATTCCGAAGGCTCGTGACCATGGATGGTGGAAAGTAACGCGACAAAAATCATTGAGTCATCTCGTCCCAAGTATGAATTGAATTCTTCGGAAGACGATCAAACCATTTTTCGGCATGATGAGATAAGGTGTGTGGAAATAGGTGAAGGCGAAGAAAATCCATAGTAACACCGGGCAACTTCATGCTTTGAGTAACAGTAATGAATTTGTCGAGGTGTTTGTTGGCATCATCATCTGCTAATCCTCGAAATGGACAAGTGTTTTGAACTTGTTGGATCATGTGATGCTTCAATAAAAACTCTGGAGTCGTGATTTGCATCGGCGCAATCGGTCCTCCTCGTCCATTCATTGTGGGTTGACAAAGATCCTCCATCGTTCGAAGGTCGGGTGGGGGAATATTGTTGTTGTTATTCATGTTGGGGTGGGGTGGATTATTGTTGTTGTGTACACCAGCAATATCTAAATCTTCATGAGTCTCGGGCTCAGAATAAGTTGAAGATCTAGTACGCATACACCTGTAAAAGCAAAAGAAAAAGATACCAAAGAAATAGAGAATATATATGTACTTGTAAAAATAAAAATAAAATCTTTTTGAATTTTTGAAAATTTTTAATTTTTATGGATTTTTAACAATTTTTAATTTTTTATGGATTTTTGAAAATTTTTGAGCAAGTAAAATAACGCTCACGAGTAAACGGATCCCAAAATTCAACGCGTCTCTCACAGAAAACCGTTAATCTTCACGAAAAGAGCCGGCAGCGGCGCCAATTAATTACTCGATTTTACTCAGTTAAAAATATCGTTCATATCGGTCTAATCGAATTGATTACTGGTTAACGTGCGACTTAGTCTTCTTTTGGTGGAAAAGAATAGATTGGTCGTTGTAGTAAAATAAATGTGCAAAACTTTAAAGTAAATGACGGTTAATTAAAGCTAAAACTAATTAAAACGTAAATGGTGCAATATTAAAACTTTTTAAAAGTAAATGACGAGAATTTAAAGCGTGACGAAAAGTAAATTTGACAAGTAAATAAAAATGAAAACGTGAAAACTTAAAATAATGCAAACTTAAAAATAAAACTAAGACAAAACATTAAAACAAAACCTACCATCGGAACACGATCGGAATCCGATCGGAATCCCAATCGGAATGTTCAGTCGGAATCCAATCGTAATGTTTCCAAAGGAATCCTGTCGGAATACCACTCACCTGTCGGAATGTGGTCGGAATGAAACCTATCGGAATGTCTGAAGCTCAAAGCTATCGGAATATCCAAAACTCCTCCAATCGGAATCCTGGTCTGAATACACCTTATCGGAATACCAAATAAAAGCCCCTGATCGGAATGTCAAATCGGAATCCCAAATCGGAATGCAAAACCCTATTCCGATGGGGGGTGATCGGAATGACAAAAACCCTTTTCCGACCCAGCAATCGGAATAACAGTAGGCAAAATGTAAATAAGCAAAACTAAATAAGCTATTAACCAAATAAGCACACAACTAAAAATTTAACTAAAACACGTATAAGAAAAAACTAATAAGCTAGAATTTAAAGACTTTTGAAAACACTTAAATGAAAAAGTTATACGAAAACAACTTTTATATAAAAATAACTTTTTTAAAACTCTTAAGTAGATTTAAGAAAGACGCAAATAAGCTATAAAATCAATAATCCAAAACAATCAAAAACATAAAAACATAACATTTAATCAAATAAACATTACAATAAGCACATAAACATAAAGATTAAGCAAAACAATAAAGGTAGAATGAGAGATTAAAAATAAGAATTAAAAGTAAGATTCAATAACAAAATTAAAAGACTTACTTGAAATTAAAGGCAAGAAATTTAAGGTGCAAGACAAGTTATTAAATGATAATTAAGTAAATGACATGAAAATTAAAGGTGCAAGTAATGAAAAGGGTGGAAGACTAGTTTGTCAAGTTAGCCAACACCTCCTAATGTGTCATTAGGAGGGTATTTATAGGAGATTAGGGAAGGTTAGCATGTGTTGCTTCTTTCATTCTTTTTTCGTCTTTTCATCTTCTTAATTCTTCGACTTTTTCGACTTTGTCTCGGGATTATTTGAACTCGTCTTGTAATTTCTTCATTAATTAGACTTGAGTTCTTCGACTTTATTAAACTTCCGTCTTTAGACTTTTTCTTCGATAAATCATCAGAATAGGCCTTGGACTTCCGTTCTTTTTGCACTCTTGATCTTTCGACTTCGTCTTTTGTCTTTTTCTTCGATAAAAGCCCGTGAAAGCCCATGTTTTCTTCCCTTTTCACATTTTGATCCGAAATCACAACAAAAACACAAACCACGCATAATTCCGACATTTACGACATAAAATACACGTTTTGGCTTGGTTATTATTATAATTAAGTGGTAAAAGGATCAGTGTTTTCACACTTACTAATTAGCTAACCGTACGGTTGCTAATCCGGTGGGGATAGCCGAAGATGTCTTCGTCGGTGTCGACAAATTCACCTTTCCGGTGGATTTTGTTGTCGTTGACTACGAGATGGACCCCCGTGTTCCATTAATCATTGGACGTCCATTCTTGAGGACCGGTCGCACTCTCATTGATGTAGTCGCGGGCGAATTAATCATGAGAGTTGGTGACGACAAAATCGTCTTTAACATGGGTAAACTTTCTAAGCAACCTTATGAACACGAGAACGTTAATTTCATTGACGTACTTGATGAGGCTTGTGAAGAAAATTTCAAAGACGCTTGTAAAAGTGGTTTTTCTTCTCTACCCATTGTTAAGACCGTTGCCTCTATTGCTCCCTCACTTACTCCATTTGGAGAAAGAGACTTCCTTTTGAAAGAATTTGAAGCAACTTTAGGGGATGTGGACTTAAAATATGACGATTCTCCCACCGATTGGGAAGAAGACATTCGTACCATTGATAAACTTCTCAATGAGTACCATATTTCTCCACTTTCTCCTATGGAAATCATAAACGATGATCCGAATTTGACTAAGCCTTCCATTGACAATCCTCCGGATTTAGATCTTAAGGATTTACCGTCTCATCTCGAATACGTGTTCCTTGAAGACAATATTAAGTTACCCGTCATCATTTCAAAGGATTTAAAAGAGGATGAAAAATCTCAACTTCTGTGCTCAAAAACCACAAGAAAGCAATTGCTTGGAAAATTTCGACATCCGCAGAATTGATCCTAACTTTTGTACTCATAAAATTCTCATGAAAGATGACTTTAAACCCGCAATCCAAAGCCAAAGAAGGGTTAATCCAAAAATTCATGACGTCATCAAGAAAGAAGTTACCAAACTTCTAGATGCCGGAATGATTTACCCTATTTCGGATTCGCCATGGGTTAGTCCCGTCCATTGTGTGCCTAAGAAAGGTGGAATAACCGTTGTTCCCAATGAAAACAACGAGTTGATTCCTACTCGACTTGTCACGGGTTGGCAAGTTTGCATAGACTATCGCAAGCTCAATGATGCCACTCGCAAGGATCATTTTCCTCTTCATTTCATGGATCAAATGCTCGAGCGTTTAGCGGGTAATGACTACTATTGCTTCTTAGACGGTTTCTCTGGGTATTTTCAAATTCCCATCGATCCAAAAGACCAAGAGAAAACCACATTCACTTGTCCTTATGGAACATTTGCTTACAAAAGAATGCCTTTCGGCTTATGCAATGCTCCCGGGACTTTCTAAAGGTGTATGATGGCTATATTCCATGACATGGTTGAAGAAACTAAGGAAGTCTTTATGGATGATTTCTCGGTCTACGGTGATTCTTTCTCTACTTGCTTTGCCAATTTAGAACGTATGCTCAAACGGTGTGAAGACACTCGTCTGGTTCTTAATTGGGAAAAATGCCATTTCATGGTCAAAGAAGGATTTGTTCTTGGACATAAAATTTCCAAAGCTGGTATTGAAGTCAACCGTGCTAAAGTTGATGTGATTGCTAAATTACCTCCTCCTTCAACCGTGAAGTGTGTGAGAAGTTTTCTTGGTCATGCGGGCTTCTATCGTTGATTCATTCAAGACTTTTCTAAGATCGCTCGCCCGATGACCCACCTCTTAGAAAGAGATACTCCTTTTATCTTTTCTAAAGAGTGTATCGAATCTTTCAATCTTCTTAAGGATAAATTAACTAAGGCACTGGTCTTAGTTACCCCTAATTGGGAGTTACCTTTTGAATTGATGTGTGATGCTAGCGACTTTGCTATTGGAGCGGTTTTGGGACAAAGAATCAACAAACATTTTCAAATAAATCCATTACGCTAGCAAGACAATGACGAGGGCTCAATTGCATTATACCACTACCGAAAAAGAGCTTTTAGCTGTAGTGTATTCTTTTGAAAAATTCCGCCCCTATCTTTGTTAACAAAACAAGATTCCAAACCAAGACTTCTTCGTTGGGTTGGGTTTTACTCCTTCAAGAATTCAAAATTGAAATTCGTGATAAAAAGGGAGCAGAAAACCTAGCCGCGGATCATCTTAGTAGACTCGAGGATCCTTATCAAGGGGAGCTCCCAACTCAAGAGATTAATGAATCTTTTCCCCTTGAGGCCTTGATGTCTATTAACTCTAATCTTGATGAGACCCCATGGTTTGCGGACTTTGCAAACTACTTGGCGGGTGGAATTCTCATCGAAGGGTTATCGTCCCAGCAAAAGAAGAAATTCTTCAAGGATGTGAAAACTTACTATTGGGACGACCCTTATCTCTTTAAACAATGTGCTGACTTGATCCTTCGTCGGTGTGTTGACGGGCCCATAGCTTCACAAATATTGGAAGCTTGCCATAAAGGACCAACCGGTGGTCACTTTGGTCCCAATTACACCGCGAAGAAAGTTTTCGATTCTGGATTTTATTGGCCCACCATTTATCGTGATGCACACGAAATTGTTAAGCATTGTGATGCTTGACAAAGACAAGGCAAGATCACACATAAAGATGAGATGCCTCAAAATTTCATCCAAGAATGTGAAATCTTTGACGTATGGGGCATTGACTTTATGGGGCCATTTCCATCATCCAAAGGGAACAAGTACATCCTCATAGCCGTTGACTATGTATCTAAATGGGTTGAAGCAAAGGCTTTACCTACGAACGATGCGAGGGTGGTTGTAAACTTTCTGAAACAATTATTTACTCGATTCGGTGTTCCTCGTGCTATCATTAGTGATCGCGGGACTCATTTTTGCAATGATCATTTTGCACGAGTCATGGCTAAGTATGGCGTCAATCACCATCTTTCCACCACGTATCATCTACAAACAAATGGTCAAGCTGAGATTTCAAACCGTGGACTTAAGAGAATCTTAGAGCGAACTATGGGAGAGCATTGTGCCTCATGGGCCGATAAGTTAGATGATGCTTTGTGGGCTTTCCGTACCGCATATAAGACACCTATTGGTTGCACTCCATATCGTCTTGTGTACGGAAAAGCATGCCACCTCCCCATTGAGTTAGAGCATAAGGCTTATTGGGATTTCAAATAGGCTAATTATGATATCAACAAAGTCGGTGATCTTAGGAAGATCCAACTCAATGAACTTAATGAACTGAGGAATGAGGCTTATGAGAATTCATTGATCTACAAGGAGAAAACCAAGCTCATTCATGATTCTAGGATTAAGAACCGAGAGTTTCACATAGGCGATCAAGTTTTACTCTTTAACTCTCGGTTGAAAATCTTTTCGGGCAAGCTTAAGAGCCGTTGGTCTGGTCCATTCACCGTCGCAAAAGTCTTTCCTTATGGAACCATTGAGTTATCGCAACCAAATGGGCCAAACTTCAGAGTGAATGGCCAGCGTTTGTTAAGTTGTACTTTGGTGAGGACATCTCTCATGAGATGATTCCATCCCTCGCTACGTTTCCCTTGAATTAGTTCTGGGTCGAGTCAGGCTCGTGACTCGGTTAACAAAAACAAGCGCTTCTCGAGAGGCAGCCCGTTTTCATAATAAGTGTAGGGGGAGCTACATAGGTGTTTCTTGTCTTGTTTCTGATGATGTGCAGGGATTAAAGCTTCAAAGAGCACTTTTGATGATATTTGACGACCCGTGATCCCGTGTTCCTGTCTTCCCGGTTCTATCCTAAACTTTTGTGATTCAATAATTTATATCCTATATGTTGACATTGAAATCACTTTAGTTGTCTCTTCCTTAGCAAGATTTAAACAATGTGCACAATGTACTAAGTGTAGAGGAGTTTACTCCACATGCTTAAACCTTAAGGACAATGTTTATATCAAGTGTAGGTGGGGACTTCTATCGAAGTTAAGTGGGCTTTTCCATGTATTTGTCCTCATTTTAACCGGAAAATCTAATTTTTCGACATTTTTCAAAAATTTTGATCTATTTTGGCGTAGTAGTATTTTTCATCTTTTATCTACTTCCCTTTGTCATCATCATATATATTCTTCCATAATAAAGTCAAAATAAAGAAAAAGAAAAAAAAGAAGTTAAATAAAATGGTTTTAATGAGTTTAGATGTCTTTGATATATTAGGCCCGTTATGAATCTTTTGACTCAACCCGAGTTTACTTATCCAAGTTTACTCTAGCTATTATCCTTAACGTGTTTAAGTCAAGTTTTGCTAGGCTTTTATATAGGGAACTTTAAAACGCGAAAGTCTTAACTCTTACGGGTTAAGAACAAGAACTTTTCGCAAGTTCCTATAATTGATCCTAGAAAGTCGTCTATCAAGGGAACTTTAAAACGCGAATTCTAAACTTGAAAAAATCTAAGAAGTTACAAGATCCTATAGATGACTTGAAAACCCAAAACTTTGATTTAATTGGCTAAGCATCCACGAGTCTCATTCCTTGAGATTTTAAATTGTGGAGAACCAGAGATGATAGAGTCAATAATAAGTTTGGTATTCTTTCATGAATTTATGTGAGTAATTATGAGCTTTCTCTCCCATCTCTTGTTAATATATAGTTGCAATAAATAAGGTCGTACGATTTGAAAAGTTACTAAGCTTCTAGCACAAGATCGTTTAAAAGTTGCTCGGGATTAATTAGAGTTCATAGCCAAGGCATAACTTATTGAAGCGGGATGCAAAGATTGGCGAGTCTGAAAAGGACCTAACAAGGCATGAGGGCTACATTTTGTTGCTAAAGATCCAAAGTGATGTGAAGAATCATTTATCAAAAATCAATATGAAGGATCGAGACACACGACGAAAAGCAAATACTCCCCTAAAGATCATGGAGAATTCTATCCGAAAAGACCCTAGCAAGGTATGAGGATAAATAGATCCAAGTCCTAAAAGGAGGCGGATCGTTGTATATCAAAATCCAAAATAAAGATTGGATAAAAATGAAGAAGTCGTGGTCCAAGTATGAAGAATCTCTTAAAAACTTCAAGTGAAGAAATTCCTATTATGAAGAGAAGACCATTATTTCAAGAACGTCTCTCAAGATTCAAAGTATGAAGTCACTGCCAAATATCGGTCCGAGAAATGTCTCAAATCGTGAAGCGAGTTATGCCAAGATATGAATTTTACGAGGTCCCGAGAAGCAGTTTTAAAATATTTTGTCCTTTAGCTAACTATTAATTAAATCGTCCTACTTTATTTTCAGCCTAAATAAACTATCGAAATAAGTCAAACAATGCATCCTCGTGATCATTCAAGAGAATCATAAAATATAAGAGATACACCTAGGAATAAGGGAGTCTAAGTGAATAATTGGGCCACATGAGTGAGTGTTAGCTTACTAACTTATAATAACAATGATCTCGCTTTTAAGCTTGGTTTGGGGAACGTGAAACTTGAGGGTGATAAACATTCATGACGACCAAAGCCCTAATGTAAGTCTTCGATCTCTTTACTTGTTCTTCCTTCTTGCATTTTGTAATTTTCTAATCTTTTTGGTTTCCTTAGTGTTAGTATTTAATAAAGGCCAAGGTGGGTTAATTATGATGGACAATGTAAACTATGCTTTGAAATTAATGCATTACATGAGGTCATTGCAATGGTCAAGTGTAGGGGATTTAATAAGTGTGAAAACACTTATCCTTTTACCACTTAATTATAATAAAAACAAGACCAAAACGTATGTTTTATGTCGTAAAAGTCGAAATTATGCATGGTTTGTGTTTTTATTGTGTTTTAGGACAAAAATATGAAAAAGGAAGAGAACACGGGCTTTCACGGGATTTTATCGAAGTAAAAGACAAAAGACGAAGTCAAAAGATCAAGAGTGCAAAAAGAACGGAAGTCAAAGGCCTATTCTGAAGATTTATCGAAGAAAAAGTATAAAGACGAAAGTTTAACAAGTCGAGGAACCCAAGTCTAATAAATGAAGAAATTATAAGACGAGTTCAATATATTTATCGACAAATCCCGAGCCAAAAGCAAAAACGTCAATTTAATTAAAGACGAGAAGAGAAAAGGAAGAAAGAAGAATACATCCTACCAACTCCCTTCTCCTATAAATACCATCCTAATGCTTCATTAGGAGGGGGTTAGTTTTTAGTTAGTCACTTTTAATTTTTCTTAGTTTTTTTTTTCATATCTTTAGAGAGAAGTAGGTGATTATACTTTCTCTCTCTAGATTTCTTCATCTTTTCTTTCAAGTTTTAAGCTTTCTTTTTAATCTTGTTTTTGGAACCATTAATCTACAAGTTCAAGTTTAAGCTTTTCAATATTAATCTTATCCTACCTTTCTTTATTTTGATTTGCTTATGATTCGAAATAAATCATAGATCTTGTTTCATTTTGATGTTTGTTGGATTAAAAAGTTTTCATCTTTTTGTTCTTATCAAGTCTTTATACGATTTAAGCTTTTAGCTTATTATGCTTTTTAGCTTATTTCGTGCTTAGCTTATTTTCTTTTAAATTTTCTTAAAAAGTTTCGTCTTTTTAAGGTTTGTTTTAAAAAGTTTGCTTATTTAGAGTTTTGAAAGTTTCTTATTCTTTCTTATTTAGTTCTTTCATTATTGACTTGGTTAAGTGTCGGATTGTGCTTATTAAGAAAGAGCTTATTCATTTTGCTTATTACGTGTTACATTCCATCGGAAAAGGGTTTACCCTTTCCGACGGATATTCCGATTGTTTGCATCGGAAAAGGTTTTCCCTTTCCGACAGTTTTCCGATACTTCAATCGGATTAGGGTTGTACTTTCCAACAGTTTTTCCGATACTTTCTATCAGAAAAGGGTGTTGTATTCCGATCGGTATTCCGATAGTAGAGGTGATCAGATATTCCGACGTGTTTCCCCATAATTATTCCGATAGAATTGGGTTTTCGTTATTCCGATAATAGTGGTAAGCATACATTCCGATTGTGTTCCGACGGAGCATCCGACAAGGATTCCGATAGTATTCCGACGGTGTGTATTGTGACAGTTTTAAGTTTACCTTTTTGTTTCAAATTAACTTTTAAATTTCCTTTTCCCGCCAATCAAGATTAGATTTCTCTCTTTTATTTTATGTTGAATAACTTTGTCTTTTACATTATCATAGATATAACTAATCAAAATCTCCCCCTTTTAGTGACCAATTACAATAATTCCACCTTAAACCATGATCAGTTCGACCAGATATCGAGAACGACTTAGTACACATATGCCAAATCCATAATATCAAGTACACATCCTGTACAAACTATACAATGACTTCAAAAACACATTTAGGTGAGATTGATCATTCCAATACTTGTTACCAAGTACTGGGAACCTTAATAAGTGTGTAAACACTTATCCTTTTGCCACTAAAATCAAGGAAAAACAAGACCTAATCATGTGTTTAATGTCGTAAAAGTCGGAATTACGCGTGGTTTTGTGTTTTTGTGTTAAAATAGGTACAAATGATCAAAAGGAAAGAAAACACGGGATTTCACGGTCAAATGTTGAAGAAAAGTCTAAAAAGAGACGAAGACAAAGTCAAAAGATCAAAAGTGTGCAAGAGATCACGAAAATCGGCAAAATCGACACGATTTTGAAGTAATGATCAAGGAAGCCGAAATCGAGCTCGATTTTAGCGGATTTAATCCTTTTAAAGATTTTGGGCTTAGTGGGCCCTACATTTACTTAATGGGCCCACAAGCCCAGTTAACAAATTTGCTAATGTGATGGATAAAAGGCCACGGATTAAGGCCCATAAAAACCAAAAGCCCAATTATTCGCATAACATGGGACGGCTTGAAAAGCCAATTGGGCTTAGCCCAAACAGCACAAACAAATAAAGACGGTAAAAGTGAGATAACTTATTAAACCTTGGTCAAATGACCAGTCAACACAAACACACGCATCCCACCTCACAATTTAACTTCACACGTGTATTCAACTCTTCCCCCACTCACCCAAAATAAATAAAAGACTTTTTATTTTCACCCTACCACCCACCATTCGATACATCCAAAGCAAAACACCCTCACTGTTCTTTCATAAACACAGCCTTCATCCACCATTTTTACCCATCAAACCCTAAATTCATCCTAAAAAATTACCATCCAAAATCATGGGGCTTTTACCCTTTATCTTTTATTTCACACAAGGGGAAATAAATCCCCCCTTTAATTCGAATCAAGCACTAACTGTGGTCCTATCAAATCATCCGACGTGGCTCATCTTTTGGTTTTGATTGGTGGAAACAAATCACCAATACCAATCCTCCAATAAACTTGCTCCACCTCAGCCTCAACAAACACAAAAAACACACCCAATGCCATCCTGGCAATCCGTGTGATGCTTGGATTATTTTCAGCCGTTGATTTGAAGAGAAGAGAGAGAAGATAAGATTTAAAGGCCAAGATTTATTGCTTAATTGTTAAGCTATGAAGAGGGTTTGAGGGTTTCTCCTATAAAAACCCCATTTCACATGTAATTAGTTAGTACTTTTCTTTATTTTAATTTTCAGTAAATTAGTTTTAGGTTATTTGTATTTTTAATTTTCCAGTATTTGTAATTTCTTTTAATTAATGAAAAGTTTATTTTAATTAAATTCAGTCTCATTTTAATATTTCTGTTAAGATTTAAATTCATCTTTAATCTCTTTTTATCTACTGTTCGTTTATTATTATTATTATGAATTAAAAAAAAATAATATAAAAAAAATAAAGGAAAGTGGAAAAGTAATCTTCCCCACTGGGAGATTTAAAGTTACTATTCTTGCTTATTTTGGATACTGGTCAAAGTTCAAGTTCATTGTTCGTTTTAAATATTGTTGTTCGGTTAAGTCCAAGTTTGGATCGAGGAGTTTACTGTTGATTGTTCTTGTTCGATTGATGATGTCGATGATATTCGGTGATGATGTGTAGCTTCGGTTCACAAGTACGCTCAGCGCGCTACTTCTCCTCAACGGATTTCGTCATCAAGGTTTTAATCTTCTTTTTAATTTTTATGTTAAGTTTATTTTAGGATTAATATTTGTGTTATTTGCTTTTTGATATTTGGTTTACTTGATATATTGTTTTAATCTGCTAGTTTAAGTTTGAATAAGTTTGATTTTGAGTTCTATATGCCTTTTGATTTTTTTAATGTTTAATCTGCTGATTTTCAATAGCTTATGATTTATTTTGTTTTATGCTTGATTTATTTTTGTTTAGTGCCTATTTAAGTTTATGTTATTTTTCTCTTAATCTGCTTACTGTTTTCGATTCAGTTTGTTAGGATTTGATTATATCTGCTTTAGTAGTTTATATTACTGGTTTTGTTTAGTTTATTTGTAGTTGTTTTAGTTTTTATCTGATTTTCTAACTCCTAGTTTATATGCTATTTTATTGTTTAGACCGACTTGCTTATTAAATCTAGCTTATTTGCTCTTTGTTGATTTTGGGTGTGGTGCTTATTTGATTTTGGGTGTTGTCTTTGTCTGGCTTAAAAACTCAGACCCATTTGGTCTGATGTTTCTTCTGTCCAAAAAGAAATAATAAAAATAGCTAAAAATTTTCGTCTGCTGGGTATCGAACCCCAGACCTCTAGCTCACAAGCCAAACAACACTACCAACTCATCTAGGTCCTTTCTTTGGTTCTTTTATGCATCATTAAATTAATATAGGTTTTTAGATTAGTGGCAGATTTATTAAAATTAGTTTAATTCAAAGTTTGAGTTTATTTAAATTTTAAGTTTTATTTCAATTTTCTTTTTATTCAGTTTTTTATAAAATATAAAAAGATAAAAAATATTTTATTTTAATTATTTTTATAAATTTTAATTTTAGTTTAAATTTTAGTTTAGATTTCAAAATAGTTTTTATAAAAGTCTTTAAAATAGTTTTTAATTAAGTTTTTATTCTAAAATATATTTTCATTTAAAAGTTTTTAAAAGTGTTTAGTTTTATTTTTTGTTAAAAATAGCTTTTGCATTAGTTTAAGATAGATTTTAAAATAGTTTTCCTTTAAAGTTTTTTATTTAAATTAGTTTAATTTTTAAATTAGATTAAATAGTTTTTTTTATTAAATAGATTTTAGTTTAAAAATCCAAAATATATTTTACCAAAAACAAATTAAGTTTTACGTTAACTTGGAAATCAAATTCGAGTTGATTTATGGAACGAAAATAGATATAAAAAGAATTGAAAAATTCATAATTTCAAACCTCCCAACATCAAAAGGTTTAGTTAAAAGATTAGCTACATTTTCTTCTATGTCTACCCTATCTGGATGTATTAAACCTTTTTCAAAACAATCTCTTATAAAATGATGTCTAATTTCTATGTGTTTTGTTTTAGAGTGATGTACAAGATTCTTAATAATGCATAATGTACTGTTATTATCTACAAATATCTTGGTATGCATAAAATTATACCCATAGTCCAACAGCTGGTTTTGAATCCATAGAACTTGTCCACAACAAGCAGCTGCAGCAACATATTCTGCTTCAGTTGTAGAGTTGGCCACCACTGTTTGTTTCTTACATTGTCAAGATATTAATTTGCTCCCAAGAAATTGGCATCCACCAGTTGTGAATTTCCTATCAAACTTATCACGTCCATAGTCACTGTCTGAATAGCCAATAAGCTCCAATGGAGAATCCTTTAGATACCATAATCCCAAGGTGGGATATCACCGAAGGTATCTAAAGATCCTTTTGACAGCATGAAGATGACATTCTTTGGGAGTCACCTGATGGCGTGCACATGCACACACATCAAACATGATGTCAGGTCAAGAGGTTGTATGATACATCAATGAGCCAATCATGGATCTATAATGCCTGACATCCACATCTTTTCCATCTCCAGTCTTTCCCCAAGGGTGTTGCCTATCCATGGGTGTGCTAGCCCGTTTTTCATGTGGAGAAAAACCAAACTTCTTCAAGATTTCTACTACATACTTGTCTTGAGAGATAAAGATACCATCTTCTTTCTGTTGGACTTGTAAACCTAGAAAGAAGTTCATTTCTCCCATTGCACTCATCTTGAATTTTTCTGTCATGAGCTTGGAAAAGTCTTCACTCATCTTTAGATTTGATAAACCAAAGATAATATCATCCACATAGACCTGGACAAGCAGAAAATCCTTACCAATCTTCTTGGTAAATAAGGTCTGGTCTATGGTGCCCCTCTTAAATCCATTTTCCACCAGGTAGGTGGACAATGTTCCATACCATGCTCTTGGGGCTGGATGAAGTCTATACATTGCTTTCATGACTCTATACACTTTACTGGATGATCTGGATCTTCAAAACTAGGAGGTTGCATTACATAAACCTCCTCTTCAATTGTGCCATATAAAAAACCACTCTTCACATCCATCTGATAAACTATGAAACCTATGCAAGAAGCATAAGCTAGGAAAATCCTTATTGCTTCAATCCTTGCAACAGGTGAAAAAACCTCTTCGTAGTCTATTCCCTCTTCTTGTGTATAGCCTTGAGCAACTAAACGTGCCTTGTTTCTGACCACAATACCTATTTCTTTCTTGTTTCTAAGAACCCAACGTGTCCCAATATGTCTTACATACCTTGGACAGTCCACTAGCTCCCATACATCTTGAATAGCAAATTGGTGAAGCTCATCCTGCATTGCTTCCACCCAACTTGGTTCTTTGGGAGCATAAAAAATCTTCTTAGGTTCCTGTTGTGACAGAAAACAAGCAAACAAACATGTCTGTACAAGAGGGGTATCAACCTTCTTGTGGATATTGGCAATAAAACCTCCTTGAGTCTGATGAGACCTTCTTGTTTGAACATGAGACAAAACATCAACAATGATTAGGGAAGGAGGATGATTTTTGACAGAAGATGTAAGTGTTCCTCCCCCAAGTAGTGTGTTGTCTTCTATTTCAGTTTCCATGTTGCCAATATCATCTTCATATCTACTCCCATCTTCACTTGAATGAATCTCTTGATTAAGTATGGAAGATTCACCTTGTTCAAAGGTATTGGATGAGAATAAATGTCCAAACGAGTTGTCAGCGTTTGGGCTATCAGCGTCTGAATTTAACATGTCAGCGTCTGATTTGCCTTTATCAGCGCTTGAAGATTCATGCATGTTTTCATCAACTGGCTTTTCTTGTGGCCCTACTTCATCCTTTTCAGCAGCAGCAGCAGCTTGTGCAAATCCATCAGTCCATATAGGAATGGTAACATAATCAAGTATAGGGTCTGACTTAATTGCATGTGATCCTTCTTCCTTTGTCAACCTGTTTACCTGCAATTTCAACAATAGGTTCTTCCACGACATTTGAATCCTTATTCACAATGTTTGGATTAGTAACATGCATATAATTCAAAGTCCTAGATAGGGGTTCTAGATCAAGGAACCAGTCTGGTTCACTCTGAGGATCACTAGGTTTACTTTCTAAAAACTTAACATGTACTTTTTCAAGAATACGTTTTTCTTTCTTATTGTAAACCCTATATCCTTTGCTCTGCACTGAATAACCCATAAAGTAGCCTTCATCGCCTTTGGCACTAAACTTTCCTAAGGCATCACTAGTATCTAAAATCACTACATGACATCCAAAGGGTTTAAGAAAACCAATGTTGGGTTTCCTATTCCAAAATAGCTCATAAGGTGTCTTATTATGGATTTTGTTGACCAATGCTCTATTCTGAACATAGCAGGCTGTATTCACAGCCTCAGCCCAAAAATTAATGGGAAACTTAGTATCAGCCAACATTGTCCTAGTTGCTTCTATAAGGGTTCTATTTTTCCTTTCAGCCACAACATTCTGCTGTGGAGTTCTAGCTATGCTAAACTGCCTAGCAATCCCTTTACTAACACATAAGGCATCTAACAACTTGTTTCTAAACTCACCACCATTATCACTTCTAAGAATTTTAACCTCATTCCTTGCCTTTTTCTCAATTTAGGTAATAAAGTTAATCAAAGTAGTGGCAGTGTCACTTTTTAAGGCCAATAAGAAAGTCCAAGTAAATCTAGAAAAATCATCTATTATAACAAAACAAAAAGATTTATCATTCAAACTTTCTATATTATTTGGGCCAAATACATATGTAGCAAGTGAAGTGGTTTAGAACTAGAATGCACAAGTTTAGACTTAAATGAGACTTTGTGATGTTTGCCTTTAAGACATGCAACACAAGAATGATCATCGTGGAAATCTTTTGAAGGAAAACCATCAACTAAAACATGTCTCACAAGTCTATTGATATTCTTAAAGTTTATGTGCCCTAACCTTCTGTGCCATAGATTACTTTTATTTACTGAAGCTTTAGCATAAAGACATGACAAAATGTTGTTCATCCTAATTCCATTAAGATTAACATTATAAATATCCTTATGCCTAGGTGTTTTATAATCAATAAACCTCTCATCAGACATCTTAAAGTCTTTGCTTAACACCAAGCATTCAGTATTAGTGAAAAGAACCTTATTCTTGATATCACATACTTGTGACACACTAAACAAATTATAGTCAAGTTCTTTTACCAGAATACGTTTTCAAAACGTAAGTTATTGGTGATAAGAGTGCCTTTGCCTAAAATAGTGCCATATCATCCTCCAAAGTACACTTTGTCATCATCTTTGATTGGGGTAAAGTTAGTCAAATAATCTTCCTTCCCCGTCATGTGCCTAGAGCATCCACTGTCCCAATATCTATAATCATTTACCTGTTTTTGAATGCCCTGCACATAGAAACAACAAATTAGTTTTCTTTGGGAACCCAAGCCTGAGCAGAGTTAGATTCATTTGGTTGTTCAACAAGAACAAATTTAGTCCTTATAACAACCCCTTGTTCATCCCTTTGTGGCCTAAACACCCAGATTACCCCAATTGGTTTAGTAATGACCTTTGAAATATAATGAAATCTGTTATAGGTTATAGAAATCCCATTAGAATTAGGGTTTTGATCTTGTTTAGGTCTCCAAGTCAAACTAGATGAAGCTTTAGACCCCTTTCCCTTAGGCTGTAAGTACCTATTCTTACTTGGTCTAACATAAGATCCAACACCAGCTTTTGGTGGCATATGCACACCATACTTAAACCTGTCAGCGTTGGAATTGTTCATGTCAGCGTTAAATTTGTGCCTGTAAGTCCTGAATTTGTTCTTGTTAGTGCCCTAATTAGGGTTTGCTACAGGAACCCATTGTCTGTTAGACCATGTGTTGGTCTTTTGGAAGGGCCTTTGTCCATGAGTGTTTGTACCTTTAGTAAAGAAAGGAGTTGGTCTAGTAACTTGTGGACTTGGTTGGACATAAGGTCTGGGTTTGACAATGGTTGACCTATTGTCAGCGTTTACTTTTGAGGCACTGACACATTTATAGGCCAAGTAAGAAAAACTCCCACATATATAACAAGCTTTTCTAGACATAACCTTAGGTCTAGATTGAAAGAACCCTGTTCCATTAACACTAGCTTGGCTTTGTGGTGACTTAGGTTTTCTATATATTTCAGCATATTTAACACTAGGTTTTCTATTAACAGATGAGCTAAGGTCAACAGGTTTTCCAGTGGTAAGGTTAGTCACAGTTATGGGTGTAGGCTCAAATGGTCTCTCACTAAGCATTCCACCCTTAACAAAGAGAAAACGGTTGTCTGCTTTCCATTTTTCAAGGTCAGTCACCTTTTGTTGATATTCCTCAACTGGAGTGAGCACTCTAGGTGGAGGAATAAATTCCTCTTCTTAGAGTTCTGGAATACCAGTCCAAGAGAGATCCTTTCTCTGAACACCATAAAAGTTCCCAGCAGGTGGAGGAACAACAACATAATCATTCATCCCAATCCCAGATTGTCCCTAGAATCTCTTTGTTCACTGACACACTTTTCTACGGTTTGGATGGCTTTATCAAAAAAATTTATTTTAACCCTACATTTTTTCTTTATCCTTAATGGCCCCATTTAACTTAAGTTGTACTTCTTCTCTGGATTTCATCGGATTGTCCCTAAGTTCAACACTAACTTTAAGATCATAAGACAAAACATTAATTTGATCTTTTAGGTCAAACTCCATTTTCTTATATTCCTCTATAGTCTTTTCAGTTTGAGCAAGTGCCATTTGATAATTTGTTAGCCTGCATTTTTCATCAAAAACATCTGATTTTAACATTAAGATTTCTTTGTTAAGCTTTTCAGTGTTTAAACGACAGCCTTTACTACAGTAAGCATCATCATATACCTCATTATCTGATGAAGACAAGGAATGTGCCATAAGAGCAAAGTGAACATGCTCTTCTTCTTCTTTCTCTGCAATTAAAGCCTTATTCTCTTCCACATCATTTGCCAAAAAGCTCCAGCCGCATCCAACACCATCAATGTCTTGCATGGCAACCATAACCTTTGTCTCTTCAACCTTAATGACTTGGCTTTAAGCCTTTCCAGCATCAGATCTTCTTGGAGATCTGCATTCCCTCAAAAGTGACCCATCCTATGGCAGTTGTAACACTCAACCTTGGATTTATCAAATCCAACAGTGTCTTTAGCATTGAAGGTCATCTTCTATCTAAATCTCCTATTCCATTTGTTGGCCCTAATGCTTGCAAGTGCCATATTCCACTTAATGTCCATCTCTTCCCAATTCTCATTACTGATTTGCTCAAGGTCCTCATATGTAATCAAGGAACCATTGGGCAATGCAGAAATGTATACACATACTATATCCAGATCAATACCAGCAGGTTTAATCCTTGGTGAGTGATTGAATCGTTTTCGTACACCCGAAGGTTATCGTAGTTCCGGCGAAGTGTGAATGGAAATCCACGTTTATGTCTCAAGTTTGATGCTTGAATAAAAAGGGTTTTGATTTTTTTAAATTTAAATCTACTAATTTTAAAAGACTAAAATATAAAACGATATAAGAGCGACAATAATACTACGAATATTAAGCTAAAAATATTTAAAATAATACTAAGGACAATTACGATGGTAAACTAAACGAGCATAATTAAAACTATTATAATCTCGACATTGAAGTTAAACAATAATAAGGCAACAATATAGTAACTAACTAAATATCGACAAGGAAATAGATAGAGAAACGAACCCGAGCGAATAACCGGAGAAGCCGAGCTAACATAAAACATAAATCGTTAACGACAATTAAGCTAAACGACATTTTTTTAAAAATTATATTTTAAAAAATCTAAATATGAGAAAACTGATTAAACTAAAAACTATTTTAGAAAATAACTTTTAAACTAAATAAAACATTGATTAAAAAGAATTAAAATTTTTATTTTAAAACTGATTAACTAAAAAAATTGAAGGATAAGATGGAATTATTTAAATATGCATTTTTATAAATCTATACTAAAAAATATATGGAGACAAAATAGTAAATGAAATAGACGTTGGGAAAGAAAGAAAAAAATGAAGATAAGATTGACAAATAATAAAAATGGAATGCTATATTTTTGCTTAAACTCTACTAATACGCAGGGAATAAAAATCTGTTTTTATAAATGGAATGTTTATTATTAGCTTAATCAACTCCTAAATAATTACAGCCAAGAAAAGTAATAAATAAAAATTGAGATGCTACGTTTGAAATCACATTAAAGAGATAAATAAGGAGCAAAAAGAAAATAAAATAAAATAAAAACAAATCCTACCCTAACTACAATTTAGAAAAAAAACGAAGGGGAGAAAAGATGAAGATTAAATTTGGAATGTTTATGTATGCAGCTTTTGCTGCGTGTAGATCTCAAAAACACAGAAAAAAATAGGAAATAAAATAATTATGAAATGTTGATATTTAGCAATTAACAAAAGTATAATAAAAATAATTAAGAACAAAAACAAATCCTTCCTAAACTAGATCTAAAAAAACGCTAGGATTTAAAATGAAAAAAATACAAAGAAAAATGAAAACATATTTTAATCCTATCTAAGAAAGGTAAAAAGATAGAAAAAATTGTAAAGATACCTAAAGTAAAAGAAAGGCAGCCTATATCTAATCTATCTCTAACAACTACTGGGACAGAAAAAAAAAAGAAGTGCTGCCTATTCTAAAAAACAAAAAAATACAAGCAGGAAAAAATGAGATCCAGATATATTTGGCTGCGTATTTTTCAAGCTCTATTTGTCTTCCAATTTCATGGGCTGCGTCAAATTTTTGGGCCTCCATCCTTCATTTGGGCCTGAGTGACTTGTGTTTTGGGCCAGTAGATCGGGTCTGAAGCTTCTTTGGGCTGCAGCAGCATTAAATGGGCTGTGGTGATAAAAGGGCCCAACAGATTGTATGTAATATAAATATTGGGTCGGTCCGACCCATTTAAATGGTGTCGGGTCGGCTCAATAAAATATGAAGACACCGTCAGACTCGATTTTCCGTCTTCTTTCCATGTCTCGTGCTCGTCTTTGGTCTTTTTCTTTGTTTTTGCTCCTCTTCTTTAATATTCGTACCTACAATAATAAATAACACATATAAACGATAAGTGCACTAAAAATACACGTTTTGCTATTTATTATGCCAAAAACGAAGGGATATTAACACTAAAAACTTGAATAATTACGTGTCTAACACACCCCTACACTTAAGACGTTGCTTGCCCCCAAGCAACTATCATCACAAACGTTAAATCAAAAAAACAATTTAAAAACTACTTTATTCGAAATTGCTAAAATAAAATAAAAATAAAAATCTATAGTGACCCGCCATGCCTGACTTTTTATTCAAGGTATAAGGATCATAGAACGGGAAACACGTAAACTGAGTGTCGCCAGAGAATAAAGATCGTCATCCTCTTTTTATTACTCCCAACTAAGCTAAAATTCCTTGTGCAAACGTTTTGGCAAAATGCTAACACTACTTATACTAATAACCTATGTAAAAATAACTATTCACTCCTATAATTATAAAAGACTAGCCAAGTGCGTTCATTTTCAAAGTTTTGATCGTTCAAATCGACATTTGTTATGGTTGCCTAATCATCTAAGTGGAATATTAGTCTCACCGAGTATCACGAGATTTAAGAATCAAAAATGGCCTTTCCCATGTAGCGGATTTCTTCTCGGGACATCCCAACCTCATCGGTTAAGTGCCCGGGCTTTTGACACCCCACGGAGAGTAGTACCGGGATCGGCGGGATTTTGAAATCAAAGATCTTGAAATCACCGCTAAGCTAATAAAAGACACTTAGATGAAAAAAAACAACGACGGTAATTAGAGAATGAAGATTCAAAGGAGAGATCACTCCATGTAGCGATTTTCTTCTCAGCTTGTCCTTTAGCAAAGCTTAGGAGGCTAGGTTTTTACACCCTCGAGAATAGTATCGGAGCTCACGGGACCTTTGACTTCTACATTCTCAATTACCGTCTAAACTCTTATAAAAAATTGACGAATTCTAGTTCAACTTCGGATTTAAATTTAAGAAAAAGCAAGTTTCTCACAATTATAATTAAAGCAACAAAAACATAAAACTCTTATTCATATTTTTTTTCTTATTCTTTTTTTTTCTTTTTTTTTCAAATATTTTTTTTCTCTCTCTTTTTTTTCTTCCTTTTTTCTATTTTTTTCCTCTTTTTTTTTTCAACATATTTATTCACGCAACATTATTTCAAATTTAAGAAAGTATGCTTTCACTCAAATTTAAATAAAAAGTTGAACTAAGACTCTATATCAAAATTGTATAAGAATTTATTTTTGCATAACAACACAATTCTTAACGTTCAAAGGCTTGAAAAAAACACACTTATTTAGTCTAGTTATAATCTATGAGGAAAAGCCACAGGTTACTCATATAAGCTCTAAAGAGAACCAACTACTCCATGTTTAGCATTTTCATTTGCACAAATCCTAAAAGCTCAGTCTAAAAGTTAAGGGAGCAGCCAGATCAACACTAAGGCAGAGTCAGGATCCCCTTTGTTCTAGCCTACGGGACAAGTCAATCACGCACGGTCAAAAAGGTTTTATTATTTTTTATAAAATAAAATAAAAACAAACAGACATTTGATCAAAATAGGATGCAAGAGGGCAAACAAGTAGGCATGAATATGATCCATATGATATAAACCCCCCTACACTTAGAACTGAACATTGGCCTCAATGTTCAAAAGTGATAAGGTGCTACCCCTACACTTAAGAACACAAAAGGCTAATGCTAGAATTCCAAGTGTAAGAAGGAGAACACAATCAAATATGTATGGATAAAGATGAGAACTGAGTACTCCCCTGATATAGACATGAAGATCGATCGGAGACTGAATGAAGAAGATGATGGAAAACAGCAACATCAACCTTCTGAATGTCTTCTTGATCCAAGGGAACCTGCACACAAAAACAAAAACCAACAAGCACACATGGAGAGAAGCACACGCCCCTACACTTATGTTAGAAAATAAATAAAATAGGATAGATCATCGGGTTGCCTCCCGAGAAGCGCTTGTTTTTGTTAACCGAGTCACGAGCCTGACTCGACCTCGAATTAAATGGTCCATGGGGAAGCAAGAGAATCACCACTGGCTCAAAACAGATATGTCGGGGTCAAAGATATTATCCTCATTACCGGATGAGAATAAAGAAGAAGAATCCACAGTATAAGTGAAGAAAAGCAGAAGGATTCTTATAACATACGAGAAATAGGTATAAAGGCGATCCTTAAGAATACTCGTCTTCGCCAAGGGCGGGAGGGTGGGAAAAAAAGATATCAAAGTGTCACCCGAGGACACTTGATAGAAACTCAAAGCAAGAGTCGATGGGGTAACCAGTAAAACATCACAAGTAATAGCAACATCAACGTCTCCTCCAGGATCAAAACACCCATCCTCATTTCCCGGTATAAAATGAGGCGAGTAAAAGCGATACATCACCTGCTTGGGTGTGCATGTAGTAGGACGGGGTGGCAACATAATATGAGAAATATTAGAAGAAATATCGACCACCCGCGTCACCTCTCCAGACCGAATCAAACGGAAGGTAAGGTCAAATCTCTCCACCTCCTCTACGATGGGAGGTGGCATGGCTAACAATGAATGCTCATCAATAGCAGCAGAGTCGGAGCTATCAATGTCCTCAATCCCCTCTTCAAAGAGAGGATTCACCTCACTAGAGATGTAGGCGTCATCAAAATCAAATAAAGGGTTCGAATAAATCTTGAAATTTTCCTTCTGAACGTCTTCATCGGATAGTGACTCGTCATCACTAGAAGTAAAATCATCATCGAGATCAAAGAGAGGATTAGAGAAAGCCAAAGAATCGTCTCCCAAGATGTCGGTGGGAGGTAATGAATCATCACTAGAAAGTGATTCACACTCATCGTCACTTTCGGATGTCGCCTCAGATTCACTTGGAATTTGGACAAGGTTATCAGCACTAGACTTTATGAATTCGTCAGAGTCCTTTACAGGAATTGTGCTAAGATCCTCATCCCCTAGGATGGTTGAATCCTTAGGCTCGAGAGCCGGCAAGTCGAGAGAAGGAACTACAATTGCACTAGGACATTAAGCACAAAGATCATTCCAAGAAATAGTATTCTCATCGTCATCATCATTATAATAGTAAGAACGCACAAGAGGAGGAGTAGAAACACTAAGAGTAGATACTTGCTCTTGTTGTCTTTCGTCATGCAAGCTAATTTCGAGTTGTTTTAAGCTTTCTAGAATTTCATCCAAACTAGTGATTTTTTCCTTAAAAGAAGGTTGATGAACGACGGAGTTTTTTGGGGGTTCAAAATTTTGAAAACCGGAATTATAGCACGGATGTGGCTCATAATTCATTGGTTGAGAAGAATTAGAACACAGATTTGGTTCATAATGATCCATCGGTGAAGAAAAATGAGAACACGGATTTGGCTCATAATAATTCATTGGCTGACAATAAGAAGTATCGTGAGGGCCCCCACAATGATTGCAACACGGGTATTGAGAAAAATCCGGTGCTTGTTGAGGATAGGGATTGTCATAGACGGGAGGGGGGAGAAATTTGTGTAAGAGGAGAAGTACGAATTTCTTGAATTGCACAATGGACAAAATCCAAATTGTGTATTGTCCATATCAGAACCACACTTCGCACAAGTACACCATGGACATATTGGAAAACCAAGCCATGGTCTCCCACACCGAACGCAAGACGAATCCATGAAGAATTATAAATAAGAGGGGTAGAGAAAAGAATTAAACACAATAGAGGATAAAGAAGAATATTTTTTTAAAACTTTTTTTTTATTTTTTATTTTTTATTTATATATATAGTAATAAAGAAAATAAAATAAAATAAGAAAATATTTTTGATTTTTATAAATTTTCTATTTTTTTTAATTTTTTTTAATTTTTTTTATTTTAAAATTTTTTATTATATATATATACAAATACGAAAATAAACTTTCAAAAAGAAAGGATCTCCAAGTCACCAACTAAAAGCACAACGCAAACATCGCTACACACAGAGCCGGCAGCGGCGCCATTTGATTGAATCGTTTTCGTACACCCGAAGGTTATCGTAGTTCCGGCGAAGTGTGAATGGAAATCCACGTTTATGTCTCAAGTTTGATGCTTGAATAAAAAGGGTTTTGATTTTTTTAAATTTAAATCTACTATTTTAAAAGACTAAAATATAAAACGATATAAGAGCGACAATTATACTACCAATATTAAGCTAAAAATATTTAAAATAATACTAAGGACAATTACGATGGTAAACTAAACGAGCATAATTAAAACTATTATAATCTCGACATTGAAGTTACACAATAATAAGGCAAAAATATAGAAACTAACTAAATAACGACAAGGAAATAGATAGAGAAACGAACACGAGCGAATAATCGGAGAAGCCGAGCTAACATAAAACATAAATCGTTAACGACAATTAAGCTAAACGACATTTTTAAAAAAATTATATTTTAATAAATCTAAATATGAGAAAACTGATTAAACTAAAAACTATTTTAGAAAATAACTTTTAAACTAAATAAAACATTGATTAAAAAGAATTAAAATTTTTATTTTAAAACTGATTAACTAAAAAAATTGAAGGATAAGATGGAATTATTTAAATCTGCATTTTTGTAAATCTATACTAAAAAAAATATGGAGAAAAAATAGTAAATGAAATAGACGTTGGGAAAGAAAGGAAAAAATGAAGATAAGATTGACAAATAATAAAAATGGAATGCTATATTTTTGCTTAAACTCTACTAATACGCAGGGAATGAAAAAACAGTTTTTATAAATGGAATGTTTATTATTAGCTTAATCAACTCCTAAATAATTGCAGCCAAGAAAATTAATAAATAAAAATTGAGATGCTACGTTTGAAATCACATTAAAGAGATAAATAAGGAGCAAAAAGAAAAAAAAATAAAATAAAAACAAATCCTACCCTAACTACAATTTAGAAAAAAAACGCAGGGGAGAAAAGATGAAGATTAAATTTGGAATGTTTATGTATGCAGCTTTTGCTACGTGTAGATCTCAAAAACACATAAAAAAATAGGAAATAAAATAATTATGGAATGTTGATATTTAGCAATTAACAAAAGTATAATAAAAAAATTAAGAACAAAAACGAATCCTTCCTAAACTAGATCTAAAAAAAACGCTGGGATTTAAAATGAAAAAAATACAAAGAAAAATGAAAACAGATTTTAATCCTATTAAGAAAGGAAAAAAGATAGAAAACAATTGTAAAGATACCTAAAGTATAAGAAATGCAGCCTATATCTAATCTATCTCTAACAACTACTGGGATAGAAAAAAAGTACTGCCTATTCTAAAAAACAAAAAAAAACAAGCAGGAAAAAATGAGATCCAGATATATTTGGCAGCGTATTTTTCAAGCTCTATTTGTCTTCCAATTTCATGGGATGCGTCAAATTTTTGGGCCTCCCATCCTTCATTTGGGTCTGAGTGACTTGTGTTTTGGGCCAGCAGATCGGGTCTGAAGCTTCTTTGGGCTGCAGCAGCATTAAATGGGTTGTGGTGATAAAAGGGCCCAACAGATTGTATGTAATATAAATATTGGGTCGGTCCGACCCATTTAAATGGTGTCGGGTCGGCTCAATAAAATATGAAGACACCGTCGGACTCGATTTTCCGTCTTCTTTCCATGTCTCGTGCTTGTCTTTGGTCTTTTTCTTTGTTTTTGCTCCTCTTCTTTAATATTCGTACCTACAATAATAAATAACACATATAAACGATAAGTGCACTAAAAATACACGTTTTGCTATTTATTATGCCACAAACGAAGGGATATTAACACTAAAAACTTGAATAATTACGTGTCTAACAGTGAGTCAACATTGTATGTGTCAGCGTCTGAATGTGAGACGCTGACAAAGGTTGATCCACCACTGACATAAGGTGATCCAGTAACAGGATGCACATATGACTCTCTCTGATTGGCTTGAGCTTTACTATGTGAGATGAAAGCCATGTTTCCAGATGTCGACTTGCTTCCATGATCCAATAAGATTTCATTCTCTACAATCATTAGCTTATTGTAGACGTCATCAAAAGTAGAACTCTTATGGGCATTGGTAGCAATGATAGACCTAGCTTTAATTTTCCACGCATCACCAAGACTTTTAAGGAAAGTAGTAATGATATCAGCATCATTATACTATGTTCCCATAAAGGTCAATTTGCTAGTGATGTCTAGAAGCCTGCTTCTTACCTCACTCAGCTTCTCATTAGGAAGAGCCTTTAACACAGCATACTCATGCAGAAGTTGCTTCTTCTTTTCTTGGGCAGTATCATTATTACCACCATAGTTGACTAGAAGAGATGCCCAAAGTTTATTGGCAGACTCAAAGCTTCTATACTTATGCTGATTGTTTGGACCCAAAGAGAGTTTAAGTATACTTAAGGTCTTTATGTCATTCCTTCTTTTGGCTATATCAGCAGTTGAGACAGCTCTTCCATCCTCAGGTCTTTCTCTATGATCTTCAGCAGTAGAACCAGTAGTAGACCTTGCTGCAATAGCAGCAACAATCTTAGCTGCTTTATCAAATTGATTTCCATATTCAATAATCTCCCAGAGAGTATGATCATGGATTTGGAGATATTGTTCAAAACTGAATTTCCATTGTTCAAAGTTGTCAGGGTCGAGCATGGGGATTTTTAGGTTGTGGTTGATGAGGAAGAAGACTCTATAGCAGACATCTTTTCTGGTTTTAGGGTTTTGGTGGTTTTAGGGTTTACTGTTCTTCTAGATCAAAGTTCCTCAACAAGCTCTGATACCACTTGTTGATCCCAAACTTAGATCGATTAGCTTTGTGTTAACGAAATTAAATCAAGTTTAACACGTATAGAAACTTTGTTGTTGTATGAACAATCCAAGTGTTATGCGGAATTAACACTTAGATCAAAGAACAAGTAAAACAAATAAACCAAACTTTCACTCTTGATTGATAATCGAACTTGAGTACAATGAAAGTCGAATACTGAATAATGTGTATAAACTACAAACCCTACGACCTCCTTTTATAACATAAGGAGTCGTGTACAATGGATAACCTATCAACTATTTTAGGAAAAGATAAATATAGAAAATACAATATCAAGTATATCTTTTCTTCAAATAACAAACGTGTTGACTAAGTTTTCCTATCAGCGCTTGGACTTCTTCTTGTCAGCGCTTGTATATCTCTTGTCAATGTTTGATCTGTCAGTGCTTGATTTCTTCCTATCAGCGTCCAATTTACTCGTGTCAACGTCTGAGTATCCTGGCTCATTTTATTCCCAACAAATAATTCATCCCATACCAATCACAAGGAATTTTCCTATGTTCATGCATTTGATCCTCACTCTATCATCAACGTTACCATTCTAGATACTCTACTGTATGTAACTCTTGAAGTTTGTAATGATCTTTGATCAGCGTCGAATTGCCGGTCAAAAATAACCTATTTACCTTATACTAGATAGGGTAAGCGGGTATCGAATCCACGAGGAATATGTGGTTTTAGTTTATGTTTTGGGATGATCACTGATCAATAAATGTTTTGGTTTTGAAATCTAACGACTAAAATACTCTTGATAATAAAAATGCTGATAAAAAATTAAAACACTTATTAAACTAATAATAAAGCTAAAAAATAAAATAAGGATGTAAACAAATAAAAGAAAAATGCAATCCCTTCCAGCTCCTAATATTTATGGTTGATCACACTTATGAATTATCGAAACTTTTTAGCTCGTTTACAAAGATTATTTCGACTTAATATGAATGAATTAATTTCGGCAGTTATTATCTTTATCAATGACTCGCAATAATAAATCTTATATTAATCCAACCAATAATTATGTTTTAATAATTTATTTAGATACAACTTATTTTGATTATGAGACCATCTTTTTCTTTAAATAAATAGAATAAGAATGAATCGCTAACTAACAATAAATTGTCTTGCACAAATAATTAAACATAATATTAAGTCAATCAAAATAATTTATAAATAAATCCTAAATCAATGTAATAAAAATATGATAATCCAAAAGTAATGATCAAACCATAAATAAAGTTACCGAAAGGAATTACAACAAAATTAGCCAGACATCGCAATGTACTTGACCCGTTGTGCAGCGTTCATCCTTATTTTTTCTTTCACTTTTCTGTTACAACTTCCACAATGGACAAATATTTTATTTATTTATTTTGTCGGCAGGGATAGTATGCTCACAATGGACGAATCTTCTTTTTTTTTATCTTTTGCGGCTCTCAATGTCCACCCAAAAAGACGAAAAGTCTTTTCCTTTTGGCGGCTGATCTTATTCCCCTAAAAAACAATGATTTAAAAAAACGGATGCCTTTTATTTGTTATTGTTTTGCGATGGTTAGTAATTCCCTCGTGGGCCCAATCTCTCTTTCTTTTCTTTTGCAATATATATAACCTCAAAGTTGCGGTTGTTGTCCAAACTTTTCTTGTACGCCACATTACACAAAGCCCTTATTTTTTTCTTTTCTTTTAGGATATAATAACTTTGGTCCAATTAAAAATAGTCGAACGCCAAGAATTGCTCAAACGAAGCCCGAAAAAATAAAAGATGATCGAAAATATTGCGACGCGCTCAAATCTTTTTCTTTAATATTTTTTCTTTGTTTGTCGGCGCTTTCAATATCTTTTCTCCAAAAAATTAATAAAGTGGTAATTTTATTCTGTTTCGCTCATAACCTACATAATCGCAAAACCAACTAAAAGTACATGTATAACGAAAAATAAATATATAATTATGCTAAATTAATATGCTATTAGGTGTATGCAAAATACACCAATCAATCTTCGTGAACCATTGGTCGTTGATAGATCTGACATAGAAGTTGTTGATTCACCAGCAGATGAAGAGACCATGGATAAAGAAACTGTGTGTGAAGAAAGCCCCTCAAACGTTACTTTATCCCCTTTCAATTTCACCACCATCTCCTGAACCTTCACTTGAATCAAATGTAGCACATGTACCTCAAACCAAATGGTGTAAAAATCAAGATATTCTTCTAGTAAATATTCTTGGAGAACCCTCTGAAGGAGTAACTACCATAAGCAAACTAAAAGGCTTGAAATCTACCTCTGTTAATGAATGCTTGTTCGGTGACTTTCTGTCAGAGGATGAACCCAAAAGCATTGTAGCTGCTCTTCTAGATGAGGGATGGGTAAGTGCTATGCATGAGGAACTTAATCAGATCAAAAGGAACAAGGTATGGAACTTAGTCAAGGCTCCCATTCGGAAGCAAGTGGCTGGAACCAGATGGGTCTACAGGAATAAAAGAGACGAGGATGGAAGAATTGTTAACAACAAGGCCAGATTGGTTGCGGTAGGGTATAGTCAATCAGAGGGGATTGACTATGATGAAATGTGGGTTTGCTATTTTACTAGATCTGGTGGTCTAGTGGGGTGGTAATAGATGGCAACCATTGTAGAGAGAGAGAGAGGGTTGTAGGTGTTTCTAGAGAGAGAAAGGCAATGTATAAAATGAAAAGAGAAAAACACAATCAACAACCCCTCCTTGGAAGCCTTGGAGGGGTATTTATAGTCACACACCACCTAAACAATACATAGTTTCCTAATCTAGTCTATACGTGTGTGACTATGATAACTTATGACAATTATTAAATGTCGTCACATAAAGTGAATTCCAACAATCTTCCCCCATGGGACGACGTGTAGAATTCCTTACAATATTTTTCCTAACAAGAACATAATGATTAAGAACAAAAGCATCCATGAAGCGTCCAATGCTGATGATGTCTTCTGAGGCCTTTGACTTCAAGTCTTCACTTCAAAGCGACTCATCTTTGTAGTAACTTGTAGAAGAAATACTGTAACGGCACGAACTAAGTAACCCATATACTTCTGGTTAAGGAGAAGCTTCTGAATTAACTTCCCCTAATTCATGCCACATATTTTTGATGTAGAAGCTTTTAATAGCTTCCCCCTAAACCGACAATCCTCATAAGCAGTTCCAAAGCTTTCAATAAAGCTTAGAATGATTAAGCACACAACGGAATTCAACAAGAAAACCCCATCATATGAAATGATAATGTTGCTATGAAAGATTGAAATTTTGGGGCACACCAAGTGGATCAAAAATGTCTTTCTCGCGCTTGAATAATTCTTCTGAATTTTTCTTCTCCCTGAAAGTTCAAGTTATGCATACTAGAAAGAATCAAGACATTTCTTCCCCTACGTAGTTGAAGAAAGGAAACCAATCCCATGTATGAAGCCCAAATACTGAAGTGGACACTTTATCCCATTCATGAAGTTGACATCGTAACACCAGAGTTAATTAAGTCCTGGAAATGCACATATCTTCTTCCGGAGATGCACCAGAGTCAATTAAGTCCAGGAAATGCATATCTCTCCATATAGGATAATGATGATGTATAATTGCCACAACCAAACAATTAATCATCGAACAATAGTGTACCTCTTTTAACCATTAGAGACTGTTTCTTTCATCTCTTCCCCCATGTAAGTTGAAAGATGCACTAAACGCCACGAGTTAACACTGATTTTTCTCTACGATTATGACATTTGTCTCCCCGGAATGCCTTCATATAAAAAGAAGGTGTAAAGTTCATCGCGTGTACTCGTTGTGCGTTCAATATGTCTTCTTCTTCCCCCTTGATGGTTCAAAACCTCGAAACCAGCAATAAATCGTACGCACATGTACCTGAAAATCTCGTGAGAATAATAAATAAGATTAATTATATTCGGCGAGAAACAGTTGTTGATCGAAATTCTCTACTCTTAAACTCTCCTTGGCTATCTTAACCAACCCCCTGGTAGGCAATTTGAAGTGACCACTGATGGAATGAACCAGATATACCAACCGTGAATCTGAATAAGAATCCCTTGATATTGTGACTTAAGCTTGTAAAAGTATTGTTGAATGAGGAACGGTGTAGAAATATCCTTGAGAAATTTCTAAGTACTTAATGCATTACTGAAGAAGTATATAATCACAACACCTCTTGAAATTATCCACATCGACTATGCGTGTGACACTGAGTACAACAATGTAGCTCCTTTAAGTGATAGTTATCTAAGTCATCAACCAACCACCCCGAACCCGGAAACTAGATAAACAAGTCTTCGTCCTAATGATTAAGCACGAGCAAGTTATCATTGAAATCATTCATCCAACCAACCCCGATTTTAGAGATAAAATAAAAACACGCCTTCGAAAAATCCGTCTTCAATTGCAAAAAATAATACTCGATCAAAAAATCCGTAACCACTATAATTCAAATTTAGCCATTGTTCTTGGTCTCGTCAAAAATAAATCTCGTCACTTTTGTCTTGTCACTTTGTCTCGTTTCTTTGTCACATCTCATTATTTAAAGCTCGACACTTAAAAAAATACTCGGCTCCATCCAAAACACTAGCCCGATATTTTTGATACTCGGATAAATATGAAACCATATAACTAATATCGGCCATTTTCAACATGAATCAGTCCAAACTTTATAACACTTGCACGGCCCATTAAAAGAAATACCATCAGATACATGCTAACATATCAATATTGGGATAAGAGTAAAGCTCGGTCCACTTTAGCTTGCACAACTAAGCCCAATACTCGATTTTGCTTATCTGATAATTGCCCATGTGTGCTATACACGGTCAAGTATGAGCTAGTATATATAACATACATTTACCCTAATTTGACTCAAACCTAACCCTAATCCTATCATAAAATCCTCCGCTCTCTTTACCACTGCAGTCACCAAAAACACATCCACCACTTTCTAAAATACTGATCACCTCCAAAATACTGATCACGTCCCAAACTCCCATCTCAACCAAAACAATAACCACTTAACAGCCACCTTATCAAACTCATACAAAAAATGATCCTCAATTAATCAGTAATCCAGATTCGTATCACCAAGAAACGAATCTGATATGCTCCCATTCATTCTTATATCCCGTTTAATCTCAATTAAAATATAGCTTCGAGTCATTTCGAATTGAACACAAATCATACGAGTCCTTTTGTTCTTTGTCATCGAAGAACCAGAAAATCTTAGACTTCTGAGCAACTAAATCTTGTTTTGAGACAAAGATGAAGTGCGTGAGGCTTCAAGATCTGTTAAAGATCTCAGGTAGGTGTTAATATGATGGTTGCATGTTGGTTTTATTTTGTGGATTCGAAACAAAATAGTGATTATAACATGTTTGTTATAAATCATTATTTATTTCGTATATAAAAGATGGTTTAAAACCAAAAACACGAATCTATGATGGTGTACTTCGAACATACAAGATCTAAAAGGTCTTTTAAAGTTTGATAAATCTGAGATTGTATTTTGGTTAAGTATCCGAGTCTAATTGTGATGGGGTCTAGGTGACGATAGGCATAGGATAGACGATTAGTGTTGTGGAGTTATAAGGGGATGTCGGTTTTTATGAATTGGTCTCGGTTGGTGTTGTATATAATCAGCTCTATTCGAAAATCAATGAGTTTGACCGAGTCAACTTGATAATTACCGAGTTGATTCGGTTGTGTCTCGGTAAGTGAATAGATCTCGCAGTGTTTAGGCCTCGGTTTGTTTTAAACTTGTAACAAACACCATTTTGGAATCTGTTAAAAACAGCAACTCGCAATGTTTGTAAAAAAATAATTTCGCAATATATTTGAATCATTTCTTAGAATGTTTTGGAAAAAACATTCCGCAGTGTTTTCACGTCAAGCATATACCAATGTTGTAAACTCCACATTTCGCAATAGTTGCAAGTAGTGGTTTCGGAATATTGTAGAAGTACACATCTCGCAATATTGACACAGAAAAATACATATCTCGCAATATTTCACCTTATCCATTGTATTCCGGATTTTCGGGATCAAGTTTTTTTTTCAGGATCTGATCTAATCTTCATCTTCATAAAAAAATACCAGAAAAAAACTCATTTGACCATACAATAACTTAAAACAATTGATTTTGAGTCCAGTTTTAATCAAGTGATCTGATTTTTTGATCTCACCATCACTTGATTTTTTGATCTCACCATCACTTGATTAAAACTGGACTCAAAATCAATTGTTTTAGGTGCTTGTTTCAGCCCATAGAGCCTGGTATGAAACTGTCTCAAAATTCTTACTTGAAAATATATTTGTCATAGGTACTATTGACAAAACCCTGTTCACATACAAGTCCGATCAAGTCCAAGGCTGATATTATTATAGTATAGATATATGTGGACGACAGTATTTTTGTCTCAAGCAACATAACCTTGAGCAAGCAATTTGTCAAACTTATGACCAAAAAATATGAAATAAGCATGATGGGGGAATTAAATCTTTTCCTAGGATTTCAAATAAAGCAAAATTCCTAAGAAATATCTATTTGTCAAGAAAAATATGTTAGAGACTTGCTCAAGAAATATGATTTGTTTGATTGTGCATCAGTGAAATTCCCCATGCTTCCACCTAATGATTTGAGATATGATGATGTAGGGGTCTCTGTTAATGAGACCTTATATAGAGGCATGATTGGGTTACTGATGTACCTTACAACGAGCAGGACAGATATTCAATTCTCCATATGTCTCTGTGCTAGGTACCAAGCTAACCCCAAGGAATCCTACCTTGTAGCCGTTAAAAGAATTTTTAGGTACCTCAAAGGAACATACTCACTTGGTCTTTGGTATACAAATGGATCTGGATTTGACCTAAAAACTTACTCTCACTTAGACTACGTTTGATGTTTCCTTGATAAGAATACTACCTCTGGAATGATAGAGTATAAAGAAGCAAGGCTTTGTGGCAATGTCATCAGCCGAAGCTGAATATGTCGCTGCTGCTGGTTGTTGTGCGTATGTCCTCTAGATAAAGAGCCAACTGGCTGACTATGGGATTTTTTATGAGAAGGTTCCTATATTCTGTGACAACACTAGTGCCATTGCTATCTCCAATCATCTGGTACTTCATTCTAGACGTGAACACATTGACATCAAGTACCATTTCATCAGAGGCCACATTTAAAAGGTGATATTGAGCTACACTTTATACCCACTGAATGCCAACTCGATGACATCATTACCAAGTTTTTGGTTGAGCCAAGTTTTACAAGGCTGGTAGCTGAGTTGGGTATGCTCAATATTGGGAAAGAAAAAATCTAATGATTGGTCTCTGTCTCTGACATTAAATGGTATTGAATGTAACTAGGTAGTTACATCTCAAATGAAAGAAACATATTCTTCATATTTAATTCAAATCATTTCCATTTAATGCAAACAACTTTTCCACATTTCAAGGGGGAAACTGTGTTCGAAGAGTCAAGGGGTCCCACATATTTGTAAAAGTTTTTTCACTTTTCATTTAATGCGGTTAATCAAACGTTTGAATTTTTGGGAATAACCCTTGACTAATCTTCTTTGTAAATCACTTTCATCTCACATTCTCACACACACTTTCTCTCTCTATCCTTCAAACCTTCACAATCATCTATGGCGTCCGCATCAAAGTCTTCAAAATTTAGCATCGTGAGCGCATCCAACATCGATTTTGGAGTAAATGAAGGAAATATCAACCCTAAATAACTGTGTGGCACTACTTGAACACTTAAATCCTCTTTACACACCCTTCTTTCAGTTCTTGAAAAATAGTTGTATTTTTAAAGCCCTCACAAGAACTCCCACAACCTTTTTCCATGAATACTTGAAGGAGTTTTGGTTCTCGGCCGAAGTCGATCATGCCACCAACAACATTTCCTTCAATTTGTCTAGCCATCCACAAACCCTAACTTTAGACTTGAATGATTTTGCTAAAATCATACGTGTTGGGTCAAAAAGTTGATGTGGCAGAAACTCAAAATCGAAGAAAATATCAAGTAATATGTTCAAGCGTTGACAAGAGTAATCTGGGCGTTGACAAGAGCAACTCAGGCGTTGACAGAAAGTCAACAAAAGTCAAACGCAGTCAAAAAGTCAAACGCTGATGGATATTGAAGATTTGATGGAGAATTCTATTTAGGGAATATATTGAGTATATTATTTATGATATACACAATATATAGTTTATCTAAATAGAATATTTAGATGTTTATTTGATTTGATCTCTTGTAGATTCTGTTCCTTCCACTATAAAAGGAACAAGAGTCTTAGGTTTTATATATTATTCATTCACAATGTAAACCTAAAGTGTGTGTCGTCTAGACGTGGGATTCAATGTATACACGTCTAGTGGATTGTTGATTATTAATATAATTAGCAATCCTTTTGTTTTAAATTCATGTTCTTGTGTCTAAACACCTTGTCATGATCATTGTTCTTTTCAGCTATGTTATCATATGAATGATGATCATCCTAGATATAATGGTTCATAACCATTGAGCCCAACGGTCATAGGACTCCACAATTGGTATCAGAGCCTAAGGCTCATGATATCTAGGTCCGACGAGGTGTTCGTGTATGGTGAAGAAAAGAAAAATTCGTATGGATTTTTCTGGACGATTTTGTGTGCGCAGCAGTATTCAGAAGGTCATAACTTTTGATTGAACTGTTGGATCGTCACGAAATTTTATATGTGTGTTCTACATACATAGATCTAAACATCCACCAGAGGGATTGTCGAGTTTTATCCCCAGGCAAAAGTTATTAAGCGTCAAAGTCAGCAGCAGGGTATATGCAGTTTTCTGTGGACAGCCATGTTCAAAACACGATCTCTCCTTCGTTAACCGTTGGATCTTCGTGATTTTTGGACTGTAGATTCTTGGCACTTGTGTCTTGAATCTCACCGGAGCGATCTTCGATCTGAGCCCTAAGGAAGAAGTTATTCAAGGTCGAAGTTTACTGTTTAAAGGTATCAATGTTTTTGCTTTTCACATGAAATCATGAACTAGGGTTTCTTCAAACCCTAGATCACCATAAAAAAAAAGGCAGAAAGATTGCAACTTATGGCTGTTATGATGGAAGTATCAAGCTAGGATTATTTACAAACCCTAATTAGGGTTTCGGTGCATATATTACTAAACCCTAGATTGTTTCTCATCAGAAAAGATGGTTTGTTCTTGATCCGTTTATACAGTTCTCTTGTTGGAATGGTTTAAAGATTTCAGCAGGTTTGATAACATGATCTGATCAGACAGCTCGGACTAAACATGGTGATTGGATATATTCAGAACGCAACAGAAGAAAAAAATGACAAGAAGTTTAGTCTTCACGTGAGCAGCAAAGCGATCACAGCAACTTATGCATTCACACGATTGATTTATTCACATGATCATGTATTCACATGATTCTAAGCTGCTAATTGGTGGAACAAAGTTGCATTCACACGATGCAAACGTTCTTATTGGTGTAACAAGGATGCATTCACATGATTATTAGATCTGTGTTCACACGATCCTTTCTAGCTTATGTTCACACGGTGTGATCCATGAAAGATTGAGATATTCACGAGATCATGTGCTAAAATATTGGGAAACCAAACGTAGGTATGTCTTTCCTTTATTGATTGCATGGTTTTAGGAAGTTATTGAGGTGTGATACGAGATTTTTGGGAGTCAGTTTGTGGGAGATTCTTTTATGATCTCATAATGTCAGCAACAATTAAAGACGTGTGGAAAAAGAGACGTGAATTAAGGAAAAGTAAAGTTATTAACGTGATTGATACGCAGATTTCGAGGAATCAGTTATGGATTTATGCTGCGTGTTTTTTTAAGGATATATCTTGTTCCATAACTGGTTGAAAAATTCATGTGAGATTTATGGACGTGAGTAAAAAAAAGAGGCAAGGTCAGACGTGGGTTGTATGAAACATTCACTTCCTATTTTTTAGGGATTTGGTCTTCCAAATCTTTAAAATATTACTAGCATGAAACGTGTTTTTGTTACACACGTCTAAGGATTACATGGGCTGATTTTTCAGTCGTATGTGGGCTTTTACTCATGGATTGCTTGTGGATTAAATTAAGGTGGTAACTATATTACTCTAGCCACGTTTATATGTTTTCTAGCCACATGAGGTGTTAGCGGTTGACCACGTCGCTGACAAGAATCAGGTGGACGCTGACAAAGATTAACGCTGACGTTTGTAATTGAGGCGCTGACAAGCCTTGAATTGACGCTGACAGGAAATAGTTTGACGCTGACAGAATAAGTCAACGCTGATAGCGTTGACAGTGTCGTCCGATATATGAACTTCAACGCTGATAAGTATTGTCTGATATTGGACAATACATCTGACCAAGATATTGGACAGAAGAGGATATTGGACAACACACTGATTGCTGCTGTTTGAGAAAATTGGACGTTTTTAGCACACAAAAAGGAGGATTACACACACAAAGGTACATGGAATCTCCGTTTTTATTCAGAATATCATGATGATATTTATGGCTCGGATATTTTAAAAGGAGTTAATGATCTTAAAGCGAGTTAGCAACTATTCGTGAGGATTTGATGGATATTTTAAACTATGTAATCGGGATAGCCTTATGAAAGAGTTATCCATCACAAGACTTTTACATATGGTATGAAGATGTTATTCCATTAAAATCGTAATGAAGAGGTGTTAGCTTAAGGGGAAGAATTCTTATGGTAAGTTTGATGATTGAAGAAGATTTTCGCGAGTTTGTGTTCTATCATATCTTAAAGTCGTGGCGTACCATTCACTGACTTTAAAGGTAACTTGTTCGTGCTTTACATGGTTAGTGATGAAGACTTGTCATAACACTTGAAGGAGTTACATTATCGTGCTCAGTGTCTCACATAGGATGAGAATATTGACAAGAGATCGAGGTCTCATTATACTTTGTGGAGTATAAGTTCTTTATCACGTGGATAGTACAAGACATGGAACACAAGGTTGGGTTACTCTACTTCTACATCAAGAATACTTTATTTATTTTTCTTCAAGATCATTACACAGAGCCTACATATGGAGAATCTTCAACATTGCAACATTGTTTACTTCCTTGTTGATGTGACAAAAAGGGGAAGAAATACGCATGCTACATTTGAGGGGAAGCAATTTGAAGATCATGTACAACTTACAAGAGATACACATAGAGTTTTGCCGACATCAACTAGGGGAAGATTGTTGGGTCAAAAAGTTGATGTGGCAGAAACTCAAAATCGAAGAAAATATCAAGTAATATGTTCAAGCGTTGACAAGAGTAATCTGGGCGTTGACAAGAGCAACTCAGGCGTTGACAGAAAGTCAACAAAAGTCAAACGCAGTCAAAAAGTCAAACGCTGATGGATATTGAAGATTTGATGGAGAATTCTATTTAGGGAATATATTGAGTATATTATTTATGATATACACAATATATAGTTTATCTAAATAGAATATTTAGATGTTTATTTGATTTGATCTCTTGTAGATTCTGTTCCTTCCACTATAAAAGGAACAAGAGTCTTAGGTTTTATATATTATTCATTCACAATGTAAACCTAAAGTGTGTGTCGTCTAGACGTGGGATTCAATGTATACACGTCTAGTGGATTGTTGATTATTAATATAATTAGCAATCCTTTTGTTTTAAATTCATGTTCTTGTGTCTAAACACCTTGTCATGATCATTGTTCTTTTCCGCTATGTTATCATATGAATGATGATCATCCTAGATATAATGGTTCATAACCATTGAGCCCAACGGTCATAGGACTCAACAATACGACTAAAAATCAATAAGGATATGGTGGCTATACCGAGTAGTCACACATTATAGAAGGCACTAATGACTCAAGCCTCTTGATGACCACAAACGCTTCTCCTCTGAATCATTTGTTAAGAGATCTCTCATCAAGATCAACTTTTTCTCACCTCTATGGAAAACGTTGATGTTGTGCATTGTCAAGTGTTTAGGTGGAACCAAGGATCACATGATCAGCTGAATTCCTCACAACGGGCCATCATTTACAGCCTCATCTGGGGACTAGACATTGGTATTTCCCACATTTTGTACTCAGATCTCATCGCTAAGCTGGTAAACAAGGGAAAGAAGCACATGCTTCCTACTATGTGCTACACCAGATACATCTCTCTAATAATTGAGCACTTCTTGGGAAAGAGCTACGTGAACTCTAATCTCACATCTTCTTCTCTCTATCGTATTACAGATACATCCTTGAAGACTCCTTTGGAATATGAAGTGCCCTTTACCAATTACATGCTCAAAGTTGCTGGTCTGGCTTGACCATAGGAGCTCTTGATCCTTCAAAACTCTATGGTGAATGCTGATGAATATCTGACAAGTCTTTCTCCAAGACCTCTGTGTAGACTATCACTCAGCCCAAGGATCCCAAGGACAAGAAGGAAATGAAGAAGGAAATCCCCTTTCATATGAACCCAAATCTTCAAAAGATGTCCGAAAGAAGAGGAAAACCAAAAAACATCCCTTTGCTGCTCAACAAGATGACGATGATGCTGAGCCCAAAGCCGATGAATAACATAAGTCTAGCGTCTCTATATCAGTAGAGACACCAGGGAACCCATCAACTGTCGCTGATATCTCCAAGGTATTCAGTCCTTCCTTATTTTTTTTATGAGGTTCACAAGCAACCACACTCAAACGTCTATAGGAGAGAGTGGTGAAGTTTAGGGTTACCTTCGACCCTTAGAGAGTCCGTGTCCGCACTTAGATCTTCTAAGACATGTGTACACTTTGTCTCTACATCAGGAAATGATTCATTTGTGCTCATAACGTACCCCGATGATCCTGCACCTCTAGACAGTACTATGGGAAACAACAACTAGAGTACACATATGTCTCGATTCAGAGCTTCTGAACTTCACTCAGTCTTTGGATCCCCTCATTTCATAAAAGAGTCCCAAGAATTTTAATTCTTTGGAAGGCTGGATAATCATCCCCAGCCTTCTAGGGGTAAAGCATAAGGCGACCATTATTGTCACACCCCACCATGGCATAATATGGGACGCGACGCATGGATATCATCACAACAATAGCGTGTTCATAGAGAGAACTATATGAATTAGAAATGTCATAAAAGGTGACACAAATGTCATGACAATATCTCATCAATGCAGGAGTCTAGGTAAGTAGGTAACAGTCCTACCTCTTACCCAAGACAAACAAATAACACAAACAAATCAACATATAGGTTCATAGTATCACTTATAGAAACAAATAGAAAAATAAACTAAGAAGGAACGGGGATCTCCTTCTAAATGCATTCCTACGCGACTCCAATCCTAGCCACATATGTTCTCACGCTTAACCTCTTTATCACCTGAAAGAGACACTAAAACACGTCAACATAATGTTGGTGAGAGTCATAGGTTTAGACTCCAACCCCAAAACAGTTATAAGCTGTGAATAACAACCATTAACAAAAGAACATATGGACAATGTGCTACAATTATGTATTAACAACTAACATTCAAGATCAATCATTCCAAACCAAATCCAAGGCTCCCAGCCTTACCAAACACCATGGTACCATAGGCGCCCATACACCTATGTACCAATCCCAAGGCCTCGCCTTGTCATTATCCATTGGTCCCATAGATGCTCACACATCTATGTACCTCCCCAAGGCCCCGCCTTGTCAACATCCCCTTGGTACCAAGTCAAACCACAATAACTGAGACGGTACGTGTCCCCCGATCCAAATCATAAACACAATCAAGAATCACATAGCAGTTAATCACATAAGTGCACACACAAGTCCATCACAAACCATAAAAACATTCACAACATTAGTTACAAAACCATACAGTGTCTCTTCCATCCCATCTGGAAGTGAAAATCATTAAAAGATATGGGACTATGAAACTCACCTGATTGAGCTTCTCCAAAAGTCCGCGCACTAGCAAAAAGCTAACAAACAAAAGCACACAATCAAAACATGAACCAAACACTAAAATGGCTCATCAACCTATGATGGACATCTAACATTCTCCCATATATATACCTCATTTATATGCTCTAAGCATCTCATTACACCCCTCTATAAAGCCCTTAACTTAGTTTACTTCATAACCCGTCTCGTTAACATTGTACCCAAAACAGCCCCGGTTTTAGGTATCCAAACTATAAGACAAACGCCCACCTAAACATACCCATGATCTCTTTAAAGGAAAACCTATTCCCTTACATATATTAGATAACTCCTCCTTTTGCCCCAACCTTAAAGCTACTGTTAAGGCCCCGATATATATATATATATATATATATATATATATATATATATATATATATATATATATATATATATATATATATATATATATATATATATATATATATATATATATATATATATATATATATATATATATATATATACTTCTGCCTATCCGTATTTTATCGATTTTGAACATACAAAACGTTTGTTATGATTAGGGGGTCTTACCCTAACCCATTTGCTTAGCCACCCTTCAGTTATCTTATTTAATATATAAACCAACACCCATGCTCATTAGAGGGCTCAAGTGTACTCCTAAGTACCCCAATCACCTTAAAACATTAAATTAAACCCGACTGATTTCAAAACTGTTTTGACCTCCGACTGATGTAACCTGTTTTTGACCCACCTCCCTACCTCCAATTTAGTTCTCGTTTCTTGCATTTGAAATCCAACTCAATTACCTTTCCAGGGATACTTGGATCGCAAAATAAGAGTTTTTATAACTCTATATATGGTCAAAACAATTGACCTAAAATTCTGCCCAGTTTTTAAAAAACGATTTTAACATAATTAGTCTAATTAATTACCCATAACTCCACTAATTACAAGCCCTAATTCACCTAGTCATTATAATATCATTAATATACATATTTTAATTTAAACCCTAACCTAAATCCATCATGTATTGATTAATAATTCTTTAAAAATAATTTAATTGAAAAGAGGATTAAAGGTTATACCTTAAAATTATTGGAAGATGAAAATTATGAAGAAACCCTAAAAGACTCCATTGATGCCGACTTATTTTTTATTTCCAGGGGATTATGAAGTGTTTTTATTAATAAAAACATTATATACTTATTCCTAACAAGTCCTAACCCAGGTACACAATCCCACTTTCCTTTTTTTCTTTTTTTTCTTTCCTTTTGTTTTAATTGTATACAACCGACCCCTAGCCCATAAATTTCGTTTTTATTTTTTTAATTTAAATTATTAATAATTGTAATAATAATATTACCTTAATTTTCCTTAATTTATTTCAGCTTCTAAAGCCACCAAAACCTCAAAATCGTAAAACTAGTCAAATTTACGCGTATACCGTAAAAGACGTAAAAATATACAGTTTTATAAAAACTCTTGAAATATGAAATAAACTAATTAACTAAGTCCTAAATGACTTAAAACCATCCCGAAAAATACTCTCGTGACTAAATACCTCTTCCGAGACCCCTAAATGCAAAACCCTAAACCGTAAAAATACGATTTTCTATAATACATATGCGTATACGTAAAACCACTAAATAACACCATCTCATTTCATAGTCACTACCATGTGAGCTCATGAACATGAAAACATCATACATCGTTTCACTCACAAGGTACACCGTACCCGAAACGATATCCAAACCACAATCTATACACACCAATTAGCACATAAACACATAAAGACACGTAATTTCACGAAATATGCACAAACATAAAACTGAGTGACGAACCTCAAAACCGCGGTTGTGACATCACTCCCTCCTAATAGAAATCTCGTCCCGAGATTTACTCCTTAGGATCAAACACACAAACCACAAATCACATGTGGATACTTGTTCTAAATGAACTCCTCTCATTTCCATGTGTACTTTAGTTCAAGTCTCAAATTACCACATATACTAACCAACAATATTTAAATTCATTCTGAAACTCTTGACCTCACAGCCAATAAATCTCACAAATGACTCTTTGAAAAAAACAAAGACTCTTATTAACACAAATCCCGAATAAGCGAACATGCAAATATGCATTCTGAAACAATATTTATCAATCTTAATACATGAAATATATCATGTATACCACTCAATTCCCCCAGGTAATTATATACTCATAAGCTACTGGTCCGATCTTTCCAAAGATCATAAATAGACCTACAAAACTCTACATCAACTTTTCCATTTTACCAAAACATACCACCCGTTACTATGGGTGAAACTTCCTACATAACTTTGTCACTAAACTCTAGTGGTTTCATCCTTTTCAACATAGCATATCTTGTTGCTCTCATCCTTTCCCACAAACACCATTTCCACATTAGTAGTCTCTTTCACGAATTTTAGTCCACCATAAGGACAACGCACCCTATCCTTCCATATAGTGCCTCAAATGGCATTCATCGACTTCTAGTATGATAACTATCATTCTATGAAAACTCAGACAACGAGTTTCCCATATCCCTCTAAATCAGTCACCCAAGCTCTCAACACGACTCCTATACTTGTATTAATTTCCCACTTCGTCCATCCTTTTCCAATTAGCTGGATATACTCATATCCAATCATGTTCATCAACTCCCTTTAGTCCATACCGCAAACTACTTAAAATTCCAATTTCCTTACACAAGTGACCTATGACAATATTTCACATACTGATTAGTTTATCACAACAAGGCTCTTCCAATCCAAATCAACTTATGATCTACACACATCACCAAAAGGACTGTTATCTCAGTTAGTCTATCAAATGCCATCCAAACCCATGCTACAACTACTTCCATAAAATTTGGATAGATCATTAATAGCACCTATACACTTCTTTCTCGCTTTTCTCCATGAAAGATTTTTTTTTCCTGATACTCAACACTTCCTTTATACCTACACGATGTCTTACCTTCAAGGTCATAGTGCTCCTCATCTTCTCTCAGTTAGACCAAGCCCTTCGTCTCTCATGACACATCACATCTATAACTCCTCCACCATTCGATTATCGATACTAAGCCTTCCATTCAAACAGTATAGGTCAGTACCATTTCCTTTCCACACTACAACAATATTCGCATGCTTAGTTCCTTATTCCACCCATTAGGCTATACCAAAGTTTTACCTTCGGTTCCTATCTCGACCTATTTCATTCATGATTCGCATCTATCCACACTTCCTTCTTCTTCCTCAGCTCATGGCATACATCACGATGTTATGCTTCCCGTCTTTCAAGTCATCTATACCTCAAAATTTTCCATGTATGTTCACTTGTTTTCCTCATGACCAGTTCTCCTACTCCATCCTAATAGGGACAGACTAGAGTTTCCTGTGATTACATGCTGATCACTATCATATTATACCCATATTAGTTCCCATATGTCTAAACTAAGCCATATTCTAAATTATTACTCAAGTCTCATACTTCTATTATGACTTTGCACCTAACATGAGGTAATTTCAATCATCATCTTCTAAGAATACTTAGTTCTCTCCTTCCATGGTTCTCCCTAATTCCTTCACTATCATGTCCAACCAAAATTTCTCACTCAATTCATCGACTATATGGAAATCGTTATTGCATTGGATAATGCATAAATGTCTCTTCCAAAGATCTTTCATAATACCTTCACAAAACTGACTATCTCTAATCACTTGTCCACGAATTTATTCAGCTCCAGCTTCACTACTCATCCCTCGATATCGACTACCCAGAGATTCAATCTTCGTGTAGCACACGACTTCCTCTTGTTACTTCCACAAGTCCTTTAACTCATATGTTGTGTAGTCACTCCATCGTGATCTATTGGTCCCGCTCTTCGTAGCTCCACTCTGCTACCCGGTTTTTTTTCCTTCTTCATCTTAAACTGTAAGGAAAATTTTCCATACTTGTACTTGTCACTAATCCAGTACTAGCAACTTCTGCGGCTCCTCCGAGATCTCTTGCATTCTTCTTGCAGCCGGCACGTAGTCCTTGCAGCTTCTTGCTTCACGATCTAGCTCTTCACGCACTCCTTCTCATCTCCATGATGTTACCTAGGAACTTCATACTACGCAGTAGCTTCTAACTTCAACTCCTTTATCACAATATTTCTAAAGGTACTTCAACCCCTCAATGGCTCACTCTTCTTTACTTGTTTTACTTCACCATTAATCAGCTTCTGACCAATCATTCTTTCACATCCATGTTTTCCTTCACGTGTCTACTACTACCTTGCCTCCAAAACTATACCAATTCCCTTGCGTGTTATTTTCCCAATATTACCATTAGTATAAACTTTCTACTCTACCGTCACATCCTCTAGTACTTTCATCAATCTCCTAATGGTACTTCAACCAACTTCTCATAGCATGACATCTCGTTCCCATGACCACTCAACTGACTTTACTTACTCCCTTATTCCCGTAACTAATCTAAGTTTCAAAACTCCACAAATCTTAATCATTCCTTCAACACAACCTTTAAACCAAAACACATCTCTCCATTATAGTATCTAACCATGAGTAATACTACCCAACTCTATCCTCTCATCCTAATGTTCCCACAACCGCATAAATGAATCAACCATGACGTGTAACAAAAGAATTCCAAACAATCGTGTTCCAAAATAAAATATAGGGTAAAACGAACCCTAGCCAAAACAACTGAAAACAAAACAATGTAATCCGAAAGATCAATGGAGCGTTCCAACAACAAAAATTTAGACTCGTCACGATTAGTATTACCAAATTTCGATACGTTAGAAAATGTAAAAATTTCATCCCAATTAGTTACTTCTCATAAGAACCAAACTCCCATACTACTAAAACCAATCATACTCATTATTAACCATAAACTCATCCTTTATCTTCATCATTTTATCAATATATCAACTAATTAGTATACTACAATCTTAACCATTATCTTGTTTACCCATATTAAACTTATTTTACTTGTTATTGTGAAACCAATACATGTTTATAAAATACAGTGTTTTTTTTCATTTTATTCTATATTGTTATTATTATTTTATAAAATCCATTTAGGCTGGTTATAACTAAACTACTACACATTTACAAGGTGTGGTGTTATTATTATCATTACTATAATAAAATCTCCCTTTTTACTCTAGCCGTCTAGTTAAATACTTCTAAAATTTTAACTACACTTAAGAAAATTTTTGTAAAAATTCTTTACCCCTTTAAAATGTATTATCACATGTTACATAGAAAACTAATCCAATTATTTTCAAGACAAATTTTTTTTATAGCTTACTACCACAAACTTAAAAAAAATATATGTAAGTCATAATATCATACCATACACTTACAAATTATTTTCAAAACCGTTTTCCTATAATCAGCCACACTTATTTGTAAGAAAATTGAGTAGTTCTCATTAATTAAATACATACCCGAATGTAGACACACATCAAAAGACTCAAAACGTCGTTGGAACTCCATTAAACTCCAGCACCATAAAACACGAGCAAACACAAGGTACGTTTAAGTTATAATAAGTTAATAACTACTGAACGACCATATATCATAACTTAGCACATACTAGTATATATACATCCGCATATATATACCTATTAAATCACCCAAAACATACTCGTTACCATACATGTCAGATCAATCAATCGCGTCATACACTCGTTTTTCCATATGAGAAATCACCATCTTACCACAAGGCATAAAACCCATCACTAAAAATGAGTCCATATCGTGTGACCCCATAATCACACAACATGAGTATAACCCAAAACATATAACACACTCAAAAATAGCCATATCGTAGGCAGCTGTTACATAAACCCATATATTATAAATATAACCAAAATCCACATCTCATCATATACAAGCATGTACTAACCCTCTTTCATGCAATCATACTTGAGAACCCATTGAAGTTGTGGTACTTGTATAACTATGTTGGCCACCATACTTATACAATTACCATTTCCCCAATGCACTCCCTCCTATGATCACACTTATAGGAATCAATAAAACATATAACACATAAATCCATCTACTCACATAAGCTCATAACCACCTAACCAATAAGGTCCAAAACACCATCTATTAAAATAAGATAGTAAAACTCTTGGGTTACATAAATCCATAGTATAGCTAAAACATCATAAACAAAAAACTAAAATGAGAACATAATCAGTTATAAGTCATGTCGCCCATAAGAGTGGAAACAACTTAAAATCCTTCCTATCCACCTACTCCTACATGATTCTTAGGGAACATGACTTAAACATCAAAAGAAAAATAATATACATTAGGTACACCAAATAACTTACTATGGTGAAAGAAATTTATATACCAAAAGCAAAACAGAAATTAATATGTGACTAAGTATGGACGACTATAGTTCAATCCATACTAGTCAAAACTCACAGAAAACGAATCAACAATACTCAGAAAATACAATCAAAACCATACACACATATTCCTATGACGCCTATATGTAGGGATCCTTAAGCTATAGACTAGGCTACTAGACTAGGCAACCTAATTCTCTATAACCATTGTCTCTGATACCATTCTGTCACACCCCACCATGGACTGGAATATGGGACGCGACGCATGGATATCATCACAACAATAGCATTTCCATAGAGAGAACTATATGAATTAGAAATGTCATAAAAGGTGACACAAATGTCATGACAATATCTCATCAATGCAGGAGTCTAGGTAAGTAGGTAACAGTCCTACCTCTTACCCAAGACAAACAAATAACACAAACAAATCAACATATAGGTTCATAGTATCACTTATAGAAACAAACAGAAAAATAAACTAAGAAGGAACGATTATCTCCTTCTAAATGCATTCCTACGCGACTCCTATCCTAGCCACCTATGTTCTCACGCTTAACCACTTTATCACCTGAAAGAGACACTAAAACACGTCAAAATAATGTTGGTGAGAGGCATAGGTTTAGACTCCAACCCCAAAACAGTTATAAGCTGTGAATAACAACAATTAACAAAAGAACATATGGACAATGTGCTACAATTATGTATTAACAACTAACATTCAAGATTAATTATTCCAAACCAAATCCAAGGCTCCCAGCCTTACCAAACACCATGGTACCATAGGCGCCCATACACCTATGTACCAATCCCAATGCCCCGCCTTGTCATTATCCATTTGTCCCATAGATGCCCACACATCTATGTACCTCCCCAAGGCCCCACCTTGTCAACATCCCCTTGGTACCAAGTCAAACCATAATAACTTAGACGGTACGTGTCCCCCGATCCAAATCATAATCACAATCAAGAATCACATAGCAGTTAATCACATAAGTGCACACACAAGTCCTTCACAAACCATAAAAACATTCACAGCATTAGTTACAAAACCATACAGTGTCTCTTCCATCCCATCTGGAAGTGAAAATCATTAAAAGATATGGGACTATGAAACTCACCTGATTGAGCTTCTCCAAAGTCCGCGCACTAGCAAAAAGCTTACAAACAAAAGCACACAATCAAAACATGAACCAAACACTAAAATGGCTCATCAACCTATGATGAACATCTAACGTTCTCCCATATATATATACCTCATTTATATGCTCTAAGTATCTCATTACACCCCTCTATAAAGCCCTTAACTTAGTTTACTTCATAACCCATCTCATTAACATTTTACCCAAAACAGCCCCGGTTTTAGGTCTCCAAACTATAAGCCAAACGCCCACCTAAACATACACATGATCTCTGTAATGGAAAACCTATTCCCTTACATATGTTAGCTAACTCCTACCTTTTGTCCCAACCTTAAAGCTACTGTTAAGGCCCCGATATTTATATATATATATATATATATATATATATATATATATATATATATATATATATATATATATATATATATATATATATATATATATATATATATATATATATATATATATATATATATATATATATATATATATATATATATATATATATATATATATATATATATATATATATATATATATATATATATATATATATATATATATATATATATGTATATATATATATATATATATATATGTATATATATATATATATATATATATATATATATATATATATATATATATATATATATATATATATATATACTTCTGCCTATCCGTATTTTATCGATTTTGAACATACAAAAAGTTTGTTATGATTAGGGGGTCTTACCCTAACCCATTTGCTTAGCCACCCTTCAGGTCTCTTATTTAATATATAAACCAACACACATGCTCATTAGAGGGCTCAAGTGTACTCCTAAGTACCCCAATCACCTTAAAACATTATATTAAACCCGACTGATTTCAAAACTGTTTTGACCTCCGACTGATGTAACCTGTTTTTGACCTACCTCCCGACCTCCAATTTAGTCCTTGTTTCTTGCATTTGAAATCCAACTCAATTACCTTTCCAGGTATACTTGGATAGCAAAATAAGAGTTTGTATAACTCTATATATGGTCAAAACAATTGACCTAAAATTCTGCCCAGTTTTAAAAAAACGATTTTAACATAATTAGTCTAATTAATTACCCATAACTCCACTAATTACAAGCCCTAATTCACATAATCATTATAATATCATTAATATACCAATTTTAATTTAAACCCTAACCTAAATCCATCATGTATTGATTAATAATGCTTTAAAAATAATTTAATTGAAAAGAGGATTAAAGGTTATACCTTAAAATTAATGGAAGATGAAAATTATGAAGAAACCCTAAAAGACTCCATTGATGCCGACTTATTTTTTATTTCTAGGGGATTATGAAGTGTTTTTATTAATAAAAACATTATATACTTATTCCTAACAAGTCCTAACCCAAGTACACAAGCCCACTTTCCTTTTTTTTCTTTCCTTTTGTTTTAATTGTATACAACCGACCCCTAGCGCATAAATTTTGTTTTTTTTTAATTTAAATTATTAATAATTGTAATAATAATATTACCTTAATTTTCCTTAATTTATTTCAGCTTCTAAAGCCACCAAAACCTCAAAACCGTAAAACTAGTCAAATTTACGCGTATACCGTAAAAGACGTAAAAATATACAATTTTATAAAAACTCTTAAAATATGAAATAAACTAATTAAGTAAGTCCTAAATGACTTAAAACCATCTCGAAAAATACTCCCGTGACTAAATACCTCTTCCGAGACCCCTAAATGCAATACCTAAACCGTAAAAATACGATTTTCTATAATACATATACGTATACGTAAAACCACTAAATAACACCATCTCATTTCATAGTCACTACCATGTGAGCTCATGAACATGAAAACATCATACATCGTTTCACTCACAAGGTACACCGTACCCGAAACGATATCCAAACCACAATATATACACACCAATTAGCACATAAACACATAAAGACACGTAATTTCACGAAATATGCACAAACATAAAACTGAGTGACGAACCTCAAAACCGCGGTTGTCACAATTACCCTCATCTATCTCATTTAAAAGAGTCCCAAAGAATTTATTCTTAGGGGGGACTGAATAATCACCCCCAACTTTCTTAGGGGCTCACAACAAAAGAGTCCCAAGGAGTAATCCTTAAGGGGAGCTGGATAATCACACCCAACTATCCTAGGGTCAGCGAACGGAAACCATTCACCTTCTCATGTTTCACAATTAAAGAGTCCAAAGGAGCAATCCTTAAGGGGGAACTGGATAATCATACTCAGCTATCCTAGGGGCAGCGAACGACGACCATTCACCTTATCATGTTTCACAATAAAAGAGTCCCAAGGAGTAATCCTTAAGGGGAGCTGGATAATCACACCCAACTATCCTAGGGGCAGCGAATGGTGACCCCTCACTTTATTACAAACTCACAATAAAATAGTCCCAAGGAGAAATCCTTAAGGGGGGGTGGATAATCACACCCAGCTTTCCTAGGGGCAACGAATGGCGATCCTTACCTTCATTACAAACTCATCATTCATGAACTAACTTACTTTATACAGGAACAACCTTCAAATGATGAACAAATGGGTGATTAGTCATACACAGTCACAGATGACGATATCGCTGGTGTCTCTACTGCTATGGAACAGGACATATCTGATTTGGAGTCCATGCCAGATGATGATGTAATGGATATTAATGATGAATCCACACTCTCTGGATTTAAGGACATGGCTAATGATGATGTTGACACTTCCCCTACAAACATCTTTGAAATCACATCATTACCAAATGGGAGGTGATTTGCACACTCCTTAAATTGATTGGTATACTCAAATTTAATGTGTCTTAACATTTGTACCCTTATAAAGGTAAAATGATTAAAAGTGATGTAAGGGTATATGTGTCAAGACACTATAATTTTGAGTGTGCCAATAAATTTGAGGAGTGTGCAAATCATCTCTTTTACTGAATGTCCAAGAGCTCACAGCCTAGAGAATCTGGCTAACAGACCTCTCCAATCCCATTCACCAAGATGCAAAATTTTCAAGAGCTTCCTTCCTTGAAACTTTGGGAACAACAACAGACCAAGCCCATTTCATTTTCCTCTATGCTAAGTGTACAAGCATTGGGTGCCGAAGAACTTTGGGTAAAACGAGGTGACTTGAGCTCATCAAAGCCAGATGTTTCACAGGATGCCATCCTATATGAGCTTCAAACTATATCAAATGCTACCTTGGATTTTAGCAACAACTTAGAGAGCTTCTTGTCCAAGTCACTCGACATATCTCTCAGATCCATGCTTCCTCAACTTTTGGGTGAAGCTCTAACATCCAAACTTCCAGCAGTTTTTAATACCAACTTTGATCAACACCTATCCAATGCTCTGGCCTCTACTACAAAAGATAATGCCGCTGCACTCTCCAAATCAACAAAATACTCCAAATCACGCTTGAAGAAAATGTTACAAGGAGAACTAACAGAGGTCTGGAACTTCATACATAATAAGTTTGTGGATTTCCACAAGGCTGAACCTAAACATTTTGCTGTCTTAGAAACCTCGTTGAAGCAAACGTTCAAACGCTCTATCAAAGCTGAACTATCTAATGTCTTTGATAGATATCAAGATTGCACCAGACATGATAAGAAAATTCTGGAGCTCTTAGAAAATATTGTTAATTTGAAGTTTCCAGAGATTGGACATATGAGTCACTCTATCACGAATGTCTAAAGACTTCGTGGAATTAGTAGAGTTAGTTTCTAAGGTCGTTCAGATGATGGATTCAGTTATAGCCCAGGATGGGGCTACACGTGAGGGGGAGAAATCTGCTCCATCTGAAGATATACCCAAAACAGATACAGAGACTCACAAAACTACCTCTACAACAGAGACCCTCATTGTTTCATCAGATTTTAGATCTAAGGGGGGGATCTAAATGATGAGTAAACTGACCAACCCTCCAAGAAGCTAAAAGTCACAACTGATGAGATTCTCTAACCCACTCCTCTAAGATCAGTGACAAATGCAGAGTTTGAGAACTTCGCTGCTCATCTCTTCAAAACATCTGAGACCTTATTTTCACCATCACCTCTACATGATATCTCCAAAGATAAGGGAAAAGGAATCTTTAATGAAGTAGAGTAAATCATGAAACTAAGTTCTCTCAAAGTGGAAGGAGGATCTTCAGTCAAACTCCCTGAGCTTCCGAAGTATAGAAGTGCTAGTGAAATCCCCATGACTTTGGAAGAGGCGTAAGCTCAGATGGCTGAACAAAAGAGGCTGGTAGATCTCAAACTGGCTGAGCTTAAAAGCAAAGAAACTCTAAAGCAGATGACCCCAACACAAAAGGAAGCCCAAAAGAAAAGGCTTGCAGAGATTGAAGCCAAGAGAAATAAGCTTAAGAATGAATACCTAAGTCTTGTAAAATATAGAGCTGATCTGAATCCCATCTCTAAATATACTTTCTTCACTGACAAGTACAAGAAGGTGAATATGATCATCTTCAGGGGTAATTAACCAACGAACTACAATGTAGATAATGACTTTAAACTCAAGAGTCTGGGACTCTCTGAGTGGTTGGAACTCCTAGCTCTGGCATCAAAGAAGTCTGGGCCTAATGCGACCCAGCTGATGAAAAATATCCAAGCCAGGATAGGTTAGATAAAAGAGACAGCTTAGAAACTTAAACTCTCATTGCCTTCCCAGCTCTTTGATGATCAACCTAAGAACCTCAAGAAATGGGAAAATCCTATGGGTCAGATATTTGAAAGATTAGTAACTGAAGAGGTTGTGGTTGATGGGATGTACAAAAATCTGGTTCTTCCAAAGAGATTACAAAACCTGTTGATGGTTAAGCAATCAAAGAACCAGAGAGATGAATGATCTTTATGAACGAAAAATGTGAATATAGCTTCTTGAGGGAAAGCGATCTGATCATACCTTTATTGTACAACTGATCAGCCTCAGGAAGGGACTCAAGTTGGACTCTGAATATGCAAAGATCCTTGACAATGAGTTTCAGGTAGTGATTGATTCAAGAGCTGACAAGGCTGAAGCTGAAAAGATCTATGCACTTAATCTTGATTTTTGAAGACCTTTTATGTTTTGTTTTGTAAACACCCTTGGGTGTCTCTGTAATAGAATAGGTTTTTAATAAAACTTCAAGTATGTTTGTTTAAATTATGTGTAAAAAGAAGTTGTGTACTTACTTACAATAATTTTTAGACTTAGTATAATTTATGCTCAAATAGAGGGAGATTGTTGGGCCAATGAAAGTTCTAACTATGGCCCAATCTTGATTTGATTTAAATTAGACTAAGTGTTATTTTTTACTGTTGGAGTACAACGACAGAGACAAGGACCAGCTAAAGGCAAAGCCTCAGATGGCACACCAGAAACATTCAAGTCAGAGACATCGTCAGGCAAGTCAAAGATTATATGAAGTCATACTCACCATCCTTTATGGATAAGCTGGGGTGTAAAAGGAATGTGTTGGTGTTCAAGGACCTTTGAGGTGGCAATACTCAGAGGTCACTCCAGACCTTTTGAAAACATGGAAAGCAGAGACTTGCCTTATCTCTTTATGGTTTAGATGGTATAATCTACTAAAGCACTTTGGGCGGGACAAAGTGAAGCTTCAAGTTAAAGATGCCTAGTAAGACCTAGTGGGAAAAGTGAACAGTTGACAGAACTGTTCACTGAAAGTTGGTTAAAGGTATGTCCAAGAATAGACATTATTTAATGTAGTGTACTACCTCCACTTAGGAGTTGACACGTACCAACTACCCCCACTAAGGTAGCAACCTCGTACCACTATAAATAGAGATAGAAAAGGGGAGAATATCATCTCTTGTATTATTGACATTATTGTTTGTCTTTTCTCCCCGTTGGACCTCTGGAGTCCAAGGCTGTGTTCAGTGGCTCATTAGGTTAACTTGTAAACTTGATACGAGTATCAAGTTTACTTATTCAAATGGGTTTCTTACATTGTCATTCAACAAGTGTAATCAATAACACTTTGTAATACATTGTTTATAAGAAATAAAGCATTACGCGTTTGAAAAGTAATTCATTAAGTGTTATATCTTGGTTTCGAGTTATAGTATTACAATAGGCTCATATTTTGGTACTTTCACCCCCAACAAACACCGTCTTCATTATCAACCTAACCCACCGTCGCCATCACAACCATACCCACCCCACCATTTTCGTCGATCGTTGGTGGTGATATTAAGAGGAGTTGGTCGTGTTGATGACGTTCTTTGTAGTGATGGCGACGATGATTGGTGGTGGTGGCGAACTTGAGATGCAAAATTAACAGAAATTCGTTAAATATTTTACAAAAATACTTAAATTGGCAAAAAAAAATACCCCACATATTTAGAAACAAAAGTAGTAACACTAACTTAAATACATTTTTATATCATGTGTCATTTACTTAAATGTAATAACTAGTTTTACAAACATATTGAACTAAAAATATAAGTATTTATAGCTTTTGTTGAATCGTAAAGCTGTGAGAACTCGTATTTTCCCAATATTATTTTATTCTTTTATTCATGTTTCTTGAATTTTCCAACATGTTACGTTCTCTTGTATTCTTTATACGTAAATCCTGAGATCTTGATATTTTTAATAAATTATACTTTTAAGTATTTTTCTGATCATTGATAATACTTTATTTGGAATTATAGAAATTTTATTTTATTTTTAAAAATTTATTTAAATCAAAAGATTTCATTTAAAAGCACCCGCGTGCATTTTACAAAGAGTTTACTCAAAATCAACGAATAACGAGAATTACTAATGATCGCGATGCCGACGGATGCCGCTATTTTATGTTTCATTGCCGATTGTTTCGATGTTTGACGTTTTCGATGTCTTCCTTTTAATGACATGTTAAGTCGTGTTAGAAAACCATATTATCATATTTTTGATACATCTTTAACTTTTGAAAAAGTAATTTTACGAAACCCCGAGTTCCGTGGATATTTTAAGATTTACTAATAGTCATTTTCTACCCTTTAAACTATTCAATTTCATTTTAGTCCAAAAGATTACACAATTAGCAAAACTAGCCCTCCACCCCCCCCCCCCCACTATATATTAATTTTCCACTAAGGAAACACATAGTAAATGTGTATAAACAAAAATATCAAACACCTCTCTCTCTTTCTTGCTATTGTCGTGAGCCACCACAAGCCACAAACACCCATTTTTGTTTATTTGAGCTTGATCTAGCTAAATCTAAACTAAGACCCATTCCATAAATTCAAAGGTAATTCTTTTGGTATAAATTTTACCCACATGCATTGAGTTTTAAGTTTTCTTATGATTTAGGGTTGGTGAAATGTTTTAAAGATCATGCATGTGATGATCTTCACTAGATCATGATGTTTTGATGATGAAAAGTTTGATTTTTTAATTTTGATCTTGTTATAATTAACATGCAAGTGATAGGATTGAAGGTGGGTAATTATAGGATGTTAGTAATGGTAGAAAAATTGGTAAAATGAGTTGAAAAAGTGATTTGATATGAGTTTTGATGAGGTGGTTTAGGCAGTAGGTTTAAGGTAAATTTTGGGTGTCTTAAGTTGAATTATTGTTGTACAAATGAGATAGTGTTGTAGAGATTTTCATTAGCTTCGTTTTGATATAAATTAGAGCTTCTAACTCAAAACGAGGAAGAAGTTACGATAGTTTGATTATTCGTGTACCGGGAGACGAGTATCGACACAATTCGAAGTTGTCGTCGATATTTGGATCAAATCTTGGGGACTATAAAATGAGTTTTAAAAAGAGTCAAGGGATGTTCTAAGTTTTTAAACCTAGGGTTTTGAGTCTATTTTCAAATACAAGTGTTGGTTTTGTGAACGAAGTTGTTTAGAGAGGTCAAAATGGTTTCATGTGTCAAGTATTCAAATCTGTCCGGTTTTTCTAGTTTAGAAATGTGTTGAGCAGGTGGTTCTAAAATGTGAATTTTTGGATGAAATTTAAACCGAGTTTTATTCAGGTTATTATTGAGTTATTCACCAAGTTTCATAAAAATCTGAGTTGTCTAAGTATGGGAAATCAGCGCGTACATTTGGTATGTACCGGCTGAGTACTTTCAGGATCACTTGTCTTAATAACGTAGTCTTGTGAAAGATGTCTAATAGTATCACTTGCATTGTTGATCTTTCGGGGTTGTCATGGTTTTGTAATTTTGAGTTTTATGTTATTAATTATGGTTTATACTTGAGTCAATTATTAATAAAGTGCGCGCCTTATTTGGTAGGTTGCGGCTTTCGTGTTTACCGGGCATCCATATCGTCGGCGATCGTCTTACCGCTACTTTTTCTACTCAGCTTCTGAATTTTGTGATTCACTTACCTCGTGGCTAAGGTGAGTTCATAGCCCCTTTTTTACTACTTGTACATTGTTTCTAAACGCGAGATGAGATTTTACATGGTGGAACACATCCATTTAAAAAAACTGTATGTTATCCAGAACTTGTATGCTATCCAGAACTTGTATGCTTTCCAACAGTTTTCATTGATATTATTGCTTTTACTCTATAGACCTTAAGTTTCCTCTCTTCATCATGAACCGTTAATTACTTGTGTTGCTAAGTGCGAATGTTGTGGGTGGATCCATCGGGATTGACTATCCCCGTCCCATGTTGCGGTTTTTTAACCATTGACGCACTTAACATTTGATTTGTTACTTGAGTATTAGGGCTGAATACTCCCTAGAGGAACTCACATTGATGTTAAGCTTCAGTTCATGAACTAAATAGGAATAATATTGGTTTCGGACTATGGTTAATGTACATAACCATTTTCCCTATTTCTTGTTTACAAATGAATGCATGTGTTCCACACTTTTACTACTAAACCTATGAATATCACTCAAATTTATGTTGATGATTTTACATGTTTAATCTCAGGTATAATGCTTAGTTTTTCTTGGATGGGAGCCCGCATGATATTATCGCAGCTTGGAGATTTCTGTGATACTTTTTAAAGTTTGGTTTTGGTAAAAACTGTTAGATGTTTATTATGTATTTTGGTAACTATATGTTATAAATCATGATGAAATAATAGATTTTTCCGCTTATAAAACTCTGTGTAACACCCCATTTTGACAAATGGAATATCACAGGATAATTATGGCGTGTCATCAAAGCATGCAAGGTAAATGTCTTAAAACATTAAATGACCATAAAGGAAATATCATAATCAAACATCGGTAGTCCAACATAAGCTCACACACATGAAATATAAGTACTGAAAGGAAAGGACTAAACAATGTCCAAAAGAAATAATATATGGAAATGCATAAGGTAAAGGAGGTTGGATAGCTTCCGTTCAGATGCACATACTCTCAAGATCCTAAGTGCGTCCCTGAGTACCTTCCGTTTGGGAACATGGAAAGGAAACGGCTGAGCAAAACGCCCAGTGAACGGATATATAACATAGTATGAATGACATAAGCATAATAAGGACTGAATTAGCAGCAAAAATGAATAATTCTAGGAAAACCTGCTATATGTTTATAAAACTGGTTTTATAATTTGAAAAGCTTATGATTAACTTATGAAAAATTGTATTTTAAATTTAGCCAAGAGCCCATATAGGTCATGAGGTATCAACGTGCATGAATACTTAGAGGGGTAACCTCATCATGCAATTAAAGGGGTTGCCTCTAATTAAACTAGTCTGGGTAGGAGGGATCAACTCCTTGTGAAGGATGCAAGGCACACACCACATTCACCATGAAAATCCTGACTGGAAACATGTAACTAGGATGCACCCATACGCCCTACATGATAATATAAATAAATGGCCAAACTGAAAGGGACGCCACGAGCAATCATTCCGTCATGGGGAAGTCATAACACTGGTGCCTCTAGTGTTATGGTTATGGTACCTCTATAACTAGATGAACTGACATGCATGTATATATAGCTCATGCATTTAAAATAAAACATAAGCATTCAAAACATATAAAATAACTAGATAAAACAGATGGCTGCAAACGGGGAATCCTAATCAAACATACGAAGGAATTGCCATACTAAAGGACGGAATATCCCTACCTTATGTCCAGTAATGAAGCTAGAATGGAAGCGGAACGATCTACTCTGACTTCGCGGATACTACATAAATAAGGAACATGTATGAGTTGTCTGATTACTGAGTGTGTTACTGGTTCTATGTGTTCTTAACTTATTTTATAAGTTCTTGTCATGTTTTACTATTTTAAGTGTTATCTTGTATTTATTCAGGTTTTGCATGTATTATGATTATGCATTTCATGTATTCTTGTATTACCATACTTGTAGTGTCATAATACGTAACTTTCTAAAAATACCAGGTTTCCAAAAATAAAAAGTTACCAAAAATAGAAAGTTTCCAAAAATAGAAAGTTTCCAAAAAATAGAAAGTTTCCAAAAATAGTAAGTTTATAAAAATAGAAAGTTTCCAAAAATAGTAAGTTTCATGAAATAGAAAGTTTCCATAAGTAGAAATAAGTTGAATTAATAAGTCTAAAATATAAGCTAGTGCTTATTAGTCATAACTTATAAGTCGTGATGATATATTAGTAAGTCTATTAAATTAAATAATTAGCCTAATGTGATTATTAATTAATAATGATAATGCATGGTTTATTAATTAATAAATGTCTTGGTTAATTTAATAAAACTTTACTTTAAAATTAAATTAAGCATGGTTTTTAATTTAATAAGTCCAAATAAATACTTAGGTTATAACATGTATTATTAACTTTAATAATATAACCTAAGTTATTAATTAATAAATTAATTGATTAATTAATTAATAGTGCTTGTAAATTAAACTAATTAATTACTTGATAAAATAAATGGCTAAATTAAATTGTATCCCGAGCCCCTAAACCCAAGACCACCAAACTGAGCACCAAACACCACCACACAGCCGGCGGCTGGTGGTGGTGGCCAGCGGCTAAGCACCCTTGGTTGCAGCCGCTGGTTGCCGCTGCTGGCCAACGGTTCCCACCGGATTTAGCCGGTTCTACCTGTCGAGCCAAATACCCACCGGCCTATAGCAGGTTCCCACTGCTGCACCAAGGCCCCCCCCCCATGGGGCCTTGGTTGCTGCTGCCCGAGCCAAAAACCACACCGAACCCCCTTGGGGTCTCGGCTGGTGGTCGAAGAGAGGCACCGAGAGCCTTGTGGCTCTCGGTCGTGTACGCTGAACCAAAACAAACCCCAAACAAACCTTTTTCTTGATTACCCCATAATCATAACATGTTTATTTTCATGTTATTAAGATTCGTGTTCATATAATTAAAATAAAGAATAAAAAGGTGAAGGTTTGTTAATTACCAAGTGAGTGGATGAAAAAAGGATTGAAACACGAATGCGTACACGTAATAACCCAAGATCAAATCACAAAATTCGTCCTTGGGTGTTGGTTGGCTGCCTTGGCTCAAAGGAAAAAGTGGGGCTAGGGTTCTTGATTTTTCTAAAAAAAATGTATTGTGTGTTTATTCCCTGGAGATTAATGTTTTACTAGTTGGTTTCATAATGGGCCGGGCCATGAGGCCCTTCCCTTTCTTTTATGTTTGTCGTGACCCAACACAAGCCCAACACCATTTTCATTTGTTTTTCGTGTTAAATAATATTCGTATGCATTCGTGTTTTAGGTTTCGTGAATTAAATATTATACATAATATTTGTTGTGCATTAATACGTAATTCTTTTAATTTAATGTTCGTGACACATGTCGCATATTATAAATGGAAAGTTTTAAATTAGTCGTGTTTTCATGTAGTATACTGTTCATGGTATTTTATGCGGGTTTTGCAACTCTTCCCCTCTAAAAATAATAATTCGTCCCCGAATTATAGATAACATAAACTGAAAGAGAACATACCCGAGTCAAAACTGGAAATGAGGGTAAGAAGTCCGGATAGACTCCTCCGTCTCCCAAGTAGCTTCCCGCTCAGGATGGTCCCTCCAAAGGATTTTGACGAATGGAATCGTCTTCTTCCTCATGACTCGCTCTTGACGATCAAGAACTCCTTCAGGTTCCTCGACATAAGAAAGATCCTCACGAATCTGCTCGAGTGGATAATGAACCATATGTAGGGGATGATAGTTGTACCCTATGAATAAGGACACATGGAATACGTTGTGAACATGAGATAGCTGCGGAGGTAACGCCAGACGATACGATACCTCACCGACACGTTTGAGGATATCAAACGATCCGATGAAACGAGGACTTAGTTTTCCCTTGATTCCAAAACCTTTAACTCCCCATGTTGGTGATACCTTGAGGAAGACATGATCACCCACGTTGAAGTACAAATCTCTACGGTGCTTGTCTCCATAGCTCTTTTGACATGCACGATCTTCCTGTAGTTTCGCCTTGGCGACGACAACCTTCTCATTGTTCACCTCTATCATCTATGGACCCTCAAGAATTCGCTCACCAACCTGATCCCAGTAGATTGGGGCGCGACACTTCATGCCATACAACATCTCAAATGGTGCACACTTAATACTGGCGTACCAACTGTTGTTGTATGTAAACTCTACTAAGCAGATATAGTCGTCCTAACTTCCTGTCCATTCTAAAGCACAAGTTCGCAGCATGTTCTAGTGTCTTAATGGTACGCTCCGACTGTCCGTCTGTTTGAGGATGAAAAGCCGTGCTAAGCTTAAGTCTGGTGCCACAAGCTTTCTACAGACTTCTCCAGAACCGAGATGTAAAACGAGGATCTCTGTCTGAGATGATACTAGATGGAGTACCATGTAGTCTCATGATCTCCTTCTGATAGATATCAACCAATTGGCTAACTGAATCATCATTGCGGATTGGTAGGAAATGAGCTGATTTGGTCAGTCGATCAACAATAACCCAAATGGCATCATGTTTCCTGTTGGTCTGCGGAAGTCCGGTGACAAAGTCCATGGAGATCTTGTCCCACTTCCACTCTGGAAGTCTAATGGTTGTAGTAAACCACTAGTTCGTTGATGCTCAATCTTAACCTGCTGGCAGGTAAGACATTTGGATACAAAGGTAGCAACATCCTGCTTCATACCACTCCACCAGAAATGCTGCTTGATGTCGTGGTACATCTTGGTGGAACTTGGATGAATGGAAAATGGAGACCAGTGAGCTTCAGTCAGTAAAGCCTCCCTGAGTGTAAATTTATCAGGAACACATAATCTAGTGCCCTGCCATAAGATATGTTAGGAATTATTTGTAAAGTACCAAGTACTGTTAGTGTAAGTATAAGTACTGTTGGTGTTAACAAGTACCGTTAGTTTTAACGCGGGCATAACAAGTACTGTTAGTGTTTAGTACAAGTACTGCTATATTGATTAGGACGAATATATCTTTTCATAAGATATGTCATAGTTATAGTTAGAGTATATCTTATGTGATATACTTAATAGTTAAAATATTGATAATATATCGTTTGTGATATAATTATCTTTATAGAATATTCTAAGGTTTCTAGGGTTCCTTACTCTATAAAAGGAACATAGGTACGATGACATTCATGTACCTCATTAAAGTCGATTAATAAGAGAATCGAATAGTTAAAAGTAATTTTGTTCTTATGTGCTTTATAATTTAGATTCCGCATAACTTATTTAGTTGAGTAAGAGTTCTCAAAGTGTTTTAGTTTGATTACAAACTACTATACTAATTCTTAACAGAATATAGATCCAATCAAATGGATCAATAAGTGGTATCAAAGCTTGTTGAGAAACTCTGAATAAGAAGAACACAACCCTAAAAATCCCCACTCACACCAAAATTCCATGTCTCAACCTGGTGATGACCCTCACTTGGAAGACATTCCAGATCCTAATCTAATACCACAGGGACAGCCTCAAGTTGTGCATCCTACACCACCACAAGGTGTTCAAGCCATAGATGCTTTAGTTACTTCTATAACTACAACACTTTTCCATACTCTCTCTGTTGTCAAACTCCTAGTTCTCAAAGGTGATAACTATGAGACGTGGGCTATGCAGATGGAACACTACTTGAATCACACAGATCATACTATGTGGCAGGTTATCAAGAATAGGAATACACCTAAGAAGTTGCATTGGTTACCTGATGGTACATGCTATGCTTTACCTGTTGTGACTGCTGAGGAAGTACAAGCAGAGATCAGAGAAAGAAAGGCCAGAACTGCTTTGGCTATGGCACTTTCATAAGACATCTTACCTAGGTTTCATCACTACAAGGATGCAAAGGCTATGTGGGATGCCATCAAACTTATATTAGGAGGCAATGATAAATCTAAGAATATGAAGAAGATTGTTTTGAAATAAGAATTTGATAACTTCTCAATTTCCAGTGTGGAAGGAATCCATGGTGGCTATGGAAGGTTCAGCAAGCTGCTCATTTAATTAGCGGTTTATGGACTAATAATTCCTAATTAAGAAGCTAATCTAAAATTCTTAAGAAGTGTTCCACAAGAATGGAAAGAAATGGCTATGCACTTCATCACAAGGGATGATCTGGATACAATTCCTTTTGATCATCTCTACAACAATCTTAGAGATTATGAGATGGATGTTCAAGGCGTTGAGGTGACCAAAGCAGCAGCAAAAACAAAGTCTAACTTGGCTTTTGTGTCAGAAGGTAACGACGGTACTTACTTTCAAAATATCGCTAGTGGATCAAGTAGCAGTACTTACTTTAAAAATACCGTTGGAGGACTTACAAGCAGTACTTACTCTCAAGGTACTGAAGGCAATCCTATTGTATCTCAAACTTCACAAGCAAGATCTTCACCATTATTTAGTGACAATGATGCCTTCGCATTCTTTGCTGGACAAGACAACAGACCAAGGTTGACTTTCAATGACTTGTTCCAAATGGATGATGCTGATGTTGAGGAGATGGACCTCAAATGGCAAGCTGCTATGATCTCTGTGAGATCTAATAGGTTCTTTAAGAATACGGAAGGAAGATGACTGTTGATCCAAATGAACCATTAGGATATGACAAGTCTAAAGTTGAATGCTATAACTGTGGAAGAAATTGACATTTTGCAAGGGAGTGCTGTAACACCCCCAAATTTATACAACTCAATACAGCGGAAGACTAGTTGGTGTTACGGGATAGCACATTACTCACATCATAGACAACGCATAAAAATCGCGTCGTTTATTAATAAATCATTTCCATTCATAAATATCAAAGTTACATCGGTCCCAAGTCATTATATTTCATACAGGTTTTATAAAACATTTGAATGGAAATTATTGTTTAAGTGCGGGCCATGAATTCTTGTTGTCTTCCCGAGAATTACCTTTAAGTACCTGAGATAAAACATGTTAAAAGAAAAGGTCAGCGATAACGCCGAGTGAATTCATAGAGTTTAATAAAATCCATCAATATAATATCAGTATAAAATTATTACTGAAAATCATTTTGTACAAATCTTTGTAATAGGCCATAAAATAGCCAAATTCATTTTATACAAATCTTCATCAAAATCATAATATAGGCGTTTGCCTTAAAAGTCATTACACGAGCCAATGTCGTAAAAATATCATACAATACGTCTTATGACGTTGTATGAAAATAAAAACCGTTATATGAATATGGTTATGAAAACCAAAACACGAACATAATATCAATAGTATGACCCTGTATTGCTAGTCAGGCAATACATCGTAATTCGGTGCGTCTAGTAGTATTTTGTTAATTGGATATAAGCCGCATGACATTGTTACCTTACTAAACCAAACAACGGGTAGCTAACCCGATACTCAATTTGCCCATCTAAATTAGCGTGTCGTCACAAAGGTCACGCTATGGAAATCTTCTCATACATAAATTCGCTTACCAATCAATGTGGCACGACGGGGATCAACCGTCAAGGCGCGAACTGGGGTGATCGTCCCCAAATAGTACTATTATATGCATAAGCGTCTACCAAATCCCGGTAGTTCACAATTCATGCTAATGGGACTTTTAGTGACATAACCTAACTTTAATAATCCATTTCATTTCATCTATCAGATCCTTTAATCATTTATTGGGTCATACAATCATTCGGGTCCAAATCAATAAACAGACAATCGGGACAAATAGTGTCCTAATTTATAAAAACTAACAGGTTATCTCCCTCGCGGGTTTATAAAACATTTATAAAATCATTTAAAAGAGTGCGAGGCTATGAACTCACGTTGATGTGGGAAAGCGGGTTATCGGCAATTCGGACATACGGTACGTGCTTCAATCACGGAAACCTAGACAAATAATACTCGTCTTAGACTCATGTCCAATGACTTTATAAAAATAACAATTATGTATACATATGATGATTTTATATATATGATGATGAAGTGGGTTTACATATTCTCGTTTACTTATTTTAGTGTTATGTGTCGGTAACGTTTATACTAGTTTACTAGTTTCACCTATTTACGTGTTTTAGGTCCAATAAGCCTATTATAAGTTTATTAACTTGTATTAATCCATGTTATACTTATATTATCAGTATCTACACTTTACAAGTTGGGCCTAAATGGGTTAAGCCCAATAAGTTCTTTTTTTATAAGTGTTTATCTTATTTAGTCCAATTATTAGTCCAATATGCTTAGTTAGCTCGTTAATGTCCGTATGTCCTATAGTTCGGGTTTTATCGGTTTTTACTTGTTATATATGTTTATATATCAGTATATGAGTTTTATAAAAGTTTACATTAGACGGGTCCAACCGTCTAAGTTTTATTTAACAAAAACGTTAATTTTACGGTAATAGCCGAAAAAGTCGTAAAAATCATGTTTATAGTTTTATAACTTATAAAACATAACAAGTTACCATTTTTATAAAATGTCCACTTATTTATCATTGTACATATTTATATAAATAAAATTCATGAGTTAGTGGGTTTTAACTTTACATTTTATACAATATAATTTTGAGTGCTTATATAATACTATTATACTTTAATTTCCAAAATCTGATTTTTATTTTCATGTTCACCAAAACTGCCATATCTAGAGTTATATATGGAGATAGAAGCTCAAATTTTTATTACATAAACTACATGATATGTGCTCCATTTAACTCTTCTATAGCTACTGTTGAATCATCTTCTAAGTATTTTCTAAAAATCGTCCAAAACAGTAAACTCAGATTTGTACTCTAAACTTGTTTTGATCATATCTCACTCATCCTAGTGATTCCATTGCATGGCCAACTCTCACATGTGTACAATACATATTACTTACTGTATACCCATTAATCAATGCCATTTTTATCAGTTCATCATATGATTCTTTACTGTTTCATACAGCCAACAATTTAAACAAGATTTTAGCCTTGTTTCTTATAGTTTTTCATCTTTTTAACCATGTTTATCAACACCAAATCCCCACACAATATTTTTATCATCATATATCATCGTACATATATACATTTAAGAAGAAAATACATGATTACATAATCAAAATTAACAAAAGGATGGGGAGGACAATCTTTATACCACCAAAGTGATGAAATGATGAGCTTTTGGATGAACAAGACATGGTTTTGGGTAACCAATCTTATGAGATATCAACACCACTTCTAGGATCACCAATATTTATAGATTCCTCCAAAAATCAGCCCTTGTTCTTCATGAAAACTCCTTGAGAAATCAGCCCCAAGACACCAACAAAACTTCTCCTTGGATGTTAAAACTTGCACCAATCTTCATCTCTTTGAATGGAGATTAACATATGTTAATTATAACAAATGTTTGTGGTTAAAATTGATCAAATGAGGGTGTTCTTGGTGGAGATGGGACGAATTTTTAGAGAGAAGAAATGGAAAATGTGTGGTTTTACATGTGTTGAATGAGAGCTAGTGGTAAAGGGTTAGTGGTTTTGTGTAGTTTTAGCTTACATTGTAAGCTTAAGTTAACATGTGTAGCAAGTTTATGTATAAACTTGCCACCAAGGCTTGTTTTGGCCATCTAGTAGTGGGGATGGGACAAGTGTCCCACTTGTCTCATCCCCACTAATTTACGGGTACTCCTCGATTCTAGTTTCCTCGATTTGCGTGCCCTCGGGTCGTTTTACGAAAAACGTTTTTATTAATTATGAATCAACGGCACAAAACGAATCTAATAAAAATTGTCTCATCAAAAACGGAGTTCGAAAACGTAAATACGTAATCCTAAGGTTTCCGGTTTAGTCGTAAAGGACGTTAAATTAAAATCGTAAGTCCTAATCTCTTCTCGTAAATTTGTGAGTTTATGAACTAACAAAAATTTATAATCTCAAAATAATATTCACGGACAAATTTATTTTCTGAAATGTCGGACTGTCACCAAAACGGTGTATGTAAACGTAAGCACGTAACGTTGAATCCTCCAGTTTAGACGTAGTCGATGCTACTTCAAGACATAAATCCAAATTTCTTCCCAAAAATAAGTGAGTTCATATTGTAACATTAATATAATGTTTTCCAAATAAATATTGAGAATAAAATATTGACCATAAATTGACGGATTGTCACAGCATTTACCCCTTAACAGGATCTTTGTCCTCAAAGATCATCTTACCTTACTACTCGCTTCTTATAGAGTTAAAGCCATGTGGGTATTTCCTCCACATTCGGTCTTTTCTCACAAGTGTAATCCATTACAATACGCGAGTTTCATCAAACATAACTACGGGAATAAGATCAGGCTAAACGTTGACTTACTTCTCTATCCATGATGTTCACGGGTTTTTGATGAATGCAACTTTTCGCCGATCTAAAGTTTATCAAGAAGAATTCAGATTTTCACTTGATAGATATTCCATCAAGTTCGATATATGAAACATTATTCACGCATCTCTTGAAGTCCTTGGGTAGATCCAGCTTATATGCCTTTCAAACCAAATCTTTTACATCATCTCAATGGTCCCATACAACTGGGACTTATATCCCATGATTTGTCAGATCATGAATTCATTTTTCCAAGGTTAAAATTTTTGGCATAACTTCGCTACCCATCTGGCACTTCAAAATCTACATTTCATATTCACATAACCTCTTGCCCACTACCGGCAATCAATAATCAGATCCTAATTTCAACAATCATTTCAGGTCTCGCGGGTCGAGTATTTTGTAAGGTTAGGTTCGCCATCATAGGAAACCTTAAACCTAAAAGACATGTCCAACTCACCATGGGTGTTTGTCGGGTGTCTTCATCTCAACTCTTGCTTACAGGTGCTCTAATAATTGGATCATGACAAGATTCGATCTCGATCCTAATGCGATAATTATCAATGATAATCTCTCTAAAGGAAAATGATTATACGGTTTATTATCAAAGGTCATTCATTCAAACATAAAACAGCACTTATTACTTTGTATCGTTACTTTACCTCGTCCCTTCGATTTGGGGTGGTACATAGTACTCTCATCAAGGTTCGTTCTCAATGATTTCTGAGCAAATCTCTAGAAATTCGATGCGAAGCGAGGATCTTGACAAAGATGTTCGATACAGGTACACTATGTTTACATAACTCTTTTGCATTTATCATTAACGGGAATGATATTAGCAGATTTGGTCAGTCTGTCGACGATGACCCAAATCGAATCAAATTTAGATGATGACCTTTGCAATAGCTAGACGTTTACCAATGTATGAGGCAATGTCTGCCTTTATAATTTTGTCACTAGTACAACTTCTTTAGACAAAGATACTTCTAGTCATAAATGACATAAATAGAATACTTATACTTACAAATTCCAACATAACTATATCTCACAATCCTCCATATTTAGGCAACCACAAACGGCCTTTAAAACATTTAACGCTATCGGCTTCTCAATTCTAATGGTTCACATTAGCCGCGAACCACTTTTTATTATCTATATTATCCTTCTTACAAGCATTGTTTATTTTTAAATTGTTCGGTAATTTATTCTGTACCATCGTTATTAAGGAACATGTCCTAATTGGTTCTTTATCCTTTCTATATTATGTGTCAGTATCTACATTCATTAAAAATTTCTTTCTTCACATTTTCTAAGTTTTAGTTTCTTCTCAACTATCATTTTTATCCGTTTTACTCAATTCATCGTCTAAAGCGTCGATAATTATTATAATTAATTAATTAATTATTAGTTAATTTTTATGAAGCGTAAACGTAAAAGGTTTAAATTTCTTAGTTCGACCAATTATATAAAATTTTCAAAAATAAATTTGAATTTAATTAACACGATTTTTGTTGATTTATCGAAAATATTTAATAAGATTCGTAAATGTTCGAAAAACCTTTGTTTATACTTTGGTCAAAGTTTTCTTAGTTGAAAAGCAAAAATTATCGTTTCAAATTTCAAGTCATGGTTTAAATGGTTTCCTCAATCCCTCTTAGGTTATCTTGAAGTATACACAAACATTTACCCCTAAACAGAAGTTTAGTTAAATGGTTTGTGTATAAGGGAATAATCCCTTAAAATCCTTTGTTAAAACATTTGTCAAAACATACTTCCATTTTCTTTTTGTTATAACCCTAAGCCTAAATGGCTCTAATCTATGAAAAGTCAATATAGATTCCATTATCTATTAATCACATATTCAAATAATGTAGAGATTTAAGTCTTAAATCACATGTTAATTATTCAAGGTACATGTTTTTATTGTTCGGCCAATTCAGGGCAATCTATAAATAATTATTAACTCATTCTTATTCTTATAAACAAACATATGGTCCTTAATGATCACAAGCATGAATTTATCAAATTACAGCCTACACACGTGATTCACCAAATTCATGAATACTACATGTGTATTAGTCAATCCAAACGACATCACGTGAAACTCATAATGTCCATTACAAGTACCGGATGTAGTGATTGGAATAGATAATCTTCTTTGCGGACGCGAAGTTGATAATAACCATGCCGTGGATCAAATCTTTAAAACATACGCTAGAACTTTGTAAATGATCGAACAAATCTTCCATTTCGAGTTATGGATATCGTTTTCGATTGTCAAATTACTCAGTTCACAGTAATCTATAAATATAAGGAATGATATCACCATAGCTCTTCATGATGACAGGCTTGGTATAATAAAATCTTTCTCCGACAACTCTCTCAGTTGTACGGTAATTCCTTTAATTTAGATGGTGCTGACGTACAGTGCACAAGCCATAGGTGCAGCACTGGTAATATAATCAATATCAATTTCAACTTGCCTTAGTGGCGAAAGTCTAGGTAATTTATCAACAAATACTTACTAAAGTTTCAGATAACATAAACATCTTTTAATACATTCATATTAGGTTCTTCTAGATTACAATATCTATAACTAGTTCACAACCATTCACGATATACTTTTAAGTCTAAAAGCAGGATACAGCCACCTATCGGGAATTATTTAAATCACTTTTGATAATCAACATCTTATCATTTAGGGGAATTCTACTCGAGTTCCCATCAATTAAGACAATGTCGTCATGTCATAATCAATCAATCCATTCTACTGGCATTATCAACTTTCCAGTTTCATTGCCGTCGATAAGATGTGAACTTCTCAAAAGACTAATAATAACTCATAATCCTTCACAATTTCAAGGATATCTGGATACATAACTAACCTTAAAAAGAGTAAGGTTAACGCATAATCTATGCGAGAGAATTTCAAATCAGATACAGACGAAAACATTTAACGAATGTGAATATATCCCATGTTTTCATAATTTGAGTACGCATTCAAAAGCTCCTCGGATCGTTACCCAGGTCATTCAAATGAAATCAAATCATAAGAAATGATAAGAACGTCAATACATCCAGTCGGGTATCAACACTCAGTAATCATATACTTTTCCTAAGAATCTCACTACGGGAGAATTGGACAAGAAAGAATTGTCAATTGTCAAATAAGACAATTTCCACAGATGAGTAAATTCGACTCAGAAGAATAGATGCTACAGGCACATATGTAGGTGTCCCTAACACTATGTCCCTATTTTTCACTTCTTGCAAATCTCATAAAATTTAATCTTTCACGATCTTCAAAGAAAATGTAGTGCTTATTAATCAGTTTTATGGTGACTACTAATCAGCCTTGCATGGTCCATTCCAAATTGTATGTAGGCGCGCAACTATATACAATTTCAAGATCAACGATGCAATACTCAGTTCGTCAAAGTGTTATCATCATGTTTATAATAAAAACATTTTCATGCTTAATTCTTAAATAAGAATCAAAATAAATTTACAAAGATTTTCCTTGTTATGAAAACAATTAAGTTTTCCAAAGCGTCTTATAAACAACTTCATTTTGATATCAATCACTTATAAATCTCACTTTGAATAATCCTTATTGTGATGAAAATTAAATTTTCTCAAAGGATACCGTTTTAACTTTATAAAAACAATGTGTGATCTGCAAAAGAGTGATGAAGAGTTGTTCACCAAGAACTTAACTACAATATAATAGGAAATGAGCTTTAGCCAAATAATCATGAGGTTCATGACCTCAATGGCACTCAAAAAGAATATTTCACAACGTAACTCAATTCGAGATGAGTACTTGTTCAACGGTTGCATCACTAATGAGAACATTAGGATGAAGCAAGAAAAGATAGATAACATCAATACATGTAGAATTTAGCAATCAAAGGTAGTCTTTTCATTAATCACAAACAAGTCAAATTGTACCGTAACACATTATGTGTCACTATGTCATACAATTCTCAGAACTCATCCTACCAACTGATGTCTCACAATGAATACTAATCTACAAGAGTCATTAGGTGTTCAACATGTCCCGGAAGATCCATCGGTCCCAATTCAGAAGAAGATTTCTTCAATTTATTTATTGGACACTGGGCATCCTCGTCATTGGACTATGGCCTAGGAATAGCCTTAACACAAACTACAATCATTTAATACTTCATAATTCAATCAAAGAACTTAACGACTTCCTCTTAACAATCTCATATTCCATACGAGTTAAATTTTACTTTATTCAAGTTCCAACCAATTTTATACTCAATGCGACATCCTACTTCATTCTCCAATACTTTTAACCTTATTCTTAGACCTTAATAGGGCAATAAAAGCTCGATATGATCAACATTTAATTTCCAATCCTATATCTCTTACAACAACAATTATCAAATGAGTCACTAGTATGAAATGACTCATACATTCAATTAGACTTCTCGGAAAGGTACTAGTGGCATGAGGCTTTTTGGTAATGGTTCCAATTACAGCCTCAAGTGCAACATTCACCCTTTCGATTTCGATTTAAGAATTGGATGACAACGAATCAGATGACATCTTTCTAGGTGGTAACGCTTTATCAAACTCCACTCTATATGAAAAGATCGTCATGACGTCGATATCAGATTTAATCTCACCAATTCTTTTTCAATATCACAATCAACTAATATCTACATTTCTACGAATATCAACCATTTGTTGGGATCATAGATATTCACAACTTGGTTTAGATCTAGGATAGTTAGAATTCCTACGAGAATAGCTTCGATTAATTTACTAGGGGATTTAGGGTTTCTTGTGACAATCTACGTCGTATAAATACCTCATATAAATATCGAAATAATCATCAAACAATCATGTAATAAAAATACATCATATATATATATATATATATATATATATATATATATATATATATATATATATATATATATATATATATATATATATATATATATATATATATATATATATATATATATATATATATATATATATATATATATATATATATATATATATATATATATATATATATATATATATATATATATATATATATATATATATATATATATATATATATATATATAATTCAAGTTATATATATATATATTAAAATAACACTTCTCAGTCTCGCCTTGTCGGTAACTCGGGAATTCTTCGGCACCTTTATAGTCAAAAGATTTTTAGACATTTTGAAAAAAAAATGTTTATAGTTAAAATATTTCGAAATGTTTTATTCAAAACCTTAGTTTTAAAAATCTTTCGTTCTCTATAACGAGAGCTCTGGTACCAAACTGTAACACCCCCAAATTTATACAACTCAATACAGCGGAAGACTAGTTGGTGTTACGGGATAGCACATTACTCACATCATAGACAACGCATAAAAATCACGTCGTTTATTAATAAATCATTTCCATTCATAAATATCAAAGTTACATCGGTCCCAAGTCATTATATTTCATACAGGTTTTACAAAACATTTGAATGGAAATTATTGTTTAAGTGCGGGCCATGAATTCTTGTTGTCTTCCCGAGAATTACCTTTAAGTACCTGAGATAAAACATGTTAAAAGAAAAGGTCAGCGATAACGCCGAGTGAATTCATAGAGTTTAATAAAATCCATCAATATAATATCAGTATAAAATTATTACTGAAAATCATTTTGTACAAATCTTTGTAATAGGCCATAAAATAGCCAAAGTTATTTTATACAAATCTTCATCAAAATCATAATATAGGCGTTTGCCTTAAAAGTCATTACACGAGCCAATGTCGTAAAAATATCATACAATACGTCTTATGACGTTGTATGAAAATAAAAACCGTTATATGAATATGGTTATGAAAACCAAAACACGAACATAATATCAATAGTATGACCCTGTATTGCTAGTCAGGCAATACATCGTAATTCGGTGCGTCTAGTAATATTTTGTTAATTGGATTATTATAAGCCGCATGACATTGTTACCTTACTAAACCAAACAACGGGTAGCTAACCCGATACTCAATTTGCCCATCTAAATTAGCGTGTCGTCACAAAGGTCACGCTATGGAAATCTTCTCATACATAATTTCGCTTACCAATCAATGTGGCATGACGGGGATCAACCGTCAAGGCGCGAACTGGGGTGATCGTCCCCAAATAGTACTATTATATGCATAAGCGTCTACCAAATCCCGGTAGTTCACAATTCATGCTAATGGGACTTTTAGTGACATAACCTAACTTTAATAATCCATTTCATTTCATCTATCGGGTCCTTTAATCATTTATTAGGTCATACAATCATTCGGGTCCAAATCAATAAACAGACAATCGGGACAAATAGTGTCCTAATTTATAAAAACTAACAGGTTATCTCCCTCGCGGGTTTATAAAACATTTATAAAATCATTTAAAAGAGTGTGAGGCTATGAACTCACGTTGATGTGGGAAAGCGGGTTATCGGCAATTCGGACATACGGTACGTGCTTCAATCACGGAAACCTAGACAAATAATACTCGTCTTAGACTCATGTCCAATGACTTTATAAAAATAACAATTATGTATACATATGATGATTTTATATATATGATGATCAAGTGGGTTTACATATTCTCGTTTACTTATTTTAGTGTTATGTGTCGGTAACGTTTATACTAGTTTACTAGTTTCACCTATTTACGTGTTTTAGGTCCAATAAGCCTATTATAAGTTTATTAACTTGTATTAATCCATGTTATACTTATATTATCAGTATCTACACTTTACAAGTTGGGCCTAAATGGGTTAAGCCCAATAAGTTCTTTTTTTATAAGTGTTTATCTTATTTAGTCCAATTATTAGTCCAATATGCTTAGTTAGCTCGTTAATGTCCGTATGTCCTATAGTTCGGGTTTTATCGGTTTTTACTTGTTATATATGTTTATATATCAGTATATGAGTTTTATAAAAGTTTACATTATACGGGTCCAACCTTCTAAGTTTTATTTAACAAAAACGTTAATTTTACGGTAATAGCCGAAAAAGTCGTAAAAATCATGTTTATAGTTTTATAACTTATAAAACATAACAAGTTACCATTTTTATAAAATGTCCACTTATTTATCATTGTACATATTTATATAAATAAAATTCATGAGTTAGTGGGTTTTAACTTTACATTTTATACAATATAATTTTGAGTGCTTATATAATACTATTATACTTTAATTTCCAAAATCTGATTTTTATTTTCATGTTCACCAAAACTGCCATATCTAGAGTTATATATGGAGATAGAAGCTCAAATTTTTATTACATAAACTACATGATATGTGCTCCATTTAACTCTTCTATAGCTACTGTTGAATCATCTTCTAAGTATTTACTAAAAATCGTCCAAAACAGTAAACTCAGATTTGTACTCTAAACTTGTTTTGATCATATCTCACTCATCCTAGTGATTCCATTGCATGGCCAACTCTCACATGTGTACAAGACATATTACTTACTGTATACCCATTAATCTATGCCATTTTTATCAGTTCATAATATGATTCTTTACTGTTTTATACAGCCAACAATTTAAACAAGATTTTAGCCTTGTTTCTTATAGTTTTTCATCTTTTTAACCATGTTTATCAACACCAAATCCCCACACAATATTTTTATCATCATATATCATCATACATATATACATTTAAGAAGAAAATACATGATTACATAATCAAAATTAACAAAAGGATGGGGAGGACAATCTTTATACCACCAAAGTGATGAAATGATGAGCTTTTGGATGAACAAGACATGGTTTTGGGTAACCAATCTTATGAGATATCAACACCACTTCTAGGATCACCAAGTATTTGTAGATTCCTCCAAAAATCAGCCCTTGTTCTTCATGAAAACTCCTTAAGAAATCAGCCCCAAGACACCAACAAAACTTCTCCTTGGATGTTAAAACTTGCACCAATCTTCATCTCTTTGAATGGAGATTAACATATGTTAATTATAACAAATGTTTGTGGTTAAAATTGATCAAATGAGGGTGTTCTTGGTGGAGATGGGACGAATTTTTAGAGAGAAGAAATGGAAAATGTGTGGTTTTGCATGTGTTGAACGAGAGCTAGTGGTAAAGGGTTAGTGGTTTTGTGTAGTTTTAGCTTACATTGTAATCTTAAGTTAGCATGTGTAGCAAGTTTATGTATAAACTTGCCACCAAGGCTTGTTTTGTCCATCTAGTAGTGGGGATGGGACAAGTGTCCCACTTGTCTCATCCCCACTAATTTACGGGTACTCCTCGATTCTAGTTTCCTCGATTTGCGTGCCCTCGGGTCGTTTTACGAAAAACGTTTTTATTAATTATGAATCAACGGCACAAAACGAATCTAATAAAATTTGTCTCATCAAAAACGGATTTCGAAAACGTAAATACGTAATCCTAAGGTTTCCGGTTTAGTCGTAAAGGACGTTAAATTAAAATCGTAAGTCCTAATCTCTTCTCGTAAATTTGTGAGTTTATGAACTAACAAAAATTTATAATCTCAAAATAATATTCACGGACAAATTTATTTTCTGAAATGTCGGACTGTCACCAAAACGGTGTATGTAAACGTAAGCACGTAACGTTGAATCCTCCGGTTTAGACGTAGTCGATGCTACTTCAAGACATAAATCCAAATTTCTTCCCAAAAATAAGTGAGTTCATATTGTAACATTAATATAATGTTTTCTAAATAAATATTGAGAATAAAATATTGACCATAAATTGACGGATTGTCACAAGTGCACTAGAGATAAGACTGATAGAAGCAGTCAAAAGTCTAAGAACAGCTATAGAACCAGTCCAAGAATCTCTGAAAGCTTTCCAAAAGGAGACAGTAGGAGTCCCAAAGGAACCAAAGCATTGGTAAGTGTAGATGGTGTGGTGAACTGGGCTGAAGATGAGGAAGAAGAAGAGCTTGGTTTGATGGCTCTCTCTCATGAAGATACTGAGGTACATCATTGTTCTAAAGATTGTGTGCTTAAATTTAATAGTCTAAAAGTAGAACTAGATGAACAGTATCAAAAGGTCAACACATGTACTGTAGAAACAAATGCTTTTAAACATGATGTTTCTAAGTTAGAGGAAAAAATAGTTTTGTATAAAAAAGGCCAACAAAACTATGAAGAGAAAATTAGAATTTTGACTCTTCAAATGAGAGAAAAAGATGTGGAAATTAAAGCTTTTGAAAATCAACTTTTAAAAGTATAAGCAGAAAATGAAGCTTTAAAAGCCTGTCTTTATAATGAAAGGGAAGTGACTAATCATTGGCAAAGATCCTCTAAAGAATTAGGTAAGATGATTAATTCACAAATGGGGTATTATGATAAATCAGGCCTAGGATATATTGAGGACCAACTTGGGATAACTTTAACTGACAAGGACTTATCAAAGGGGATTTTTGATAGTTCTAGTGAGTCAGATGATAGTCCTGAAAATGATAGATATGCTAAAGGAATGAAGGCAGTTCCTCCACCATTATCAGGAATTTTCATGCCCCTTAATAATGATACAGGTATAGAGTTAGACGAGTCAAAAGCTGTTAAGTCAAATGATTCAAACTCTAGTACTTTAACCCAAGATAATCTATTGTGACCAAAAATATTATTTATCCACCTTTAATGAGCAATTTTGTGTCTGAAGGACAAGTGTCTAAAACTAGTTATGCTCCCAAGCAGGTAAAAACTCCTAGCAAGGCATTGGATAATATGCAAAACATAATAATACCAAGAGGGGTGGGATAGGTTTTGAGAAAATTAAGTCAAAACAACCTTTTGGATCTTCTTTGAGAATAAAAGGATGTTATGTTTGTGGTAGTCTAAATCATTTTATCAAATATTGCACTCTACATGAAGATAAAATTGTAAATCAAAAGGCTGCACAAAAGGTCACAAAGGAAGGTAATGGAAAAAATGCACAGGTTAATAGACAAATAGGATCTAGATATGACAAACCTAAGTTTGATCATGCTAAAAGGGTAGATAAACCTCATAAGGTTAATAATACCTCTACCAATGACTTTGTTCCGAGAGCAGTACTTATGAAACAAGGTCTAGTACCTTTGAAGTCTGGTAAACCAAGTACCGGCAAGTCTAGAACTGCAAGTACTGCTAGACCAAACTCAAGTACCGCTGGTCTAAGGTCTGGTAAACCAAAGTCCCACAAGACTTCTAAGAATGTAGTTAAGATAGCTAGAACATCTAGAAGTAAGTCTAATAACAAACCAGTGCAAATGTGGGTTCCTAAAGGAGAAAAACCGTGTGTTCAAGCAACTACTGCTAAAACAGTACTTAAGCCAAAAAGGTTCAAGGACAACAAACCCACTTATGTCTTTGATTATTTGACTGGAACCATGAAGTATAAGAGTGTGTGTAGTCTTACGGGAAAAACTACCTATCAAACTCTTAAGTATGTAGGTCCACAAGATCCGAGCCAAATGTGGCTTGCGTCCCTGTTAAAAACTAATAAGTTTTGTGTATGTGCAGGGGCATCTAATTGATGAACTGAAAGATAAAGGTATAGTAGATAGTGGATGCTCAAGACACATGACAGGGAACAAAGATTTCCTTGCTGAATTTGAAGAATTCAGAGGTGGACCAATAGCCTTTGGTGGTAGCAAAGGTAGAATTACTAGCAAAGGGAAAATCAATACAGGGAAGTTGGAATTTGAAGATGTGTTCTTTGTAAAAGAATTGAATGAATTCAATCTCTTTTTTGTATCACAAATGTGTGATAAAAAGAACAAGGTGCTTTTTACAGATACTGTTAGATATTGTAAATCTATGTATATTTTAGAGAGAGAAAGAGATAGAAAGATGGTAGATTTCACACACACTTTAGAGAGAGAAAGTAAAGAACTATGTGTAATATTGAATGAAACCACACCCTCTCCATCAAAGGAGAGGGCTTTTATACCAAGTCCACAAAGTGGGCTTGGTTTACATATTTGGCCGCCGACCCATACATCACATGGGCTTGGTTTGGGTTTTGTTTAATAAATGTAAATAAACTAAACCGTGCTTCTACTATATCTATTGTTGGAGTGACCGAACCTTTCTAATACGTAAAACGTATTTCCAACAATCTCCCCCTAAGGGAGGTCACTCCAAAGTACAAGGGGATTACCCGAGTTACAACAATAATAATAAACCTAGCATACTATGCTTGTCTTGAGTTCGTAGTCTTCGTCTTTCTTTTCTTTTTCTTTTCTGGTGAATATGTTGATGTGATCTTTGATATCAATATTGAGCATGGAGATTTTGCCTCTGATCTTGTGCATCACTTGTGATCTTTGTCTCTTCGTGATTTCATGTCCCACATACTTATACCTTTGTAATTCTTGAAAGCTTCAGAGTTTGATACAGCGAAAGACTTAACTTTTAGACTTTCTTGAATTTGTTGTAGTAGAAAATATAAGCATGTGGGGACGACATCTTCTCGGACACCGCAACACCACCGTCTTTAAATATCGCAACATAAGTTGACACGAATGAAATGGCTTTGAACATTTCATTCTAATTTGGTAGCATTTTACCTCCGGTCGGTGAAGACCGTTGGACGATATAAAATATCGTACTTGTGGCAGGTAGATTTAATTAAAAATCTCCTTGACAAGATTTCGCGGGTAAATCCATTCACTTTACTCGACCGTCCAAAGCTGACTGCGAACGTAACTAGTAAACCATTTGGATAAAATTATCCACATGATTGAATCCGTCAATTCCGATTCCTGGATCAAGTTTGATTCATTAAAGAATCGCACCATAGTTGTTTTCTAGTTGTCAAGAGCTTGATTCATATAGAATATTGTAAGTTACCTACCAAGTGTTGTTTGAGGTTAACACTAGAAGGATTTCCACTCATCACTGTGAACACTAAGGTATCACTCTGAGTGTTCTGGCAAGATTACTAAGATATTGCGTAGAGGCCTGGCACGTGTTTAAAATCAATTAAGAATTAAACCACTGTTGCTTTCCAGTTATCACAAGTTTGATTCATACAGAATCGCACATGTCACCTACCATGAGCTTTTTGATATTCGCTCAAGAAGAATTTCCATCTTCATTGTAAATACTTGCATATTACTCAGATGTTCAACAAGATCATGAAGATTTTGCATAGGACTCTTAATATCTTTCTTACTTTTCACAATGTATGAAGAAGCAAGGAAATATGGAAGTGTGTCCTAATGAGATATTTGATGATCTCAAATGGCTCTAGACTCGATCGTGCATTTTGTATTTTAGTGATCGGAGGCTGGAGAGGAGTGCCACCTTTTCAATATTAATATATTCGTAGTGAATAAATCGATAGATAATGCGTTGACTCCGTGTGAATAAAACAAATACCTTTTGAGAGATATCTGAGTTAGCTGGGATGGGTAGTGCATTGCATCACTGGGTCAATGATATCTTTCTTCAATATCAAGAATCATTAAAATGATCTCAATAGCATATGTATTGACCCGGTTTCTGCCTAAGTTGTAAGGAGGGCTTCTTTCTTTACACCCTTTATCTTTACGATTCTTTTTCATTCTTCAACCCCTTCAATGCTTACCAATACGTCATAACTAGCACCCTGTTGTGATTGTTCCAGTGCTAACTTAAGTACTTGGTCGGCATTCAGTTACATTTACAATCTTCCCCATCTTTCCTAAGGACTACTATTTCTAGCTATGGAATGTCCTTGGGAAGATTCCTCCGGTTTATGAAGAATCATTGGACTTAACCTATCCTACCATCCTTATGTCACCAGAATCTTCATCGTTGTGAAATAAATGAGTTATGGGTAAGTATAAATCACCATGAAATCCATTTTGAGGTACAAATCCGTTTTGCTCCCCCTTAACATAGGCCACGATATTCGAAAACATTTCGCTTATGTCGGGAAAAGACATCACGTAAAGTCGTACCATTTTCGACTAATCAAGTCTCATATTAAATCACATTTTCTCCCCCATATTAAAAATATTAACCCAACCGATATTTTTTATATCAATTGATTTAATGAAGTTTTAACAAAGTTTTTGGGAAGAAAAATGCAAGTCCGTTTTATCTTCATGATACCAAATGTTGAGATATGATACCGATGAGTAACATGATCACAGATTCACCATATTAGAGTAAATTGACAAAGTTGGACCTGATTGATGAGAACATCATATGATAAGATCACATGGCTCTTGTCGGTGAATGTTGGTCGCCTCGTCACGTCTGAAGTCATCTCTTGACACCACATGTACGATTGGTATTGTTGTCTTGACACCAATTAGTGAACTTGGCACTTTCGGCATCGAAGATTCTAAATGCTTGACAATTGCTCCCTCTCAATTGTTGACCCGTGTTCTATTGAAAGAGTTGTAGTCTTTGTTTGAGTAGTCACATCGTCGATATGTAGATACCAATAGTAGATTGCTATGGTTGAAGAGATGATAGCTTCATAAAAACAAGATTTCTCTTGTTTTAACAAATAAATGCACTAATGTGTACATATATCCGTGTTAGATTGTGTTATAACGTAAACACAGTCCCTTACATGGTTATAAAGTAAACCATGCTCGAGAAAATTAATTCCCGTTGTTGAGCCAAATCTTTCATAAGAAATACTTGACTTTAATATGAAAAACGTGTTGCAGTCTGAAATAACTACAAGCCATATAGGCATGTTTTACGAACTTTATTTATAGTGTCGTGTCAATATTAATCAACATTTCTAAGGCCGTAAATATTATCATACCAAAACAAGTGCCTTTGAAAAATAAAGTAAATTTTTTTTTGGATTTTTCTAAATTTTTCAATTTTTATGGTTTTTATATGGTTTTATATTTTTGTATTTTGCTTTTGTGCATAAAAATATAAACAATATATACAGATGATCACCAAGGATACGGAGAGTAGTTTACCACCACTATTCTTTCGCTTCATCTGCCAGTTTCTTAAGAGTCTCGGGCGAGAAAGTTCTCAAACTTAGCTTGTCAGCCAAAAATTCCATTCGAGCGCGATCTAAAGCCTTCATGAAAATATTCGCCAATTGATACTCAAATCGGACAAAGTAAAGCTCGATCACTCCATGTTACAGCATAAGGCAATTGCACTCTTGTTGTCGTAGTACATCGAAATTTTGTTGAAACCTAGACCATAGTCGGTTAATTGCGATCTCATCCAAAGAATTTGAGTACAGCAACCGGACATTGCTATGTATTCTGCCTACGTACTGGAAATTGCAGCACTTTTCTGCCTTTTCGATGCCCAACTGATTAGTCGATCTCCTAGTAGTTGCAAAGTTCCACTTGTGTTACGCCTTGTATCTTGACAACCCACGTAATCCGTATCTGTATATGCCATGAGTGCAACCGAAGAGTCCTTCGAGTACCAAAGTCCCCGATTAATGGTTCATTTAAGATATCGAAAGATCCGTTTAACTGTAGCTAAGTGTAACTCAGTAGGCCTAGTTTGATACCGAGCACTCATACATATAGCAAATTGAAGATCAGGTCGACTAGTTGCGATGTACAGAAGGGTACCGATCATTCCATGATAAAGTGTCGGATCAACGGCAATCCTATGTGGATCTACATCTAGCTTAGTTTGTTACACCATTGGAGTATCCACGGGGTCGTAAGATTCCATCTTATATTTCTTAAGCGATTCAAGGGCATACTTGAATTGATTGATAAAGATGCCTCTGGGACTCTAGGATATTTGAAGACCTAAGAAGAATGATACATTGTCTATCATTGACATCTTAAACTTGGAAGACATGAGTGTCCCAAACTCATCGGATAAAATTTGGGTCGAGGCAGCAAATATAATATCATCAACATATATTTGTACCATAATCATATCTTTACCTCGTTTCTGAATGAATAGTGTGGGATCCACCTTGCCTTTTGTGAAGCCTTGTGTAATGAGGAATTGTGATAATAGATCATACCATGCGCGTGGAGCTTGCTTTAACCCATAAAGAGCCTTCTTAAGCTTGTACACGTGATTAGGATATTTAGAATTCACAAAACCATATGGCTGTTGAACATAGATCTCTTCCTTGATTTCACCATTAAGAAATGTCGTCTCCACATCCATCTGATAGATGATCATATTCATGTGGGCTGCATAAGCAAGGAATAGTCTAATAGCTTCCAAACAGGCAACCGGTGCAAAGGATTCCATAAAGTCGATGCCCAATAATTGCCTGTATCCACGAGCTACTAGTCGATCTTTGTTCTTCAATATTCCGCCTAACTCGTCGAGTTTCACCTTGTAAACCTAATTCAAAGTGAGTAACTGCACTTGATCCGGGCATTGGACAAGTTCCCATACATCAAGACATATAAATTCATTAAGTTCATCTTACATAGCTTCTATCCAACAAGATTGGGTAAATGCTTGTTGCCACGTCTTAGGTTTAACTTCACTTAGAAAAGCATCAAAATGACAAAACATTGCGCTTTCTTGTAGCTGACTTCGTGTGGATACAAGACGATTAGGGTCACCAATAATAGAATCTATAGGATGATCCTTTGTCCACTTGCTGTCATGTTCACGAATCTTTGGATTGGAGTAGACCGTAGTAGGAGCTTCCTCTGAGGTGGACGACCCGGCTTGATTATGGTCGGGAATTGGTACACCAAAGAATGGACGTTCACGCATCTGAGCGAATTCCAAGTCGTGATCATCATCATCCTCTTCATCATCAACAGGCATGACATGGGTAGTTGATTCGGTTGTTGGTTGAGAATTACTTGATGAAGGTATATCTTGACCAATAGTAGGTGCAGACGTATCTGATTGTGCTTCGGTTGCTGGAGCTACAACTTCGGTAACCGGAGCTAAGACCTCAGGTTCTGGAGCAACAATACTTGGAGGAGTAAAGAATTCATCAAAGAACGGTTGAAACAGCGAATCCCATTCATTCCTAGAAGGTTGTGTAAATGATGATGAAGAAGGGTTATTTGGGACAAGACCAGAGCTAATGTTACTGGGTCCCATTTCATGAAGTGCGGGTTCAAAGCTGCTTTGCTCAGAAGCCATTGCCGTCAGCTCATCAAAATCGACATTCATAGTTTCGAGGATCTTGCGAGAATTGCGATTGTAGATTCGGTATGCTTTCTTTGCGGGTGCATAACCAATGAAAATGCCAATATCGGCCTTTGGTTGAAGTTTTCCCAAATTGGCACCATCATTATTTGGATAGCAAAGAGAGCCAAATACATGAAGATATGATAAATGGGGTAATTTTCCATGTAGAAGCTCATACGGTCTTTTACCATGGCGTTTTCGAATTAGTGATCGGTTTTTGGTGTAAACCGCTGTAGATACTGCTTCTGCCCATAAAAATAATGGAGCCTTTGCGTAAATTAACATCGTTCGAGCTGCTTCCATAAGTGTGCAATTTCGCCTTTCAACGACACAGTTTTGTTGTGGAGTGCGAGCAACGGATGTTTCATTAGATATGCCAACTTCTTCATAATACTTACGCAAGGTTTGATTCATAAATTCATTTCCATTATCTGTACGAATGCGTCGGACAGTAGTGTTGAGACACACTTGAATCATCTTGAGAAAGTCGATGATGACTTTAGGTGCCTCATCTTTTGTTGCAAGAAATTTCACCCATGTAAACTGAGAGTAATCATCCACCATGACGAGGATGTACTTTTTACAACCAAGACTTTCAACACGCATAGGACCACAACGATCCATATGCAACAAATAAAGTTTCTCTTGGTTGGTGTCTTCAGTCTTGGGTTTGTATGATTTCTTAGTGCTTTTCCCCATTGTACAGGCATAACACAAATGATCCTTGTGGAATGTAAGTTTAGGAAGACTACGAACAAGTTCGTTTTTCGCCAAATGATTAATAGCGTCAAAGTTAAGATGAGATAACCGTCGATGCCATAACCATGACTTAGTCTTCGATGCTTTGGAGAAAAGACATACGGGAGAAGCGGCCATCATATCTTGTAGAGACAAAGTGTACAAATTATTCCCTTGAGTACCTTTCAATAGATCTACCCCTTCCAAATTACGAATGAAGCAGGTATGCTCGCGAAAAGCAACTTCTAGGTTTGAATCACAAAAATGTCCCACAGAAAATAAGTTGTGACCAAGTCCTTCCACATAATACACTCTTGAAATAATAACATTCCCAATATGATATTCACCATAACCCATTATCTTTGCAATATGATCATTACCAAATCGAACCGTACCAAGAAACTTACTGACGAAATTTCTAAGCTGAGAGCGATTTCCGGTCATATGCTTGGAGCAACCAGAGTCCAAATACCAGAGAACAATTTGGACCACCTTTTTTCATCAACAACAGTAGACAATGCATTGGAAACTATTGGTTCCGGAGTGTTAGCAGATACAGATACAGAATTATCAGAATTGCTAACATTTGAGTTATCCTTTGGTTTCCAAATTTTTCTAATGTGAGTTTTACCAATAACAGGTTTTATTGTTCCAAATTTCTGAGGTTTTGGATTATTAGTGGGCACTACAGTGGGAGTAGACCTATTTAAAGGGCACTTGGTTCATATAGTAGTGTCGGTGTTCCTAGTTAAAGGACACGCTTGTGTTTTGGTAGCCTTGGTAATCCTAGTTAAAGGGCACGCTTTCTTCGCTGTAGTGGGAGTGATCCTAGTTAAAGGGCACGCATTTCCTACTATAGTGAAAGTTCTACCAGTGGGACACCACATCCAGCCAACTTGGGTTAACACTTTCCCACTCGGTTTCCATTCTAAACCATTTTTACGGGCATTCATCTCATTCACATGGTCAATAAGGCAAGAATCATGAAGACTAGAAAACATACATTCATTACAATTCTAACATTTCAAATTAGAATTCTCAATAGTCTTAGAACACTGCACAACCGCAGAGCCTTTAGGTTTAGCTACATGATTCTTTTTATTCAAAACAGAAATAACATTCCTAGGGTGGGCTTATACTTTCTTCTTCACTTGACTACTAGATGAGGGCAAGATCCTATCATTCTTCATGTTTCTTGTAAGCTTAGATCTTTGAGCCTTAGTAGTGGTGTTTACTCCTATAGAAGGTAACACGGGAATATTAGAAGCTGATTTTGATTTTGCCTTATCTTTAGTGACCAATGTTTGAGATGGTTTAGTCCTAGGGGCCTTGTTAAATGGTGTGACGACGATGAGGTTCCTTTTGATCGCACTAGAGGACAATGCTGAGATGGTGGCTGCGTTATCCACAACATTCTTACCTTTTAGGATACGAAGTGCTGCTTAAGAATCTCAAGTGCTTCTTAAGAATATCAAAGACTTTGAAAGACTTTGAAAGACTTTGAGATGCCTAAAGAATCTCAAGTGCTGCTTAAGGTACCCAGGCAAGAAAACATGTACACATTGAATCTTCATACTATTACTCCAACATATGGTATTACATGTTTGATGACTAAGGCTTCTAATGATGAGTCAAATTTATGGCATAGAAGGTTAGGTCATGTGAATTTCAAGAATCTTAATAGATTGGTGAACAAAAATTTGGTTAGAGGGTTACCTAACAAATCTTTTTAAAATAATTTCACATGTATTTCTTGTCAAAAAGGTAAACAACATAGAGCCTCTTGTAAGACCAAGACTGTCAATTCTGTGACTAAGCCTTTGCAACTTTTGCATATGGATTTGTTTGGTCCAGTTTCAGTTAGGATTATTAGTCATAAGACCTTTTGCCTAGTTATAACTGATGATTATAGTAGATTCAGTTGGGTTTTCTTTTTAGCACTTAAGAGTGAAACCAATGATTTACTTAAGGATTTTATCACTTTAGTTGAAAAGCAGTTCACTAAACAAGTCTTAATCATTAGGACAGATAATGGGACAGAATTCAAGAATGCTGAATTTGATGAATTCTGTAGGTCTAAAGGCATCAAGAGACAATTTAGCAATCCTAGGACTCCACAACAAAATGGAGTAGCTGAAAGAAAAAATAGGACACTAATTGAGGCTGCTAGAACTATGCTAGCTAATTCTCTTTTGCCAAATACCTTTTGGGCAGAAGCAATCAATACTGCGTGTTATGTGCTAAATAGAGTCTTAGTGACTAAGCCTCAAAACAAGACGCCTTATGAACTTTTGACTAGTATTAAGCTAAACATAAATCATTTAAGACCTTTTGGATGTCACGTGTCTATTTTAAATACTCTTGATCTTTTGAGGAAGTTTGATGGAAAATCTGATCCAGGATATCTTGTAGGATATTCATTGCAAAGTAAAGCATATAGGGTTTATAATTTGGCATCTAAAAAGGTTGAAGAAAATGCCCATGTTAATTTCTTAGAAAATAAACCTAATGCACAGGAATAGGTTATGCTTGGATGTTTGATTTGGATTATCTAACTAACTCCATGTATTACTATTCTGTGCAAAAGGATTGTCAAACTAACAATGCCGGTGAGGAGGTTCGTACAACAAAGACAGGTACTCAAGGAGGACCTTCTTCATCAGATTCTCAGGATGATGATGTTCACATTTATGTACCAAGTATGCCTATTATTTCTCCTATGGCTGCCAGCACTCAAAAGCAAACAATGCCATGAACTGATGATCAAGCCTCCCAAGAGCTTCAGAGGCTTCAAGATCAAGAAAAGAATGCTACATCTGCTAATGAGCATTCAGGAGAAGAATCTTTGGAATCACAACACTGAGCAGTACATATTACACCTAGCGGTACCTCATCTACAAGTACTGCTAAGTCAAAATATGCAAAGTCTGTTGATTCATTAGAAGATATTCTACAAGCTATGGACGATGGAGATGCTTATGCTAGTCCAAGTGAAGGAATCTTCTCTAAAGCTTCCTATGATGAGCAGGGTGCAGTAACTGACTTCAATAATTTGGAAATTGAAATTCCAGTCAGTTCTATTCCCACTCATAAAGTCAACAACAACCATCCTACTGCTCAAATTATTGGAAATCCTAAATATGTAGTGCAAACCAGAAGACAACTTCAAGCCAATACTGAAACTCATGCACTTGTGAGTTATGTCAAACAACAACAGAGAAAAAATCATAAGGATACTCAGCATTGTTTGTTTGCCTGTTTCTTATCACAAGTAGAGCCAAAGAACATTTCTCAAGCTCTTGATGAAGAAAGTTGGGTAGATGCCATGCAAGAAGAGTTAACACAATTTGAACTACAAAAGGTTTGGATTCTTGTGGATCTTCCCTCAGGTAAAAGAGTTATTGGTACTAGATGGGTTTTTAGAAATAAGAAGGATGAAAGAGGATTTGTTGTGAGGAACAAGGCAAGGCTTGTTGCTCAAGGCTATAGATAGGAAGAAGGGATAGACTATGATGAGGTTTTGCACCAGTGGCAAGAATAGAAGCCATTAGGTTATTTTTTGCCTTTTCATCATATATAGGTTTTATAGTCTATCAGATGGATGTGAAAAGTGCCTTTCTTTATGGTACTATTTTAGATGAGGTATATGTTTCACAGCCTCCAGGTTTTGTAGATCCTAAATTCCCCAACAGAGTCTACAAAGTTATCAAAGCACTTTATGGTCTACATGAAGCTCCAAGGGCTTGGTATGCAACCTTATCCACTTTTCTGTTAAAACATGGATATAGGAGAGGAACCATTGACAAAACTCTATTCATAAAAAAGAATGCTAAGGATATTATCCTAGTACAAGTCTATGTTGATGACATTATTTTTGATTCAACCAAGAAATCATGGTGTGAAGAGTTTGTAGCTTTGATGAAAGGAAGATTCCAGATGAGTTCTATGGGAGAACTTACCTTCTTTTTGGGACTACAAGTCAAACATAGGAAGGATGGAATATTTATCAGCCAAGATAAATATGTTGTTGAGATCTTAAAGAAATTTTCATGTATGGATACAAGGAGTACAAGCACACCTTTTGAAGCTAAGAAATCTTTGTCAAAAGATGAACATGGTGAAAATGTTGATATTCACCTATATAGGTTAATGATTGGATCATTGATGTATCTTACTACTTCAACACCAGATATAATGTTTGTTGTGTGTGCCTGATCAAGGTTCCAACTCAATCCAAAGGTGTCACATCTTCATGCTGTGAAAAGGAGTTTTAAATATCTTAAAAGTCAACCTACTTTAGGATTATGGTATCCTAGAGACTCAACATTTGATTTAGAAGCTTATTCAGATAGTGATTATGTTGGAGCCAATCATGATAGGAAATCTACAACAGGAGGTTGTCAATTCCTAGGCAGAAGACTCATATCATGGCAGTATAAGAAGCAAATTATTGTTGCTACTTCTACAACTGAAGCTGAATATGTAGTTGCTGCTAATTGTTGTGGACAAGTACTTTGGATTCAAAATCAACTATTAGACTATGGGTTCAACTTCATGAACACCAAGATCTACATTGATAATGAAAGTACTATATGCATTGTCTAGAATCCAGTCTTTCACTCCAAGACCAAGCATATTGAGATAAGACATCACTTCATAAAAGATGCCTATGACAAAAAGCTTATTCAAGTCTTGAAGATTCATACAGATAACAATGTAGCTGATTTGTTGACCAAGGCATTTGATGCAAAGAGATTTGAATTCTTGGTAACACATATTGGTATGCTTAACCAATAAACTACTGTATATGTTAAGGGGAGGTAATAACTGTACAATTTTTATGCTAATTTTTATTGTATAGTGTTTGTTTTGTGTTTTTTATGAGAATGCAGGTTGATAGAATAAGATAAAAGAGGTTATAATGATAGTGGAATGCATGAACTGGTCAAATTTGTGAGGTACCGTTTTGGGTCCAAGTACCGCTAGCACAAATCCAAGTACCGAGTATGTTCCATGTACCGCTACATATCCGTTGTACCGTTGAGGGTCTCTTTTGTAAATTTGGTGGTTTCTTCGCGCTTGCGTTTGTTATTTGCATAAATACTTACTCCAATTTTACAATTGATTCACCTAATCTTTTATTCTTATTTCTTAATTCTATAAACTTCTCTCTGGTTTTTCGATCATCAAAAATACTAATGGATGCTTTACAAGTGATCTCTAAGCACAACCTAGTTGCGAACCTTGCTCAGAATGATGATTCTCTTGGTTTCCATGAGATACTTGTATTTCTATCTCGAAGTCATATTCGTTTTGCGCTTACTGTAAGTCCTATTGTCTCTATTCCTATTGTTACACAATTTTGGAATACTGCTGTCTTAGGTACTCGTCATAATCAACCTTGCATTAGGGCTAGGGTGAATAATAGATATATTTATGTGACTGAGGTACTGGTAAGGGCTAGTTTATTAGTATGTTAAATATTACAGAGATACATGATGGCCTTGCAGCCATGGGTTATCAGGGTGGTAGGGAAAGTCTTACTTTCTTTAAAGCTTTATTTTTACCACAATGGAAATTGGTTTTTCATGCCATTATTCACTGTTTAAGATCCAAAAGTACTTCTTTTGATCAAATCCCTGCTGCATTGGCATCAGCTGGTATTTGTCTAGCAAATGACAGAGTTTTTAACTTTTCAAAATTACTTTGTGAAGGCATGACTAGGAATTTGGACGGAGTTAAAAGTTTTTTATGTATCCTAGATTCATTCAGGCTTTAGTTAATGATCAAATCCCTAACCTACCAGAGTTAACAAATACATGGGATGTTCCTACATTTACAAAGATAACTTTCTCTTTCTTGACCAAACAAGGCAATGCCTTTACAGGAACTGTCACACCCTTATCTGCAAATATGTTAGCCCAACCAGCCAACCAAGAAGGTGAAGAACCTAGCTCAGCTAGTGCTCCTCAGCAAACTCCTTCTCACCAGAGTCCCCATTCTTCTGAAGATACTCAATCTTCTTCTCACAATGTTGGTAATCAACCAAATTCAGATGAGATGATCCACACACCTGTTGCTTCAATTGTTGCTAGTGGTTCACCACAAGCACAAGCAACAGAGGTGGTGGATGTTGCCAATTTAACTGCTTTGTGCACTAGCTTGTCTAAACAGGTACATGTATTGCAAAAAGAGAAACTTGCTCAAGATAAGAGAATTTCTGAATTAGAGGCCAATTTAATCAGACTAAGGAATAAGGTATCTCCTTGGATGAACCGGAACAGATCAATTCAGAAAGCTACTCTTAAGAAGCAAATATTCATGAACCTCAAGAAAAGGCAACTGAATGCAACCAAACAGGGGAGGAATTATAAAGAACAAGGGCCTTCTTCTGACATTCATACAAGGGTCTCTGGAAATAACATCAATTTTGAAGCTGATGATGTGATTGGAAATTTTGAAGATGGTGATGGCATAGTGAATATTGTGGAAAAAGATAGCTTGGAGCCTACAAACATGGAGCTTCAACAAGAACAACCACAACCTGCTCATGAGGAACCACAAAATGAAGAAATTTTGGCGACTCGGCCACAGCCACAACCTCAATCACCACAACTACAAGTGAATTGGATTAGTTTCTATGAGAAGCTAGAGGAAATAAATGTTCAATTTCCTGTGTCTTCAACTCCACCTCAAAGACAATTTTGGTTTCACAAGAGATAGTTTTTCCAAGTACTGTCAAGATCAAGAGTGAGTTATGGATCAGACAAGACTGAGGAGTTACATATTGAGAAGACAACTTCAAAAGAAGGAAAAGTATCTGGAGATACTTTCGTGATTCAAGAAACAAGTGTGTCTTACACTGGTGAAAAAAAATACTGTTGAAGAGCCAAGTACTGCTAAGCCAACTAAGCCAACTGCAAGTACCGCTGGTGAAGTAAATACAGTTGAAGGGACAAGTACTGCTAGTCCAACTAAGCCAACTGCAAGTACCGCTGGTGAAAATCCTTCACTATATTCTTTTGCAGAAAGTCAAACCCCTTTTGGAGAGGATGAGACTTTGACACAAGTTCTGCTTGATCTAAGGGAGAAGAGCTCGGCTTAAAAAGCAAGACAAACAGAAGCAGAGTTAAAGGCACAACAAGAAAATCTTGCTAAAAAGGAAAAAGCTAAAGGCAAGAAGATTCAAGCTTTACAGCCCACTAAAGGTGTTAGTATTCAAAAACAATAAAATGAAGATGAAGAGAGAAGATCTTCAAAGCTAAAGAAGAAACTACCTAAAATCAATCCAAAGGATAAGGGCAAAAAGGTGTTACAATATAAATCTGAAGAAGAAAGTGATTCAGATGATGACATTAGCAAAGTCATGAATAGATTCAACCAACTAGAGCATGATGAAGTGTTAGCTTTCAGATTACAAGCACAAATTCATGAAGAAGAGCTACAAGAAGAACTTACAGCAAAGCAACAATTGCTTGAAGCCCAAAGAGTGTAGCAAGAATGGAACATTGAATAATATGATAGGATTCAGGCTGAACTTAAAGAAAGTGAGCTTCTTGCAGAATCATTGCTAGCTGAAGAAATGGATGCTTATGATGAAGAAGAGAAAGACAAGTTAATTGATGATTTAGTGAGGGAGCAACAAAGATTCTTTGTAGAAAATAGAAGAAAAGAAAGGGTTAAGCCTCCAACCACTATGAAAATCAGAAATCAAATGATGTCCTACCTCAAGAAAGTCAAGCATTTTACCCATGCTCAATTGGTCAGAAAGACTTTTGAAGAAATCAAGGCTTTGTATGAACAACACAAGAGGACCAAGTTTAATTTTTTTGAGATTGGTTCTGAAAAGGACAAGAAAGACATTGATGATGTAAGGAAGCATCTTCAACAACAAAGACAATTTGGAAGTACCCCCAGGCTTGATGCAAGTACTGTTGGACAAAAGGAAGCATCTCCACCCATTAAGACTACCTATGTTAGGAAGAAGAAAATGGTGATAGAAGTTTCAAAGGGAGCAGAGATTAATCAAGGAATGGATGAGGGGAATACAACTCAAGATGTTAACAAGAAGACTGGGAATGTACAAGCAGTACATACACAGTCAACAATACTTAAGGAAACAGTACATACTGATTTGGAGGAGGGTTCAATAGAGTTTGAAGGAACCTTCAAGGGTGTTAAAAAGATAAGATCAACCAAGAAAAAGCAAGAAGCTAAGAAAAAGGTGAAGTCTAAAGAACAAGATAGTGATGATGATGATGAAAGCTGTAGAAAGAACTTAAAGATAGTGAACTTTGAAGATCGGTGTATTGACACATAAATCTTTGGAAAGAAGTCAGATATCATAAGGTGGACAAGTGTTATGAAGGATGGATTAGAAATTCATGAAATCACTAGGTTAGATGGAACATTCAGGATGTTCAGACTACAAGAAGAGATTCTACACATCCTTGACAGACAAGACGTTCATGACCTTAACAGATTTGTTGGAGGTGGAAGTGAAGGTCAAGCAGAAGTCACACTATTGAAGAATGAACTGAAGTTTATGTATGAGCCACATACTTGTGATCAAAGAATATTGAAGGACTTAGAGAATCAGGTTCCTAGTTACTGGAGATATTATCGATCATGTGGGATACAAACATTGGATATAGATGACATAACCTACTACATGCTTCAAGAAAAGAGATATCCTATTCGAAGAAGATTGTTGGAAAGAATGTTAGAGCAAAAATTTGAAGTTTAAGAAGAGTCTGTTAGTGCTTTGGAGTTGATCAGAATGGTTAAGCAAAAAATCAAGAATTTGGAGCAAGAGGAAGAAACTGAGAAAGAGCCTTAAGTGTTTGATTTACAATCACATTTCACAAATGGTTCTCAGTTCACCATGTCTAACACACATAAGAACTGGCTAGTCCAAAAGCAAACGGTTTGTGGTAAAGACTTCTCAACTCCGTTGACAGCTGTTAGTTTGCTAAAAACTATATGGTTCTAACTCGCCATGTTTCGAGACAAAGAGTTGGCTAGTCCTAGACAAATGGTACTAGGTAAAGACATTATCAAATCCGTTGATGGTTGACAGTTTACCAAAAAATTGTAGGGTTATCAGTACACCTTATTCTTTATGAATAAAGTATTGGCTATTCCAGAGTGTACGGATAACTGGTAAAGAATAAATCAAATTCGTTGATAGCTGATGATTTGCTAAAAATCATGAAGCCAATACAGATTGGTTTTTATTATTAACTGTTTTATTTCAGGTATAAAGATGCAAGCAAAGGAGTATTAGTTTCAAAGAAAGAATACTCAGAAGGTTTTGTCTCATCAAATCAAGACAGAAGTTCATGATCAAGAGTTCACAGGTTTAACTCAAGAAGACAATTACTATTGCTGCAGAACAAAATGAAAGTTCATAAGACACAAGAAGATCATAATTTGAAGACAAAGATGATGTTCATAAGACTTGAAGGTTATCTTATCAGAAGAAGATCTGCATAAAAGTGTTTGGCTATATTCAGTTGGATACAAGTACAAATTACCAAGTTCAATCTAAGTTTGAAGAGAAGACTAAAGACATGTATTCTAATATATTCAGTACAAAGAGAAACAAGAAGAAAACAAGTTATCATTCTTGTTTAGGGGAGGATTGTTGGGAATTATTTGTAAAGTACCAAGTACTGTTAGTGTAAGTATAAGTACTGTTAGTGTTAGCAAGTACCGTTAGTGTTAACGCGGTACATAGCAAATACTGTTAGTGTTAAGTACAAGTACTGCTATATTGATTAGGACGAATATATCTTTGTATAAGATATGTCATAGTTATAGTTAGAGTATATCTTATGTGATATACTTAATAGTTTGAATATTTATAATATATTGTTTGTGATATACTTATCTTTATAGAATATTCTAAGGTTTCTAGGGTTCCTTACTCTATAAAAGGAACATAGGTACGATGACATTCATGTACCTCATTCAAGTCCATTAATAAGAGAATCGAATAGTTAAAAGTAATTATGTTCTTCTGTGTTTCATAAGTTAGATTCCGCATAACTTATATAGTTGAGTAAGAGTTCTCAAAGTGTTTTAGTTTGATTACAAACTACTATACTAATTCTTAACAGAACATAGATCCAATCAAAGGGATAATCAAGATACTATCATCGTCTACCTGAAAATCCGTCTACTGGTCGATGTTCTGAATAATCGCCCAGATTTCACCATCATCTTTCTGAGCTTCCTTGATCCTAGAGAGTAAGTGTGGCTCAACTCTAAGATTAGCCCAGTAACCATGTTGTCCACGTACCATAAACTCGATGTCCAGTCGTTCTAAGTCACGTATGATTTCCTCTTCTATCTTAATGTCATTAATCATGCTCGACCTCCTGCTGAGAGCATCTGCCACTACATTTGCCTTGTCGGGATGGTACTGAAGATTAATGTCATAATCCTTTAGCAGCTCTAACCACCTTCTTTGCCTCATGTTCAGTTCTTGCTGGGTGAAGATATATTTAAGGCTCTTGTGATCTGTGAAGATATCACATGATTCGCCATACAAGTAATGCCTCCAAATCTTCAGTACAAACACAACTGCTGAAAGCTCCAAGTCATGTGTAGGATAGTTCTCCTCATAAGGCTTAAGCTGTCGTGATGCGTAAGCAATCACTTTCCCATGTTGCATTAGAACACAACCAAGAACCTTCCCTGAAGCATCACTATAGATCTGAAATCCACCTATGCCAAATGGGAGAGTAAGTATAGGTGTAGATACCAACTTCTGCTTGAGTTCTTCAAAGCTCTTCTCTTGTTCATCACTCCAAACGAATTTCTCCCTTTTTCGCATCAGCTTAGTCACAGGCAAGGTCAAACGTGAAAAATTCTCCACGAACATGCGGTAATAACCAGCTAAGCCCAGAAAACTACGAACCTCAATCGCCGACGTCGGTCTTGGCCATTTTGTGATAGCCTCAACCTTCGCAGGATCCATGATTATTCCTTCTGCGAATACGATGTGGCCCAGAAACGCCACTTTGCTCAACCAGAATTCACATTTGGAGAACTTGGCATACAGTTGCTTTTGGCAAAGTATCTGTAGTACTGTACGAAGATGCTCTTCATGTTCCTCCTTGGATTTTGAGAAAATCAGGATATCATCAATGAAGACGATAACAAACTTGTCCAAAAACTCATGGAAGATACGGTTCATCAGATCCATGAAGCCTGTTGGAGCATTGGTAAGTCCAAACGACATGACTATAAATTTGTAGTGACCATAGCGTGTACGGAAGGCATTCTTGGAGATATCCTGCCCTTTCACCCGTAGCTGATGGTAGCCAGACCTCAGATCGATCTTATAGAAATGTTTGGCGCCTTGTAGTTGGTCAAACAGATCATCTATGTGTGGCAAAGGATATCGGTTTCTGATTGTGATCTTATTCAGCTCACGGTAATCAATACATAAACGCATGCTGCCATCCTTATTCTTCACGAACAACACCGGTGCACCCCATGGAGACACACTAGGGCGGATGAAACCTCGCTCTAAAAGTTCCTGCAGCTGCTCCTTTAGCTCCTTGAGCTCAATGGGAGCCATGCGGTAAGGAGCCTTGGAGATTGGTTCAGCTCTTGGGATGAGCTCAATACCAAACTCTACTTCACGAGCAGGTGGTATGCCCGGAATCTATTCAAGAAAAAACATCAGGAAATTCTGACACGATAGGTTGATCCTGAATGGATGGAGATTCAGCTTCAATATCATGAACAACAACTAAGAAACCCTCGCAGCCATGTGACAGTAAGGCACGTGCCTACAAGGCTGAAATAATTTGTACAGACTTTCCTGGTATGAAACCATCGTGAATGTACTCATGTGTGTTGACATCACCGAAAATAATCCGATATGAATGGAAATCTATGGTGGCGTGGTGTTTGGATAACTAAATATGCCTAATATCATGTCAAACTCGCACATGTCTAACGGAAGTGCATCAACTTCACGAATCCTGTCATCAAACTGTAGGGGAAGATCTCTGTACCCATGTGTGATGCGCACAGAGTCTCTTAGGGGCGTGGATATGTTTAAGACATTATCAAGTGGCATAGAGGATATCCTAACACGATTAGCATAAGCAGTGGATATTACTGAATGAGTCACACACGTGTCAAACAAAACGCAAGCAGCTTGACCATACATAAAAAAGATTCCAGTGATAATACCTGACGACTTATTTGCTTGGTCCCGCGTGGTAGTATACACATGTCCAGTAGTCGGAGGTGGCTTGGAATTAGCATGCCCTGAAGTGGCCTCAATCTCACCACCATCGATAGCCCAACGGCACTGACCTGGGTGTCTGCGACTTCAAGTGGTGCAAATAAGGTGAGTGTACCCTCCAACGGGTGCTCTAGTTGGCTGGGAGCATGATTCAGAAAGTATGCGTGAGACATGGTTATTGGGGTACAAACATGACTACACAGAAAGTTTAGATTGTAATACCAGATGAAGCTGCACGATTGGGCTGTGAACCTCTACGGTCCTGATCCCGTCCGTTGCCAGTGTTCCTGGTAATAGATGCTGAAGTGTCAGAATTTGTGAATCATAAAGCAACATAACATAAAAATGAAAAATTATAGGGACCTGTTGTTGCTGGAGTTGTTGGTGTTGTTACGGTAGTTGTCACTGAGTCTGACCGTTCCCCTTAGGCTGGTACTGCTGAGTGGCCGGCTGGGACCGGTCCCTAGTCTTTTGCCTGAAAGATGCAATTGTATAGAGAATGATATAAAATGGAAGGTACTTAATTGAACGAAACGATTAACGTTTGATGACTGAGATATACCTCTTCTCAGATCTGTCTACTTCACCAAACTCGTCTCTCCCTGCAGCATCTCTAGCTTGCGAGCTGCATCTGCCACTTGCGCCACATTAGTAAATGTAGCACACACCAGATTGTTGGCGACAGAAGTACGAAGAACCCATCGAAAGTGATATGCCTGCTCTTCCGCTGTTCCGGCTGCTGCGCCAAGGAAACCAACAAGTCTAAGGAATCTCTGCATAAATTCCATACTATTCTCTCCAGCTCTCTGTCGAATGCCATGATACTCCCTCTTGAGCCGATCTAGCTCAGCTTTCTGAAAGAACTGATCCAGAACCAACTCCTTAAACTGCGCCCAAGTCAAGCCAGCAACCCAGTTATCACCTCCATTCGATTACTTGAGTGCTTTCCACCATGCCAGCACATCTCCCTCAAATTTGTAACAAGCAAGCCGCGCCTTAAAGACAGCATCACACCCCATGGCATTGAAAATCTTCTTAATGTGTGCAATCCAGCTCTCAGCCTCAGATGGACTGTCAGTCTGCTCAAAAGATCTAGGTCGCTGCTTATTGAACCTTTCCAGCCATGTAATAAGAGTAGCTGGTGGAGGAGGAGGAGGGTTGTTCTAATTCTAGTGCTGATTGTGGTTGGCTTGAACCTCAACACGAATCTCATTTATGAGTTGGGGAAGTAAAGCTTGCAGAGCAGCTTGGACAGCTGCTTGCAGTTCTTGCTCACGTGTGTTAACCATCTGACAGTTTTAAAACAACAAAATAAAATGATTAAATCTGAATAGAACATAGGATAAACATAAGAAAATGATGCATGAAACAGTTTATGAAGGCATAGCCAACGAAAATGACATGAGTTTGGGTGAACGCCTATGGGTCGGTTCACCAAAACAAAAGTTAACATGACAATAGTGAACGCCTATGGGTCAGTTCACTAAAACAAAATTGACATGACGAGGGTGAACGCCTATGGGTCAGTTCACCAAAACAAAATAATTCGAATAAAAGCACATGCGACTAAATATGGCCAATCTTGTACCAACTATTACTTAGTCAAAATACCTACAACAATGATACATGAAACAAATGCATGAAAATAAACTGTCAGTTTAGGAAGACACTGGTGACTACGCACTAGTCACATGTCAAGTTTTTAGAGCCTACAGGTCGAAACCTTGTCTCTGATACCATAATTGTAACACCCTATTTTGAAAAATGGGATATCATAGGATAATTATGGCGTGTCATCAAAGCATTCAAGGTAAATGTCTTAAAACATTAAATGACCATAAAGGGAAATACCGGAATCAAACATCAGTAGTCCAACATAAGCTCACACACATGAAATATAAGTACTGAAAGGGAAGGACTAAACAATGTCCAAAGAAATAATGTATGGAAATGCATAAGGTAAAGGAGGCTGGATAGCTTCCGTCCAGATGCACATACTCTCAAGATCCTAAGTGTGTCCCTGAGTACCTGCCGTTTGGGAACATAGAAAGGAAACGACTGAGCAAAACGCCCAGTGAACGGATATATATAATAGTATGAATGAAATAAGCATAATAAAGACTGAATTAGCAGCGAAAATGAATAAGTCTTGGAAAACCTGGTACATGTTTATAAAACTGGTTTTATAGTTTGAAAAGCTTATGATTAACTTATGAAAAAATGTATTTTAAATTTAGCCAAGAGCCCATATAGGTCATGAGGTATCAACGTGCATGAATACTTAGAGGGGTGACCTCATCATGCAATTAAAGGGGTTGTCTCTAATTATACTAGTCTGGGTAGGAGGGATCAACTCCTTGTGAAGGATGCAAGGCACACATCACATTCACCATGAAAATCCTGACTGAAAACATGTAACTAGGATGCATCCATACGCCCCACATGATAATATAAATAAATGTCCAAACTGAAAGGGACGCCACGAGCAATCACTCCGTCATGGGGAAGTCATAACACGGGTGCCTCTAGTGTTATGGTTATGGTACCTCTATAACTAGATGAATTGGCATGCATGTATATATAGATCATGCATTTAAAATAAAACATAAGCATTCAAAACATATAAAATAACTGGGTAAAATAGATGGCTGCAAATGGGAAATCCTAATCAAACATACGAAGGAATGGCCATACTGAAGGACGGAATATCCGTACCTTATGTCCAGTAATGAAGCTAGAATTGAAGCTGGACGATCTACTCCGACTTCGCGGATACTACATAAATAGGGGACATGTATGAGTTGTCTGATTACTGAGTGTGTTACTGGTTCTGTGTTCTTAACTTATTATATATGTTCTTGTCATGTTTTACTGTTTTAAGTGTTATCTTGTATTTATTCAGGTTTTACATGTATGCGATTATGCATTTCATATATTCTTGTATTACTATACTTGTAGTGTCATAATAAGTAACTTCTAAAAATAGCAGGTTTACAAAAATAGAAAGTTTCCAAAAAAAAGAAAGTTTCCAAAAATAGAAAGTTCCCAAAATAGAAAGTTTCCAAAAATAGAAAGTTTCTAAAAGTAATAAGTTTCTAAAATAGAAAGTTTCTAAAAATAGTAAGTTTCCTGAAATAGAAAGTTTCCATAAATAGAAATAAGCTGAATTAATAAGTCTAAAATATAAGCTAGTGCTTATTAGTCATAAGTTATAAGTCGTGATGATTTATTAGTAAAGTCTATTAAATTAAATACTTAGCCTAAAGTGATTATTAATTAATAATGATAATGCATGGTTTATTAATTAATAAATGTCTTTGTTAATTTAATAAAACTTCACCTTATAACAATTAATTAAAATTAAGCATGGTTTTTAATTTAATTAAGTCCAAATAAATACTTAAGTTATAACATGTATTATTAACTTTAATAATATAACCTAAGTCATAACTTAATTAATTAATTAATAGTGCTTGTAAATTAAATTAATTAATTACTTGATAAAATCAATGGCTAAATTAAATTGTATCACGAGCCCCGAAACCCGAGACCACCAAACCGAGCCAAATACCCATCGGCCTATAGTCGATTCCCACTGCTACACCAAGGTTCCTCCCGTGGGGCCTTGGTAGCTGCTGCCCGAGCCAAAAACCACACTGAACCCCCTTGGGGTCTCGGCTGGTGGTCGAAAAGAGGCACCGAGAGCCTTGTGGCTCTTGGTTGTGTACGCCGAACCAATACAAACCCCAAAAAAACCTTTTTCTTGATTACCCCATAATCATAACATGTTTATTTTCAAGTTTTTAAGATTCGTGTTCATATAATTAAAATAAAAAATAAAAAGGTGAAGGTTTGTTAATTACCAAGTGCGTGGATGAAAAGAGGATTGAAACACGAACGCGTACACATAATAACCCAAGATCAAATCATAAAAATCGTCCTTGTGTGTTGGTTGGCTTCCGCGGCTTAAAGGAAAAAAGGGGGGCTAGGTAGAGGTGGGCATGGTTCGGTTTGGTTCGGTTTTTGTATAAAACCAAAACCGAACCAACAAATTTCGGTTTTTGAATTTTAGAAACTATTCGGTTTCGGTGTTGTGTTGGTTTGGTTTTCGGTTGTCGATTTACTTTCGGTTTGGTTTTTCGGTTTTTTTGGTTTCTATATGATTTATCGAGCTTCGCTTTTACAATTCGTTTTCGAATATACCATAAACGACACGTTAATAGCTTTAATAAACAATAACAACAAGAAACACAACATTAACAATAAGGAAAAAATATCATATAAAATCATTAAAAAATCATTTATGCGTATAAATCAACACAATAGCATCGATAAAAACCTAATTAAAAAAACAACCTAGAAGAAAACTTATTATTTAGTCATGTTCAATAAGCATATGAAACAATGATTAGTTATTAAACATGATATAATTAATCTGGCGTAGCATATTCATCATCCATTAGCTTCGATGTGAACTTATATATCCTCATGTTTATAGAGATCGGTTCGGTTTATATCGGTTTTCTTTAATGCTAAAACCAAACCGAACCAAAAGCTTCGGTTTTTTCAAAATGCAAAAACCGAACCAACGGTTTTTCAATCGGTTTCGGTTTTTTAGGTTTCAGTTCTTCGGTTTTTTCGTTTAGGTTCGGGTTTTCGGTTTCTTGCACACCCCTAGGGCTAGGGTTCTTGATTTTTCTAAAAAAATATATTATGTGTTTATTCCTTGGAGATTAATGTTTTACTAGTTGGTTTCATAATGGGTCGGGCCATGAGGCCCTTCCCTTTCTTTTGTCTTTGCCGCGACCCAACACAAGCCCAACACCATTTTCATTTGTTTTTTCGTGTAAAATAATCTATTATATCTAAAGATTCAGTCCTCTTATTGAATGAGGAGTAATTATGCTTACTTGATACAATAATATGTTGTTCACAACTCATTTTTCATCACAGAATTATTTAATGTCACGGAAAATCAAAAGGTTTAGATAGTTACAATCCATATTCCAGTAGCGTCTGAAGAGGTTCTTTAGTCCTCATATTAAGTATTAAGAAATCATAGTTGCGAGAGTTACACTATATTTTGGATACAACCAATCCTGGAGACATATGAAAAGATTGAGTTGTAACACAAAAAATTAAATTTCACCAATGTTGTCCCTTCATTTCCAGTAATTTTAATGTTTGTAACCTATGATTTTTTTGAATCTATAAATATCAAATCACCAAAACAACACTCCCACGCTGCCCAAACAAATCCATAACACAAAAAAAATCTTTTAAATCAAAATCGAAAATAAAAAGCATCCAATCTATATCCTAATCCTCATAGATCACTCTCCTCAACACTCATTCAATGAAACAAATCAAAGATTATATCTCACGTTCTAATTCGTGACAGATCTAAATAGATCTTGGATATTAGAACTAAAACCATCCGCTTTTTCTCTAATATTCGAATAAAGAAAGAAAGATCTATAACACCCGTGTTATGACCCTTCTTTGATTCGATTGAAACACAAAATGAGTAACAAACTTTACCCGAGACCTCTTATATGAGACCTTGAAGTCAACCTTCCGGTGGAGCCATTTTGTTGTGCGTGTTGTATCTAAAAAGGATAAGGGAAATGTGATGGGTCATGGGTGACTGGAATTTATGATAAATAAGATATGATCTATTGAGTTTTTTGATTGTGTGGAGGAGTAGTGTTTGATTTTTTCAAGAAAAAAATTAGGAGGTCTAACTTAGGGTGCGTGTGATAGTGAGTGGGATAAGAATGTAAAAGACCTAAAAATCATGACTTGATTGGCTGGAAACTTATACGGTATATTATCAAGATGATTGGGCTGAAATGTGTTTGGGCCGTAGGAAGTAGAAACTCACAAAGCATAGTCAGTGATTTTTAAGCATCCAATTACTTGCATCCTTTATTCCTTAGATTAGATTACGTATATATTATTCTAATACATTTTTCTTCCTAAATTGTAGTGTACTACTGTATGATTTATCATTATACAACATACTTATACTTGCTTTTTCAAAGTAAACATTTTGTTATCATTTAACCGGTAGATTAGAACCTCTCCGGCTCAAGAAAAAACATAAAAACCCGAGTCCATCTATGCAAAACAAAAACTCAAAAACCATTGTAGAGTCACTTTTTTTGCTAAGTAATTTCAAAAACTATATATTAACAAAAAATACTAAAAGCAAACTAAACGTGAATATTATGAATTCCAATATCGGTCGAGAAAAAAACATCACCGCTCGAGCATAATTTAAACAAAACGAAAAACATCATGATTTATATACTCAACACATAACAAGTAACATCATGCGAACGTAAACATGATCTACAACAAATTAACATTATGAACTTGAATGTAAACATGATCTACAGCAAAGTTGGTGCAATAGATGATCAAGCTTAGCAATACACTTTCAACGACTTTCGAAGATAAAGTATATCTAATTTAGTTACAATAATAAATTAATTTGTATATCAATGAAATTAATTTTTTAATATCTCATTAGAGTTCATTTTAATGTTACATTGTTAATATAAAACTAAAATAAATAAATACTAAAAGAATGTTGTTAAATAGTCCTCACATTATATCATATTAACAACAAAACCTCTTAAACTAAATATAAACCCTCATAAAATACAAGATTAACATAAATACTTAAAATAACAAAAATTAGAAATACTAAATTAAAAATACTAAATATTACAATTTGTTCAATAACGACAAATATCATGCCCTCAAGAAAAGCAACCCCATGCCCCCTTAGTGCAACGCACGGGTTCCAGAAGTCTTGTATTCGTATGTATTCATGTTTTAGGTGTCGTGAATTAAATATTATACATAATATTTATCGTGTATTAATAATATGCGTAATTCTTGTAATTTAATGTTCGTGACACGTGTCGTATATTATAAATGGAAAGTTTTAAATTAGTCGTGTTTTCATGTAGTGTACTGTTCATGGTATTTTATGCGGGTTTTACACTCTGGGACCTTTGTTAAAAACTCTGATCTTTTATGATGTAATGTATATGTTTTTGTTACGTCAACTTTGTGTCAACAGTATTTCATTGTTTCTTGTACCATGACGTGGCACCCCCTTGTTGCCTACGTGTTTCCTTGCCTGATTTTGGGGTCTCAAAAAAGCTAAAGCAAATTCCTTGATTCAACCACCACTTGAAAAATCTCTTCGGTATAGGGTATTTGTTTCGGCTTATATAGTAGTAATATAACTTATTCGGTTTTGAGCTCATGTTTCATAAGCTCATTTTATGCGGTCTATTTTGATACTTTTTAGTTTATATAAGATTATTATCTTAGCATAAATTTATTAGGCTGATTTAAAAAAACAAACCAACGAAAAGTGCGCTTGTGAAACATATCATATATTTAGCGAAATTGGTTAAACTGAAGTTCAAGCTTATTATGGAAGTCGAATGGTGAAACTTATACATTTATAAAGTTGTTTTTCGAATTAGTTGTTGTTAAACTTATTAATGTAAAATCACACAAAATACATCAAATTTTATTAAGATTTTTTTGTAGCAATCATTTTCTGAATATGCAGATTTTTATTTTAAGAATTTTTATTTTTTAATTATGGAGATTTTTAATAAGCATTAGTTATATTTATCTAATTGTTTATAGTGATTATTAAAACTAACCTGCATTTGGGGCGAGCCTTAAGACTAATAAACATAAATGACAAACAAAACTTATTTGATAAGCAAGCACATTTTATATATTCAAACGTAATGTAAGTTATGTAACACGAATATACCTAGGGGGTGAGTATAACATATCGTATATCGGGTCGAACTGAGAAATCAAACCAAACCGGTCCTCGTTCACACTTTATCTCATGTTCGGTCTTTGATCCGGTTCTTCGATCCGATCTGATCCTAAGTACAATCAACCATTATCCTTTCTCAACTATACCAAACGAACAACTGGAACCGGGCCGAACCAAACACGTTCGATCTGGTTTGATATGTGGTTTTGAAGTAAATCGGTCGAAACCTGATTTATTTTTCAGTTAGTCCGGGTTTGACCCGATACTAGATATACCTAACATAAGCCAAGCCCAAAATGAAGGGTGAGCTATATATAACGAAGGCCCAAGTACAGAGTGGGCTGCTTCTCTACCAAGGAACCTTGACCTGTATTTAAAAAACCCTAATCCAGTTTTCGCATAGTCTCCATCACGGTATGTACATTCATTCATGTGCTTTACTTCCATTTTGATTCATTTAATTAATAATTCCAAACCCTATTTATTTTTATGCAAATCAAATGGAGTATATAATTAAGAGGGTGTTATCCTAAGTATTGGATTATACTATTTTAATTATTTATAATGTTATTTGTGCTCCTAAATCAATTCAATTGGCTTCTGATGACTACACATGTTGAGAACTATTGTGTGGACAGATACGGGTCATACGTTTCTGTCAAAACTACTCTTCTGGCTGGGTTATCATCGTACAATTACTTTACGTATGTTTGATGTTGTAATTTATTACTAAATCTATAGGGTGTGTTTGGTTAAGCTTATGTATATGTCATATAAGCCATTTATGGCTTATATATAATAAGCTTATAATTTTTGTTAGCTGTTTTATTTAGCTTTATATAATTAATTAGGTAAAATTAAAAAAAACATAAAAATTAAAAATTAAAAAGATTTAAGTATAATTTTTTTTTATATTTTTTATATAAGCTCATCTACCCTTATATAAGCCATGTCTTAACACCCCTCTTATATAAGTTATAAGCTCCACTCATATAAAAGCTTACCAAACACTTTCGGTTTACATAATTTTAGAGCACAAGGCGTGATTTGGTGTTATGATGGGGTGTTGTGGGAAAACTAGCTGCCACATCACTAACAAATGGCTCCGTAACATTAGAAAAGTTGTGTTGTGGTTAACACTCAAAAGATGTGATTTACATGTTTTTTAAATTGATTGTTAGACTCAATATTAGTGTGTCACATATGCTCTTACATCACTTCTAATTACCTTTACATTATAAGGGTATATGTGTGACACACTAATTTTGTGTGTGCCAATCAATTTGATAAGTGTGCAAATCACCTCTCATAAAATTATGTGTTATATGGTCTCACTTTTAATAAAAAAAGTGCGAACTTTTAATAAAAAAAAGTGTGAGGGTCGGTACAATACGCCTCACGTTATACCCACCATTCTAGGCTGTCAAGTACGGCACAAGATCCTACAGCGCGAGGTGGTTTCTAGCGTCGTGGAGCTCGCAGTTTGAATTTAAAGAATTAGAACGGTGTGGTGTGCATAGAAATAAATCATTTTCTAAGGAGAACAAGATAAAAAATTGGAGTTAGTTTTTGGATGAAAGTAAAAAATTGAAAAATAAAATAAAATGAATTAATGCCCATGGCTTGAGCCATAGACTACCATACCAGGAACTCTTATATAAGCCACAAATTTTTGGTTTAAAAGCCCACTTATATAACCTTAACCAAACATTTGATTTCAATTTATATGCTTATATAAGTTAATAAGCTTATAAGCCTGCTATATAAGCTAAAACAAACACCCCCTTACATTCTCGACATCTCAACCCTCTCATGTCTTTCCCCAGAGTATTATATTACGTGGTTCGACCATTGTTTATTGTTTATCTAGACTAAGCTAATGACATGTCAAAATAGCCTTTGATAAAATGTAAGAAATAATAAATTGTGCCTTTAGACATGTACAATTACGTAGGATGCAATATAAATACCTGGTTGACTAGCTGATAATGTTTCATTGCAGAAAACCATCTAACTGTAGCTGACGGGCAATAAATGTTATCCCGAAGAGTTATGATATGTTAGAGAATGCTACGTCTTAGTAAGGATTTAGGACATGAGAACAACAAACAAGTATAATTGTACGAGGATCTCTGGAACGTGGTGTTTTGTGATATCTTAGCATTTCTGTTTTTACAATATAGAACTGTAGGAGTAGTTTATTATTGGACAAATCTTTTCATTATTACAGACACGGTTTACCTTTAATTAGGAGTATAGTTGTTTTTGCTTGTTGAATTTGGATTTTTTTTAATTTGCAGTAAAGACTTATCTTACCATAATAATAAAGAGATGAGTATGTATGTCAAAAAGGTCAGGTTAAACCGAACCTGACAATGGCTTATAGGTTGGGGTTGGGTCATAATATGTTACCGGGTTGTGTGGCCTGACCCTGTGAACCCGAAAACATATTTGAATGTTTTCTTTTTACATAACCCACACTGTGTTAGTAGATATAAGTAGTTCACAAGGCGATCATTACTGTTTTAGTCCCAAAGCACTATCTCCCAACTCCATTCGCCTCAATAACCCGATCTCTTATAGGGGCGGGTTACTAGTCACATATTTACACACATAGCCCGATTCAAACCTACCAGACTTGGGCAGTTTGGATATGCTATGGAATGCACAAAGTCTGATAACTTTGCGACCCATATATTTGGTTACTTGACACTCAGAAAAGTTTTCTGAGTTATTCAAGATTAGAGCAAAGAGAAAGATAATTGCAATCAACTTATAAAAAGCAAGAAAAGAAATGTCAGTTACTATTTATAGTGTTATTGGCCTGCCACCTGCAGTTAATCATTCTGAGAGCTTTGATCACTCTGAATTTGTCTGCATTAAGGCTGTACTGGTAAGGTCTGAAATATGCAGGTGTATAGCATGATCTTCTACACAATGCTGCAAAGACAGTGAAGAATATATAAATTTACTTCTTGGATTTGCTGCAATCTGAGTCCATAGACGAATTATATGGTCAGAAACAAACACTAGAACATGATAAACATGGACATGTAGATCAACTCTTGTGATTGAGGTAACGAAACTAATTTTTTTCTAAAAGTAATTGTATAAATTCACAGAATTTCCAAACATAAATCTGTGTTATGTATTATTTCAATTGTCAATGATAAGCTTAAGCTTCCTTTGTCTTTTGCTTAGATTATTCTGTATCTAAAGGTCATCACACCTATTTGTAAAACATGTGCATTTATGTACCAATTAGGAGGTCCTGGGAAGTGGTCCAATTGAGTAATTGTAAATCGAAGTTAGTACATCTGGTGCTAATTTCAGGCCTTCAATAATCAACTATTTGGATAAATAATGCCATGACAAAGCATAGTATTTTCTTTTTCAATGCTCAAATGATGCTTAGATTTTATTAAACGTTTATTTCAATTTCCTTTATATTTTTGGGACTAGAACTTGACATGTGCCAAGGGTTAGTCGTAAAAACTCAGCAAGGCTTTGGCTAAATATAACACATTCTTTTACTAATTTACCAGGTACGTTGTTCACTGTTGTGGTGTATGTTTCAAATGTATATTGCAAAAACATAGAAGACTTGTCAAATTAGAAATTAATGTTTACATACCAAATGATCAAATCCTGCTTAGGCCGATTACGAAGCTACATTGATATTCACGATTTTTACGACCTTGATAGTAACAATGTGCTTTAATCAGTTTCATCATGATGGATTGATGGTATGATAGTTTTAATTTTGACATGTTATAAGATCATATATTAGGGTCTCTATTTGAACATTCCTTTAAGCTATATTTATCAGTCATTAGAAAAACACCTTTTCACCGAATACATTAGCGTTACGTCGGCTTTTTTCTTCAACTTTTCACCCTCAATTCATTTCACAATTCACTTTTATCAATTACCGAACACCCTAACGGTATAAACTAATTTTTATATATTTTTAACAACAAAACTAATTTCATTAATAAAATAAAAAAACATTACATAATACTTAAAAAGATTACATAATACATTAAAACACAATACGAAATTTTAAAAAATAAAATACGATAAGAAAAACATACGCCATTTTTTAAAGGGTCCATAATATTTTTTAAAAATACTATAAAAAGAAAATCATCGACGTATGTGAAACCAACACGCCATTATTTTGAAGTCGTATAAAAAGTAGAGTGTAGTATTTGAAGTTGTAAAAAATAAGGAGTAGATAATGATATATGAAGTGTTTAAAAATTTTGGAATTTTAGGAGCATTTATAGATAAATAAAATGGTAGTGGATTTTTATTAAGTATATACCGATGGAATGACCAATAAACACGAAATCCAAAAATGTGAGTTTCTCACCATAGTGACCCATTTTTTGGTTTTGGTCACGTGACATTCCTACTCTTAGAGGGCCAGGTAACGTCACCCATGACGCGAGCAACCACATCTCTAGTGGCGTTTTCGCGTCTCGCGCAATACTCCCCAGCCCAGATGATCGCGAAACCGCGACGAGAAAACGCGAGCACCGTACCGGCGCTCGCGTTTTCGCGAAATATTTTATCTTTTATAAAAAATTTTATAAAAGGTAACGGCTAGTTTGACCCAGTTTTGAAAAAGTGACCGTTTCTTTTAAAAGCCCTACATTTTTTTACCTCTTTTTCATTATAAAACACCCTAATCTTATTTTTTTCAAACACGTATATTTCTTAATCATCTTCTATCCATTCTAGTATTTTCAAAAATTAATCCAAGCCAATGGATGAATTTCTACTTCAACGAAAACCAAATCCCGAGTACACAATTACCCGGATCATCTTCATCATCTAATCCGGACACACACACACATCCGCAAACTCGAGCACATCAAGAAGCAATCCTATACCATCATTCGCTAATCTTATGCAAAATCCAATCTCTAACCCATTCAAAAGTTTTCAAAACTCGACCCAAAACCCATTTAAATGTTCTCCCGAGCAATTTAATATATGGTTCCAACAATTCCAACACTTCTAACAAACACTACAATCACAAGCAAGTCAACAAAATAATCAACATGTCGGGGTCACGAAGACCCCCCGAGGTCGCGGGTGGTTCGAGAACCAAATAAGGCTGAAAAAACAAATAGCCACCAAAGAAACTCGCAAACAAAAGACGGATCGTTCGTATTGGACTCAAAGGGGAAGAGATTTTGGCCGAATCATTTATTCAAATATCCGAAGATTTGAAGGTTGGAGATGACCAATCTCTTGACACTTTTTGGTACAAAAAATTTTATGTGTATAATGAGCGGGCTAGTGAAGAAGGTTTAAAGGAGCGGAACAAAAATATGTTGACGGGTAAATGGACATCGATGAATTGAAAAGTGTTAAAATATAACACACTTTATGATTCGACTAGTGCTTTAAGTGACGAAAATGATGATAACATGTTGACTAGGGTCGAAATTTTGTATAAAAAAGACGGTGGCACAAATTTTCCACATAAAAGTGCTTGGTTGTTTTTGAGAGACAAATACAAATGAAAAATTTCCGAGTCAACCCAATCCCAAAGAAACCAAGGGCGTGTAACCGGTGAGGATCCGGATATGTTTGGACCCGATGCTATCCCGCGTCCCTCCGGAGTTCCCCGAAGGTCGAAAGCTCAATATTTACAAGCTCATCCGCCACTTTGGGTTCAAAAAAGAACAATTTACCGAATTGATGCAAGAACAATTCGTGCCGTGAAAAGAACAAATGGAACGCGAGATGGCGGCTCGACTTGAGATTTGTGAGATATAAAAAAGAAACGAGGCCCTAAAAATACTTAAGTTCGACTCTACGGAATGAGCGAGGAGGACGCGGCAACGACCGAAGCTTTGAAAAAAAACCTGGGCTATTTATTTCAATTTTTAAATGTTTTCGTATTTCATTATTTAAGTTTATGTTTTTTAGTTATGTTTTTATGTTTTTTTATGTATTTTGTAATGTTTTTTTTTTAAGTTATGAAAAATTATTTTTAGTTATATAATTTGTTTGTTAGAAAAAAAAGTGGTAGGGTAACCATAAAAATTCTAGTGCATGAAAAAAAATGATGGGGTAACCATAGAAAATATGACGTTTTCTTGTTTCTAGTGTTATGGTGAAAAAAGCTGACGTGACACGTACTTTTTTCATAACACCACATAACGTTTCAAAGACCGTACCTTGTGCTATTAGAAATGTTCATACGTGAGTAGGAGTGTTATCGGGTCGGGTTATAGGGTTTTCGGCTCTTGTCGGTCGGTTTAAATCGGGTTTTGATTTTTCAAAACTCACCTACAATCCGACCCGATAAGAAATCGAGTTATCAGGTTTTGGTGATATTCAGATCGGGTTATGTCGAGTCAAGTGATTCAAGTTATCGGATGATATTATAAATAAGTTTTTTGTTTTTTTATCTTTAAGCTATCTTCGCAACTTGATACAAATAAAATGTTTGTTGTCAGAGACTAATTGGCGAAAAATATGACTATGATACAAAAAAATAGGACTACATAGTTGATGTTAATAAAAGACTACAAATAAACATTGCACAAGTATATGCGCCTTGCGGGAACTGAGTCCTGATTTCGTCACTTGTAAATCGTAAGTTATGTGACAAGTGCTATTATCCAGTTTTCTTAATGTTACTGTAGCTAGTCGCAGTAGCGGAAAAAAAGTTCATAATTACTACAGCAAAGAGTGTTGCATATCTATTCCAATTTAGATGGCAAACTATTAAAAACTATATTATTTTAAAAATTAAAAAAAATGATTTGTAGGTCTTATCGGGTTGACCCGCTAACCTAATCACTAAAATTATTTCAACCGAAACCTAACCTGATAACATTATTGGGTTATCGAGTCGAGTGAACAACAACCCGCCAAGATTTTTAACCCGACTCGATAAGATTTTTCGGGTTCGGATTCGGGTCGGATCAACCCGACCCTACTGATACCTCTACACGTTAGTGATGAATTTTTTAGCCTCACGAATACCTCTCAGGACATTAATAAAAGCAGCCTTAAACATGTTTAAAAGCTTTTCTTGAACAATTATTGACATTATGGTCGGAATTTTATACAGTAATGCATGCTACTTTTTCTAAAGTGACAAACTGTAACTTAATGAGTGTGTTCTCAATAGTCAATACTATATAATTTTGCAGTGAGGTTGATAATAGTTTGTCTAAGCTAGCATTTAAAAGTAAAAATACAATCGACTATGCACATGTCATTTGTAAGTCTACTGGTTGATGATACAATAAAGTAAAATGTGGAAACTATTTGTTATAAAAAGTTTCATCACTTGTCATATCAAAACACATGAAAAATCAGAAATGCAATTGATACCATGTCAACAAAATAATATAAGATGCGTGCCAAAGCAATCACCTTCTAGATGTATTCGAGTTCAAGTTTATCTCAAGCACTTTGAGTTTTTTTTTTGAACGGCGAATATTATTAATAAAAAACAACTAGCAAGAAGCTAGATTACATGGAAATGAGATTAGGATTCTTAAGCCAATCGATCCAGCTGAACGATGCTTTACATCTATACTTACACCACGAAAAAGACCAAGACCTAATATTATCGAAAAGTATTTCTTTAGACGGACGAGTGTTATCGAAAAGAAGCTTGTTACGATATCCCCAAACAGCCCACCAAACCGTATATATAACGCCTTCAAGAAGCTCCTTTGTTTTTTACGGTAATCTAATAGATTGATGCCACTGCCACCATTCTTCAAATGTAGACCAGCTCGAGAACGATAACTCCCACCATCTAGCAATGCTACGGTAGACATCTTTAACCAAATTACACTCAAGAAACAAATGTCTCGTCGATTCCACACCACAATCACATATAGGACACCTCAAAGAAGCAATTTCTAAACCTCGTTTAGAAAGATTGAGTCTCAACGGAAGAACATCCAACTTAACTTTCCACGCAAGAATATTCACCTTGATCGGAACACTTTTCAACCACCTGGTCTTATGACCTATACAATAAGTACGAATATCATCTATCTTCAAACGCATGGACGCCACCGTATACGTCCCATCTTTACCAAGAGACCAAATATATCTATCAGCTTGAGGGGATAGGTGAACGCTACTCATTATGTTCGAAAAATCATTAAACTGCGCCTCTTCGATACCTCCTCTAACACCTCGACGGAACGAGTTCGCCAACCCATTATCCAATAATTTATCTCTAACAGAAATATCTTTATTACAATCTAAAGCAAAAAGGCGAGGAAACTTATCTTTCAATAGACCGATATCGCACCATCTATCCTTCCAAAACCTCGTAGTACGACCATCCCCTACTCTATATTTGAGAAAGTCAAAAAAATCAACTCCTTGTTCCTTCAATCTACTAAGTTCCTTAACGATAGTTTGCCAACAAGAACGACGCCCTGTACTCTTACTCGTACTGATGTGAGCTTCATTTCCGTGAATAGCGCGTATAACACGAGCCCATAACGACTCACGATTAACGACAAACCTCCACACCCATTTAAGCATGAGTGCACGGTTCAAAGCAAATAAACTTGCAACCCCCAAACCACCTTTTTCCTTCGCAGTTAGGATCGAGCTCCACTTGACCCATGTAGATTTCCCGGAGTTTGACTCATGCCCGTGGAAAAAATCCCTTCTTAAAGCTTCCATCATATTAAGGACCTTACAGGGAGCTTTATAAATTGATAAATAAAATATAGGAATAGACCCAAGAACCGATTTTACTAACGTGAGTCTTCCACCGATAGAAAGAGCTTTCATCTTCCATTTTGATAAACGACTTCTAACCTTTTCAGTCACATCTTGCCAGGAATCCATCCGGTTCATAAGACCTCCCACTAGCGTACCCAAGTATCTAAACGGAGTATTAAGAACTTTACATCCAAGTTTTCTCGCTGCTTGATCCACCTTTGAAACTTCCACTTTAACCCCTAAAATTTTACTCTTTCCCATGTTTATCTTGAGACCCGATGCACGGTGGAAGCATTGAAGAACGTGAGTAAGAGTATTGATGTTCTCTTCATTCCATTTCCCGATGAAAATCGCATCATCCGCAAAGAAAAAATGAGATATGCTAACCTCCGTATTAAGATTAATACCCGTAAACAACCCCGCTTCCACTACTCTTTGAAAAGAAATATGCAATGTTTCCATGACAAATATGAATAAAAAAGGAGACAAAGCATCACCTTGTTTAAGACCTTTATAGAATTGGAATTCACTAGTAGGGCTACCATTAACGAGAATAGATCCTTTCGATGAAGTAAGACAACTTTGAATCCACTTACGCCATTTGACACCGAATCCAAACTTATTTAAAATGTGATCCAAAAAATCCCACCTCACAGAGTCGTAGGCTTTTTCGAAATCCACCTTAAATACGAGCGCACTTTTCTTTTTAACCGAACACCATCTCATTACCTCATCAAGTATAAATGGCCCATCCATGATCTGTCTGTCCGAGATAAAAGCTAATTGCACTTCATGAATAAGGCCACTCATGACTGGAATCAGCCGATTAGCAAGGATTTTTGTGATGATTTTATATAAACTACCAATTAAACTGATAGGTCTAAAATCACTAACCTTATTCGGGTTATTTATCTTAGGAATAAGTGTTATGAAAGAAGAATTACAACCTGAAGGAAACACTCCCTGCTCAAAGAATGAGTTGACCGCATTACACACATCTGACTCAATAAGGCTCCAATACCGTCGATAAAACCCGAAAGTGAACCCGTCAGGACCTGGAGATTTTTCCATACCACAATCCCAAACTGCCCGCTTAATCTCTTCACGAGAAATGTCACATTCCAGGTCTTCCTGCTGATCAATACCCAACCTAGAAGTAAACTCGATATCAAGATTAAGATTATGACCTTCCAGAGCAGCAAACCTAGTACGAAAATGGGACAAAAATTCATCCTTTACCGTCTTTGGATTAGTAATCCACTCCCCATTTTTCATGATCCCTTTAACGTTCATGATTTTGCGTCTTTTGTTAAGAATACCATGAAAAAATCGGGAATTTTCGTCTCCTTCTATGGACCATTTGATTTTCGTTTTTTGTAATACTTCCGTAGCATTACTCTGTCCGTAACTACACATATCATTAATAATTCCCATACGCTTAAGCACCAAATCTTCAGTTCCATTACCCTTATCAATCTCCAAATCAATCTCCCTAAGATTATCTTGTAGAATCTGAAAGTTAGCTTTCGATCTACTAGCTGCACACGAAGTCCATTGTCTGATCCTCTGTTTCAGAAACTTTAATTTAGACATCAAGTTACGCATAGGATGAGTTTGATCACCCGGAGCCTCTCGCCACACACCTTCCACAAACTGACTAAAACCGTCCATATCCATCCAATGATGATAAAATCGAAATGGACAAGGGCCATAGTCCACCTTAACTTCCCGAAGCAATATAGGGCAATGATCAGACAAAAACGGGTCTAACGTAACGGCACTAAGAGACGGGTAAGATTGCCATAAACTCTCCGAAATCAAAAAACGATCTAGTTTACTCATCTTTCTCGCAGACTTATGACACCAAGTGAACTTATTACCTCCTAACGGGACCTCCTCAAGCCCCACACTTTGAATGAAAGAATTGAAGATATCCGCATCCCTATCGTGAAACACTGAGCCAAATCTTTCTGAAGAGAATCTCACCTCATTAAAATCACCCATCATAAGAACTTGCCCTTTCCACCTATTAACCACCGAAGACAGATGGTCCCAAAGCATACGTTTCTCCCGCTTATCATGTGGCGCATAAACCACAATGATTAATAACTTAGTTGTAGATTCAATCCATACTCCGGTAATCATGACGTAATAATCCGAAGTAGTCGAGTTACTTTTACGAAAACGATTAGAATCCCAAGCACAAAGAATACCACCTGAATTCCCTACGGAATTACTATGAACGAACTGAACTGCAAAGTTACCCCAAATTGACTTGACTGTGACATCATCCATCTTATCCATCTTCGTTTCTTGTAAACCAAGAATATTAACACTATGTCTAACACATAACTCACGTACCCAATCTCTTTTGGTCTTTTGGGCAAGACCTTGAATATTCAAGGAAAGACAATTCATTGGACTACCGACTCAGCTCCTTTAGACTCAATGATCTTCATGACGTCGTTCTCACAACCCTTCATGTCATACCCCATAGTTTGCCCCACTTTAATTCGGATAGGGTAGGACAGTTTAAGGTTTCTAGTGCACCTAAGACAGGAGGGTCTATATTTTGAGTTTTAAGTCTGTAACAAACTTATATGGTGCTCAAAAGTCCACTCACATCGGAAATTACCTAGTTTAGATTTAAGAACAAAATAGGAGCTCAAAACTACACGGCAAAATAGACGAATCTGGTCGGATCACGAGTTTAATTAAACGGTTTTGAGTCTAAACAAGTCGGGTATTCGGGTCTATTCAGATTTAGGTCTAAATAGTTTGAATATGAGTAAACGTCGAAAAAAATAATAATAATTTTCTTTTTTCTTTTAACCCGCTAAACTAGCCTACATCAGTAGTAATTGTTACATATTACTATATTACTGCATTTTCTATCAAATAATAATCAATTAGACTCATCTATAGTATTTAAAGATACCCAAACCAAATTCTTTATTAAGATTTTATCCAACTAGATTATGTTTAACTAATAAGTCTCAAATTGCGACAATTACTCAAAAACAATTTATAGTTAAACTTGACCTTTTACTCTTTTAGAGCTTGGTCATGACTTTAGTTATCGATTATTCCAAGTTTTATGTAAGATAAATGCTAATGTGCATGTACACAATTAAGGCCACTAGGTGTCCATATCAATTATCAAGTCAAGTTATTCAATCAAGTCGAATCTTGCCAAACTCACACAATTTGAGCTTACTTAATCTAAGGCTCTAAGCTATTCAAGTACTCAAATCTCTTTATCACCAAAACCACCGAATCGAGTTCATATCAAGACTGGTGCTTACATGTAAACCATATGCATGTTAAGTTTAAACTATTGGAAGAAAGTGTAGCAAAAGTGCAAATAATGGAACAAAATAGGAGTAAAACCGAAAGAATATGATAAGTAATACGTAAGTGAAAACGACATCAATTTCATTTCTCGAACCTCGAGTATAACACACAACACAATATGGGGTTATATTGGTTTGTTCCCCACAAACTTCATTTTACTCTTAAGACTTTTTATTTATCCTTTACACCCATCCACACCTTTTCTCACATATCTCACTTCACTTGCTATATATATTTTGGTCTAAACTAACACACACATTACACAAAAACAAGAAGTACACACTATGGTGCCTGCATGGTTGCAAGGTTTAATGAGTGAAAGCTTCTTTGGGATATGTGGGTTTCATGAGAACAAAAGAAAGAATGAGAAGAACATATTTTGCTTGGATTGTTGTCAAAGCTTTTGCCCTCATTGTCTTCCTACTCATCACTCTCATCCAATTCTTCAGGTTTATTCTTCTTATGTCATACTTGTACTTGTATCAGAACGTACTTTCTTTAGGAATCGAAAAAGTTATATTGAAAACGTTTAATTCATAGTTCATGAACATCCTTTTTTACAAACGTTTCATATTCTATTACTAATATTTTGTTATGTTTACACGTTTCTGTTCAGAATTCGACTGTTTCATGATAGATGATTGGTGTTTCCTATAATTAATGAATTTTTAAATTCTATTTTGGAAAATTGTCACTTAATTATAATTATTCTATGTGGGGTTTTTGGCAATGATTTGATTGATTTTTCCATTAAGCAATCAATACAAGAGACCAAGACAAGTACCTATAGCAATAATATGAAGTTGGAAACAAAAATCTTTTGCAAAATTATGAGAATTATGTGAATCAATTCACTTGTGGCGCTATAGTTATCTCCTTTTTGAATGAACATCAAATAGGAGGAGTACAAGACCTTTTTGGGTCATATTATTTAGTTATGCAACGAATTTAGTCATAGGTCGAAAGTAGACATTAACTTCACCAACGACAAATGATTGCAAAGGACAAATTATACGTTGTAAATCATGAACATTTATATAAAACTGTCTCCAAGGACTAATTAACTATAATTGGAACTTGTCAGAAAAATGACATGTTATAACAATTACAAAATATTATTATATATTTTAAAACGTGTTTACTAATTCATAAATCAATGTCTCACGTTCTCATTATAATAAGCGTAATTTTTCGGAGAAGAATGGACAAAAAAGCCATAAACAATAATAAGTTTTGATATCTTGATGCATTAAATTATGAGATATTTGTAAGATTTGAAGAAGGAAATATACAGAATTGGGCATTGCTTTCACCTGCAGAGGTTCTCTCACTTGTTACTTTCAAAGAAAGTAGAAGTTTGACCAAAATACTCTTCCAATCTAGTCGATTTTGTTTTTTTAACATGTATCATAGGACCCATCTTCTTCACAGCATTTAACCCTTTCTTTCTTTCTTTTTATAAATCATTCATATCCAATTCAATTATATAACAAGAGAGAACTAAATTGCAAAAAATATACTTTATCCTTTCAGTTTCAATTAGAGTATAGTTTTACTAACAAGAAGACATACGTCTTGCTGAAAATGATACTTTATCTTTTCAATTTCAAAATAATTCTTCATTATCAAATTTCTCTAGTAAATGATTTCTTAATGAAGGTCAAGCTTTTTCAAACAGAACAATTGAAAACATTTGGCGGCGCAGTTTGTTGCTCGTTGCCTTTTACGACTATGTAAGATGACAATTGTTTTACTAAAGGACTTAACTTAAACAATCATGTAATTTTCAAAACTTTACGGTCTATCACAATGTATCAATTCCAATTGTCATCCTATTAGGTGTCATAATCTTGGACATTATTATTCTCACTTTGTATAGTTAGGCACATTAACAAGTTGTTGCATGTCATTTACATGTTAAATCAATTAAATACTACCTGGCATAAAGATAAATTTTTGCTTGATATAGATGTATGAACTATCTTAGTCTACAGCATTGCCATAGTGGAATATGATCTTAGTTCCACTATAATTTGTGTGTTCCAATACTATATCAATTGTGTATAGATGCATCAAGGTGTAAAGTTTTATTCTTTCGGGAAAAGTTGACGTGATCAATTTAGAGCTGTTTGCATCAGTCATGAAATTAAACGCGATACCTCTCATATTGTAGTGACGAGGTTCACAAGATTTGAACTACTATGCCACCCTTGTACGGTCGTGTCATTATCATATTGCTCTAGTTGCACATTGATTCATCAATGACTTGTACTATATTGTTAAACGTTGCGGTATTGGTAAAAGGGGTCAAGTTTGATATTGTCATGACTCCCCGACACATAGCGAGGCATTAACTAATCAAACTGTACGAATTTTGAGTGTCCCAAAAAGCATATATATTCAATAGTGAACTGTACGGTTGAGGACAAATGTGTATAGTTATTTAACGATGTGGGTTCATCATGTGATAGGTGAGAAGATATGTTTACCAGAATGTTGTTAGATTAGATGACCTTGAAAAACTTATCGACTGCTCATTTGTTCAGGTAACTTTTATTTCATTTGTTCAGGTAACAATTATTTAACTTTGTACCTCTGAATATAAATGTAATTATTATTGATGTTGTTATTGTTATGCAGCCGTATACGATTAACCATGCGAAGGTTATATTCTTGAACCAGAGAGTACAAAATAGGTCTTACAAGGGCAGTGTCAATTCATGTGTAACATGTGATAGGATCCTACAAGAACCATTTCATTTCTGTTCACTTTCTTGCAAGGTTCCACACTAAACTCAAACCTTTATAATTTGCATGATAATTATTGGAATTTTAACTTTTCTTATCATATCTAGCAACAGGACATTTGTAATGTGGGGTTGGTTTGAACCTAGCAATTTTAACTGTTTTTATCATTCGTGGACCAGGTTGATCACATGATGTATCAAGAGGAAGATTTGTCTAGTGTTTTGTGTAGGTTTGATGTGACTCATTTTGCTTACTCCCAATTTGAAGGATTTCCTATGGATGGTTCTGAGTTTGCTGATGATGATAGCCCTATCACCCCTAATTTCATCTACGAGGACCCGTTGCAATTCAAAGATTCGTCTAGTTCTGATAATGGCATTGGTGTTTCCAAAACTGCATATAAACCCGAGGGCGAGAAAAAGAAGAAGAAAAACAGTGACTTCCTTCCTAAATTCTTTTCCTTTGGTAGTAGAAGAAAGGGAGCTCCTCAACGGTCGCCGCTATCTTAAGCTTGTTTGCATGTTTTATTGCTCTAAATACTATTAATAGGTTTGTTATTATGATTATCAGTTAATAAGGTAATGTCTATGATTGTCTCGAATGACATCACCCGGTTTGTAGCTATGTTTATAGTTGCCTTTCTAAAAAAAAACTACGTTGATAGTAGTGCGGCATGTAGCAACTCCATTAGAATCCATCGGTAGATGTTTGAGGCTGCAAACCATGTTGCTTGGCATCCTCAACTCGACTCTACCAATTTTGTATCAGTGTAATAATGGTATTTGCACACATGAAAATATTATATATGAACATGTTTCTAACCAATTAGCAATGGTAACTTGTAAGCAAATAACTTATCATCGATAGTAACTACTTATTAAATTATTTTTCCCATCATGTTTCAAAAGTGACAATTGTGTAAGTAGGCACAGGAATGAGGGGCATAAAAGGCTGGGCTAATATGATGAAGCATCTGCCCCAGCCATGAGAAAATGTCATGCGTTGGGGCCCAATTAGAATGAAACCTTTTTAAGTATTACAAAACCACATGGTTATGGTATGTAAGAATGCAGTTTGATTTGACAATGTCCTTTTATTGTTCCATGTCTCTCTTCTTCACAACCATTTTTTTTACCATAAGGTAAGTTGTATATAGTCGACAATGTTCCGTACAACGTAAGAACATGCGATGTGGCTTGATGTGGGGCTTGAACATTAGAGGTCGATGTTAGGTACCACAATAACTCCATCGACGTCCAGGCTTGTGTTTTGTAAGAAGCTCCCCGACATAAGGGTTGTGCCTTCAAATCCGACTTAGCACGTGTAGAATAATTTTTGGTATAAATATTGTGAAATAGTCAAAATTATCGATCTAATAAGAAAAACTACATCGACTTTCATACAGTGGCGGAACCAGAAATTGTTATAGCGGGGAGCATCGTGCAAATACTTAAATAGAATGTCGAGCAACATCATTTTAGCTTAATGAAAAATCGGGTCGGGTTTGGGTGTTAAAATTTTTCTTTTTACTTAATACTGTAATAAGAACTAACTTAAAAGTGACAACTGAACATGTTCACATTACAACATGTATATATATATATATATATATATATATATATATATATATATATATATATATATATATATATATATATATATATATATATATATATATATATATATATATATATATATATATATATATACTGATTAAACACGATTTAATGAAATTATCAAACAAGCAGCCTCACTTGATAAAACTGACAACTATAACCATTTATATAACGCTAAAAGACAAATACTAAAACTTTCACATAATCATGCATATAGTCATATACCGAAATAGAGATTTTTAGAAATACTATTAATGAAAAAGAGTAAGTTAATATGCCATATTAAATACTTTTGTTAAATGTATGCATTTTTTTTCCAGATTAAATGTACGCATATTAAAGGTACAAAAGTATAGCTGTTGAAAATATCAAATGTACAATAGTAACTAGGATTTATATAGTTTGACACAAAAGACAATGGAATAAAAAGTGAAAAAAAAGACAAAAGAGAGTACTGTTCAAAGAAAGAATCGACAATACAAATATGTACCACACTCCACTTTCCCTTATTCCTTCTACTTCTACACTCCCACTTTCTTTTTCACCATTGTTTCCGATCAAACCAAATCACCAGAAATAATTATATTTGCTTCAATTTCTAGTAATCTTAGAGTGAATGGAGGGCACTCAGATTATTTAGATGGGGGCACTCGTTATTTTTCAGCCAATTCAAACTTTTTCCTACGCAAGTCGTGTGTCCGCAAGAATTTAATGGGGGGGCAACGCCCCCATCCTATACATATGGATCCGCCCCTGCTTCCATAGCAACTCCATCACTGGCGAATGATATAAAAGGCAGGAAAGGGTCCTAGTCTCCCCATATATTAGAAGATAATTGATTGTTTTTTTGTTTTTGTTTGATAGACATGATTAGTTAGTTATATGATACAAAGATGATTTTAGACTATGCTATGAGCTAGGCTTTACATAATAGAGATGGGCTTAGAACAATCATTAATAAACAACAACTAATACACTAACTTTGTTATAAAAAAAACAGTTGGCGTGAGAGGAAGCTTGACGCTCAAATTTGATCTGAATTCTTCAAATAATGCATAAGGCAAATGTTTGGTGACAAACAGGTTGAGAGAAAGGACGTGCATAAGACGAAATTGTCCAACACTAACCAAGTCACGAACAAAGCAGATGTCAATCTCAATATCTTTTATACGCTGATGTTAAACCTAGTTGGCACACAAATCGATGACACTCGCGTTATCACAATAGACAATATGTTTTATACGCTGATGTTAAACCTAGTTGGCAGACAAATCGATGACACTCGCGTTATCACAATAGACCAAAGTAGCAGACGACAGAGGAGAATGAAGCTCATGAAGGAGATTTCGAACCCAAGAAGTCTCAGCCACAACGTTAGCAACACCCTGATATTCGGCTTCAGCACTAGAGCGAGAGAGGTGTTTTGACGTTTGGATGACTATGACAAAATTTTGTAACCTAAAAAGGCACAATAACAAGAAGCAGACCATCTTTAGTAGAGGAGCAACTTGTCCAATCAACATCTGTATAACCATCAAGGAATGTAGTGGATGTGGCCTATAATACCAAAGTACAAATTCTCGGAAACGTAGCGTTAAATACGCTTAAGAGCTACAAGGCGAATCTCCCGAAGGTCATGAATATATAAACATACCTGCTGAACTGCATAACTGAAGTCCACCTGCAAGACTACGATACAAAGTAGGATCCTAGACCGGAACACCGTCGAGACCCAGTTTGGATTCATCGTCAACTAGGGTTCGAGAGGGGTTACAGTTTGTCATGTGAGCACGCTCAAGAAGCTAAGAAGTATACCGTTGTTGGGATAAAAAGATCCCTTTGGAATGACGAATTGCATATATACCTAGAAAATAATTAAATGCTCAGAAATCGGTCATATAAAACTCATTGTGAATAGAACTAATAAGTGTTACAGAAGTGTAATGGATGAAGCTGTAAGAATAAAATCATTCACATAAATAAGTAAATATGAAACCTCGGAACCCCGACGACGGATATATAATGAAGAGTGATAGGTGTGAAAACACCCATCCTTTTACCACTTAATTACAATAATAACCGAGCCAAAACGTGTATTTTATGTCATAAATGTCGGAATTATGCGTGATTTGTGTTTTTGTTGTGATTTAGGACGAAATTGTGAAAAGGGGAGAAAACATGGGCATTCACGGGCTTTTATCGAAGAAAAAGACAAAAGACGAAGTCAAGAAATCAAGAGTGCGAAAAGAACGGAAGTCCAAGACCAATTCTGAAGATTTATCGAAGAAAAAGTCAAAAGACGGAAGTTTACTAAAAGCCGAAGAACTCAAGTCTAATTTATTGAAGAATTACAAGACGAGTTTAAAGAAATCCCGAGACAAAGTCGTTAAAGTCAAAGAATTAAGAGATTAAGGACTTAATGACGCAATTAAAGAAAGAAGAAAGAAGGGAGGAAGCTTCCTAAGCACCTCCCTAATCTCCTATAAATAGGATTCATTTTCATTTCATTAGTTTTTGTTGGCTAGAGTGACACTAGTTCTTCCACCCTTTTAATTACTTATTATTTAAATTCATGTCAATTTAAATACATTGTCTTGCACCTTAAATTCCTTTAATTTCAAGTAAGTGTTCTTAATTTTGTTGCTTTAATCTTTATTTACCTTTGATCAAGTTTTTCTTTATCATTCCCATCCTACTTTTCTTGTTTTTGGTTTGTTACAAATTCAGATTAAGCAATCTTTTGCTTAATCCCATTGCTTATTTGATTAAAAAGTTTGTCTTTCGATTTTCATCTAAGCTTTTATACGAATCAAGCTACAAGTTTGACAATCTTATTGGCTTATTTTATCTTTTTAAAAGTTTGCTTATTTTGTTTTCTTATTTTGTATTTTTATAAAGTTTATGAATTTCGTCTTTTAAAAGCTTTCAAATTTAGGCTTATTAAGTTGTTCAAGTTTCGGTTTAGTGTGCTTATTGTTAGTGCTTATTGAACTTTGGCTTATTTGCATTTTCGGATTATTTTTATGTTCCATCGCAATATTGAGGTTTACACATTCCGACGGGCGGCTTATGTTCCATCGCAATAACCCTTGTTGTTCCACTTTGCGATAGCTTGGGTAACTCCCCCTTATTCCGATCATGATTCCGATCACACATTGCGATCTGGATTGCGACGGGGTTTAGGGTTGTATTGCGACGGAATGCTGCCCAATTTTGGACAACCATATTCCGATGGATTTCATTTTCATGTATTCCGATAGAATTGTCTTGTCTTATTCCGATAGCTTTTGTATTTTTACATTCCGATGGATGGACTTTTTCTTGTATTCCGATCTAGTATTCCGACAGAAGATTCCTATGGGTGTATTTCGATGGGGTAGTTGTTATTCCGATGGTTTTGTCGTGACAACATTCCGATGGTGACAACATTCCGATGGTGACAACATTCCGATCGTTATTCCGATCGGAGGATTCCGATAGAGTTGGTTTTGTTTTAATTTATTGTCTTAGATTTATTTTTAAGTTTGAATTATTTTAAGTTTTCATTTTTATTACTTTGTCAAATTAATTTTTCGTCAAGCTTTAATTTTCGTCATCTAATTAATTTACTTTTAAAGTTTTAAATATTGCACCATTTACGTTTTAACTAGTTTTAGTTTTAATTACCCATCATTTATTTTAAAGTCTTGCACCTTTATTTTACTACAACCAAAAATATTATTTTTTACCAAAACGACTGAGTCACACTTTAAACCGGAAATCAATTCATTAAGATACCGAGAAAACGAACCTTTTTCAACTAGCAAAATCTCAGTATCAAATGGCGCCGCTGCCGGGTCTTTTCGTGAAGATTAACGGTTTTTTGTGAGAGACGCGTTGGCTTTTGGGATCCGTTCACTCGTGAACGTTATTTTTCGTATCAAATATTTTCAAAAAATCCAAAAAACATTTGAAAAATCATAAAAAGTATTTCTTTTTCAAAGTTTTGCACCAAAAATATTCTTCTTGCTTCTCTATTTTTCTTTATGGATTCTTATGTCCATTGCGACGGGTGTGGGAGACGATTATACGGGAACGACTCATGTCAATGGTGTACATGTGAGCGGTGCGGAAACGATATCGACAATACCCAATTCGGATTGTGTCCATTGTGCAACTCGACTAATTCGTCCTTTTTAAATCCACCTCCTAGCCCCCCTTGCATATATTGTGGAAGCGATTCTCATTGGCATGTTTCGTGTCCAATTCGATACCCGCCTCATGGCGAGCAAGAACTGGGTTACAATTATGACAATGGTAATAGCTATCTACAAGAAGCACCGGATTTTTCTCCATACCCATGTTGCCAAAATTGTGGGGGCCCTCACGATACCTCTTATTGTCAGCCAATGGATTATTATGAGCCAGATCCGTGTCCTCATTTTTCTTCACCGATGGAATTCTTCTCAGCCGATGACTTACTATGAGCCACATCTGTGCTATAATTCTGGTTTTCATAACTGTGAGCCCCCACATCCCACCCTCAATCATCAATCCTCTCAGGGAATTCGTATTGCCCAACAACTCACTACTTTGAATGACGAAACACACGCCATTATTTTGAAACTTCAAGAAGCCGTTGTTCAGCTAAACGAAGCATGGGAGGAGGAAAAGCGACAGCAACAAGAGCAAGTATCTAATCTTAGTGATTATACCCCGCCTCTTGTGCGTCAATACTATTATGATGATGATGACGACGATGATGTCTACGCTCTCGACCCATCTATTGAAGTTGCTACTCCTACTCTCGATATTCCTAATGCGTCTAAGAATGATGATTCATTGAGTGAGATTAGTGATTTTGGTCTCGATAAATTCTTTGATGATGAGGTTTGTGACATGCCTACTGTTATGGAGTCTGAGGACGACGTTGCTCTTACGGAAGAGGTCGATCCTAATGATGACGATTTTTCTCCACGCTATGAGAATTTCACTTTTGAAATTTCTCAATCTCCACCGGGAGATGCGGGCGATGACGATTTATTCTCTCCGGCTTACGAGAAGTTCACCGATGAACTTGCTCTTGAAGATGAGGCGGAAGACGTGATTCTCCGCGACAGATTACGGAAAGTGCATCTTCTTATTGCTCAAATCGAAGAGTTGACTTCTCCTCCTCTTTCTGAGTCTTTACCTCCATCTATTCCTCCCGTTGAAGATAATGACCCATTGCTGGAAGAAATCGACATTCACTCAATACCTCCGGGTATTGATGATGATGACACGGAGGGGGATATTATTTTTGATAATTTGCTGCAGGAAGGTATTGTCCCAAGTCCCCCTCCCGAGCACCTTTCATCCTCCCCTTTAGCCACTATCACGGAGGATGAGTGCTTTGACCCGGGAGGTGACATTCACTATTTCATGATTGATAACATTACGGCTTTGCCGAGTGCTCAGCATCCATTGTCTTTGGGGGATGACAATGTGCTTACTTTACCCATCCCACCTCCCGTGGATCTTGATTTCACATACTTTTCGTATGTTGAAAGGACTTTTCTTCCATTTAAGACTTATCCCCCCGCCTCTCCTTTGCTGATGTCCACCGGGAACGAGGACAAGGTCTTTGATCCAGGTATTACATTCGAGGCTTCCCCATGCACCATTTAATTCGGGGACGAGTCAGGCTCGTGACTCGGTTAATATAAACAAGCGCTCTTCGGGAGGCAACCCGATTATCTATCTATCTTTACCTGATTTCACCATAAGTGTAGGGGGAGCCTCGTGGTATTTCTTGTTTTCTTTCTTATCATGTGCAGGGATTAGAGCTTCAAAGACAAACTCTTGATGACTTTTGACGAACCGTGATTCCGTGTTCCCTTCTTCCCGGTTCTATCCTAAACTCTTTTCGATTCACTATTTTATATTTCTCAATATTAAAATAGGAATCTCGTTAGCTGTCTTTTCCTTAGCAAGATTTAAACAACGTGCACAATGTCCTAAGTGTATGGGAGTTTACTCCCACATGCTTAAACATTGAGGACAATGTTTATATCAAGTGTAGGGGGGACTTCTATCGAAGTTAACTGGTCTTTTCCTTGTATTTGTCCTCATTTTAACCGGAAAATCAATTTCTCGACATTTTTCAAAAAATTTGATCTATTTTGGCCTATTAGTTTTTTCCCTTTGTATAGTTATTTTCTTTCCTTTTTAGAATAAATTTTAATAAAGTGGTTTTAATTTTCAAAGTTGTGAATCTTTTAACTCAACCCGAGTTTACTTATCTAAGTTTACTCTAGCTAGTATCCTTAACGCGTTTAAGTCAAGTTTTGCTAGGCTTTTATTTAGGGAGCTATAAAACGCGAAAGTCTTAACTCTCACGGGTTAAGAACAAGAACTTTTCGTAAGTTCCTATAATTGATCCTAGAGAGTTGTTTATCAAGGGAACTTTAAAATGCGATTTCTAAACTTGAAAAAGTCTAAGAGTTTGCAAGATCTGATAGGCGACTCGAAAACCCAAAACTTTGATTTAATAGGCTAAGCATCCACGAATCTCATTCCTTGAGATTTTAAACTGTGGAGAACGAGAGATGATAGAGTCAATTATAAGTTTGGTATTCTTTCGTGGATTTATGTGAGTTAATTATAAGCCTATTCTCCCATCGCCTGCTAATAAATTTATATGTAATAAATAAGGTTGTACAATTTGAAAAGTTACTTAGCTTCTAGCCTAAGATCGTTTAAAAGTTGCTCGGTATGGATTAGAGTTCATAGCCAAGGTATAACTTATTGAAGCGGGATGCGAAGATTGGCGAGTCCAAAAAGGTCCTAACAAGGCATGAGGGCTACGTTTTGTTGCTAAAGATCCAAAAGTGATGTGAAGAATCATTTATCGAAAGTCAATATGAAGGATCAAGACACACGACGAAAAGCAAATACTCCCCAAAAGATCATGGAGAAGTCTATCCAAAAAGGCCCTAACAAGGTATAGGGATAAATAGATCCAAGTCCAAAAAGGAGGCGGATCATTGTATATCAAAATCCCAAATAAAGATTGGAGAAAAATGAAGAAGTCGTGGTCTAAGTATGAAGAATCTCTCAAAACTTCAAGTGAAGAAATTCCTATTATGAAGAGAAGACCATTATTTCATGAACGTCTCTCAAGATTTGAAGTATGAAGTCGCTGCCAAATATCGGTCCGAGAAAGGTCTCAAATCGCGAAGCGAGTTATGCCAAGATATGAACTTTATGAGGTCCCGAGAAGCAGTTTTAAAAGATTTTGTCCTTTAGCTAACTATTGATTAAATCGTCCCACTTTATTTTCAGCCTAAATAACTATCGAAATAAGTCAACAATGCATCCTCGTGATCATTCAAGACAACAATAAAATATAAGAGATACACCTAGGAATAAGGGAGTCTAAGTAAATAATTGGCCCACATGAATTCGTGTTAGTTTGCTAACTTATAATAACAATGATCTCGTTTTTTAGCATGGTTTGGAGAAAGTGAAAACTTGAGGATGATGATCATTCACAACATTTCCAAAACCCTAAGGTATGTTTTTGATTTCTTTACTTTCTTCCTTTGAATGTTTATAATTTTCTATCTCTTTAATAAAGGCCAATGTGGATTGATTATGATGGAAAATGTAAAACGTGCTTTGTAACTAATGCATTGCATGAGGACATTGCAATGGTCAAGTGTAGGGGATTTGATAGGTGTGAAAACACCCATCCTTTTACCACTTAACTACAATAATAACCGAGCCAAAACGTGTATTTTATGTCATAAATATCAGAATTATGCGTGGTTTGTGTTTTTGTTGTGATTTAGGACGAAATTGTCAAAAGGGCAGAAAACACGGGCATTCACGGGCTTTTATCGAAGAAAAAGACAAAAGACGAAGTCAAGAAATCAAGACTGCGAAAAGAACATAAGTCCAAGACCAATTCTGAAGATTTATCGAAGAAAAAGTCAAAAGACGGAAGTTTACTAAAAGCCGAAGAACTCAAGTCTAATTTATTGAAGAATTAAAAGACGAGTTTAAAGAAATCCCGAGACAAAGTCGTTAAAGTCAAATAATTAAGAGATTAAGGACTTAATGACGCAATTAAAGAAAGAAGAAAGAAGGGAGGAAGCTTCCTAAGCACCTCCCTAATCTCCTATAAATAGGATTCATTTTCATTTCATTAGTTTTTGTTGGCTAGAGTGACACTAGTTCTTCCACCCTTTTATTTACTTGTTCTTTAGATTCATGTCAATTTAAATACATTGTCTTGCACCTTAAATTCCTTTAATTTCAAGTAAGTGTTCTTAATTTTGTTGCTTTAATCTTTATTTACCTTTGATCAAGTTTTTCTTCATCATTCTCATCCTACTTTTCTTGTTTTTGGTTTGTTACAAATTCGGATTAAGCAATCTTTTGCTTAATCCCATTGCTTATTTGATTAAAAAGTTTGTCTTTCTATTTTCATCTAAGCTTTTATACGAATCAAGCTACAAGTTTGACAATCTTATTGGCTTATTTTGTGTTTAGCTTATTTGACTTTAAAGTTTTCTAAAAAGTTTTTATCTTTTTAAAAGTTTGCTTATTTTGTTTTCTTATTTTGTATTTTTATAAAGTTTATGAATTTCGTCTTTTAAAAGCTTTCAAATTTAGGCTTATTAAGTTGTTCAAGTTTCGGTTTAGTGTGCTTATTGATAGTGCTTATTGAACTTTGGCTTATTTGCATTTTCGGATTATTTTTGTGTTCCATCACAATTTTGAGGTTTACACATTCCGACGGGCGGCTTATGTTCCATTGCAATAACCCTTGTGGTTCCACTTTGCGATAGCTTGGGTAATTCCCCCTTATTCTGATCATGATTCCGATCACATATTGCGATCTGGATTGCGACGGGGTTTAGGGTTGTATTGCGACGGAATGCTGCCCAATTTTGGACAGCCATATTCCGATGGATTTCATTTTCATGTATTCCGATAGAATTGTCTTGTCTTATTCCGATAGCTTTTGTATTTTTACATTCTGATGGATGGACTTTTTCTTGTATTCCGATCTAGTATTCCGACAGAAGATTCCGATGGGTGTATTCCGATGGGGTAGTTGTTATTCCGATGGTTTTGTCGTGACAACATTCCGATGGTGACAACATTCCGATCGTTATTCCGATCGGAGGATTCCGATAGAGTTGGTTTTGTTTTAATTTATTGTCTTAGATTTATTTATAAGTTTGAATTATTTTAAGTTTTCATTTTTATTACTTTGTCAAATTAATTTTTCGTCAAGCTTTAATTTTCGTCAAGCTTTAATTTTCGTCATCTAATTAATTTACTTTTAAAGTTTTAAATATTGCACCATTTACGTTTTAACTAGTTTTAGTTTTAATTACCCATCATTTATTTTAAAGTCTTGCACATTTATTTTACTACAACCAAAAATATTATTTTTTACCAAAAACGACTGAGTCACACTTTAAACCGGAAATCAATTCGTTAAGATACCGAGAAAACGAACCTTTTTCAACTAGCAAAATCTCAGTATCAAAGAGTCACAACGACTATGATAAAACCCAATCCAAGTGGCATAACGAGCAAATCTCGGAAACAACGCATATGGTACTTGTTTCAGACCAAAGAGAGACTTATGCAGAAAGGTGATAGGTGTGTAAACACCCATCTTTTCTACCACTTAACTACAATAATAACCGGACCAAAACGTGTATTTTATGTCTTTTATGTCGGAATTATGCGTGGTTTGTGTTTTTGTTGTGATTTAGGATGAAAAGGTAAAAAGTGGAGAAAACACGGACATTCACGGGCATCTACGGACTTTTAGTGAAGAAAAGGATGAAAGACGAAGTCAAGAAGTCAAGAGTGCAAAAAGAACGGAAGTCCACGACCAATTCTGAAGATTTATCGAAGAAAAAGTCAAAAGACGGAAGTTTATCAAAAGCCGAAGAATTCAAGTCTATTTTATTGAAGAATTTAAAGACGAGTTCAAAAGAAATCCCGAAGTCAAAAGTCCCTTAAAGTCCAAGATTAAAGAAGATTAGAAGAAAAGGACTAAGTACGCAATTAATGAAGATTAAAAGAAGGAGAGACTTAATTATGCAATTAAGAGAAAAGGAAAGAGGGGAGGAAGCTTCCTTAATCCTCCCCTATAAATAGACTAGGATGTTTATCATTTCATTTTGTTGGCTAGGGTGACACTAGTTCTTCCACCATTTTAATTACTTGTCATTTACTTAATTGTCAATTTAATTACCTTGTCTCGCACCCTAAATTCATTTAATTTCAAGTAAGTTTTCATTTAATTATTGTCAATCTTTACTTTATCTTGTCAATCTCTTATCTACCTTTCTTAATCTTTGATTTGTTGTGTTTATGGTTATGTTCATGCTTTTATTTTGATCCAAAGTGGTTTTTGATTATTGTGGTAAAAGTTGTTTGATTTCATGTTTTTAATTATTTTTTGATGTTATTTAATTGATTCGTTACTGTTATTTATTATCCGTATGTTTGATTTTGATTATTTTGTTATTATACCTGCTGCTACTGTTTTCCTTGTTCTTCGGGGGTGTTTGCCTTGTTTTTTATCTTTCCAGGAAGAGTTCCGAGTCAAGGCAAGGAAAGGACTGAAGTGTTCATTCGGAAGTCCAAACTTCCGAACCAAACTTACTCATTCGGAAGTCCAAAACTTCCGAACCAAGCAGGGTTCATTCGGAAACTTCCGAATCAAGGTTTCATCCGGAACTCCAAAAGTTCCGAACCAAGCTTGTTCATCCGGAACTTTCAAAGTTCCGGACGAAGTTAAAACTTCCGAACCAAAGGGATTCATTCGGAACTCCAAAGTTCCGAACCAAGGGTTTCATTCGGAACTTTTCAAAAGTTCCGAATCAACTTAAAGTTCCGAATCAAGGACCAAAGTTCCGAATAAAGGCTTTTCTTTCGGAAGTCATAAACTTCCGAGTCAAGGTTGTTCATTCGGAACTTCCAAAAGTTCCGGATCAAGAGCTTCATCCGGAAACTTCCGAATCAAGGGGTGACCTAATACTTCCGAATCAAGGCAACAAGTGAGAGTTCTGAATCAGTAAGTTCCGAACGAAGCATTGTTTTGGATAAGTGACATATTCAGATCAATTTGTTCCGGATCAAGGATTTTGGTAATATTCCAAGTGAAGAAGAATCATTTCAACCAAAGGTGACATTTAGGACGAGTGATTTTTCCAAACGAAGGTTTATTCCGAATGAGCTGTATTCAGGTTCTTATTAGTTTTCATCTTTGATTTTTATTTTCAAGCTTTATTTTTCTTGTCTTTTATTTTATTGCACTTTTAGATTATTTGCCTTAGTTTTATTTTAGACTTGCCTTAGTTTTAGTTGCACTTTAAGTTTGCCTTAGATAGGTTTATATTCACGTTATTTACTTCAGTGCCCTTTAAGTTCAATCTCGCTTTTAAATACTTGCACTTTACTTTAATTAGACTTAGATTTACGTTAAGAGCACATTTACTTTAATTGTTTTGCACCTTTTATTTTCAAAACTACAACGACACAGCTTTGTTCCACCAAAAACAATAGAGTCACACATTAAACATAAGTTTTTCAATTCGAAGAGATTGGTACAACGAATATCTTTTTAACCTGAGTAAAACCTAGTTATCAAAAGGCAAACATGATAAGGATACCAAGAATCAATAAGGCCAAAAGGCTAATACATGAATATAGTTTCAAATAAATTATCATTAAGATATGCATTCTTAATATCAAGTTGATAAATGGGTCATTTCTGAGAGACCACAAGACAAAGAGTAGTATGAATGGTGGCAGGTCCAACAATCAGACTAAAAGTCTCATCTACATCAATACCAAGTTGTTGAATGCTCCTATTAGCAACCAATCGAGACTTATATCGGCTCAAAATCCCGTTAGCATGAAACTTATGCTTAAATAACCACATAGAGAGAACCATATTAAAACCTACGGGCCTAGGTACAAGAGTCCAAGTGTCATTTTTAATTAACACATTATACTCATCATATATAACATTATGGCATTGAGGATATTTAAGAGTGTTAGAGGGATTTTAGGAAATGGAGACAAAGAAATGGTGTTGAGGGACAAGCGATCGATGGGTTTTACAATGACAAGTTGAGATCGTGTGACCATGGTGTGAGTTTGAGCGGGTTCCGGGTTGTGTGTAGGGTGAGGATTGAAAGAGGGTTAGTCCGTCGAAGGGGACGTAGGTTGTGTCGTATGGCTGCCATAAGAATATTGGATGGGAGAGTGCTGGGCCGGAGGGGGAGGTGTAGGATGAGCCATATGGATACCATTGGGAGGTTGGGTGGTGAGATGTTGGACCGTAGGGTAGGCCGTAGGACTCCCATGAGGAGATTGGGTGGTAGGGTGGTAGGGTGAGCCGTTGGACTGCCAATTGGGAGCTGGGCAGTACCGTTTTTGTTAAGAATGGTATGGTAAATTATGAGGGAGGAGAAAGGTGGTTCGAGAAAGTTATATGAGGGCGGTGAAGAAGGTGTCATGGAATTGTAAGGGAATTATGTTTCATCAAATGTGACATGTCAAGAAAAAAGTATTTTGTTCATTTCAAGGTTGAGGTATCGATAACCACGGTGGTAGGCGGTATAGCCCAATAATATGCAACGATGGAACGCGGTTCAATTTTATGAGGAGAGTGAAGGTGAGGGTAGCGTCGAGATCGAAATATTCTAAGGCCATAGTACTCGGGGGTTGTTTGTTGAAGAAACATGTGAAATGTACTTCATTTTGGATTGCAAAAGATGGTAAATAGTTGAGGAGATAGGTTGCCATATGGAGAGCTTCAACCCAATAGGTGGGGGGAGATGAGCTTGAAAGATAAGAGTATTAATGATATTATTGATTGTGCGTGTCATTCATTTAACCTTCCCATTTTGTTGGGCGGTTTTTGGGCAAGAGAATATAACTTGAATGCCAAATTTGGCAAAGAGGATGTGGAGGCGATTATTTTTGAACTCACCACCATGATCACATTGGAATTTTTTTATTTCACATTTAAATTGGTTTTTAACATAAGTGAAAAGATGAAAAAAAAAGTTGTCAAACATGTTAGAGTTAGAACGAAGGGGGTAGATCCATAGATAGTGAGAGAAGTGGTCAAGAAATAAGACATGGTATTTAAAACCACTAAAAGTAAGTAATTAACGATAAGAGATATCCATAAATTATAATGTAATGTCAAAACAATGTTTAACAATAGGATCCGAACTATGAAAAGGAAGGTTTCCATGCTATCCAAGTTCACAGGCATAACATCTATGTTTAGATTTTTTTATTACATGAAGTAAAATGATGAGAAAGAAGAGAGCATAGCATTTCATCACCCGGATTACCGAAGCGTTGATGCTACGTGGATGCACAAGTGGAGAGAAGTGCAATTGGGTTAGTTAACGTCTTAATAACTAGATATAAGTCTCCCGAGCTTTCACATAGAAGGAGGATATGCCGAGTCAATAAATCATCCACATAGAAACCAAATGTGTCAAATTCAATAGTACAATTATGGTCTCTCATAAACTGACAAACAGAATTGCGAATTTTAACTATATTGGGGGTAACAATGACATTTTGAAGGTGAAGAGTATGATGAATAGATGGAATAATGCTATGAACTGTGTTGGTGACAACCGTCGTCAACATAGACCGATGGGAATAAGCGTTTGTAAAAAATAATAATGAGATTGCTTGCATTAAAATTTCAGTTAATGATGCACCTTTGTCCATGTGCCAATTCTGGTCTTGTAGTGTCATAAAACTAAAAACACAAGAAAAAGTAGTCGCTTGAGACCCCCGTTGTGTCAGAGCAGGACCAAGAAGACCTTGACCCGGATGTGGCTGAGTAGCATATTGATGAAGTTGTGGCGCGACAAGGAGACCTTGGTCCTGTCTGCTAGTATAGTAACCGTTTGGGGGGTTTTGGGTCAAATAAGGTTGCATTTGACTATGTAAACCAAAGGGGCAATTATTTCTGCCTTCGTTATATCTACTAGTAGCATTGGTTCGAGGTGTCAAACCTGACGTATTGCGATGATCATGAATAAACTTGCAATTATCACCAAACCTACATATATCTTTGTTGAGGTGGTTACCGATTGGAGGAAGACTAGATGGGTTAACTGTGTTCCTTTGAGGGGTGGTGTTAGGTTATCATCCTTGATCATAGGAGCTGATTTTTAGATACAAGAATAGATCTGAGATCTAAGGTTAGAGAAGCATTAAACAAGAAAGAAGATACAAGAATAAATATGAAATCAAAGGTTAGGGAGGAGATTTAGGTATGTGAAGAGGTGAAGAACAAGTGATAAATGAGCCACTATTTATAGCCAAACCAAGCAATGTTCACCCGGATCCCGCGAATCTAGTTGCTCAAGGGATCCGACTTTATAGCAAATGATCCGGATAGAACAAAATGGGTTGGTTCGGGTACCCATCAAATCAACCTAATATCACCCAAATATTTGACAAGACACCTATGATGTCATCCATGATGTAAAAGGGAAGTAATTTCTTTAACAAGAAAGTTGTAAAAAGAAAATAAAGTGAGTTATGTTTAAGAAAAATGTTTACTTAACCAAGGATTAATCCACTTGTGTTTAGAAGTTGTATAGGACTTTAACCATGTTGAGAGTTAAATCAATTAATCATATAAGGAAAGAAGTGAATATGAATTTGGTTAGAAAACTATTGGTTTGAAACTTCATGTACATTTTACTTACAATGATGTTATTTTTGTCATCAACAAAACATAGAAAGATCGTAAAATGTAAATGAGCGTTTTTATGGCTTATTTATATTAACACTTATTTAAAGTACACGACGAATGAACAACACCAAATTTATATCAAAACCAAAGAAACTTTTGTGAGCTACCTTAGGTACATGTGATTCAAACCTGGATTTCAGGCAAGAGACGAAATTGTGAGTGTTGGATTATGTACACGTAATAAAATATGTCTGAAAGTCGTCCCGAGCTTAAGAAGACGCACGCGTAAATTATTAAACAATATATAAGTAAGTTTGTAATAATATTAATTATAGTTAAACAATTAAATCCAGAAAAGAAAAGTTGAGAAAAATGAAACCAAATATTTCTTCCCTTGTTCCTATAGTCGGTTGAATCAACTCTCCAAGAGGAGGTGGATTTGTTTGCTTGATCATCAAGTAATTGAGGCTATATCAGGAGGCCTTTAGATGCTCATTATTCATAAGTTGATATCCCTAAATATATCCTCTCTTCTCTCTTTGTGTGATCAGATGGCACAAAACCCAAGGGGGTGTTTGGTTTGTTGTGATCGTCTCAAGACAAGAAACCTAAGGGTTTCGTTCGTTGATTTATTCAAGTGGTTTGGTTTATTAGTTCCTTAACATAAACGTTCTAGCATACATATTGCTTGTATAAATGTATTGCGTGCGTATACTTAGAGAAATTATTGTTTGTTGTTATTTGATTTTGGTATTTGGTTATTCGATTTATGCATTTTAATTCATTCCTAAAAGGTACGTCTTCTTTATCGTTTGTTAATTAATTGTATATATGTGATCTTGTTTTTTTTGCATACTCGTGATTATTAGCGTGTTAATATGATTAAGGGTTTTTATGAATTCTAACAGTGACATCACGAGCCGTTCGTATAACTTTTAATTACATTAAAAAATGAAAGATCTAAAATTGTGCAAACTTAATTGAAGTAAAAATATTTTTTTGATGAAAAGATTTTCATAAACCATAATTAGGGTTAATAAAATAAACTAGCAAAACATTAAGTTGTATGCAATTTGTTGTGATAATAATGTTGTTAGTTGTTAATAAGTCGTTATTTCCCGCTTTATTAATAGTTAATTGCATAGATATATGAGAATCATGCATGTTTACCATGGATTCCAAGTTTTGATATTAGATATATGACTATAGATTAATTGTTAATTATTTATACATGCTTATTTGACAGTTAATAATGAATCTTGACATAATTTTTGTGTATTTTTTTAAGAAAGTTTGTATTGACACCCTTCACTAAAAACTTCATAATAACTCATTCGATATCCGAAAAATTATGAAATTTTTGTGGGAAGTCCACGACTCAATGATCTACAAATTTGTAGTTTTGAGCTGGTCGGGGAAGACCCGAACTATACTCTGACGTGACAAGAAGTCAACTTAAATTGTTTAACAAGTTTATGTGTTATGCGTTGTATACTTGAATTTGACTTACGCAATCGATTTTTTGATGCACGTGGCTCACTTTCATTCAGTAGTGGAAGTCTCATTCATGTATATACATTGTATTTAGTTTAACTGACTTGGATCATCAACAATTGGTATGCATATGGTATGTGATTAATTGTTAATTGGACATATATTTTAGATTATGGTTATTTGTTTTGCTTTTGATTATGTTATGAATCATGTTTCAAGGAAAGGATTTTTAGAACATAAAATTAAATTGGACTAAAATTATAGTATGAAATTTGATTTATTAAGCTTATTCTTGCACGTCTTATGTGGCAACAAATGAGTCGCCATTGCATGGTATTAAAATTAACTCGCGCCGAGACTAGCAAGAATCAAGTTTATAATATGTTTTCTTTTAAAAATGTAATAATTTATTTATGATATAATTCGAAATATTACTACGTAGTTGCAAGGATAAGATTGTGGGAGACTCATCAAGACTTGGTCTTGTACATACCATTACCCTATAATGCCGGATTACTTGTAGTTTTTCTTACCTTGCATACTATTTAGGAAGGTGCGAATGGTTTATGGTTTGAATGATTTTTTAATCATTTTTAATCTTATCCGGCGAAAAAACTAAACTTTTTTTAAAAAACATGTTGAATTTTTAATTTTTATGGTGTCACTGTTTATTAAGATGATTTGTGAGTTAAATATGTGATATCCATTAATAATTAAAGTAATTGAGTAAAGAATTTCTTAAATTTCCATGGTACAAAGATGTTGCATGTCTTTGTACATGTTTTGACATTCTCAAAATTATACCATTTGAAATAAGTTATTTTTCCATCCAACTAGAAATAACACTTGTATTTACTCCTTCACCATACGTTAAACTTTGGTGATTTTGTAACCCAATGTGATATAATAAACTTAATTGTGAGACGTTGGTGCTATATGATCATAGTTTTTTATTGGACGACTTAAGCAAGTTAAGATAGGTGCGACCTTAACTCGTAGAAAATGATGGGATAAACATGCTCACTTTTTTACTTTTGAATTGTCACAAATAATGTACATAAAGTAGAGTTCCATAATTCTAGAAGTTGTATTGGATGCAATTATTAAACGTCAATTAACCTTTGAATACCTTCATCACTAGCAGATAACTGATTTGGTAATGGTATGTCTTGGTGGATTTCAGATTTTATAAATTTAATTGTTCATTTATAAACATTGGTATTTAGAGTTCGATAAGATCGTATTATCGAAAATACAAATTTGAACTTTGTTTATTTGTAGATGGCACAAACCAATGCTCAAACCAAACAAAACAGTTCGGTTTTCAAGACATTGCTTGAGAAGTAACATCTTACTGGTCCTAACTTCAAAGAGTGTGTAGAAACTAGAAGGGGGGGGGGGGGGTTGAATAGTTTCTCATCGGTTTATCTCCTAATTAAAATTTCTTTCAGTTAGGTGAGTGCCAAAACTATCTTTTACTTGAAATCTAGTTGCATAATGATTAGGTTCAATTTTAATGCATTAACAATAAGTAGTAAGTGTAATGATGTTGAATGTAAGTAATGAGTAAGGAAAGAAACTACCTAGTAGGAAGACACCAAGATTTATAGTGGTTCGGCAACAAGGCTCTACCCTCGTTCCTACTCCACTTCTCAAGTACACCTTACTCGAGATTTCCACTATATCCACAAGCTCCCTTCTTGGCGGAGAAAACCTTACAAGGTCGCTTACATTATTTTCCGACACTAAGCTAAATGTCGAGACCTAATCTTAGCTACGACCAATCTACACAACGTCGCCCACTTCACCATTTTACGACACAAGACTAGATGTCGAGTTCTAATCCAAAGCTAAAACCAATCTTCACAACGTTGCCTACTTCACCACACAACTACACATCACTTTATAGTTTAGTGAAAACTCAAAAGACACAACCACGTCACTTTATAGTTTAGTGAGAACTAACACAACTTATTACAACTCAACTAAACATATCCATGTACACACATGTAGCTTGGATCTACTCAACACAAATCCAAGCACACACATATGCAAAGGATTTACACAACTCTAATCCAAGTATTCACACATAGCTTGGATGAACACAACTAGTCCAAGTATTAACAAATACATTGGATCTACACAAGACACAAATAATCAAATGATGAACATGACTAGATCTTTAGGAGAGGATGATCTTCATCAAGGCTTCATCTTTAATCACATCACAAGTGTGTGAGTGATCTTCTCTTAGGACAAAGTAAATAAGGAGATCAAGAGGATAATCATAAGTAAACATACTTAACACATTAAGTGATCATTTACAAATGAATAGGATTAGACTGGAGAAAGAAGGCTGAAATAGATGTCCAAAAAGGGTTAATAAAAATGCAGATTTGATCCACTATTTATAGAAGACAAATCCCAACGGCTAGATGGGGGCGTTTCCTTAGCTACCTAGGCGGTTCCTTATCGATAGGGAACCGCATAGGCACTTAAGGAACCACGGAGTGTAGACTCCGCTCCTTTTTGTCTTTTAGTGAATTTGAAATATCTGAGGTTGTTTAAATCTTGAAAGGATATTCTTATGGCATTTGGAATATGCCATATTCAAATTTACATTTTCATTTTAATAAAACATTTTCTTAAAAATAAAGTTTATTAAAAATCTTTTGTTACATATGAAAAAGTGAGTTTTACGGCTAATCACTTTTATGATCACTAAACATGATTAATATATGTTAGTGTAATGATTATTACCTTGATGATAGTGTTTGTTAGATAATTCGTTTTATGATTGTGTTTGACAATAAATGTCTTTGTGATTTGTCGTGATCAAAACTAAGAAAGATTAATTAGTACTAACAATGTTTTTAGGCATTTCTTTGCATTAACAATCTCCCCCTTTTTTATAACGACAAACTATAAACTCATTTACGTAAAATACAAGATTATTCGAATTATTAACGAGTTTATCACTATCATTTCTCCCCTTTTGTCGAAGCAAAAAGGTTAGCACAAGTCTTTGAAGAAGAAAAGAACCAGACTTTGCTAGTAGCTCCCCCTTGGTGCTTACTCCCCCTTGCTTAGGGCACCAAGAGAATGGGCTAAGGTGACATGCTACACAAAGGTTAGAAGAAAGAAAAGAAACACCAATTTATATATGTGCACTACCTACTAACTAACTTGAGAGGGAGAAGGAAAAGAAATCTCAAATTAGAAGCAAGTATTTGCTAAGTATGTCCAAAGAGTGTGTATTGACAACATCATAGTTCAATTGGTGGAATAAAGGAAGAAAAAAAAACATCCAAACCAATCAAAGATGATTAAAATGTCAAGGGGTTAAAATTTAAAATTTATGGAATCAGCCATAATTAATTGTAAGTTTTAATCATGATCAACTCTTTAACAAATGTGTGAAAAAGAATCAGCGGGAAAGATAACACACATAACATTCATATTACACAAATATGAAATAACACACAAGAGAAATATTCATACACACAATATGAATATTTAAAGCAAAAAATATGGAAAATAAACCACAAAGCATAGACTACTCTAATAGTGATAATCTTCCAAGATTGCTTAAGTGTTATTGACTCAAACAACTAAAGTACAAAACATGCCTAAGTTAGAAAAGAAAGACGACGAAGCATCATTCAAAGTTTTGTTCACGGGAACGAAAATTTGAGAGGAGGTCGAATAAGGAGGAATTTAAGGAAATTTAGCTTGTCATAGATATGAGCAAGTTCAGTTTGTTGAAAACGACAACAAGCACACGAGGAACCATGATGCAAAACAAAGTCGTTAGATGGGGGAGGTCCATCAAAATGAAAGTTTGGTGGAGAGGGAGATAATGGATAAGAGATGTTTTCACAATGCCTAGTGAGATTAGGAAAATAAGATAGGTCATTGAGTTGCGGAGAGTTGACAGGTTTAGGTGGTGGTGGAAGAATTTCCTTTTCTCCGGTAATTGGATTTATAGAGCAAGTCTCATTCTAATATTTAATCGGAGAGAAAGAAGAATTCTTGGAGGATTTTGTCACACTCCCAAAATATCAGAGTATAATGGCAACAAGGGAGTGGTGACGTCATGATTATCATACACACACAGTTACAAAGAACGACCTCTAAATGAGACGTTCGGAAAGTTGATCACTTGCATTTGATAAAATAAATAGTTTTAACATAGTGCGGAAGCATAAAACTGGTCACAGTTACAAAACATAGTTTCCAAATAGTACAAATGATCTTTTGTTTTCAATAGAAATGACGGCAGTGCATGAGACCTCACATAGCATCTTCCTTCTTAATACCTGAGAAAAACATTGCTAAAGCGTCAACATAAAGTTGGTGAGTTCATAGGTTTAGTTAATTTGAAGTGTTTAATGAACCACAAGATTTTCCCAAAAGTGATGACAATATAACAAATACAAAGTCATCATCAAAGCATTTATTACAGTCTAAGCTCGTGACACCGAAGCTTTAACAACACCGGTAGTATAATCATATAAATGTAGCCCAACTAGATGCCTAAACCCACGACATCCTATTTCAGACTCAAATGAAACTGTGCCCGCTTGTCCCTTGTTGGACCAAGGCAGACAGGGGCGTCAACCCCGATAGATCTATCCATAACATTCGCGCTTACACAAAGTAATTAACGGTTCACGATTCACGGGCCAAAGCAACTGGGTTTTTAGTGGGACTTAGACTAGTATATAAATCAGTAATTGCACTTGTGTTCATACGTTAAATCAAGCAATGTCTCACCCCAAAAAGCAGTAAAAGCAGTTAAATAAGTGGGGCTATAAACTCACCTCGTTAAATCAGCAAAGTAATGGAAATATGAATGTAGCTCAAGAATACGGTTACGCTATCCGCTACCTATTTGAATATAAGGACCGTATTACGACATCTAAAATTATGCTAATAAAAAGCATGACATCCTAGTTGTGCTTGACGACATTTTTCGTTTACGGAAAACACGACAATTAAAACTTGATTAATTAACAAAGGGGGTTTTGGGCTTAATATTACACTTTTTATTAACATTTCGGTTTGGGTCTTAAATAAAGTCAATGCCAACCGACTGGCCCAAAACAAAAGCACCAATTCAACCTTTAATACATTTCGGCCCATGTGTGAGTTACCCAACCCGGCCCAGCCCAAGGGCGGTATGAACAAGGGAAAGGAGTGGTTATCATCATTTTATTTTCCCCAAAACACACAGACACAAATCCTCTCTCGATATAAACTCTAGTCGCCTCCTATCTCTCTCTCTCCTCTCAAACCGGATCTAACACTCTCCATGGCCAAAATAACCATCTCAGATTGATTAACATAAATCATCATGAAGTCTTAGGGTGAACAATCATGCGTGGGATGTGGGGTTTCATCCCCACATCAAATCTAATCCATTTCGAGATGTTTTCCTGGGAGGTTCGATGATGACTTCTTCACAAAAGATAAGTTCTAATCCCTTTTTCCTTCTAATTAAATGGTTCAACTGATTATCGTTTTATATCTTCGAAAATAAAAGGATTTATTGGTTCAAAATCATTTGTATTATAAAAATGTGAACAAGGGATTCTCGAATTAAATAAAATCAAATTAGGGTTTTCGAAAATAATTGGGGGTTTTCCAAATCTAGAGTTTTATTATAATTAATTAATGTTTTCATAAGTCTCTTGATGTTAATTAGTAAATTAAAATCAGTTTTCGGAAATTAGGGTTTCGAATAATTAGGGGTTTTGATAAATCTGATGCTTAATAATAATTAATTAGTGTTTTCTAACATAAAAACTTATCAATTTCATCAAATGATTCGATTTGAAAAATTAGGGTTTCGAAAATATTGGGCGTTTCTTTAATATTACGATTCATTATAATTAACTAGTGTTGTCATGCTCCTCTTGTTATTAATTATCAGATAAATATAAGTTTCGAAAATTAGGGTTTATATAAATTTGGGGGTTATTATATTCGGTTGTTTATTTATAATTAAATAACGTTTTTGGGTAATAAATTGTGTTAATTTCATAAATAAAAACGATTTACAAAATTAGGGTTTTGGCAGGAATATAAATCATACGAGTGGTGTTGTTGGCTACTGTTATTATTACTAGTTTCTAATAACTTTATACAAAATAACAACAAAAAAATGAAAAAGGGGGGTCTCGGTATAGTCTCGGCAGAAACAATGAGGGGTTGCGGTTTGTGGGTCAAAGTCCAAGTTGATAGTACTATCTTATATCATAACATTTTTGCTTAATCCGAACAGTTTAAAAAAAGAAAGACTAATCAGTTTGTTTTATTTTCGCAGGTTATTTTAAGATTGACGAGCACAACTAAGACGTATGTAGAAAATAAAAGAAGGTGGTTAAAAGACTCACAATAAGGATTTTGTTTCGGCTTGTGGGTTCGGACGAGAAAAGGATGGCTCGGCTGGTTCAATGCCTTGACACTACTCTCTATACTTTTTACCCAGAACTTGTAATTAAAACTGCTCAGCAGGAACAACTTGTAGTATTTGGACTGTGGATGTGTTTTGTGTTGTGTTTGGACAGTGAACAAATTGGGATAGTATTTAACTTTGTAATACATGCTTAGGGTTAGTCTAAATCTGGAAATGGAGGTCTTGTGATGTACCCATTTTGGGTAAACTAGGCATGTGTGCTGGACTTTTGTGGTGAGTGGGAAAACATAAAATAACTTAGTTTATTGTGGGTTTGACTTAGGTTGACTGAGTTTAGCAAGTTTGAAATTCTGAATAAAAGTTACTAAGTTTGATATTTATATTCACTCTTTGTGTTAGTTTAGTTTGTAGTAATTGACCCAGCAAGGGTTTATCAAATTACATAGTTTAGACGCGGATACTTAACCACAAGGAAAACATAATACAATCTCGACACACAACTTAAACAAGGATAGATACGTGTATCCTCAAAGGATTTAGCAAACATTCATAACCGGCGTAAACAGTTAATGCATAAACGTTTAATAACGAACACGTTTCTATCATAATATATAAGACGCGAAAACTCGAGTTGTTACATTCGCTCTCCCTAAAGAGGGCTTTGTCCGCAAAGCAAAACAAACAATACACTTACGTCGACACCACATTGGTAAACAATAAGGATACTTCATAAATATGAGATAACTTCTCAATTCGTTAAATCCACAAGGTTCAAAGCTCACATAAAATAGATACATGGAGAAATAAAGATAAAAAAATTTGACGGATGTCACAGTATTCCCATGTTTTAGAGATTTCGTCACGAAATCAAGACGTTGTTGTAGTAGGGTGATTAGCGAAAAGATGAGGATACTTGCTCTTGAATTGGTCTTCACGTTCCCATGTGTATTCTGGACCTCTACGCGCATTCCAACGGGTTTTACGATAGGTATACGACTTTGTTTGAGCTGTTTGACCTGACGGTCCATGACCTCCACCGGTTCTTCTATGAAGTTGAGTTTGTCGTCGAGTTGGATCTCTTCTAAAGGGATAATGAGTGTCTCGTCGGCTAAGCATTTCTTCAGATTGCAAATGTGGAACACATTATGCACTCGGCTAAGTTCTTGAGGTAACTCCAAGCGATAGGCTACGGGGCCAATCCTCTCTATGATCTTGAATGGTCCAATGTAACGAGGATTCAACTTTCCACGCTTTCCAAAGCGAATCACACCCTTCCAAGGTGAGACCTTCAACATGACTCTATCGCCAACCTCAAACTCAAGAGGTTTGCGTCTCATGTCAGCATAACTCTTTTGTCGATCTTTTGCGGCTTGCATACGGCTCTTGATCTTAAAGATCTTCTCAGTAGTCTCGTGTATGATCTCGGGTCCAGTGAGTTGGGCCTCACCAACCTCTGCCCAACACACGGGTGAACGACACTTTCTACCATAGAATGCTTCGAACGGTGCTGCCTTAATGCTAGTGTGATAACTATTGTTGTATGAGAACTCCACCAGAGGTAGGTGCCTATCCCATCTATTCCCAAATTCGATCACACAAGCTCTCAGCATATCTTCTAGGGTTTGAATGGTCCTTTCACTTTGACCGTCGGTTTGGGGATGGTACGCAGTGCTCATATCCAACTGCGTTCCCGATGCTTTCTGCAGCGACTTCCAAAACTGTGAAGTAAATCGGCTATCTCGGTCAGAGATTATAGATACAGGCACACCATGCCTCGTGACTACCTCCTCCAAGTATGTTCTTGCTAACCTATCCATTCCGTCAGTCTCCTTGATTGGTATGAAATGAGCCGATTTGGTGAGTCGATCGACGATGACCCAAATAGTGTCAAATCCAGCTGAGGTTTTAGGTAGCTTTGTAATGAAATCCATAGTGATCCTTTCCCACTTCCATTCTGGCAGTTCGGGTTGGACCAATAATCCTGATGGTTTCATATGTTCGGCCTTGACCTTGGCACAAGTCAAGCACTTGCTAACATATGTAGCAATGTCCGCCTTCATGTTCGGCCACCAATACAACATCTTAAGATCATGATACATCTTGTCAGATCCCAGATGTATGGAGTATTTTGACTTATGCGACTCATGCATAATCAAAGGTCGTAGGTCACCATGGCATGGTAACCAACTCCTATTATCAAGGCATAATGTCCCATCCAAGCGAGCTTCTAACTTCTTTATCATGCCTTCAACATCTTCAGTCTTGAGAATTTCTTCCTCGACTGCCTCCTTCTGAGCCTTGAGAATTAAGGATGGAAGGTCTAAGTCAATGGTCATCACCAAGGCTTTCACTCTAAGAACTCTCTCCTTTCGACTCAAAGCGTCAGCTACGACATTTGCCTTGCCCGGGTGATAACGGATCTCGCAATCGTAATCACTGAGCAACTCTAGCCAACGTCGTTGTCTCATGTTGAGTTCTTTTTGATTCAAGATGTGTTGCAGACTCTTATGATCAGTGAATACAACACACTTTGTGCCATAAAGGTAGTGTCTCCAAATCTTCAGGGCGAACACCACTGCTCCTAACTCTAGATCATGAGTTGTGTAGTTCTTCTCGTGCACTTTTAGTTGTCTTGATGCATAAGTAATGACCTTAGTCCTTTGCATCAATACCGTACCTAACCCTTTTATGGATGCATCACAATACACCACAAAGTCTTCATTACCCTCGGGTAGGGCTAGTATAGGTGCTTCACACAACATCTGCTTCAATGTTTGGAATGCCAAATCTTGATCCTCTTTCCACTCAAACTTCTTGTTCTTTTGAGTTAATTCCGTCATTGGTTTAGCTATCTTGGAGAAACCCTCAATGAATCTCCTATAGTAACCGGCAAGACCTAAAAATTGGCGGATCTCCGTGGGTGTTGTAGGAGTCGCCCAATCTTTCACAGCCTCGATCTTAGCAGGATCAACGTGAATACCACTGCTATCGATTACATGCCCAAGGAATTGCATCGTGTTTATCCAAAACTCACATTTGGAAAACTTTGCATATAATTTCTCCTTCCTCAGCAGCTCTAGTATGGTCTTCAAATGCTCTTTGTGTTCTTCTTCATTACGAGAGTAGATGAGAATATCATCGATAAATACAATCACAAACTTGTCCAAGTATGGTTTGCAAACTCGGTTCATGAGATCCATGAATACCGTGGGTGCGTTTGTCAAACCAAAAGGCATAACTTGGAACTCGTAGTGCCCGTACCGGGTTCTAAAAGCCGTCTTGTGGACGTCTTCTTCTCTAACCCTAAGCTGATGATATCCTGACCTTAAATCAATCTTCGAGTATATGCTAGATCCTTGCAGTTGGTCGAAAAGATCGTCAATTCTTGGCAATGGGTAGCGGTTCTTTATCGTCAGCTTATTTAACTCTCGGTAATCGATACACATCCTAAAGGATCCATCTTTCTTTTTGACAAATAGGACCGGTGCTCCCCAAGGTGAGGAACTCGGCCTAATGAAACCTTTGCCAGAAAGTTCCTTTAGTTGTTCAGCTAACTCTGTCATCTCTGCTGGTGCTAAGCGGTATGGGGCTCTAGCAACAGGTGCGGCTCCTGGTGTAAGCTCTATGTGAAACTCCACTTGTCGTGTTGGTGGTAATCCCGGTAAGTCTTCTGGGAATACGACTAGAAAATCTCTAACGATCGGTACATCTTCAACTTTCTTCTCACGATCTTCTTCTTCCTCCTTTCACGTTACTTGAACCAAGAACACTGGACATCCCTTCTCAATGTATCTTTGGGTTCTAATACATGAGATGACTTCCAGTCTTGATCCATTCTTCACTCCACTTCTTTCGCCTTGTATGATTAGTACATCGTTTCCATAAGGAACACGGACGCACTTCTCATGACATACAATTTCCGCGTGATGCTTCGACATCCAATCCATTCCAATGATGACATCAAAACTTCCCAAGTCTATGGGGAGTAAGTCGATACTGAACGAACGATCTTGTAACCTTATACTACATCCTTTCAGAATAGCATCGGTGGTTACTGACTTCCCATCGGCTAGTTCTACATTATACTTAATATCTAACGCAGTAGGGGTAATATTTAGGCGTTCACTAAATACAGATGACACAAAACTCCTATCCGCACCAGAATCAAATAGTACTGAAGCATAGTTGTTATTGACTAGGAACGTACCAGTCACAACATTGTTGTCCTGCACCGCAGCCTCAACACACAAATGATACACCTTGCTAGGTGCCGTGAATCCTACAGGAGCACTACTTGTGGCTCGGTTATTTCCTCCCCGATTCCCTTGGTTCTGCTTCTGGTTCCCTTGGTTGTGATTCTGGTTGCCTCGAATTTGATTACCACAACCTTGATTCCCACTGCTTGGACACTTATTCTTGTAATGCCCTTTCTCTCCACATCCAAAGCAAGTGACATTCGCTCCTTGGCCACCTTGAGTTCCCAGTCCTCTTTGGTTAGCAGGACGGGGTGGTGCTCGACATTCCTTTGCCTTATGTCCAGCCTTTCCACAGTTGTAGCATGTAGGGGGACATGCTCCCTCGTGGTGTCGGCCACACTTTCCATAGAAAGGAAGTCTTCCAGCATAGTTTCCAGCATTACTTTGCCCAGCAGTAAACACTCTAGCCACCTCTTGACGCTTGTTCTGACTGTAGTTGTTAGTGTTGTTGTTGTTGTTGCTATTGTTGTTATAGTGATTGCCAGACCACTTCCTCTTATCTCCAGTATTTTCTCCCAGCTCTTGTACCACTTGGTACATCAAACTCTGAGCCATATCGATTGCCTCTTGCAAATCAGTTGGCTTTGATGAAGTCACATCCCCTTGATACTCAAAGGTAAGCCCTCAATGTATCGCTCCAACAATCGATCGTCGTTGGGCACCATGACATAACAAGATCAGCTCTTGAAAGCGCTGATTGTAAGAAGTAAGAGTGGTACCCTTGACCTTCAAGTTCCATAGCTCAACCTCCATCTGCTTGACTTCATTTCGTGGGCAATATTTCCTAACAAACATAGCTTTGAACTCACTCCAAGGTGTTGCTTGGGCAACATCAATGGTCACTGCACGAGCATAGACGTTCCACCAAGTCAAAGCACCATCCACTAATGTGCTTGACGCAAACTTTACCTTATCAGCTTCAGCAACATTGCTAATCCCAAATTGGGATTCCAACTTCTCAAACCATCTAGTCAAACCTACTGCTCCTTCAGTACCGCGGAAACTCACTTGTGTAACCGCACGGAATTCCTTGTAGGTGCAGGTCTGTGCAATGGCAACAGTGGCTCCTTGGTTTGTCTCCTCTTGCGTGCTCGCTGTACGATTTGCTTCAGCTGCTGCGAGTGCCTCAGCCACCCGTTCCGCGATCATTTGATTGAGCATGACGGGGTCAATCCCACCGGTAGCAGCTGGTGGATTCTGTGTCTCAGATCTTCTAACTGGCGCCATAATCTAAAAAGGTAACAAGACAATGAGTTTTGCCAGTCATAACATGCATGGCACGTACAATACAATTATGAAATGCTCAACGGTATAATAAACAATATATAATGATCTCACAATTTTTGTAACCCAAATAACATAATGTCATTCATAGAAATGTTTTGCAATACATCACAATTCGTCATACATAATAAGGAAAAGGAAAATGCCAACTAGCTGAGATAAACCTCATAGCTTAGTGGTCGTACAACAATGAGTCAACAGTACATGGTAAGTCTAACTAGTGCCCTCACGGCGCTGGTGAAGCTCTCTCTCTAACTCTGCCAACCTCCTCTCAACCACGATCTCACGAGCCTGGGAATCCCTAAGTCTGACATCGGTATCATAACAAGCGGCCCTAAACCTCTTATCCAAGTCAGCAATAGGGTCCTCCACATGTGCCTCTAGTCCACCTGTCTCAACCAATGGCTCTACTCCCCAACGGGTCATCAGGCTCTCGATCTCCTCAAGGTGAGCATTCGGCATGGTATCCATCTAGTCGAGAACAGCATGGAGCTGTCCTCGTAGACGGGTCACACATACCATCAATGTCGTCTCATCCTCCACTGGGCTCTTCTTCGTCAATGCCTCTAGCTTATCCTGCACCTCGTTGTACTCCTCACCCAAAGTCTCCACAGCATCCTCCAACCTGTTCAAACGGGTCATCACACATCCATCCGCTGCTCCAAGCATCACAACCGTCGATGTAGCTCTCCTAGGAAGAGGGGTCGCAGCTCTCGGTCTAGTAGAGATGCCAACATCGGCAAGCATCTCCTGATACACAGCAGGTACAGTCTCTGGTGGTGGTGGTGGTAGTGACGCCTCTGGGCAGGACTGGCAGGTGTGCGGGCTTCATGCCTGTCAGTGGCAGAGAAAGGTATGAGGGGTCGGTAAGGTGAAGGTGGTGGTCGGGCGGCTCTCCCCCGAAGACGTCGCCTAACATAGTAGAAAGGCAGAGTGCCAGGTGCTGGAGTAGGGATGTCTGTCCTTTCCCCTTCGTCTTCAGACGAAGACGAGGAGATGGGTGCGATGGAAACCTCAGGAGTAGCAGCATATGTAGCAGGGGGGTCCTCAGTGTCAGTGACCTCCATGGGTTCACCTTCTCCATCGGTGAACTCCATATCATCATCCTCAGTATCCTCCATCGACTCACCCCTAGTGACTGATGCCTGTCCTGGTGACTGCACCACATCAGCGGCTAGGTCTTCCTCTCCTCCGCCTTCTAGGCTAAGTACGTCATCTGCTGATGCATCAGGGATATGGATCGGTGAACGGTAAACCTCCTCTGTCTCTTCATCTAAAATCATCCGGTACCACGGATATCCTGATGGTGATCCTCTAGGTAATCCTACCGATGAACTGATAGTCGACTGTGAACTGCGGTTTTAGTATGCCCCTGTAGACGTGGAATCATTAGAAGAAGACATCGCTGTAACATAAACAGAATAGATGTGTGTAAATATCTCATATAATTAGTCCGTGAAAGGGACATCGACATAACATATAACAATCATTGTTCAAACCACATGTATCCCATATAACATAACTCAGATTTTGTTGTTGCACATGTACCCCATGTAAATATACCTCGTAATTGTTAAATCACATGTATCCCATTTATTACATATATATATATATATCCATGTATATATATATATATTAATACTTACAATCCGTATGATAATCGACTAAACACATAACAGTTATAGTCTAGAGTTACTAAATGCAACCTAGTTCTCTATAACCATGGCTCTGATACCAATCTGTCACACTCCCAAAATATCATAGTATAATGGCAACAAGGGAGTGGTGACGTCATGATTATCATACACACACAGTTACAAAGAACGACCTCTAAATGAGACGTTCGGAAAGTTGATCACTTGCATTTGATAAAATAGTTTTAACATAGTGCGGAAGCATAAAACTGGTCACAGTTACAAAACATAGTTTCCAAATAGTACAAATGATCTTTTGTTTTCAATAGAAATGACGGCAGTGCATGAGACCTCACATAGCATCTTCCTTCTTAATACCTGAGAAAAACATTGCTAAAGCGTCAACATAAAGTTGGTGAGTTCATAGGTTTAGTTAATTTGAAGTGTTTAATGAACCACAAGATTTTCCCAAAAGTGATGACAATATAACAAATACAAAGTCATCATCAAAGCATTTATTACAGTCTAAGCTCGTGACACCGAAGCGTTAACAACACCGGTAGTATAATCATATAAATGTAGCCCAACTAGATGCCTAAACCCACGACATCCTATTTCAGACTCAAATGAAACTATGCCCGCTTGTCCCTTGTTGGACCAAGGCAGACAGGGGCGTCAACCCCGATAGATCTATCCATAACATTCGCGCTTACACAAAGTAATTAACGGTTCACGATTCACGGGCCAAAGCAACTGGGTTTTTAGTGGGACTTAGACTAGTATATAAATCAGTAATTGCACTTGTGTTCATACGTTAAATCAAGCAATGTCTCACCCCAAAAAGCAGTAAAAGCAGTTAAATAAGTGGGGCTATAAACTCACCTCGTTAAATCAGCAAAGTAATGGAAATATGAATGTAGCTCGAGAATACGGTTACGCTATCCGCGACCTATTTGAATATAAGGACCGTGTTACGACATCTAAAATTATACTAATAAAAAGCATGACATCCTAGTTGTGCTTGACGACATTTTTCGTTTACGAAAACACGACAATTAAAACTTGATTAATTAACAAAGGGGGTTTTGGGCTTAATATTACACTTTTTATTAACATTTCGGTTTGGGCCTTAAATAAACTCAATGCCAACCGAATGGCCCAAAACAAAAGCACCAATTCAACCTTTAATACATTTCGGCCCATGTGTGAGTTACCCAACCCGGCCCAGCCCAAGGGCGGTATAAACAAGGGAAAGGAGTGGTTATCATCATTTTATTTTCCCCAAAACACACAGACACAAATCCTCTCTCGATATAAACTCCAGTCGCCTCCTATCTCTCTCTCTCCTCTCAAACCGGATCTAACACTCTCCATGGCCAAAATAACCATCTCAGATTGATTAACATAAATCATCATGAAGTCTTAGGGTGAACAATCATGCGTGGGATGTGGGGTTTCATCCCCACATCAAATCTAATCCATTTCGAAATGTTTTCCAGGGAGGTTCTATGATGACTTCTTCACAAAAGATAAGTTCTAATCCCTTTTTCCTTCTAATTAAATGGTTCAACTGATTTTCGTTTTTATATCTTCGAAAATAAAAGGATTTATTGGTTCAAAATCATTTGTATTATAAAAATGTGAACAAGGGATTCTCGAATTAAATAAAATCAAATTAGGGTTTTCGAAAATAATTGGGGGTTTTCCAAATCTAGAGTTTTATTATAATTAATTAATGTTTTCATAAGTCTCTTGATGTTAATTAGTAAATTAAAATGAGTTTTCGGAAATTAGGGTATCGAATAATTAGGGGTTTTGATAAATCTGATGTTTAATAATAATTAATTAGTGTTTTCTAACATAAAAACTTATCAATTTCATCAAATGATTCGATTTGAAAAATTAGGGTTTCGAAAATATTGGGCGTTTCTTTAATATTACGATTCATTATAATTAACTAGTGTTGTCATGCTCCTCTTGTTATTAATTATCAGATAAATATAAGTTTCAAAAATTAGGGTTTATATAAATTTGGGGGTTTTTATATTCGGTTGTTTATTTATAATTAAATAACGTTTTTGGGTAATAAATTGTGTTAATTTCATAAATAAAAACGATTTACAAAATTAGGGTTTTAGCAGGAATATAAATCATTCGAGTGGTGTTGTTGGATACTGTTATTATTACTAGTTTCTAATAACTTTATACAAAATAACAACAAAAAAATGAAAAAGGGGGGTCTCGGTATAGTCTCGGCAGAAACAATGAGGGGTTGCGGTTTGTGGGTCAAAGTCCAAGTTGATAGTACTATCTTATATCATAACATTTTTGCTTAATCCGAACAGTTTAAAAAAAGAAAGACTAATCAGTTTGTTTTATTTTCGCAGGTTATTTTAAGATTGACGAGCACAACTAAGACGTATGCAGAAAATAAAAGAAGGTGGTTAAAAGACTCACAATAAGGATTTTGTTTCGGCTTGTGGGTTCGGACGAGAAAAGGATGGCTCGGCTGGTTCAATGCCTTGACACTACTCTCTATACTTTTTACCCAGAACTTGTAATTAAAACTGCCCAGCAGGAACAACTTGTAGTATTTGGACTGTGGATGTGTTTTGTGTTGTGTTTGGACAGTGAACAAATTGGGATAGTATTTAACTTTGTAATACTTGCTTAGGGTTAGTCTAAATCTGGAAATGGAGGTCTTGTGATGTACCCATTTTGGGTAAACTAGGCATGTGTGCTGGACTTTTGTGGTGAGTGGGAAAACATAAAATAACTTAGTTTATTGTGGGTTTGACTTAGGTTGACTGAGTTTAGCAAGTTTGAAATTCTGAATAAAAGTTACTAAGTTTGATATTTATTCACTCTTTGTGTTATTTTAGTTTGTAGTAATTGACCCAGCAAGGGTTTATCAAATTACATAGTTTAGACGCGGATACTTAACCACAAGGAAAACATAATACAATCTCGACACACAACTTAAACAAGGATAGATACGTGTATCCTCAAAGGATTTAGCAAACATTCATAACCGGCGTAAATAGTTAATGCATAAACGTTTAATAACGAACACGTTTCTATCATAATATATAAGACGCGAAAACTCGAGTTGTTACATTCGCTCTCCCTAAAGAGGGCTTTGTCCGCAAAGCAAAACAAACAATACACTTACGTCGACACCACATTGGTAAACAATAAGGATACTTCATAAATATGAGATAACTTCTCAATTCGTTAAATCCACAAGGTTCAAAGCTCACATAAAATAGATACATGGAGAAATAAAGATAAAAAAAATTTGACGGATGTCACAGTATTCCCATGTTTTAGAGATTTCGTCACGAAATCAAGACGTTGTTGTAGTAGGGTGATTAGCGAAAAGATGAGGATACTTGCTCTTGAATTGGTCTTCACGTTCCCATGTGTATTCTGGACCTCTACGCGCATTCCAACGGATATTTACGATAGGTATACGACTTTGTTTGAGCTGTTTGACCTGACGGTCCATGACCTCCACCGGTTCTTCTACGAAGTTGAGTTTGTCGTCGAGTTGGATCTCTTCTAAAGGGATAACGAGTGTCTCGTTGGCTAAGCATTTCTTCAGATTGCAAATGTGGAACACATTATGCACTCGGCTAAGTTCTTGAGGTAACTCTAAGCGATAGGCTACAGGGCCAATCCTCTCTATGATCTTGAATGGTCCAATGTAACGAGGATTCAACTTTCCACGCTTTCCAAAGCGAATCACACCCTTCCAAGGTGAGACCTTCAACATGACTCTATCGCCAACCTCAAACTCAAGAGGTTTGCGTCTCATGTCAGCATAACTCTTTTGTCGATCTTTTGCGGCTTGCATACGGCTCTTGATCTTAAAGATCTTCTCAGTAGTCTCGTGTATGATCTCGGGTCCAGTGAGTTGGGCCTCACCAACCTCTGCCCAACACACGGGTGAACGACACTTTCTACCATACAATGCTTCGAACGGTGCTGCCTTAATGCTAGTGTGATAACTATTGTTGTATGAGAACTCCACCAGAGGTAGGTGCCTATCCCATCTATTCCCAAAGTCGATCACACAAGCTCTCAGCATATCTTCTAGGGTTTGAATGGTCCTTTCACTTTGACCGTCGGTTTGGGGATGGTACGCAGTGCTCATATCCAACTGCGTTCCCAATGCTTTCTGCAGCGACTTCCAAAACTGTGACGTAAAGCGGCTATCTCGGTCAGAGATTATAGATACAGGCACACCATGCCTCGTGACTACCTCCTCCAAGTATGTTCTTGCTAACCTATCCATTCCGTCAGTCTCCTTGATTGGTATGAAATGAGCCGATTTGGTGAGTCGGTCGACGATGACCCAAATAGTGTCAAATCCAGCTGAGGTTTTAGGTAGCTTTGTAATGAAATCCATAGTGATCCTTTCCCACTTCCATTCTGGCAGTTCGGGTTGGAAAAATAATCCTGATGGTTTCATATGTTCGGCCTTGACCTTTGCACAAGTCAAGCACTTGCTAACATATGTAGCAATGTCCGCCTTCATGTTCGGCCACCAATACAACATCTTAAGATCATGATACATCTTGTCAGACCCCGGATGTATGGAGTATTTTGACTTATGCGACTCATGCATAATCAAAGGTCGTAGGTCACCATGGCATGGTAACCAACTCCTATTATCAAGGCATAATGTCCCATCCGAGCGAGCTTCTAACTTCTTTATCATGCCTTCAACATCTTCAGTCTTGAGAATTTCTTCCTCGACTGCCTCCTTCTGAGCCTTGATAATTAAGGATGGAAGGTCTAAGTCAATGGTCATCACCAAGGCTTTCACTCTAAGAACTCTCTCCTTTCGACTCAAAGCGTCAGCTACGACATTTGCCTTGCCCGGGTGATAACGGATCTTGCAATCGTAATCACTGAGCAACTCTAGCCAACGTCGTTGTCTCATGTTGAGTTCTTTTTGATTCAAGATGTGTTGCAGACTCTTATGATCAGTGAATACAACACACTTTGTGCCATAAAGGTAGTGTCTCCAAATCTTCAGGGCGAACACCACTGCTCCTAACTCTAGATCATGAGTTGTGTAGTTCTTCTCGTGCACTTTTAGTTGTCTTGATGCATAAGCAATGACCTTAGTCCTTTGCATCAATACCGCACCTAACCCTTTTATGGATGCATCACAATACACCACAAATTCTTCATTACCCTCGGGTAGGGCTAGTATAGGTGCTTCACACAACATCTGCTTCAATGTTTGGAATGCCAAATCTTGATCCTCTTTCCACTCAAACTTCTTGTTCTTTTGAGTTAATTCCGTCATTGGTTTAGCTATCTTGGAGAAACCCTCAATGAATCTCCTATAGTAACCGGCAAGACCTAAAAATTGGCGGATCTCCGTGGGTGTTGTAGGAGTCGCCCAATCTTTCACAGCCTCGATCTTAGCAGGATCAACGTGAATACCACTGCTATCGATTACATGCCCAAGGAATTGCACCGTGTTTATCCAAAACTCACATTTGGAAAACTTTGCATATAATTTCTCCTTCCTCAGCAGCTCTAGTATGGTCTTCAAATGCTCTTTGTGTTCTTCTTCATTACGAGAGTAGATGAGAATATCATCGATAAATACAATCACAAACTTGTCCAAGTATGGTTTGCAAACTCGGTTCATGAGATCCATGAATACCGCGGGTGCGTTTGTCAAACCAAAAGGCATAACTTGGAACTCGTAGTGCCCGTACCGGGTTCTAAAAGCCGTCTTATGGACGTCTTCTTCTCTAACCCTTAGCTGATGATATCCTGACCTTAAATCAATCTTCGAGTATATGCTAGATCCTTGTAGTTGGTCGAAAAGATCGTCAATTCTTGGCAATGGGTAGTGGTTCTTTATCGTCAGCTTATTTAACTCTCGGTAATCGATACACATCCTAAAGGATCCATCTTTCTTTTTGACAAATAGGACCGGTGCTCCCCAAGGTGAGGAACTCAGCCTAATGAAACCTTTGCCAGAAAGTTCCTTTAGTTGTTCAGCTAACTCTGTCATCTCTGTTGGTGCTAAGCGGTATGGGGCTCTAGCAACAGGTGCGGCTCCTGGTGTAAGCTCTATGTGAAACTCCACTTGTCGTGTTGGTGGTAATCCCGGTAAGTCTTCTGGGAATACGACTGGAAAATCTCTAACGATCGGTACATCTTCAACTTTCTGCTCATGATCTTCTTCTTCCTCCTTTCGCGTTACTTGAACCAAGAACACTGGACATCCCTTCTCAATGTATCTTTGGGTTCTAATACATGAGATGACTTCCAGTCTTGATCCATTCTTCACTCCACTTCTTTCGCCTTGTATGATTAGTACATCGTTTCCATAAGGAACACGGACGCACTTCTCATGACATACAATTTACGCGTGATGCTTCGACATCCAATCCAATCCAATGATGACATCAAAACTTCCCAAGTCTATGGGGAGTAAGTCGATACTGAACGAACGATCTTGTAACCTTATACTACATCCTTTCAGAATAGCATCGGTGGTTACTGACTTCCCATCGGCTAGTTCTACATTATACTTAATATCTAACGCAGTAGGTGTAATATTTAGGCGTTCACTAAATACAGATGACACAAAACTCCTATCCGCACCAGAATCAAATAGTACTGAAGCATAGTTGTTATTGACTAGGAACGTACCAGTCACAACATTGTTGTCCTGCATCGCAGCCTCAGCACACAAATGATACACCTTGCTAGGTGCCGTGAATCCTCCAGGAGCACTAGTTGTGGCTCGGTTATTTCCTCCCCGATTCCCTTGGTTCTGCTTCTGGTTCCCTTGGTTGTGATTCTGGTTGCCTCGAATTTGATTACCACGACCTTGATTCCCACTGCTTGGACACTTATTCTTGTAATGCCCTTTCTTTCCACATCCAAAGCAAGTGACATTCGCTCCTTGGCCACCTTGAGTTCCCGGTCCTATTTGGTTAGCAGGACGGGGTGGTGCTCGACATTCCTTTGCCTTATGTCCAGCCTTTCCATAGTTGTAGCATGTAGGGGGACATGCTCCCTCGTGGTGTCGGCCACACTTTCCACAGAAAGGAAGTCTTCCAGCATAGTTTCCAGCATTACTTTGCCCAGCAGTAAACACTCTAGCCACCTCTTGATGCTTGTTCTGACTGTAGTTGTTAGTGTTGTTGCTGTTGTTGCTATTGTTGTTATAGTGATTGCCAGACCACTTCCTCTTATCTCCAGTATTTTCTCCCAGCTCTTGTACCACTTGGTACATCAAACTCTGAGCCATATCGATTGCCTCATGAAAATCAGTTGGCTTTGATGAAGTCACATCCCCTTGATACTCAAAGGTAAGCCCTCAATGTATCGCTCCAACAATCGATCGTCGTTGGGCACCATTTCGGGACATAACAAGATCAGCTCTTGAAAGCGCTGATTGTAAGCAGTAAGAGCGGTACCCTTGACCTTCAAGTTCCATAGCTCAACCTCCATCGGCTTGACTTCATTTCGTGGGCAATATTTCCTAACAAACATAACTTTGAACTCACTCCAAGGTGTTGCTTGGGCAACATCAATGGTCACTGCACGAGCATAGACGTTCCACCAAGTCAAAGCACCATCCACTAATGTGCTTGACGCAAACTTTACCTTATCAGCTTCAGCAACATTGCTAATCCCAAATTGGGATTCCAACTTCTCAAACCATCTAGTCAAACCTACTGCTCCTTCAGTACCGCGGAAACTCACTTGTGTAACCGCATGGAATTCCTTGTAGGTGCAGGTCCGTGCAATGGCAACAGTGGCTCCTTGGTTTGTCTCCTCTTGCGTGCTCGTTGTACGATTTGCTTCAGCTGCTGCGAGTGCCTCAGCCACCCGTTCCGCGATCATTTGACTGAGCATGACGAGGTCAATCCCACCGGTAGCAGCTGGTGGATTCTGTGTCTCAGATCTTCTAATTGGCGCCATAATCTAAAAAGGTAACAAGACAATGAGTTTTGCCAGTCATAACATGCATGGCACGCACAATACAATTATGAAATGCTCAACGGTATAATAAACAATATATAATGATCTCACAATTTTTGTAACCCAAATAACATAATGTCATTCATAGAAATGTTTTGCAATACATCACAATTCGTCATACATAATAAGGAAAAGGAAAATGCCAACTAGCTGAGATAAACCTCATAGCTTAGTGGTCGTACAACAATGAGTCAACAATACATGGTAAGTCTAACTAGTGCCCTCACAGCGCTGGTGAAGCTCTCTCTCTAACTCTGCCAACCTCCTCTCAACCACGATCTCACGAGCCTGGGAATCCCTAAGTCTGACATCGGTATCATAACAAGCGGCCCTAAACCTCTTATCCAAGTCAGCAATAGGGTCCTCCAAAGGTGCCTCTAGTCCACCTGTCTCAACCAATGGCTCTACTCCCCAACGGGTCATCAGGCTCTCGATCTCCTCAAGGCGAGCATTCGACATGGTATCCATCTGGTCGAGAACAGCATGGAGCTGTCCTCGTAGACGGGTCACACATACCATCAATGTCGTCTCATCCTCCACTAGGCTCTTCTTCGTCAATGCCTCTAGCTTATCCTGCACCTCGTTGTACTCCTCACCCAAAGTCTTCACAGCATCCTCCAACCTGTTCAAACGGGTCGTCACACATCCATCCACTGCTCCAAGCATCACAACCGTCGATGTAGCTCTCCTAGGAAGAGGGGTCGCAGCTCTCGGTCCAGTAGAGATGCCAACATCGGCAAGCATCTCCTGATACACAGCAGGTACAGTCTCTGGTGGTGGTGGTGGTAGTGACACCTCTGGGGCAGGACTGGTAGGTGTGCGGGCTGCATGCCTGTCAGTGGCAGAGAAAGGTATGAGGGGTCGGTAAGGTGAAGGTGGTGGTCGGGCGGCTCTCCCCCGAAGACGTCGCCTAACATAGTAGAAAGGCAGAGTGCCAGGTGCTGGAGTAGGGATGCCTGTCCTTTCCCCTTCGTCTTCAGACGAAGACGAGGAGATGGGTGCGATGGAAACCTCAGGAGTAGCAGCATATGTAGCAGGGGGGTCCTCAGTGTCAGTGACCTCCATGGGTTCACCTTCTCCATCGGTGAACTCCATATCATCATCCTCAGTATCCTCCATCGACTCACCCCTAGTGACTGATGCCTGTCCTGGTGACTGCACCACATCAGCGGCTAGGTCGTCCTCTCCTCCGCCTTCTAGGCTAAGTACGTCATCTGCTGATGCATTAGGGATATGGATCGGTGAACGGTAAACCTCCTCTGTCTCTTCATCTAAAATCATCCGGTACCACGGATATCCTGATGGTGATCCTCTAGGTAATCCTACCGATCAACTGATAGTCGACTGTGAACTGCGGTTGTAGTATGCCCCTGTAGACGTGGAATCATTAGAATAAGACATCGCTGTAACATAAACAGAATAGATGTGTGTAAATATCTCATATAATTAGTCCGTGAAAGGGACATCGACATAACATATAACAATCATTGTTCAAACCACATGTATCCCTATATAACATAAACTCAGATTTTGTGTTGCACATGTACCCCATGTAAATATACCTCGTAATTGTTAATTCACATGTATCCCATTTATTACACATATATATATATATATATCCATGTATATATATATATTATAACTTACAATCCGTATGATAATCGACTAAACACATAACAGTTATAGTCTAGAGTTACTAAATGCAACCTAGTTCTCTATAACCATGGCTCTGATACCAATCTGTCACACTCCCAAAATATCACAGTATAATGGCAACAAGGGAGTGGTGACGTCATGATTATCATACACACACAGTTACAAAGAACGACCTCTAAATGAGACGTTCGGAAAGTTGATCACTTGCATTTGATAAAATAAATAGTTTTAACATAGTGCGGAAGCATAAAACTGGTCACAGTTACAAAACATAGTTTCCAAATAGTACAAATGATCTTTTGTTTTCAATAGAAATGACGGCAGTGCATGAGACCTCACATAGCATCTTCCTTCTTAATACCTGAGAAAAACATTGCTAAAGCTGTCAACATAAAGTTGGTGAGTTTCATAGGTTTAGTTAATTTGAAGTGTTTAATGAACCACAAGATTTTCCCAAAAGTGATGACAATATAACAAATACAAAGTCATCATCAAATCATTTATTACAGTCTAAGCTCGTGACACCGAAGCGTTAACAACAACGGTAGTATAATCATATAAATGTAGCCCAACTAGATGCCTAAACCCACGACATCCTATTTCAGACTCAAATGAAACTATGCCCGCTTGTCCCTTGTTGGACTAAGGCAGACAGGGGCTGTCAACCCCGATAGATCTATCCATAACATTCGCGCTTACACAAAGTAATTAACGGTTCACGATTCACGGGCCAAAGCAACTGGGTTTTTAGTGGGACTTAGACTAGTATATAAATCAGTAATTGGCACTTGTGTTCATACGTTAATCAAGCACATGTCTCACCCCAAAAAGCAGTAAAAGCAGTTAAATAAGTGGGGCTATAAACTCACCTCGTTAAATCAGCAAAGTAATGGAAATATGAATGTAGCTCGAGAATACGGTTACGCTATCCGCGACCTATTTGAATATAAGGACCGTGTTACGACATCTAAAATTATACTAATAAAAAGCATGACATCCTAGTTGTGCTTGACGTCATTTTTCGTTTACGGAAAACACGACAATTAAAACTTGATTAATTAACAAAGGGGGTTTTGGGCTTAATATTACACTTTTTATTAACATTTCGGTTTGGGCCTTAAATAAACTCAATGCCAACCGAATGGCCCAAAACAAAAGCACCAATTCAACCTTTAATACATTTCGGCCCATGTGTGAGTTACCCAACCCGGCCCAGCCCAAAGGGCGGTATAAAACAAGGGAAGGAGTGGTTATCACCATTTTATTTTCCCCAAAACACACAGACACAAATCCTCTCTCGATATAAACTCCAGTCGCCTCCTATCTCTCTCTCCTCTCAAACCGGATCTAACACTCTCCATGGCCAAAATAACCATCTCAGATTGATTAACATAAATCATCATGAAGTCTTAGGGTGAACAATCATGCGTGGGATGTGGGGTTTCATCCCCACATCAAATCTAATCCATTTCGAAATGTTTTCCAGGGAGGTTCTATGATGACTTCTTCACAAAAGATAAGTTCTAATCCCTTTTTCCTTCTAATTAAATGGTTCAACTGATTTTCGTTTTATATCTTCGAAAATAAAAGGATTTATTGGTTCAAAATCATTTGTATTATAAAAATGTGAACAAGGGATTCTCGAATTAAATAAAATCAAATTAGGGTTTTCGAAAATAATTGGGGGTTTCCAAATCTAGAGTTTTATTATAATTAATTAATGTTTTCATAAGTCTCTTGATGTTAATTAGTAAATTAAAATGAGTTTTCAGAAATTAGGGTATCGAATAATTAGGGGTTTTGATAAATCTGATGTTTAATAATAATTAATTAGTGTTTTCTAACATAAAAACTTATCAATTTCATCAAATGATTCGATTTGAAAAATTAGGGTTTCGAAAATATTGGCAGGAATATAAATCATTCGAGTGGTGTTGTTGGCTACTGTTATTATTACTAGTTTCTAATAACTTTATACAAAATAACAACAAAAAAATGAAAAAGGGGGGTCTCGGTATAGTCTCGGCAGAAACAATGAGGGGTTGCGGTTTGTGGGTCAAAGTCCAAGTTGATAGTACTATCTTATATCATAACATTTTTGCTTAATCCGAACAGTTTAAAAAAAGAAAGACTAATCAGTTTGTTTTATTTTCGCAGGTTATTTTAAGATTGACGAGCACAACTAAGACGTATGCAGAAAATAAAAGAAGGTGGTTAAAAGACTCACAATAAGGATTTTGTTTCGGCTTGTGGGTTCTGACGAGAAAAGGATGGTTCGGCTGGTTCAATGCCTTGACACTACTCTCTATACTTTTTACCCAGAACTTGTAATTAAAACTGCTCAGCAGGAACAACTTGTAGTATTTGGACTGTGGATGTGTTTTGTGTTGTGTTTGGACAGTGAACAAATTGGGATAGTATTTAACTTTGTAATACTTGCTTAGGGTTAGTCTAAATCTGGAAATGGAGGTCTTGTGATGTACCCATTTTGGGTAAACTAGGCATGTGTGCTGGACTTTTGTGGTGAGTGGGAAAACATAAAATAACTTAGTTTATTGTGGGTTTGACTTAGGTTGACTGAGTTTAGCAAGTTTGAAATTCTGAATAAAAGTTACTAAGTTTGATATTTATATTCACTCTTTGTGTTAGGTTAGTTTGTAGTAATTGACCCAGCAAGGGTTTATCAAATTACATAGTTTAGACGCGGATACTTAACCACAAGGAAAACATAATACAATCTCGACACATAACTTAAACAAGGATAGATACGTGTATCCTCAAAGGATTTAGCAAACATTCATAACCGGCGTAAACAGTTAATGCATAAACGTTTAATAACGAACACGTTTCTATCATAATATATAAGACGCGAAAACTCGAGTTGTTATATTCGCTCTCCCTAAAGAGGGCTTTGTCCGCAAAGGAAAACAAACAATACACTTAAGTCGACACCACATTGGTAAACAATAAGGATACTTCATAAATATGAGATAACTTCTCAATTCGTTAAATACACAAGGTTCAAAGCTCACATAAAATAGATACATGGAGAAATAAAGATAAAAAAATTTGACGGATGTTACAGTATTCCCATGTTTTAGAGATTTCGTCACGAAATCAAGACGTTGTTGTAGTAGGGTGATTAGCGAAAAGATGAGGATACTTGCTCTTGAATTGGTCTTCACGTTCCCATGTGTATTCTGGACCTCTACGCGCATTCCAACGGATTTTTACGATAGGTATACGACTTTGTTTGAGCTGTTTGACCTGACGGTCCATGACCTCCATCGGTTCTTCTACGAAGTTGAGTTTGTCGTCGAGTTGGATCTCTTCTAAAGGGATAACGAGTGTCTCGTCGGCTAAGCATTTCTTCAGATTGCAAATGTGGAACACATTATGCACTCGACTAAGTTCTTGAGGTAACTCCAAGCGATAGGCTACGGGGCCAATCCTCTCTATGATCTTGAATGGTCCAATGTAACGAGGATTCAACTTTTCACGCTTTCCAAAGCGAATCACACCCTTCCAAGGTGAGACCTTCAACATGACTCTATCGCCAACCTCAAACTCAAGAGGTTTGCGTCTCTTGTCAGCATAACTCTTTTTTCGATCTTTTGCGGCTTGCATACGGCTCTTGATCTAAAAGATCTTCTCAGTAGTCTCGTGTATGATCTCGGGTCCAGTGAGTTGGGCCTCACCAACCTCTGCCCAACACACGGGTGAACGACACTTTCTACCATACAATGCTTCGAACGGTGCTGCCTTAATGCTAGTGTGATAACTATTGTTGTATGAGAACTCCACCAGAGGTAGGTGCCTATCCCATCTATTCCCAAAGTCGATCACACAAGCTCTCAGCATATCTTCTAGGGTTTGAATGGTCCTTTCACTTTGACCGCCGGTTTGGGGATGGAACGCAGTGCTCATATCCAACTGCGTTCCCAATGCTTTCTGTAGCGACTTCCAAAACTGTGAAGTAAATCGACTATCTCGGTCAGAGATTATAGATACAGGCACACCATGCCTCGTGACTACCTCCTCCAAGTATGTTCTTGCTAACCTATCCATTCCGTCAGTCTCATTGATTGGTATGAAATGAGCCGATTTGGTGAGTCGGTCGACGATGACCCAAATTGTGTCAAATCCAGCTGAGGTTTTAGGTAGCTTTGTAATGAAATCCATAGTGATCCTTTCCCACTTCCATTCTGGCAGTTCGGGTTGGACCAATAATCCTGATGGTTTCATATGTTCGGCCTTGACCTTGGCACAAGTCAAGCACTTGCTAACATATGTAGCAATGTCCGCCTTCATGTTCGGCCACCAATACAACATCTTAAGATCATGATACATCTTGTCAGATCCCGGATGTATGGAGTATTTTGACTTATGCGACTCATGCATAATCAAAGGTCGTAGGTCACCATGGCATGGTAACCAACTCCTATTATCAAGGCATAATGTCCCATCCGAGCGAGCTTCTAACTTCTTTATCATGCCTTCAACATCTTCAGTCTTGAGAATTTCTTCCTCGACTGCCTCCTTCTGAGCCTTGAGAATTAAGGATGGAAGGTCTAAGTCAATGGTCATCACCAAGGCTTTCACTCTAAGAACTCTCTCCTTTCGACTCAAAGCGTCAGCTACGACATTTGCCTTGCCCGGGTGATAACGGATCTCGCAATCGTAATCACTGAGACAGTGGTCAAAGAAGAAAGACAAAAAATAAGCTAAAAGTAGCTTTCTCGTACGTGGTTCCTTATGGGAGCCCGTGGTTCCATATCGATATGGAGCCGCCTATTGGCTAAGGATCCGCGTCCAGTGGACTACAGACCATGATTTTCAAAAGTTTTTGAGAAAAATAAGACTTTTTCAAAATTTTGCAAATCTTGGATTTTTACCTCTATTAGCACTAGAGTATGCTAGGGTTGCATAAAAGCAACACATTCACAAAGAATGTCTTGACAAAGGGTGACAAAATATTTAGATAACATTTTGATCCAATTTTGAGTCAAGTTTTTAGAGCTTGTAATAGATTTAGGTTCAATTTTAAATAAACTGAAATTGATTAATGTGACCACATAGGTTAAAACACATAAAACTAAATCCATAGATCTTCCTCATGAGAAATTCATGAAGGAAAGGAAATGAAATACAAGAAAGGAAATAACAACTAACTAATACAAAGTTAGCTAAAACTAGGTCTTGAATGCATAGTCTTCTTTGGCTTGACCTTCTTTAAAAGCATTTTATTTTGAAAACCATCATTCATCTCCTAGGAGGAGGAGGCATGGAGAACAAGGTAAGAAAGAAATCATGCAACCTTCTATGAAGACCAGGCATCTCCAACCTTAGGTTTTGAATGATGTAGTTATTATAGAGACAACATGGGAAATTTCACCATGAGCTTCTAGGAAACCAAATAAGTAAGGATCACCCATGAAGTGAGGAATAGGAATGACCAAAATAGGAGCATTATTGTTTGACGTTGGAGGAGGTGGTGGAGGTATAGTGTTCAAGAGTGAGATGGGAGAATTTGGTGGAGTGAAAGGAGAGGTAACCAAAGGCTCAAGGTCAAAGGGAATGCTTTGTAGAGGTTGATGTTGAGTATTCCCATCCAAAGGAGGACTAAGAGTGAATGGAGTGGAAAGCTCATACATTCTTGATTGGAATGAAGAGGAGGTAGAACCATGAGATTGGTTAGTACCATGAGTTGAGTTGGTCTTGCATGGAGCAAGGGGTGGTGAAGGTCATGAGGAAATGAGAATAGGAGAAATCTTACTCTTGGGAGTGTGAAAAGATGAAGGACCAATATTAGGTAACTTAATCTTAATTTTAAGGCTTCTTTTGGAAGAGGAAGTTTTGGAAGAGGTGTAAGTTCTAATGGACACCATGGTTGTGTGTTAAGGTTTAGAGAAGAGTTGAAGGGATGAAGATCACAATCAACAAGAGAGGATATAAAAAGAGAAGGGAATGATCCAAACTAGTAATGGGCTAAAATCATTTTAGGTGAATAATGAAATTAGGTAGCCTAGTTTAGGAAAGTGCAGGTTTTTTGCAAAAAATTTATCAAAGTTTTACACAGATTAAGGAAAACAGTGTAAAGCAAAGATTTTGTCGAAACAGTGGCTGGCGGTTCCTTATGTAGGGCCGCGGTTCGAAAACGATAAAGAACCGCGGGTATGATAAGGAACCGCTACCAGTAGGTTCGAAAAATGACACTTCCTTAAACATTTGCTAGCCCATATTTTATACCAAGGTTTATCAAGCCAAAGTGAACTATAAATCAAAATCTAGGTAGCTAACAAACACATAATATGTACGAAGCTATGCAAATTGAAGGATCAATAGCATAGACGATTAGGATTAAAATACTAAGTAATCCAAACACAAAGTATTAGTTAGCAAACATAACATCCTAAAAATAAAAAGAGAATAAGGATAAATTGTTCAACAATTCAAACATGTTTACAAACATGTTAACCTTGATAAACCAAGCTTCATTTCTTCTTCTTGCCAAGTCCCTTGATCAATTTGGTTATGCTATTGAAAGATTCTCTTGACTCCACTCGATGATCATACAACTCACCTTGTGTTTTAAGATTAGCTCGGTAGACATCCTCAAGACCAAAGTTCTCCGGAAGTCCACTAGTGGCATAGTGAGGAGGAGGGATGATTTCTTCTAACCCTTCCATGAAAATGTCCATGGATGGGTGGGAGTTACTCGAAGAGCCAACGTGAGCACTTGTGCCTACGCCACCACCATCACTTGGTGACATATCAAAGTCCTCATCATCGGACTCTTGTGGATCAGACTTTCACGAACCTCGAATACTTCTAGTCTTTTATGGTTGTACCCTTTGAATAGGTAGCATGACACGTTCGACCGAACGAAAGCGAGAAATGTTGATGTCGGGATAGTCTTCACCAACCTTCTTAAGAAGGCGAGTAAGGAGCATGGCATAGGGAAGATTTGTTTTGGGTTTAGAAAGAGCATAAGTGATTCGTCGAGAGATATAGTATGCGAGATTGTACTTGGCATTGGTAGCGATATAACATAACATGTGTGACATACACGCTGGAATATGATCCCGGTTTCCTCCAAGTCAAAATACAATCTCCCTAAGGATGCCGGCCCAACGGACCATACAATCATTTAGGTCGCTTAAGAGAACCTCATAGCGTTTTACTCGACGCTTGGTAGAGTGGAGGATTCTTACAACGTTTCCACTACACTCTTTACAAATGACATCAAGAATGTAGTCGAGGTCAATCTCTTCATTTTCATCTAGAGCACAGTCGAATGGTTCAAGGAGATAATCAAGTTTCCATTTATCAGTAAATCGACAAGTGCTCACAAATAGAACACGAAGAGCTTGACCAAAGTCTTCAAGAGAGAGTCTAATGAGTCGACCTTTAAGGATGAACCTAACATATACTCTGCCGTTATCATAAACGAGAGAGTATGTGCTAAAGAACTCTAAGAGTAATTCGGGACATATATCCTCTTTGCTGTCCAACAAACAATCAAACCCAATTTCTCCGAACATCGATCGAGTATATATATATATCCCTCAATATCCTCTTCGACAACTCTATCCGCGTGAAAGCAACGTTTTTGGAGTGAGGAATAGGTGTTTGTAAGTTGAGGGGAAGCACACATTTCGGAAAGATTTGGCATATATTGTCTAGTGTATTGGTGGTCTTGTTGAAATTCCGAAGGCATGATTAGTACCTAAATAAACACAAAAATATTTCCTCAATTACTCATATGTTACATATAAACCAAAAATCAAAAAAAAAAATGAGAATGTGTTTCATCAATATCTTGACAAACTGATAGTAGCATTTTGTATGGGTTCTAGATTCTCTCACAGTCCTCTCGAATTGATCTCGGCCTTAAGTGGAATGATTGTTCTTGGTTACTAAATAAAAGGTTTGGTTTTCTAATCTACTAAATGTTAAAATGTAATAAAATGAAAACTTAAATCAAAGATAATTAATTTAATGACAATTAATAAAAACTTGAAAAAATGAGGAAACAGTAACACTAAAGAAACAATAACAATTAATGATGCTCAAAAGATGATTGATTCGGAACTTTTTAACCTTGATTCGGAACTTTGTTCATCCGGAACTTTTCACTCGGAACACCTTGATTCGGAACTTTAATCGGAAGTTTATTCGGAAGTTTGTTCGGAAGTTTGGTTCATCCGGAACTTTATACTCATTCGGAACTTTTGACTCATCCGGAACTTTGGTTCATTCAGAAGATTAGGTTCATCCGGAACTTTCAGTTCGTTCGGAACTTCATACTGATTCGGAACTTTTGAAAAAGAAATTCATTCGGAACTTTTTGGAAAATAGATTCATCCGGAACTTCTTAGTTCATTCGGAAGATGATGCTCATCCGGAACTTTTAGGTTCACTCGGAACTTTTGTGTTCATCCGGCAGTTTCTTGTTCATCCGGAAGTCTGGAAACACATAAACAGTAACAATACCCAAAGAACAAGGAAAATCGATTTTAATCCAAAAATCACCAAGTTTTTCACCAAAAACTTAAATAAACTAATCACTAAGCATCTACTAACCATAAACTACAAATCCCATCAATAAAAACATAAATCCCAACAACTTTTGAAGATCAAACTCAATAAAATAAAAACTTAAGAACTTGAAGATAAAGATGATGATGAACAAGATGAAATGGAAAGATTAAACAAGAACTTGTATTGATGATTGATGTTTTAACAATAACAAAACAATGATTAAAATTACAAGATTGGAAAATCAAAGATCAAAATCACCAATCACCCTAGTGGTGATGGTGATGCTACGAACAAGAAGGGAGAAAAAAGGGGAGGAGAGAAAAACTAAAAAACTAACTGGAAGGAAAGTGTGAGGGGATGGGCTTTATATAGCCTTGTCCTTTGGTTGGTGAGTGGGCTTTCTCCCGTTCTTCTTGTCTTCTCGTCTTTTCAGAAAAGTTGACGTTTTCGGTTCTGATTCGGGATTTGTCGTCGATTAAATTTAACTCGTCTTTTAATTTCTTCGTTTAATAGACTTGAGTTTCTTCGACTTATGAAAATCTTCCATCTTTGGTCCTTTTCTTCGATAAATCTTCGAATAGGGCCAGTGACTTCAAATCTTTTGCATCTCTTGGACAATAGACTTTATCTTGAGTCCTTTTCTTCGGTAAAACCCGTGCAATCCCATGTTTTCTTTAATATTCATCCGGTTGGCTCTGAAAACACAATAAACACAAAAACCACGCATAATTCCAAACAAATGATATTAAATACGTGTTTTGGTCTCATTTTAGCCAGAATTAAGTGGTAAAAGGATGGGTGTTTACACACCTATCAAATCCCCTACACTTAACCATTGCCATGCCCTCATGCAATGCTTAGTGATAAAGCAAATTTACACTTTTCTCATAATTAATCAACCTTGGCCTTATTAAAATTCTACTAAACAAAAATTAAAATACTAAGAGAAATTAGAACTTTAAGATAAACAAAAGGATGGAAGTAACTTGCAAAGAAATCAAGGACTTACATTAGGGCTTTGGTGCTGCGAAGATTTATCACCCTCAAGTTTCACGTTCCCCAAACTAAGCTTAAAAACGAGATCATTGTTATTATAAGTTAGCAATTCAAACACTTACACACATGGCTTAATTAAATGCTTAAACTCCCTTATTCCTAGGTGTATCTCTTATATTTTATTTTTGTCTTAGAATGATCATGAAGATGCATTTTTGGACTTATTTCGATAGTTGATTTAGGCTGAAAGCAAAGTAGGACGATTTGATCAATAGTTAGCTAAAGGACAAAATCTCTTAAAACTGCTTCTCGGGATATCAAAAAGTTCATATCTTGGCATAACTCGGTTCACGATTTGAGACCTTTCTCGGGCCGATATTTGGCATGTACTTCATACTTCATATCTTGAGAGACGTGCTTGAGATAATGGTCTTCTCATCGTTCATAGAGTTTCTTCACTTGGAGACTTTTGAGGGGTACTCCAACTTTGTTGACCACGACTTCATGATTATTTCTTCAATCTCTATTTGGGATTTTGAGATACAACGATCCGCCTCCTTTTCGGACTTGGATCTATTTATCCTCATACCTTGTTAGGGTCTTTTCGGATAGACTTCTCCATCATCTTTATGGGAGTTGATTGCTTTTCGTCGTGAGTCTTGATCCTTCATATTGACTTTGGGAATAATGCTTTTCACATCACTTTGGATCTTTAGCAATAAAATGGAATCCTCATGCCTTGTTAGGGCCTTTTCGGACTCGCCAATCTTCGCGCCCCGCTTCATAAGTTATGCCTTGGCTATGAACTCTTATCATTACCGAGCAACTTTTAAACGATCTTGGGCTAGAAGCTAAGTAACTTTTCAAATCGTACGACCTTACTTATTGCAGATAAATTATTAGCAAGTGATGGGAGAATAGGCAAATAATTACACCAAGTGAGCTTGTGCAAGAATACCGACTTATAATTGACTCTATCATTTCTCGTCCTCCACAATTTAAAATCTCAAGTAATGAGACTCGTGGATACTTAGCCTAATAAACCAATTAAGGTCTACATGGTTAAGGATACTAGCTAGAATAAACTTGGATAAGTTTATTGGGGTTGAGTCAAAATAAACGCAACGGGCCTAATATGTCAAAGATTTCTAAACTAGTTACACCACTTTATTAAAATTTTACTTTATTGCGGAATATATACATATGAAAGAAACGATAAAAATTTTTAAAAATTACGACTAAATGGCCAAAGTTAATAAAAAATTTGAAAAATGTTGAAAAATATGATTTTCCGGTTAAATAAAGGCATTTTCATGGAAAAGTCCACTTAAAACTTCGATAGAAGTCCCCCCTACACTTAAGATAAACATTGTCCTCAATGTTTAAGCATGTGGGAAAAGTCTCCCCTACACTTATGACATTGTGCACGTTGGTTAACTCAAGTTAAGGAAGAGGCGACTAACGTGATCAATTTCAAATGTGAGTATGAAGATAATTGAATCACGATAGTTGAGAGATAGAATCGGATTTCGGATAACACGGGAGCACGGTTCTTCAAAGTTTCCAAGAGTGCACTTATCCCTGTAATCACATCACCATACAAAGACAAACACCCTATAGAGGTCCCCCTACACTTAGGAGGTTAAAACATAAAAGGATAGATACTCGGGCTGCCTCCCGAGGAGCGCTTGTTCTTTATAACCGAGTCACGAGCCTGACTCGACCCAAAATTAGTTCATGGGGAACGTGGTGAGGGATGGAATCACCTCCTGCGAGGTGTCCTCACCAAAGTACAACTTCACTCGTTGGCCATTCACCTTAAAATTAGGTCCACTAGGTTGAGCGAGCTCGAGAGTACCATATGGAAAAATTTGGGCAATGGTGAATGGGCCGGACCAACGAGATTTAAGCTTGCCCGAAAAGATTTTCAACCGAGAGTTAAAGAGCAAAACTTTGTCTCCAACTTGGAACTCTCGGTTTTTGATCTTGGAGTCGTGAATGAGCTTAGTTCGTTCCTTATAGATCAAAGAATTTTCATAAGCCTCATTCCGAAGTTCATTGAGCTCATTGAGGTGGATCTTGCGTAGGTCACCGGCTTTGTTAATATCAAAATTAGCCCACTTCAAGGCCCAGTAAGCCTTGTGCTCCAACTCAATGGGGAGGTGGCACGCTTTCCCGTACATAAGACGATAAGGCGTACAGCCGATCGGGGTCTTGTAAGCAGTACGGAAAGCCCACAAAGCATCATCAAGTTTATCAGCCCATGAGGCACGATGCTCTCCCACGGTTCTTTCAAGAATTCGCTTCAGTCCTTGGTTGGATATTTTAGCCTGGCCATTAGTTTGTGGGTGGTAGGCTGTGGAAAGACGATGATTTACACCGTACTTAGCCATGACTCTAGCAAATTGGTCATTGCAGAAATGAGTCCCACGATCACTAATAATGGCACGAGGCACACCGAATCTAGCGAATAGAGCTTTCAAAAAGTTACAAACCACCCTTGCGTCATTAGTGGGTAAAGCTTTGGCTTCAACCCATTTGGAGACGTAGTCAACGGCTACAAGGATGTATTTGTTTCCCTTAGAAGAAGGGAATGGCCCCATAAAGTCGATACCCCAAACATCAAAGATTTCACATTCTTGAATGAAATTCGGAGGCATCTCGTCTTTATGTGTGATGTTGCCTTGTTTTTGGCAAACATCACATCGTTTAAACATATCGTGAGCGTCACGATATATGGAGGGCCAATAAAATCCCGAATCAAACACTTTTTTGGCGGTGTAGTTGGGACCAAAGTGACCACCGGTGGGTCCTTTGTGGCAAGCATCAAGGATTTCTGACGCTGCCGGTCCGTCAACACATCGGCGGATAATCAGGTCGGCACATTGTTTGAATAGGTAAGGGTCGTCCCAAAAGTAAGTCTTAATGTCAGTGAAAAACTTTTTCTTTTGTTGAGACGTCAACCCTTCCTTGAGAATTCCACCCGCCAAGTAGTTTGCAAAGTCCGCAAACCACGGGGTTTCATTCGACTTCGAGTTTATAGACATTAAGGTCTCCAAGGGAAAAGAATCATTGATTTCTTTGTTCGGATGATCCCCTTGGTAAGGATCCTCAAGTCTGCTGAGATGATCCGCGGCTAGGTTTTCTGCTCCTTTTTTATCGGGAATTTCGATTTTAAATTCCTGGAGCAGCAAAACCCAGCGAAGAAGTCTTGGTTTGGAATCCTGCTTTGTCAACAAGTACTTCAGCGCGGAATGATCGGTATACACAATTGTTGTAGAAAGGACAAGATAGGGGCGGAATTTTTCAAAAGCATAGACAACAGCTAAAAGCTCTTTTTCGGTTGTCGTATAATGCAATTGTGCCCCAGTCATTGTCTTGCTAGCGTAATGGATCGGTTGGAAGTGTTTGTTCACTCTTTGCCCCAGAACCGCTCCAATAGCAAAATCACTAGCATCGCACATCAACTCAAAGGGAAGCTCCCAATTAGGGGTGACCAAGACGGGTGCCTTAGTTAGCTTATCCTTTAGTGAGTTGAATGCTTCGAGACACTCTTTGGAAAAGATAAAAGGAGTATCTTTTTCCAAGAGGTGGGTCATCGGGCGAGCGATTTGAGAAAAATCTTTGATGAATCGACGGTAGAAGCCCGCATGACCCAGGAAACTTCTCACACCCTTCACGGTTGAAGGTGGAGGCAACTTTGCGATAACATCGACTTTAGCACGGTCTACTTCAAGACCGGCTTTGGAAATTTTGTGTCCAAGCACGATGCCTTCTTTTACCATAAAATGGCATTTTTCCCAATTCAGAACAAGGCGAGTGTCTTCGCACCGCTTAAGCATACGTTCCAAATTGGCAAGGCAAGAAGAGAAGGAATCCCCGAAGACCGAGAAATCATCCATGAAGACTTCCATGGTTTGTTCAACCATGTCATGGAAGATAGCTAACATACACCTTTGGAAAGTCCCGGGGGCATTGCATAAGCCAAAAGGCATTCGTTTGTACGCAAATGTGCCATAGGGACAAGTGAATGTAGTCTTCTCTTGATCTTGGGGATCGATGGGTATTTGGAAATAACCCGAGAAACCATCAAGAAAGCAGTAATATTCATTACCTGCTAAGCGTTCAAGCATTTGGTCCATAAAAGGTAGAGGGAAATGATCCTTTCTCGTGGCATCATTGAGTTTGCGGTAGTCTATACAAACTCTTCACCCAGTAACGAGACGAGTGGAAATTAACTCGTTGTGTTCATTGGGAACAACGGTTATTCCGCCCTTCTTGGGCACACAATGGATTGGACTAACCCATGGTGAATCCGAAATAGGGTAAATCATACCCGCATCAAGAAGTTTGATAACCTCTGTTTTGATGACTTCATGGATTTTTGGATTCACCCTTCGTTGGCTTTGAATTGTGGGCTTAAAGTCGTCCTCCATGAGAATTTTGTGTGTGCAGAAGTGAGGATCAATTCCACAAATATCCGAAATCTTCCAAGCAATAGCCTTCTTATGATCTTTCAACACGGCGACAAGTCTGGCTTTTTCTTCTTCTTTTAGGTCCTTTGCGATGATGACGGGCGACTTCTTCTCTTCTTCAAGGAATACATACTCGAGATGGGGCGGCAACTCCTTAAGTTCTAAATCCGGAGGATTTTCGACGGGAGGTGTATTCGAAGTCGGAGTATCGATAGCAATGACCGTGGGAGATGGAGGAGAAGGATTGTCTTCTTTGAGAAGGTTTTCAATGAGGCGGAGATCTTCATCCCAATTGGTAGTAGAATCGTCATTGTCTAAATGCACATCTCCCATGGTGGCTTCCAAATCTTTCCAAAGGAAATCACTTTCTCCAAATAGAGATAGTGATGAGTCGATAGAGGAAACGGTCTCAACATTGGGAAGAGAGGTAGGAATACTTTTACAAGCATATTTGAAGTGTTCTTCACAAGCCTCATCAAGAACGTCAATAAAATTAACACTCTCGTAAGAATAAGTCTGTTTAGAAAGCTTTCCCATGTTGAAGACTACTTTATCGTCACCCACTCTCATGATAAGCTCACCGGCTTCAACATCGATGAGAGTGCGACCGGTCCTCAAGAATGGACGACCAACAATGAGTGGCACACGAGGGTCCATCTCGTAGTCGACGACAACGAAATCAGCAGGGAAGGTGAATTTGTCGACTCCTACAATGACGTCTTCGGCTATCCCCACTGGATAAGCAACCGTACGGTTGGCCAATTCCAAAGTCATTTTGGTGGGGACTAGCTCTGGGAGAGATAATTGCTTCCAAACACTTAGAGGCATGAGATTAATACTGGCACGTAGATCGGCTAGGGCCATGCAATTCTCTACTCCCGGGAAATTGCAAGGAATTAAGAAATGACCCGGATCACCAAGCTTGGTTGGCAATTTCCTTAAGAGCACTACAGAGCAATTCTCATTAAGTTGGGTGTTGGCAATATCTAGGAGCTTTTCCTTGTCGCTCAGAAGATCTTTAAACATTTTTGCATACTTGGGCATGTGAGCGAGAGCCTCAGCGAAGGAGATATTGAAATTCAGTTGTTTAAACATCTTAAGAAAGTTAGAAACCTGAATATCGTCCTTGCTTTTGAGCTTCTCTTTCCTCAACCTAGATGGATAAGGTATATTGGAACAAGAGGAAGACTTTGGAAGAATAGGATCACTCACATCCTTGGGTGGAGGAGGGCTAGAAGGAAGAGGTGGAGAAATTGGGGAAGGAGAAGGATGAGGAATAGGAGCAGGTGACTCGGTCTCCTTAGTCACAATCACCGGTGGAGGTATAGGAAGCTCGGGTTCCTTGGTACCTTTACCACTTTGAGTAGTGATTGCTTTCATCTCCCCTCTTGAATTTGCAACGGTGTTACTCGGAAGAGTACCCGAAGAAGAGGGTTGATAACCTTGGAAGAAACCAGCCATCATGTTCCTCAAGTCATTAGTTTGGCTATCCAACGTGTTTCTCATGTCGGCTCTCAAATCGTTTCCTTGCTTGACCAAGTCTGCCTTCAAGTTTCGCACTTCCTGTTGGAGATTTTCTACGATCACATCATTGGTCCTCATGTCGGTTGCAACCTCTTGGTGTAATGCAGTGGTTGTTTGGTTGGGAGGAGCATTGTATGCGGGTGGTTGATAAGCAGGTTGTTGGTAAACTTGGTTGTTACGTTGAGGTGGTTGTTGCTGCTTGTGAGGAGGGATGTATGGTTGTCGAGGTTGTTGTTGTTGTTGAGGAGGGAGATTAAGGTTTTGTTGTTGGTTTGGGTTGGTAGGAGGAAAACCAGGTGGTGAAAGATAATTGTTGGAGCGGTAGCTAAGCAAATTATGGTCACCTTGAGGTCTAGCTTGATAAGCAGGTTGAGGATAGGTGCCATATGCCGCATTCACATTCTCAGCAGAGTAGTCTTGGGTGGCGGTACAATTGGTGTAAGAGTGAGGACCACCGCATATCTCACAAGGTTGGCTGACAGCGTTAACTTGAGCGTTTTTAGCGTTGTTGCTGTTGTTGTTGCTGACGGTGTGGGTGACAAGCGATTCAAGAAGCGTAGTGATTTTGTCCAATCGCTTGTCGCTGTCACTAGTGCTAGCACTAGCGACATTGGTCCGAACACTCTTGGTTTGCACACGAGACTTATTCTCAATGATATCCCAAGCAGCATTGGAAGTCTTAGCCAATAGATTACCCCCCGAGGCACTGTTTAGTGAATCTTGGTCACTCATGTTTAAACCATTGTAAAAAGTATTAATTTGATGTACTTTGGTAAAACCATGTTATGGGCATTTTCTTAAAAGATCTTTAAAACGATCCCAAGATTCACTGAACGACTCATCGTACTTTTGTTCAAAATTTATGATTTCATTCCGCAATGCGGTAGTACGAGAGGGTGGAAAAAAGTAATTGATAAACTTTGTTTCCAAATCCGTCCACGAGAGAATACTCTGTGGCGGTTCCTTAGCAAGCCAATGTCGGGCTTGTCCCTCTAAAGAAAAGGGAAAAAGTTGTAACCTGATAACCTCTTGTGGCACACCATTGAACTTGACCGTGTTGGTGAGTTGCAAGAATCTCTTGATATGGTCGTGTGGGTCATCAATGGTACGTCCCAAGAATGGTTGAGCGGAGACCATCTGGATAAAGCCTGATTTTAGCTCGAAATTGTTGGCGGCAATTGGAGGTATGACAATTGGATCCGTGTTGCCATCTACATGAGCTTGCAGCAGTTCAATCATCGGGCGATTATCCGGAAGAGGCTCATTGTTGTTGTTATTGTTCATGTTGTTGAAAGGCGGGTTGTTGTTGTTATTATTATTGTTTGGAGGTGGTATGTTGTTGTTGTTTTGTACACCGGCCATGTCTAAGTTATCGAGAGGCTCGGGCTCTTGATAAGACGTGGATCGAGTGCGCATACACCAGCAAAAGAACGAACAAAGAAAAACAAAGCAAAAATATTTTTGGTTTTTATGTTTTTAATTTTTTTGTATTTTTGAAAATTTTATATTTTTTAGTGTTTTTGAAAAATTTTATGAAAAAGTAACGTTCACGGGGAACGGATCCCAAAATCCAAGTTCTCACAAAAAACTTTTGATCTTAACGAGAAGAGCCGGCAACGACACCATTTGATAGTAGCATTTTGTATGGGTTCTAGATTCTCTCACAGTCCTCTCGAATTGATCTCGGCCTTAAGTGGAATGATTGTTCTTGGTTACTAAATAAAAGGTTTGGTTTTCTAATCTACTAAATGTTAAAATGTAATAAAATGAAAACTTAAATCAAAGATAATTAATTTAATGACAATTAATAAAAACTTGAGAAAATGAGGAAACAATAACACTAAAGAAACAATAACAATTAATGATGCTCAAAAGATGATTGATTCGGAACTTTTTAACCTTGATTCGGAACTTTGTTCATCCGGAACTTTTCACTCGGAATACCTTGATTCGGAACTTTAATCGGAAGTTTATTCGGAAGTTTGTTCGGAAGTTTGGTTCATCCGGAACTTTATACTCATTCGGAACTTTTGACTCATCCGGAACTTTGGTTCATTCGGAAGATTAGGTTCATCCGGAACTTTCAGTTCGTTCGGAACTTCATACTGATTCGGAACTTTTGAAAAAGAAATTCATTCGGAACTTTTTGGAAAATAAATTCATCCGGAACTTCTTAGTTCATTCGGAAGATGATGCTCATCCGGAACTTTTAGGTTCACTCGGAACTTTTGTGTTCATCCGGAAGTTTCTTGTTCATCCGGAAGTCTGGAAACACATAAACAGTAACAATACCCGAAGAACAAGGAAAATCGATTTTTATCCAAAAATCACCAAGTTTTTCACCAAAAACTTAAATAAACTAATCACTAAGCATCTACTAACCATAAACTACAAATCCCATCAATAAAAACATAAATCCCAACAACTTTTGAAGATCAAACTCAATAAAATAAAAACTTAAGAACTTGAAGATAAAGATGATGATGAACAAGATGAAATGGAAAGATTAAACAAGAACTTGTATTGATGATTGATGTTTTAACAATAACAAAACAATGGTTAAAATTACAAGATTGGAAAATCAAAGATCAAAATCACCAATCACCCTAGTGGTGATGGTAATGCTACGAACAAGAAGGGAGAAAAAAAGGGGAGGAGAGAAAAACTAAAAAACTAACTGGAAGGAAAGTGTGAGGGGATGGGCTTTATATAGCCTTGTCCTTTGGTTGGTGAGTGGGCTTTCTCCCGTTCTTCTTGTCTTCTCGTCTTTTCAGAAAAGTTGACGTTTTCGGTTCTGATTCGGGATTTGTCGTCGATTAAATTTAACTCGTCTTTTAATTTCTTCGTTTAATAGACTTGAGTTTCTTCGACTTATGAAAATCTTCCATCTTTGGTCCTTTTCTTCGATAAATCTTCGAATAGGGCCAGTGACTTCAAATCTTTTGCATCTCTTGGACAATAGACTTTATGTTGAGTCCTTTTCTTCGGTAAAACCCGTGCAATCCCATGTTTTCTTTAATATTCATCCGGTTGGCTCTGAAAACACAATAAACACAAAAACCACGCATAATTCAAACAAATGATATTAAATACGTGTTTTGGTCTCATTTTAGCCAGAATTAAGTGGTAAAAGGATGGGTGTTTACACACCTATCACAAACCAAGGTTTAATCCTTATAATTCTCATATTCACAATGTACCTAGTTCATCATTGACAATGACACATTGACCATGTAAGATCAACAATGAACTTGAACATTGGTTTTTCAAAACAAGGTTTTTAGGTCAGAATTTAACAATGCCATTACCAACTTGTTCATGGATTCATCTCAATTCTATCAATCAACCAAAATTATGTAGTCAAAATTTGGATTTGTTCTACAAGGGGGATTTAGTGAAATCTCGATGAATATGAACCTAAGGAATCATAGTAACAATACTATGTCAACTCTTATTCCTAGTAAGGTTCTTATTCAATGTCAGTTTTAAAAATCCCCAATTATGAATGTATGAACCCTAGAACAAATTAGATGAAATTGAAAGAAATGACTTACAAATAATTGATCTTGGATGGAGGATGAGTGAAACCCACAAATCGAAATCAGTTAATCTTGAGTAATTGAAGGTTTTGGAAAAACAACAATGGTGGAAAACTGGGTATTCTCGTCACTATGTTGGAGAAAAGAGAGAATGAGTTTTTGAAAAAGTGATATTTAATAAAAACTGGCTCATTAGTCGCGAGTACTGGACGCGGTTCCTTATCGATAAGGAACCGCCTGTTTGAACCGCGTCAATAAGGAACCGCCTACACTAGCTTGTTTTAATCAAAGAAAATTAAAGAAATTTTCAAAACCAAATTTTTCTAAAAACCTTAAAATATGTCTTAAGCCTTTAGGAAATCATTGGACCACCACAACACTAGGTAATAATGCTTTATTGAAGGATTATGAGTTGAATCGAGATAGAAAAAGACCGAAACAGACAAACGACTACTCGTAGCAAAGAAGCAAAGAGGAGAGGAGTCAAGAGAAGTGAATCAAAACCAAGAACATTGCTCAAGAGACAAATGACATTCTTCAAATCGAGGAGACGAAGAGCTTGTGTCATACATAGTGGTTTAAGACGTGCCTTTCCAGCGAAAGTCTAAACGGCTTTGGTAATGAACTATACCAAGAAACTTTGATACATAGAATAAGATCATTTTCAAGAGTAGTCTTATTCTATTTCAAAATGTGAGCAAAATATAGATTTACTTTCTCTCCCACATGATCGGATAATTATTGCTAGGATTTACAATAACACTATCCTAGGAATATTTCAATTTCAAATGTGTAAAATCCATCTACAACTTAATGAAGTAGTTTGGTATCTCAAGGGATTCATCAATAATCCTAGATATGAGCTTAATTGCACAAGTTACACATGATATTGGGCCTAATAACCGTAAGGGTACAAACCATGGAAATCATACTTGATACTTTAAGCTTCTACTAACTCACTCTACATCTCCATAGTGAGTCAAGTATCCAAGAAATGAAGGTTTGAGAGGGAAAAAGGGGAGAATCACAAACCACAAACAAATGTCAAGGCAAGGATGCCAAGAACAAGAATATAGTCAATTAATGATCAAAAGAATGATCAATAGGGCGTGTGGAAGAACGAAAACATACCTTGGCCACGAATTGCATTCCAAGCTTTCAATGAACCAATGCAAAGCCCAACCATGACTAAAATGAAAACCAAGTCTTCAAGGACTAGTATTACTCTCATCCATCATGATATCATCATTCAGTAATGTTGGAAATCAAAGAAGATGAGTCTTCTACAAGTGTAAGTAACTCAATCCACAATCAATTGAATGATTGATCTTCATGAGTACCAACACATAACAAGATGCAAACTAGTAGATACATTTCAATAGTAAATATAAAATGCATAAATACTACTAATTTAAATGAGATGCAATATTATCAATTAAAAGGCTAATTTTCAATAAATGATAGTTTTGACCAAAGAAAAACTTTAGTACAACTTAACCTTCTAATTTGAGGAGACAATGGATCGATCCAAGTTTTAAAGTACAATATACTTCAAAGATCTCGTGTCACCATCGCTCTGATACCAATTGTAGAAACTAGAAGGGGGGTTGAATAGTTTCTCATCAGTTTATCTCCTAATTAAAATTCCTTTCAATTAGGTGAGTGCGAAAACTATCTTTTACTTGAAAGCTAGATGCATAATGATTAGGTTCAATTCTAATGCATTAACAATAAGTAATAAGTGTAATGATGTTGAATGTAAGTAATGAGTAAGGAAAGAAACAACCTATTAGGAAGACACCAAGATTTATAGTGGTTCGACAACGAGGATCTATCCTCGTTCCTACTCCACTCCGAGTACACCTTACTCGAGATTTCCACTATATCCACAAGCTCCCTTCTTGGCGGAGAAAACCTTACAACGTCGCTTACATTATTTTCCCACCTAAGCTAAATGTCGAGACCTAATCTTAGCTAGGACCAATCTACGCAAAGTCGCCCACTTCACCATTTTACGACACAAGGCTAGATGTCGAGTTCTAATCTAAAGCTAGAACCAATCTTCACAATGTTGCCTACTTCACCATTTTCCGACACAAGGATAGATGTCGAGTTCTAATCTAAAGCTAGAACCAATCTTCACGACTCTTAACTTTGAAGCTAAGTGAGAACTTCACACAACACAACTACACATCACTCTATAGTTTAGTGAGAACTCACAAGACACAACCACATCACTTTATAGTTTAGTGAGAACTAACACAACTTATTACAACTCAACTAAACATATCCAAGTACACACATGTAGCTTGGATCTACTCAATACAAATCCAAGCACACACATATGCAAAGGATTTACACAACTCTAATACAAGTATTCACACATAGCTTGGATGAACACAACTAGTCCAAGTATTCACAAATACATTGGATCTACACAAGACACAAATAATCAGATGATGAACATGACTAGATCTTTAGGAGAGGATGATCTTCATCAAGGCTTCATCTTTAATCACATCACAAGTGTGTGAGTGATCTTCTCTTTGGACAAGGTAAAGAAGGAGATCAAGAGGATAATCATAAGTAAACATACTTAACATATTAAGTGATCATTTATAAATGACTAGGATTAGATGGGAGAAAGAAGGCTGAAAGAGATGTCCAAAAAGGGTTAATGAAAATGCAGATTTGATCCACTATTTATAGAAGACAAATCCCAACGGCTAGCTGGGGCGGTTCCTTAGCTACCCAGGCGGTTCCTTATCGATAGGGAACTGCATAGGCACTTAAGGAACCGCGGAGTGTAGACTCCGCTCCTTTTTGTCTTTTAGTGAATTTGAAATATCTAAGGCTGTTTAAACCTTCAAAGGATATTCTTATGGCATTTTGAATATGCCATATTCAAATTTACATTTTCATTTTAATAAAACATTTTCTTAAAAATAAATTTTATTAAAAATCTTTTGTTACATTTGACAAAAGTGAGTTTTAAGGATAATCACTTTTATGATCACTAAACATGATTAAGATATGTTAGTGTAATGATTATTACCTTGATGATAGTGTTTGTTATATAATTCATTTTATGATTGTGTTTGACAATAAATGTCTTTGTAATTTTTCGTGATCAAAACTAAGAAAGATTAATTAGTACTAACAATGTTTTTAGGCATTGCTTTGCATTAACAGAGTGGTTTTGTACACTTAAACTCGTAATCGAGTGGACAAGCTGCAAGAATTGTTTGACACTGCTATGCCACCTCATCATGCTGCTGCTGCTTCTAATAAAGAGTTAGCATATTGGAATGCTCTTTATGATCGTCATAATGAAGTTACTTGTTTGATGCTTGGAACTGTGTATCCAAATCTTTATCATCAATTTGAAAATAAAAGTCCTAAGGACCTGATTACTGAGCTCCAAAACATGTATGGAAAACCTGCTGGTGTAGAACTTCAAGAGTTAGTACACACTTTTCATTCATGTAAATAGTAAGAGGGCCAATCCATTAGTGCTTATGTTCTATTGATGAAAACCTATTTGGATCATTTAGCAATTCTCAACTATGTTCTTCCAGAAGTTGTCTCTGTCAGCTTGATTCTCACTTCACTTTCAAGTGATTATGAGAGCTTTGTGCAAACATACAATATGCAAAGCGTAGGGAATACAATTAGTGAAGTTCATTCTTTTCTTATTGTATTTCGGAAAGGCATTAAGAATAACAAGAAGCCGATTGTTGCATCTTCTACACCACAAGTAATGTCGATTCAAGGTGGCAGGATCTAGAAGGATGAACCGCGAGGTGGTAAGGCTAAGGAAAAGGTAAGGCTAATGGTCCTAAAAACTCTTATGCTCCTAAACCCAAAAATCTTAAACCTTATAAGAAAGAGCATTCAGCAAAATATTTCACATGTCACCATTGCAAGGAGGTCGTACATTGAAAGAGGAACTATCTTGTTTATCTAGATGAGTTGATGAAAAAGATGAAGCAAGCTGGAATGTACACATCTTTAAGTATTTATAAAATTGAAATATTTTTTTGTTCAAAAAATTCCTAGGTGTATGACACTGGTTGTGGTACTAATATTAGGGACTTATAGGAGCAAAGAAGCTGAAACAGGAGCTCTCTTCTTGTATTTTGGAAACATTGTACGTGCTAAAGTAGAAGTTATTGGAAGTTTTGTCTTAGTTTTACCAAATGGTTTAATTCATGTTTAGGATGATTGTCATTATGCACCTATTATAACTAGAGCGTTGTTTCAGTTTCTTGTTTGCATGATAAAAGATATATTCATAAATTTACAAATTTTGGTATGTCTGTTTCATTAAATGATATGATTTATTTTAATTGTATTCGTGCTAATGGTATTTATGAAATTGATATGCATGATCCTACTTTGCAAATTGTTAATTCAGTGTATTCTATTACAATAAGAGATCTAAAGCTAGTTTGATTCTACTTATCTTTGTCATTATCGACTTGCTCATATTAGCAAGAAGCATATTAGAAAGTTACAACATGATGGACTTTTAACCTCAATGGATAATGAACCGTCTGATCAACGCGTCTGTTGTATATCTGAGAAGATGACAAGGAAATCTTTTCGGCATAAAATAGAGAAGGTTAAAGATCTACTTGGATTAATTCATACTAATGTATGTGGTCCATTAAACGTGTATCAAATCAAGGAGCTACATACTTTAGTATCTTTACTGATAATTATAGTCGTTATGGTTATGTTTATTTACTTAAACATAAACATGAAGTATTTAAAACATTTAAGGTATTCAATAATGAAATAGAAAACCAACTCGGGAAGACTATTAAAGCCATTCGATCAGATAGTGGTGGTGAATTTCTTAGTCAAGAATTTAAAGATTATCTTAAGGCTAGTGGAATTGTCCAACGGTTGACTCCTCTTTACATGCCACAAGACATTGGTGTTTATGAGAGGAGAAATCAAACTTTGCTAAACGTGGTTCAATCAATGACGAGTCTTTCTACTTTGCCATTATCTTTTTTCGGATTATGCTCTAGATTCTGATGCACGCATTATTAATATGGTTTCAACCAAGAAGGTTGACAAGACTCCATATGAACTATGACATGAAAATTTTCTTGACTTGTCTTACTTATAGGTCTGGGGTTGTGAGGCACATGTGAAACATCAAGCGCTTGATAAAATGCAATCAAGATTTGTTTAGTATGTCTTCGTAGGTTACCCTAAGGAAACTATGTGTTACTATTTCTATTACCCACTTGTAAACAAAATCGTTGTTGAGAGGTATGCAGATTTTTTGAAAATAATCTCATAGTTCTAAAAGAGAGTAGGAGGGTTGTAGAACTATAGGATGGAGATACTTTACTTTTTGAAAATACTAGCGAACATCCAATTGGGGAAGATGTTAGCCTCAAAATATTGAGTCGAACAAGAATGATCAGTCATAGGTTTATTATGTATCGGTCGTAGGAACGTTGTAATTAGTAATAGGTTAGCCGGTAATCACGGGTTTGACTTAAAGCTAATAAGTCCACGTTTAGGACCTTAAGCCCGTTAGTCAATCCCGACCCCAACATAAATAGCCCATACGCCTCTTATTGGTGTAGGCTATAAATATAACCCTCCTAGCATGTTAGGAGGGTGTTGGTTCATTTGTTTCTCTCTCTTAATCTAATATTTCTAAGTTTTAAACAACCATTCATTCCTCCTTCTCTCTACTTTCTCTCTCTAAAACCTCATCTATTTTTTACTAGTTTCGATCACAAAATCATGATGAAGTGAGTAATATATTGGGATAACAGAAGAAAGTCTTGCACATGTTGTATCTCAAGAAGAGGATGTTGTCCCCATTCGTAGATAAAAAAGAACAATCAAATCTCTTGAACGACTATGTCTAAATATATAAGTCGAAGAAAATAGCTTAGGGGATCTTAATGAATTCAATAGCTATAGAGATGCAATATTAGATTACGAATAAGATAAATGGATTGTTGCTATGAATGCGGAAATGCAATCTACGAAAGACAATAAAGAATGGCGACTTGTAGATTTACCACCTAATTTGAAATTCGTAAAAGGTAACTGGATGTACAAGAAAAATATTTATATGGATGGCATTGTACACACCTATAAAGCTCGATTTGTAGCAAAAGGTTTTACACAAAGTTATGATGTTGACTAAGAGGAAACGTTTTCTCTTGTTGGAGATTTGAGAGCTGTTAGGATTCTCATAGCTATATTGGTGTACTATGATACGAGATATGGCAAATGGATGTAAAACCCGTCTTCTTAAATGGTTTCGAAGAAATTTATATGGAACAACCTAAAGGTTTTGTTGATCCTAAGCATCCCAGTCAGGTGTGTAGGCTTCAAAGATCCATTTATGAACTTACGCAAGCATTAGAAGCTAGAATAAAAGATTTAATAAAGCAATCAAAAAGTTTGGTTTTGATCGCCATGGTTTTGATCGCCATGTGTATATAAAAAAGATAGTGAGAGTAACATTATTTTTCTAATCTTATATATTGATGACATAATCATTATGGGAAATCATATTCCTAGTTTACAAGAGGTAAAGACCTATCTTGGGAAGTTTTTTTCTATGAAATATTTAGGGGAAGCAAAATTTATTCTTGGAATCAAAATATTTAGAGATAGGTCGAAGCGGTTAATTGTACAAGTCAAAATGCATATCTTGATAAGACCTTGAAGAAACATAGAATGAATAATTCCAAGCGTGGTATCATTCCTATGCAAGTGACTTTTGACTTGAATAAAACACAATGTGCTACTACATCTGTTGAGATGAAGCACATGCAAAGTGTTCCTTATGCTTTGGTTGTAGAATCTATTATGTATGTTGTGAGGTGCACAAGACCTGATGTAGCATTTGCGCAAAATATTACAAGTCAATTTCAAAAAAATCAAGGTGGAAGTCACTAGACTGTTGTGAAGAATATTCTTAAGATTTTAACAAATACTAAAGATATGTTTTTGGTTTATGGTGGGAACCCTAAAGCTGAGCTGCAAGTTAATTTAAATTGTGATGCTGGATTCGTGATCGATAGAGATGACATAAAAACTCAAATTGGGCATATGTTCGTTTTGAACGGAGGGACAGTGGTAACTGAGAGCTCCAAGTAAAGTACTAATCACAATATTCCATATAAGTTGAATACATTGCTGCTTCTAAAGCTACAAAGGAAACTGTTTGGATGAGAAAGTTTATTGGAGAACTTGGCATAGTTCCTACCAGTGACAAACATATAAAGATGTATTGTGATAATTCAAGTGCAATCATCATTTCTAACGAACCCGTAGTTTAGAAGGGCGTCACACACTACCAAATGAGATACCACTATGTACGTCAATGTATCAAACTTGGTAAAATTGATCTAGTAAAACTTCATAGAGATAATAATCTAACAGATTTGTTTATGTAGGCTTTACCTGGTAAAAAGCTTACTCAACATGTTATTCGTCCTGCTAGTAGTTTCATGTAATATGTATTTTAGTATTTGGATAAATGATATTGTTAACCAACATTTTTATTTTATGAATTGAAGTATTGGATATGTTCATTTTTCATTAATATTTGTTGGTTCTATTTTTGGATGTTTAATTTTTTGAATAATATGTTATTCTAAATAGTCTCTGTCAATCAATTATATGGGAATATAAACTGAAATCAGACATATTTGAGTGATGGTAATATTCGTAGAATATGTAAGAATGGTTCACCAACTCACACAATATTTAAAGGTTACATATTGGACATTTCCTACTAACAAGTCAACCACTTTATGAATCACCGTCTTTAAGTGAAACTTGTAAATGATTTACATTACCAAATCCTTTAAATTGAGATGCAAGCAGATCTTATATATGTGGATGGTACTTTTTGCTATAGTTCTAACGCTATCCTTAACAAGGAAGTAATACAGGCTCTAATCATTTGTATCTTGAAGCATGTAAGAGGCAAATATAGTCAAGATATAATTTTTTCTTTCAACGAGGTTTGAAAAATGATGCCACGAGGCCCATCGTTTAGTTAATCAGATGTATGTATGGCGATACCCAATGGTAATCTAGATTTGTCTCGATTAGATTGGTAATCTTGATTCAATTATGTAATATGAGAAACATAATAGTTAAAATGGAATGACTTTGATCCATATCCATTATTAACACGGAATTTGAGAAACAAAAAGATTGTAATGTTTAAAGTCATTTAAATGTATTTTATGAAAAACTACACTCTAGAGTTTCTAGGAGCATTGGGATGTAGCTAGACGCTAATCAATGTTATTATATTATTATCACATGTCCAAGTAGGAGCTGTTGGATTATGTGCACATAGTAATATATGTGACAGTTGTGATTTTGAGAATTAGCTTGGTAGTCAGGATATCTCTGAGTTATGATTTTATTTGGAACTATATGGAAGTTTATGATATTATGTGGTAATTATGTGCTCATGAGGCATTTTATATGGGTGGATGAATCATTATGATCCACGTGATGATCATAGTGAAACAATTTTTGCATTAAGGGAGATTTCTTATGTTCTCGATTTTGTGATGTTTGTGTGATTGTATGTATAGGTATTGTTGTACCCATAATTATTTACTTCACCATGATTGATTATAAGAAATAAAGAAGAAAGAAAGAAGATTTCTAGAGAGAGAAAGTAGAGAGAGAGAGGTGATTAACTAGGAGAAATTTGATTAGAGAAAAATGATTACTTGCCACCCTCCTAACATGCTAGGAGGGTACTTATATAGTCCACCCACATACGGACTTTCTATTGGACTATATTGTTTTAGGTCGGGCTTGAATATATGCTTAGTACCTTGAAAGAGGCCTTTTAAGCTAACCATCAAGCCCGTAATGTCACGACTATTTTAACTAACTATCACAATGTTCTAATAAATACTACAATATAAACCTATGACCGAACATTCTTGTTTGACTCAATATTTTTAGGCTAACAATCTCCCCAATGTGAGGTCATTCCTCTTTGATATTTGGAAATCAATGGAGATTACGAATCTCGTCATAAATGAGTCTTGAACGTGTAATAGTAGTCTTGTTCCTTCATGCTGTGATCTTTGAGCCTTTGTCAGTGTCTTTCAACTTTGTCTTTTATCTTGAGATCTTCAAATTATCCTTGACTTGTCTTTGCCATCTTGCGATCTTGTGTCTTTATCCACATGCTCATACTTTGCACTATCTTGAAAGCTAGCTAACAATCTCCTTTGAAGATTTTAATCATCAGAGTTGCGAAAGTCTTTAGCTTTCTTGATTGTTGAATGTCTTTGGGCATGAGTATGTGGTTTTGAATCTTGGACTTTACTGAGTACACCGTAACATCACCTTCTTGATACAAAACATAGACACGGACTGAATGGCTTTGACATTCGTCCTTAATCGGTAGCGTTTTACCTTCGGTCGGTGAAGACCGTTACACGATATTAAATATTGTACCCGTGATTAGGTAGATTCAATTAAGAACCTCCTTGACAGGGTTTCGCGACAATACTAGCCGTTCTCTTTACTCGACCGTCTCAAAGCAAGACTACGAACATAAAGAGTGAATGAATTGGATAAATATCCGCTTGATTAAAGTCGTCAATTCAAATTCCTGGAACAAGTTTGATTCTTGAAAAATCTTACCATTGTTGCTTTCCAGTTGACACAAGCTTGATTCATAAGAATCTTGCAAGTTACCTACAGTAGCGCTGTTTAATGTTGACGCTAGAAGGATTTCCATTCGTCACTGTGAATATTAATAAATATCACTCTGAATGTTTTGGCAAGACCATAAAGATATTGCGTAGAAACCTGAAACGAGTTTGAATCGATAAAGAAACAAACCACTGTTGCTTTTCAGTTTTACACATGTTCAATTCATAAAGAATCTTACACATGACCTACCGCAGTGCTGTTTGATGTTAACACTGGAAGGATTTCCACTCATCATTGTGAATACAATGTAGTATTACTCTGAGTGTTCTAGCAATATCGCAAGGATATAGCGTAGGACTCTCTTGATCGTCATCCGTGTGTCCTAACGAGATTTGATTAATCTCTTGGCTCTAGACTCTATTTGTGCACTTTTAGTGGTCGGAGGCTGGAGCAGATGCCACCTATTCAATATCAAGTATCTCGGAGTGAGAAAGTCAGTAGAAGTCGTGTTGATCTGCGTGACAATAAAACAAACTTCTTTTGAGAGAAGCCTGAGTTAGCTGGGGAAGGGTTGTGCATTACATCACTGGATCCATGATGCGTTGTCTTCATGATTTGTTGACCCGGTTTCTACCTAAGTTGTATGGAGGGCTAATTTCTTTACACCCTTTATCCTTACATTTCTTTTTCATTCTTTAACCCCTTCAATGCTTACCAAGACATCATTACTAGCACCTTGTTGTGATTGTTCCAGTACTAGCATCAGTACTTAGTCGGCATTCAGCTACGTTTACATTCTACTCCATCTTTCCTAAGGACTTCTAATAATCTATTGAATTGTCCCTGGGAAGATCCATCCGGTTCTGGTTGGATCATAGGACTTAAACCGAACCACCCTTTTTACACCAATAACGTCATGAATTAAAGATGTTGCGGGTATTTGATTGTAACCATGAGTGCTTGAGTCTTTAGATCACATTTTCTCCCCTATCTCTAATATATAAAATCGTTTGATATTAGAGATACCAAATTTGATTAAAATATATTGTGAAAAATAGTCTTGAAAACTTTCGGGAGAAAAATGTTTCAAACTTAGCATAAATTTGGAAGTCTCTCCCTTAAAAATTGATCCAGTTGAATTGTCATTGTGAGGATGTGATCCACATTTCACTTTTTGAGGATAGGAGTTGTTGAACACACAATTTTTGAAAGATTTTGAATAATCATTGAGAAATTCTTGAAAAAATTGTGTTCAACGCTTTTTGAAAAACTCTATTTCTTTTTGGCGAAAAAGTTTTTCTAAAGCATAAACTTGAGTTCATAGACTTTAAATTTCTTGACAAATCCACTCAAGTGTAAGAAGATTTCTCTTCTTTTGTTGAGGGTAAGGGCACTAAAGCGTACACTCCCCCATTAATATAGATCCGGGTTGCAATCTGAAAGTGATTACAAGCCATTGTGTTGAGCTCAAAACGTTGAATGTTTTGTGACAAGCTCAACCCAAGATAGATTGCTCTACCCGTTGTTGGAAAAATTGTCCAAAATAGACATTTTCCTATATAAAAAGATAGAAATGACATGTTTTGAAAAATATATAAAACTTTCATTCGAGCTTTATGTACACACCCGTGTCGTTATTGAGCGACATTTCTAGGTACGTCCATATTATCGATACTGAAAGACATGTCGACAAGAATATTTTTGGATTTCAAAGATTTTTTTAATTTTGTATTTTGCCTTTTCATTCATATTTACATGTAGATGTTTGATAGATGAATCAAGCAGGCTTCTTTGCCAAAATTGTGAGAACCCGTACTTTCCCATCATTATTTTTTTCTTTTATTCGTGTTTCTTGAATTTTTCAATGTATTACGTTTTCTTGTATTATTATATGTAAATCCTGAGATTCTTAAATTTTAAATAAATTATACTTTTTAAGTATTTTTCTAATCGTCATAAATGAGTCTTGAACGTGTAACAGTAGTTTTGTTCCTTCATGCTGTGATCTTTGAGCCTTTTTCATTTTCTTTCGACTTAGTCTTTTATCTTGAGATCTTCAAATCATTCTTGACTTATCTTTGCCATCTTGCGATCTTGTGCCTTTATCCACATGCTCACACTATTAATTGTTGAATAAGTCTTTGGGCATGAATATGTGATTTTGAATCTTTGACTTTGCTGAGTACACCGTGACGCCACCTTCTTGAGACAAAACATAGACACGGACTGAATGGCTTTGACATTCGTCCTAAATCGGTAGCGTTTTACCTCCGGTCGGTGAAGACCGTTATACGATATTAAATACCGTACCCCTGTGATAGGTAGATTCAATTAAGAATCTCCTTGACAGGGTTTCGCGGCTGTACTAGCCGTTCTCTTTACTCGACCGTCTCAAAGCAAGACTGCGAACATAAAGAGTGAATCAATTGGATAAATATCAGCTTGATTAAATTCGTCAATTCAAATTCCTGGAACAAGTTTGATTCATTAAGAATATTACCATTGTTGCTTTCCAGTTGACACAAGCTTGATTCATAATAATCTCGCAAGTTACCTACCGTAGCGCTGTTTGATGTTGACGCTAGAAGGATTTCCATTCATCACTGTGAATATTAATGAATATCACTCTGAATGTTCTGGCAAGACCATAAATATATTGCGTAGAAACCTAAAACGAGTTTGAATCAATTCAGAATCAAACTACTGTTGCTTTTCAGTTTTACACATGTTCAATTCATAAAGAATCTTGCATATGACCTACCGCAGTGCTATTTGATGTTAACACTGGAAGGATTTCCACTCATCATTGTGAATACTAAGTAGTATCACTCTGAGTGTTCTAGCAATATCACAAGGATATAGCGTAGGACTCTCTTGATCTTCATCCGTGTGTCCTAACGAGATTTGATTGATCTCTTGGCTCTAGACTCGATTTGTGCATTTTTAGTGGTTGGAGGCTGGAGCAGATGCCACCTATTCAATATCAACTATCTCGGAGTGAGAAAGTCAATAGAAATCGTGTTGATCTCCGTGACAATAAAACAAACTTCTTTTGAGAGAAGTCTGAGTAGCTAGGAAAGGGTTGTGCTTCACATCACTGGGTCCATGATGAGTTTGTCTTCATGATGAGTTGACCCAGTTTCTGCCTAAGTTGTATGGAGGGCTTCTTTCTTTACACCCTTTATCCTTACATTTCTTTTTCATTCTTCAACCCCTTCAATGCTTACCAAGACATCATTACTAGCACCTTGTTGTGATTGTTCCAGTGCTAGCATCAGTACTTAGTCGGCATTCAGCTACGTTCACATTCTACTCCATCTTTCCTAAGGACTTCTAATAATCTATTGGATTGTCCCTGGGAAGATCCCTCCGGTTCTGGTTGGATCATAGGACTTAAACCTAACCACCCTTTTGACACCAATAACGTCGTGAATTAAAGATGTTGTGGGTATTTGATCGTCACCATAAAAACCACTTTAAATTCTAACAAAGTGTTTGAAAAACATTTAACACCTTGCTAGTTTTGTCGTTTCAGAAATGCTCCCCCTTTACATGTGCATCGATAATCGAAAGTGTTTCACACATGTAGGTAAGAGTTAAAGTGCTTGAGTCTTATATAAGATCACATTTTAATCACATTTTCTCTCCCTATCTCTAATATATAAAATCTTTTGATATTAGAGATACCAAATTTGATTAAAAATATATTTTGAAAAATAGTCTTGAAAATTCCGGGAGAAAGATGTGTTAATCTTTTGCAAGTTAAAATGCTCCCCCTCAAAAATTGATTCAATTGAATTGTCATTGTGAGGATTTGATCCACATTAAACTTTTGAGGGTAGGAGTTGTTGAACACACAATTTTTGAAAGATTTTGAATATCATTAAGAAATTCTTGAAAAATTTTTGTTCAACGCTTTTTGAAAAATCAATTCTTTTTGTCGAAGAGGTTTTTCTAAAGCATAAACTTGAGTTCATAGACTTTGAATGTCTTGACGAATTCACTCATGTGTAAGAAGATTTAACTTCTTTTGCTAAGGGTAAGACCACGAAATCGTACACTCCCCCGTGAATATAGTTCCGGGTTGCAATCTGAAAGTAATTACAAGCCATTGTGTTGAGCTTAAAACGTTGAATGTTTTGTGACTAGCTCAAACCGTGATAGATTGCTCTACCCGTTGTTGGAAATATTGTCCAAAATAGACAATTTCCTTTATTAAAAGAAGAAATGACATGTTTTGAAAAATATTTACATCTTTCATTCAAGCTTTATGTACACACCCGTGTCGTGATTGAGCGAAATTTCTAGGCACGTCCATATTATCGATACTGAAAGACATGTCGAGAAGAATATTTTTGGATTTTTAAAGATTTTTAATTTTGTGTTTTGTTTTTATATGTTTTATATTTTTGTATTTTGCTTTTTCATTAATATTTACCAGTAGATGTTTGATGGATGAATCAAGCAGGCTTCTTTGCCAGAACCTCCAGTTCTGCTGGAGTCAAACATCTCATACCAATTTGCCTAACTAGATACGCAAACCTCTCTTTCGAAAGAGCTTTTGTAAACATGTCAGCCAATTGGTAATCAGTTCCAACAAAGTATAATTCAACAATACCCTTTTCAACTTGTTCCTTAATGAAGTGATATCTGACATCAATGTGCTTCGTACGGGAATGTTGTACCGGATTGCAGGAGATGGCTATGGCAGACTTTGAGTCACTATACATAGGTACATTATCAAAGTGGAAGCCATAATCCGTGAGTTGCGTTCTCATCCAAAGAACTTGAGCACAACACGCAGATAGAGACACATACTCCGCTTCGGCTGATGAAAGTGACGTGAAATCCTGATTCTTGGAAGACCATCCCACAAGCTTATCTTGACCTAGAAATTGTGCACCACTAGAAGTACTTTTACGTGTATCAAGACACCCTGCATGATCAGAATCTGAATAGGCCGTTAGAAAGAAACCGGTTTCCCTGGGATACCAGAGTCCCATGTGAATGGTATTCTTAAGGTACCGAAAGATCCGTTTAACCTCCTTGAGGTGCTTTTTAGTGTGTCGTGCTTGATATCGTGCACAATAGCATGTAGCATGATGAATATCAGGTTTGCTTGCTGTCAAGTACATGAGGGACCCGATCATGGAACGATATCTCGTTTGATCTATGGGTAATCCCTCCAAATCAGCATCTAGGGATGTGGTTGATAATGGTGTCCCAACGGGGTCACATGAGGTCATACCATGATTTTTTATTATCTCTTAACAATACTTAGCTTGGTTAATGAAGATACCACTTGGGGATTGGTGAACTTGAATTCCAAGAAAGAGTTTTAGTTCGCCCATCATAGATATTTCAAATCTGCTGTGCATTACTTTTTCAAACCATTTTGAAAGTTTTGGGTTTGTAGACCCGAAAATAATGTCATCAACATAAATCTGCACAAGCAAAATGTCATCCCCATATTTATAAGTGAACAAAGTTAAATCAATGGAACCTTTTGAGAAACCTTTGGAGACCAGAACATTCGAGAGCTCGTCGTACCATGTCCTTGGAGCTTGGTTGAGTCCATATAGTGCTTTGTGGAGACGATACACCTTGTCAGGATAATGAGGATCGATGAATCCTTCTGGCTGCGTGACATAGACTTATTCCTTCAAATGACCGTTAAGAAACGCCGTCTTTACGTCCATTTGGTAGACAATGAATCCCTTATGTGCAGCATAAGCAAGAAAAATCCTAACCGCTTCCATTCGAGCTACTAGTGCAAATGATTCTTCAAAATCAATACCCTTTTTATGTCCATACCCTTTAGCCACAAGCCTAGATTTATTCTTGATGATCGTGTTCTCTTCATCCATCTTGTTTTTCCAAATCTATCGAATATTTAATGGTGTTACATCGTATGGTCTGTCAATAAGTTCCCAGACTTTAAGTCTTTCAAATTGTTGAAGTTCATCCGTCATCGATTCAATCCAAGCATGATCAGCCATGGCTTCTTTGATGTTTTTCGGTTCAGCTGAACTCACAGTGAGTGCGAACATACAAACATCGCCATCGGTGTGAAGTTGTCGTCTTGTACGAATGGGCTGTGAAGGGTTTCCAATGACATGAACGAAAGGATGATCTCGGGTCAAATAATGTGTCGAAGGATGTCGTTGATAGAACGTATGCATATTTGACGGATCAACATGGCGAGTAGAAGACTCTCCAGTTTCGTGTACCGGTGTACCGAATGGGTTGATAAATTCGTCTTCGTCAGATAATGCATTTTCTGCTTGATTTGTGTTCTCTGAAGCAATGACAGTAGTTGTGGATGTTTTAGGATCTATTGTTGAAGTGATATTCTGAGGAGGTAAATCTGCAGCAACCGGTGTTGAAGTAGATGAAGTTGTATCCTTTTGTTGACGATGATCGGTATCATCATTCTTATCATGAGTGACAGCGGAAGACTTCGATACAACTTGTTTCTCCCCCTTGAAATATTCATCATACAGTCCATATAACATTTCCAACTCTTCAATTGTCATGTCGACTGTCATATCAGCTCTAGGAACATTTTCTGGAACCAGCGTTGAACTTAACGGTTCATTGTTGTGGTCTTGAGTTCCTAGTTCTGTGCGGTTGTAAACGGAAGTCGTTTGTCGTTATGGATCGGGACTTAAACTGTTTTGATCAAGTGCCATCTCTTGTAATTCATCAAATCGAATGTGAATGGTCTCGACAATCAATTTTGTTCTCTTGTTGTATACTCTATATCCCATAGACTGAGTTGCATATCCCACAAGAATACATGCATCACCTTTCTCTTTCAGCTTATCCAAATTTTCACCATCTCGAATAATGTAACAAGTACATCCAAAAACATGAAGGTGTTTGAGTGAAGGTTTTCGATCATGAATTATGTGATATGGTGTCTTTTTGTGTCTTGGGATAATTAAGGAGCGGTTTTGTGTGTAGCATGCGGTTGACACGACTTCGGCCCAAAAGTATAGTGGAAGTTTTGAAGCGGATAGTAATATTCGAGCAGCTTCAACCAAAGTACGGTTTTGTCTTTCAACCACGCCGTTTTGTTCGGGTGTTCGAGCAATAGATGTTTCATGTTCAATCCATTCGGCTTCAAAATACTTTCTCAGATTTGAATTCAAAAATTATGTACCTCTGTCAGTACGAACCACTTTAACTTGAGCTTGAAGACCACGTTGTATCAATTTAAGAAAGCTGATGAGAACTTCTGGTGTTTCATCCTTGGACCTCAAGAAGTGAGTCCATGTGTACCTTGAGTAATCATCGACAATTACCAGAATATATTTCTTTCCATTGATACTCTGAACACGCATGGGACCACCCAGATCCATGTGAAGAAGATTTAATCGTCCTTTAGGGCTTGGTGTAGTCTTTCCTTTGAAGCTACTTCGTTTAGCTTTACAAAGCTCACAAGAAAAGCAAAGATGATCTTTGATGAATTTCAAACTTGGAAGGCCTCTCACAATATCTTACTTGGAAAGCAAGTTGATGGTATTAAAATTAAGATGAGATAAACGTTGATGCCATAACCATGCCTGAGTCGTTGAACCTTTAGCCATGAAGCAAATTGGAGTTGATGAAGTTGTGTCTTGAAGTGAAATTGTGTAAAGATCAGTACCCCGTGTACCGGTAAGTAAGTCATTCCCATCATAATCACGAACAAAACATGTCTTCTTTCTGAAAGCAACCTCCAAATCCGCATCACAGAATTGACCAACGAGAAAAGATTGTGATTGAGCCCTTCGACGTTGTATACCCTTTTGATTGTAATATTCCCCTGAACCAAATCTCCATATCCTAGGATCGGTGCAAATTTTCATTTCTGAATCGGACCATACCCAGGAACTTCTCCACGAAGTTAATTAGAAGCTTGAGATTCCCCGTCATGTGCTTCGTGCATCCGGAGTCCAGTATGAAGAGAATTATTTGTATCACCTGCAGAAGAGTTAGAACACGATGGAGCATTTGCTAAATTGGATACTACAGTAGTTGTGATAGGAGAATCATTAGTGTCCTTATCAACATTTAAAGGCAAACTAACACTCATTTTCACATTTTCTGTCCTAGCTTTCGGCATCCATTTATATCCTGGAGGACATTGATTAGCAAACCACCATTTCCAAGACTTGCTAGCAGACTCATATAATTCCTTAATTTTGCTTCTAGGGTTCTTAGTGGTGGAGTCTGATGCATTACTTTTCTTAGTGGGGGTTGCACCAGAATGGTTCACTTTGCGTTTGGGTTTACTAGCTCTAATAGGCATTGCAACTTGCTTCTTAGTTCTAGTATCTACGCCTTTGACTTTATTCATCGCACACATAGAATGATTAGCATTAGCACACTTTCCACATTTGACACAAACAAATTTCACATTCATTGCATTCAAATCGTCATTACATGCGATAACAGACTTTTTATTCTTAAAAACATTCAAATTCCTAGGGTGTTCTTCTACTTCCTTCATCTTCCCTTGATTCTTGTGTTTCCAGACCTTATCATTCACTTGAGTGCGCTTAAGCTGAGGCCGGCTAACACTAGTAGTGGAAACTATTCCTGTAGTAGGAGACACACGAATATTAGTGTTTCTAAAAGTCTGAGGCGATTGAGTAACTTTGTTTGTGGGCTTAGTGGTCATTCTATACATCCCTAGTTTAATCACATTATTGTTTTTAACGCTTGGTGCTATGACATTCCTTATGGGTTGAGTCGGTGGTAACCTTTCCTTTCCATCCATCTTGGGGGCAAACACAGGTTTTGCAAACGAGGAATTTGATAAAGTAGATGGTTTTCCCAAGATAGAGGATCTATTCACTTTAGAGGCATTGGGTTGTCTAACAACAGGTTTCTTAATGCTAGGTTCCACAATTTCCCACCCATTTTGGCAACGAGTTTCTGCAACTCTGCTATCGCTCTGTCCCTGTCTTGTAACTGAGCTTTCAACCCTTTAAACTTCCAAATTCTGTTCAATCATTTCTCGAAACGTTTGGGAAATTTTGTCTTGTAATTTATTATCATGTGGAAAATTACCAACGTCTTTTTGCAAAGCAAGTTCAAGAGAATGACAATGTTTTTGAAGGAAATCGGTTTTGTGTTGAAGTAATTCAAAAGCCTTTTTATCAACATTTTCTTTACGTTTCGAAAGCTCAATTTCAAGACGCTCACATTCTTTGATCTTATCAAGATATTTGCATGCAACATCAGAATATTCATCAATATCAGCACAAGATGTAAAATAAGCACACAAAACATCGTTAGAAAGACATTCTTGCAATAGTAAATCATATTCATCTGAAAAATCAGACTTCTCCATTTGAAGATCTTCAATGTGTTTCTCAAAAGATTCAACATATTTTAAGTCATCATACATTTCAGTCCGAATGAACTCCTCAAGTTGAAGAACAGTTTCTTTAATCAACGCCGTGTTAGGAATTAAGAGTTCTTTCACAAGCAAGGTAATATCTTGAGGAATCGGACGTGTCCACTCATCATTTTCACGTTTTGCCCAGTCTCTTTCAACAATAGATTTAACATTATCTATGTGGTGTTTAAGAATACGTAATGTTTTCCTACTCTTGATTTTAGATTCATCTAGAGGGAAGTAGTTTATGTATTTGTAAACATTAGATTTCTTAGGGGCAAATGCTTTCTTCCATTGAATTCTCTTTTGTTTGCATTCTAAAACACTTCCTCACGAGTTTTCTGAGTTTTTTTGTTGAAAAGACCATAAAGACTATTCTCATAAGCATAATTATATGGTTTTACAAACTCCTTATTGACAAGAGGTTGACTATCATCATCCCAAAGGGCAGTCTCTTCACTATCGGCACTTACAGGCATGCAATCAAGATCAGTCCTTTCAGTCTCATCAAGATAAAGATGCGGGTTCGCAGCTTGAGCTTTAGCAAGGTACTCAGGACTTGCAAAGCTAGCTTGACCCTTAAACATCGACGGAGGTGCTAGCATTCTTACGGATTGAATAGAATCATGCGTTTTATAAACAACATTCTTCAAAAATTCGACTTGTGCTTCTAGTTTCGTTACTTTTTCGGTTTCTTTATCATATCTACTTTTGAAGTCTTGTTTTATCGCATCTACCTCTTGTTTCTTATCCTCAAGAATTTTAGCAGAATCTGTAGTGGTCATATAGAGCTTTTGTTCAAGTTCATTAACTTTGGTATTGGCAAGGTACGTTTTTTGACGTTCATCCATTAAGAAAACATTATATTGACGCTTCTCTTTGGCTAGTAACTCAAGAGTTGTATTATATTTGTTTTCAAAATCGTCCTTTTGACTTTTTAACGTACTACCCTTGTACCCCTCAAGCTCTTTTGTTTTCTGAAGGAGCTCATCTCTATAGCTTTCAGTCATCTCAGTAGATTTGATAAGAGCAGCTTTGCATTCTTCAAAACTTTGAGTGAGCGTAGCGTTTGCCTTCTTTAATTACTTTTGACTCTTTTTATTTTTAGTGACATCTTTTTGTAAAGTAGCAATTAAATTAGCAAGCGCAATACGTTCCTCTTCATCATATTCATTTGCATGTTGATCATCCTCAGACTCATTATTGCACATGTCTGATGAATCGGGCGTGGTATTGCTATCAACCGCTTCCATCATACACGTGTCATTAATGGCATTGGGTAGATCACTATGCTCAGGAATATCACCAAACACATTATATTCATTAGTAGTGTGTACCTTATCGATTGGCTCAGTGTCAAAGATAGGGCCATTGTCATCTTCAGTGACTTTGAGAACTTCTTCAACCTTTGCCATGTACGAGTAATGTGCATCGAGTTATTGATCAGAATCTTCATCATCAGTGTCATCAAGCATTGATCCTTCCTCAGCTGACAATTTAACCCCTGCTTCCATCTTTTTGCATAGCAGCATCTTTTCCTTGTGATAGCTGGAGTCTCTAACCCCTTTTGGCTTCCTGCATTCCTTTTCCATATGCCCATAACCTTGGAAATTAAAACATTGAATCCCACTCTGTTGAACCACTTGACTTCCAACCGTTTCCCTATTCCCAGTAGCAGCAGCAATCCTCTGAGTATCATACTTGGCAGTTTGTCGATCATACCTTGCAGAACCCTCAACATGCGTTGGATTATGTCGATCATACCTAGAAGGACTTTCACCACATCGACGTGTGTCGTACCTTGGAGGACTCTCAACATATCGGTTCTTTGTTTTAGATGATGTGCGAAGATTGTTGTTGGTGGGTTTGTAGATTTTCTTGTAAATCTTCATTATGAAAGCAATTTGTTGTTTCATCTCTCGATTTTTTTGAACTTGGTCTTCATCACTATCTTCTTCATATGATGATTCAGATGGTGGTGATGGTGCTCTTGGCACTTTACCTCGAGATTTTGTGGAAGATGAAGACTTAGATGATGTGGAATATCGTGGTGAAGATGATGTAGTGGAATATCGTGGTGAAGATGATGTAGTGGAGTATGGTTTAGGAGCACGAGAGTGAGGATCTTGAACATGTTGAGTGGTAGTCACTAAAGCAACTGGATTAGCCGTCTTTGCAACACGTTCAGCTCGAATCTCATTTGCTTCATTCTGAAATTGCTTCAAGATATCAAAGAGTCGATGATATGAGACCTCGTCTAACTTTTCTTGTTGTTTCACAAAAGTAACGAATCGTGTCCACTCGGGTTGAAGTTGTTGAATAAATTAAACATTGACTTGCATGGTGGAGACTTGCAGGTTATTTCTTGTCATGTCATTCATCATCTTATAAAACCTGGAGTAGTAAGAGTCAATTGATTCTCCATCCCTTGAAGTAAACTTGCCAAAATTCCAAAACAAGTTTGTTTTGACATCTTGTTTGTTGAGTGATTCTCCTTGTCGCAAGCGTTCAATAGCAGTCCACATTTCATGTGATGTAGGGCATGCATCAACCGTGGAGTAAATATCATCTCCAATCCCACTTAAAACCATATAGATAGCTTCCTTCTCCGCATCATGCCAAGCACAATTTTCAGGTGTGAGATCAGCTCTTGTTTCATCACGTTCACTTGCAGGTATTGGATCAGTAGTATCTGTGGCTGGTCTTGGAGGAATTGAGATCTTCTTGAATATATATGGTCCATGAGTAATACATTTCCTCAAGGCATCACCATTAGGTCTTGTATCAAGATATCGTATGAAACGTGATTGCCATTGAGCATACCGACCAGACACAAGCATTGGTGGTCTCTCTTTGTTACCCGCCACCATTATGTTGTTGTTCGTCACACGATATTCGGCAGTAGAATCCATCTCAATATTCTCTGAAATGATGAAGTGAATTGGATCTTAAGTAGATGTGTTGTGATTGTTGTTGTGGTTTAAATTCCGAAGATTGTAATTTTTTTCAGTCCGACAATAAATTCACTAGTCCGACAAAACGGTAGACCAAAAGTTTTGTAATCGCCAAATTTTGAAATCGAGCTAGAAAAGTCCTAAAACTAGTATAGAAAAAATTTGAATATACTTGACGGAAAAAATTTAACTCTTTTTTTATTTTTTTTATTTATTTTTTTTAATCTTCGTGGAAACGATATTCTGAAACTAGTCTAGATGGTGGCTAAGTCTAAAAAATACTCGAACAAAATTTGGCTAAACAGATCTCAATATCCCATCGCAATGTTGTCCCATCGCAATGTTGTCCCATCGCAATGTTTGTCGCAATATCTGTCGCAATATCCTATCGCAATGACCCTTGTCGCAATAACCCTGTCGCAATGACCTTGTCGCAATATTCCTATCGCAATCTCAGTCGTAATATCCAATCGCAATCTTCAATCGCAATCTCCAATCGCAATCTTCAATCACAATAACCAATCGCAATCTTCAATCGCAATACCAATCGCAATCTCAATCGGAATGATAAACCCTAGCGTATTGCGATGGAAGGCAAGGGAATTATGTCGCAATGTGGGTATTTTTTCCGAAACTTTAGCTAAAAAATGAGAAACGTGATTTTACCCAAACTAAAGCAACCAAATCCCTACCACAACTATGTAGGAGATGTGCATCAAGATTTAGAGCACGGAAAACACACAAAAACTGAATTCGTGAGATGAGAAAGAGATTAAATCTTACGAATCAAATAAAAACACAACCAATCACAAATCTACCCCATGGCGATCGATACCAATTGTTGTCCCATAGATTTAGATGCTATAGCACGAATTAAAGAAAGAAAATAGATGAAGAAGATGAATTCTAGAGAGAGAAAGTAGTGAGAGAAAGTAGAGAGAGAGATGATTAACTTTGGAAATATTAGATTAGAAAATGAGAAAAATGAACAACCAACCCTCCTAACATGCTAGGAGGGTAGTATATATAGTCCACCACATGCGGGCTTTAATGGATAATATATTGGGTCGGGCTTGTCTTTTGGACTTTAATTAGTTTAAATCCAAGCCCGTAAACCACGACTAATTAACTACCTATTACAACGTTCTAACAAATGTTACAATAATAACCTATGACCGAGCAATCTTGTTTGACTCAGAATTTTGAGGCTAACAATTACCTTTTAAACTATTAAACTGCTTTTAAGTCCAAAACTATTCAACAATTGCAATATCAACCCCAACCATACTATATAAGCCATATATTTTTCACTTCACCTCATTTCTTACAATAAAAACACACACACAAAAACTTCCATCTCTTCCCTTCCCCTCATTTCTTTCCACCACCACCACCACATAAACACCCTCACTTCATCTATTTTTATTATGATTTGATCAAAACAAATTGAAGACCACTTCCTAGATTTTTATTGTGGTTCTTTTGGTATCAATTTCTCGTACATGCATCAAGTTTTTATAAACTTATGATTTCATGGGTGTATGATGTTTTAATCATCATGCATGTGATGTTTTTGGTAAGATTATGTTGTTTTGATGTTTAAAAAGTCTAAGTTTTTATTTTGATCTTTTGATTTTGATGCATACATATGTTTAGGAGTGTGTTTGGTTGATGGGTATGATAGTATGATGATTCTATAGGTTTGGGAATGATTATATTTGGTGGGAAAATTGATTTGACATGTTTTCTAAAAGTATAATTTGGGACAGCAGCTTTAAACAGATTGTTTCGTGAGTTTAAGTTCTGATAAAGGCTAAGATTATTTGATATTGTTGTAGAGTTTTCCGAGACGATCGTTTTGGTATAAGATAGAGCTTCTAAGTCATTACGAGTCAAAGGTTATGCTAGTTTTAGTTTTCGTGTACCGGGAGACGCAAGTCGGCACAATCCGAAATTGTGGCTGATTTTGGGTCGACTCTCGGGGACTTTAGGCTTGGTTAGATAGTTGATACTACTGTTTTTCAAAGTTTACAAACTTAGTTTTATGAGTCTAGGAGTGGTTTCAAAAGACGTATTGTCGAGTTAATACTTTTAAAGTGGTCCAAACGGTTTTACAAAACAAGTGCACAAATCTGTCCCAAATTTGAAGACGAGTAAAGTGTCGAGCTGATGGGTTTTAAAGTGTGAACTTTGTCTCAAATTTTGGTGAGGTATTATACAGGTTATAAGTGGCTTTGACCCCAGATTTCGTCTAAAACAGACATGTCTAGTTAGGGTAGATCGGTGTGTACATTCGGGGTGTACTTGCTGATTTTATTTTGGACACGTAGTTCAATGTTTGTGTTGCGTGAGTTTGAGTATTCCTCATCGGACATGATGACTTATTCAAGTGCTTAGTCATTATATAAATGACTTAGCTACTGGTCCAAATAAGGTTAAAGGATAGTTTGACTTGTGTTGACTTGGCGTCGTATAACGAGTCATTTTCAAGTGTTTAAGTGTTTTAACGTGTATTGTTGGAATAAATGGTTAGTATGAATTCATTTGGTTCCTGTCAATGGTTTTGAAACATGAATACTTTGAAAACATTTGAGTTATATTGTGTTTGATATATATCGATATTGAGTTCGAGTCTTAACGCGCGCCTTATTGTGATAGGTTGCGGTTTTCGTGTTTCCCCGGGCATCCATATCGTCGGTGATCGTCTACCACTACAGTTTCTACTCAGTTGCTGAGTACTGTGATTGACTTACCTCGTGGCTAAGGTGAGTTAATAGGCCCTTTTTACTTGTACATGGTTTCTAAACACGGAGTGAGATTTTACATGGTGGAACACAACCATTTAAAAACTGTATGTTATCCAGAACTTGTATGCTATCCAGAACATGTATGATTTTCAGGTTTTCAATATTATTATTGCTTTTTAGTCTAGCCTTGAGTATCCTCTCCCGATCATGAACCGTTAATTATCCGGTGTGCATTGCGCGAAGCGCGAATGTTGTGGGTGGATCCATCGGGATTGACTATCCCCGTCCCGATTACCTTGACGCACTAATATTCGTTTATACTTGAGTATTTAGGCTGAATACTCCCTAGAGGAACTTACACTGAGTTAAGCTTCGGTTCATGAACTGAACAGCAATAATAATGATTTCGGACTATGGTTGACGTATATAACCATACTCCATACTACTTGTTTTACGAATGAATGCTTGTGTTCCACATCCTTATTACTAAACCTATGAATATCACTCAACTTTATGTTGACGATTTTACATGTTTAATCTCAGGTATTATTACTTAGCTTTGCTTGGATGGGAGCCCGCAGGATATTATCACAGCTTGGAGATTTCTGTGATGCTTTTGAAAGATTTATTTTATATAAACTATCAGAAGTTTATTCAATATTTTGGGCAACTTATTGTTATAAATCGAGACGAAATAATATAATTTTCCGCTTTTAAAACTCAGGGACCTATGTTTAAAAACTCTTACCTTTTATGATGTAATGTACATGTTTTTATTTCGTCAGCTTTGTATGAACTGTAATTCATTGTTTCTTGTACTATGATGTGTTACCCCCTCGTTGCCTAGTTGTTCCATGTCAGATTTTGGGGGTCTCACATATTGGTATCAGAGCGATGGTCATAGGGAACTGAGTCATTTTTAAAAAACTTAGTCTATAACCGAAAGTTCAAAAATTTCAAGTTTTAAGTGTCAAACACAGAATCTGCCAAAGTTGTTCGATATCTGCGCGGGTAACTCTCTATCATTATTATTTACTTTTAATTATCGTTATAGTATTTCATCTCTTGATTACATGTTGAAATATTACGTTACCCTGATGACGATAATTACTATATCTTTTCAAAGCCTTGTGCTTCATGGACTATCATTCGATATTACTGTGATTACATCTGCCTGTACTGTATTTCTTGAATTCTTATTCTTGTGACTTGATCTTATTACAATGATTTTATATCATTATGACGTTACATACTTGTATTCAGAGCGCGTATGCTGCGACTTTTCATACTCATTTTTCCGAGTATTGCTATTTCATTTATGCGTAATACGACTGACTTCATATACTCGTTCGTTTTGAATCATCTGTCTTTCTCGACTCGCTGCTACATGTTGTGCATACTCTCGTGATATCATTGTTCTGAATTGAATAAGTGTTATTTTCGATAAAACTCCTGATTTTCATTCTTACTACCGTGCATGTTGATTTCATTGTTTATTTCCTTTAAAGTATCTATTTAGATACACAGATTTTCCTTCCGACCATTCGTAATTGAATGTCTAATCTATAGACCATTGTGTAGCTCAATGTGTCTCCGGAAAAGACTAAAGGACATCGTGTGAGTTACACATCTCAAAGAATTTGTTGAATCAGTACCTGAATAATATTGTGGGTCTTCATAATCTTGATTTACCTTTACGCCACCGTTTTACACGACACTTGTACATGGATACGATCCTACTTGTATCATCCCTTTTTCATTAAACCTCCTCGCCTCAAGAGTGTGACTTGTTAATATTTTGTTTCTTTCTCGGTATGTCTTGTGATTTTGGAAAATCATGCCACCAAGAGACCTTTTCTGCATTGCATCTTGCAGCCGAAGACACGGATGTCATGCGTTGTTTTTTATCTCTCAGATTATCGTTGGCATTCTTGAACCATTTATATACTATGTTTTCTTTAACATGATTCACTATACAGTTTATTCTTTTCCGTTTTTATGGAATCCACAAGTCTTGTGTGTACATTAATTCTGGGTTATTATGAAACTGGATTTAATTTAAAGCTGTGTCAAAAAAAATATACTTCGTATAGAAACTTTACAGGAAATTTAACAATATCGAGAAAATATTTTTATAACTTTAGACATAAAAATATATATTTCTACTTGTTGAGACGTCCGTTTATGACATAAAATTTGACCAGTAAACTTTAAAATCGAGCAAGTTACGCTCATTTGAGATTGTAAAAAAAATCTAAGAAGTTATTTTCTGAATAATGCTAAAATATCATTTTGTTGACAGATTTAATGCAAGGGCATTTTCGTCCATTTCTGATTCCTTTCAAGTCTCGAGTAAAACTAGAAAGTAGTTCAAAACATTGTTTTACATCGAAATGCATTAGACGTTGAGTCTTAGAATATCGTTTAGTGAGTTAATTGGTCTAGTCAAACCCAAAAGTCAAAACTGATAGACTTTAAAAATATGATTTCAAGTATTTTTGAGTTCGTTTGAGCTCGTAAAACTTTAACTAATGATATTTTTGCAAATTAAAAACAAGGATTGCGTTTGAACAAGTATAAAATAGTAACTTTGAGTTCGGTCATATATATACATAGATCTTGAACTTTTGAAATTTGGTAACTTCCTAATATAGAAACTTTCTAAAAATAGAAACTTCTCGGAGTGACTGTACTATTTGTTAACTGATACCCTACTTTCTTAAAAGTATATTATTGTCAAATTAATCATGATGTGCACACCTACGGATTTGTTTATCCTTTCTTTTATATATGACTTATTTGTCATTCTACTTTGTCTTTCTTTGCTTCTATCGTACCACTAAATTGGACCGAGGTTGAAGTTCTTGCTTTCGTATCGTTCGTTGCCATCTTGACACGTGTCTCTTGACGATTTCGGCTAAACCTCTTGAAACCTTATCACCTTGTAACCATTTCGTTGACTGTCTTGAACTACTCCTTATTTCCCTCTTGTAACCCACTCGCTACTTTATAAATTATTGTCATGTTACCATATAAACTCAAACTGGTCTTGTTTGCGAATCATTTTACAAAAGGTTTCATTTGGGCTTTCTTAAATAATTGAATGCTATCTTATAAAATTAATTTATATTAATTTTACAATGTATACTCACAAATTGTTCTACCCTGGGTCTTGTAAATAATCTTGTAACATTACAATTTTTGAATTAAATATCTAGCCAGTAACTTATTGGTGAATAGTTTCATAAACTATTTTGATTTCTGTTTTTGCAAATGGCATTATATACATATTTTAAATAATATGACTTGTAATACTGGTTTGACGAAGCTGAGCATCGCATTGCTAGTTCTAAATTATGCATGGCCTGATCACCTATGCTTAATTTAGAAGGAGCCATGCAAGGCCGAATAGTTGTCGCCCTAAATATTTGACCAACAATCAACTTTTTAATATGTTCCTTAAAAAGTTAGATAAATAAAGTTTAGAAAACTACTACATCTTATGCGAGTATAAACAGTTCGCAACTTACACATATGAACCCTTATCTTTTCTTGAACAAAGTACATGCCTCAAGCACCGAGTTCCTTATTCAGCGATCTTTGCTTTACTTGTTACCTCATCATCCTCATGATACAATTTTCATTACCATTTGCCTAAATTCTTATTATTGATACCAGACTTGAAAGTTTCAACGATTGTTATGCTTCTATGATCGACCATCTCTATCTATCTTGGTAGAACAACGAAACGTCTTTGGACGCGATTAATGATTCATGACTGGACGTGAACGATGATTTCGTGTAATTGTCATGATGTGTGTTAGACTTTGTCGTCTTGAAATTTCATTCGTGTGAATCATGTGTTGACTTCGCCTCTCATTTCTAATGTGTTCGTTTTACTAGAATTCCTCTCAAGTGACTTCTTAAGAATTTTCTTTGATTCGAAAATTTATTGTGTGGCTTTTCTCTTTCGATCGTATATCGACCACCGAGAACTTAATAAGCCGTTATTGGTGTCAGCAACTACACTCAAGAAGTGATGACTTGATATAATCCCTTGTTTCTTATTATTTCTATCATCCACATGTCTATTCTATCATGTTTGTTAAGAATTGATACAATTTTATTTTATTCCCTTGTGTTATTGCTCGTATACAAATTATTAACCTTTATATGTCTCATATTCGTTGCAGTCTTGTCACCTTTAGAAAACCAGAAAATGTTATGTGTTTATCGTTTGATACCTTAATCGCCTTCTGGGATTTCTTAAAAATTATTATTAATTTTTAAAGAACGTTTTATTCATTTTATCAAATGTTCAAATTACCAAAATAACTGTTTCAAGTTAAATACCCGATATATATATCTTCTTTGGGAAATTTACCTAGTATTTAAAAGGATATCAAGCTGTATCTTTTAAAGTATTTGATTATATCGTACTTTACTGTCAACCTAATGAAATTATTAAATTTATTTATAATTTCTAACGATGATTCTAAATAACTTGGAAAATTTGATTTTCCTAATGGTAACGTTAAACCTGAGTTTTAACGATAATTTCATGTAGTCACCCAAAAGTTCTTAAGCCGATCAGGATAACTATTTTGAACTGTTCTATTTTTGCTTTGAAAATTCTAATCAAGAAAAAGATTTGACAACTGTTTACCCACTCATTTTATATAGAGTTTGATTTTTAATCACTACACCTAGTAAAATTTTCTTTTAATAAAGAAAATATATAAAACTAAGTTTTAAAGTAATACCAAAATACTAGACAACTGATTTGGACAACCTATATCTTAAATGATCATATGTTATTCATTTTTTTTCCTTCTATCTCGTTTGTGACTAGATTCTTACATTTTAAGATTGTCACATTTTATAGTTGCACGATATGCGACCCCTTGTTGATTTACAATCTTGGTTCATTTTATCGTACTTTGCCTGTTTAAGCGATTCTTGTGTTCATTCTTGATAGTTTATCGCACGTATTTCCAACAACTCTATCTCTTGATGTATCTCCGTACTGAAAGATCGTTATTCTAATCCAAGACTAAAAAGTTATACGAAAAGGAGTTAAGAAATTGAAGCATAGTGAATTCTAACCGTTAAGATTCGTTGTGGTACGGAAATTACCTGGGAAGCAATGAATTTTGTTCTAACTTTGTACCTCCTCTTATTTGCATCTTATACTGTTTTCAGGAGAACTTTGTGGGACCAGAGTTTCTTTAGGGGGGAATACTGTGAGAACCCGTACTTTCCCATCATTATTTTATTCTTTTATTCGTGTTTCTTGAATTTTTCAATGTATTACGTTTTCTTGTATTATTATATGTAAATCCTGAGATTCTTAAATTTTAAATAAATTATACTTTTTAAGTATTTTTCTGATCATCGATAAATACTTTATCTGGAATTATAAAATTCTTATTTTATTATTCCATATTTAATTTACATCAATGTTTTTGATTTAAAATCACCCGCGTGCGTTTTACAACGAGTTTATTCAAAATCAATGTACAACGAGAATTCTTAGTGATCGCGATACCGACGAATGCCCAAAATTTTACATTTTATTATCGATTGTTTCGATAATTAATATTTTCGACGATTTCGTTTAAATTACGTATTAAGTCGTGTCGGGAAATCATATAATCATTTTTATGATGCATTTTAACTTTTGAAAAGTATTTTTACGAAACCCGAGCCCCGTAAATATTTTCAATATTTACTAATAGTCATTTTATACCCTTTAAACTATTAAATTGCTTTTAAGTCCAAAACTATTCAACAATTGCAATATCAACCCCAACCATACTATATAAGCCATATATTTTTCACTTCACCTCATTTCTTACAATAAAAACACACACACAAAAACTTCCATATCTTCCCTCCCCCTCATTTCTTTCCACCACCACCACCACATAAACACCCTCACTTCATCTATTTTTATTATGATTTGATCAATACAAATTGAAGACCACTTCCTAGATTTTTATTGTGATTCTTTTGGTATCAATTTCTCATACATGCATCAATTTTTTATAAACTTATGATTTCGTGGGTGTATGATGTTTTAATCATCATGCATGTGATGTTTTTGGTAAGATTATGTTGTTTTGATGTTTAAAAAGTCTAAGTTTTTATTTTGATCTTTTGATTTTGATGCATACATATGTTTAGGAGTGTGTTTGGTTGATGGGGATGATAGTATGATGATTCTATAGTGTTGGAAACTCACTTTATGTGACGACATTTAAGAATTCCCATTAGTTATCATAGTCACACACATTTAGACTAGACTAGGTTCGTTGTAAAGTTTATGTAGTGTGTGTGACTATATATACCCCTCCTTAGCTTCCAAGGAGGGGTGTTGCTTGTGTTTTTATCATTTGAATACAACTTTTATCTTTCACACATTCAACCTCTCTTCTCTCTCTCTTTCAACAATGGCAGCCAACACCATATTCCACCACATTAGACCACCGGATAGCTTTTAGCAAATCTACATTTGGCATCAGAGCCTTGGTTCATTCCTTGGATCATGTTTTTGTTTCGATTTGGTGGTCTAAACATTTTTCTTATCACGTTATATCATTTTTTGTCCAACTTGTCATTTTTTTGTCACGTATGATATCCTCTTATCATATTGTTTCTTCTGTCACAGTTTTACAGTCACTTTTTATTTGTCTCACAGTCCATATCACAGTCCATATCTGATATTTTCATTGGGTAAAATGTTTACTGTTTCTGGATTTGTCTTATATGATACCATTCTTTTTCTGGGTTTATATTCTTCTTTTTGATGATGTATTTACCCAGAAATGTAGCCAGATTCATATGATCCTGAAAAATCGGAAATAGTACAAATAAGATAACAGATTCATTCTTATCGGAATACCTTGGAAATGGGTCAAAACCCTTTTCCGATAGGGATTCAGATGGGGATTCAGATTACGCTTATTCCGATGGGGGTGTTTGTTTGATTCCGATGACAGACTTAAAAAAACATTCCGATGGAGAATTAACACCATTCCGATAGACTTACAAAACATTCCGATGAAGACTTACAAAAACATTCCGATGGGATTTTTTGACATTCCGATGGCTTGTTTTTTAAAACCAGTGGACCAAAACCCTGACCAAAACCAAATCCATCACAACCGAGTCAACTCGGTAATTACCGAGTTGACTCAGTTAACTCACTAAGTCTTGCAACACAAAACCATCCGACCTTTTAACTCCTCAACACCATATCTAACCTACACCCATCGACACCTATCCCATCTAATCACTCGAAATAAAAATTAACATAAACAAGATCTCAGTTTTTTGGTCATGCATGTGTAAGATCCATTAAGATCTTAACACGAGAACAAGAGAGTCTCAGCATCATAGATCTATATTTCGAAGGAAACCCTCACTTCATTTTCGAATATAAAGAAGACTGTGAACAAGTTTGTTCACGTCCATCTTTGTTTCGACTGACACATAAGTCTTATATCATCCTTCATCAGTGTAAAAGGCATAAGCCTTCATTATTTTTCGAATGTAAAGATTGAATCTAAACAAGCATGTTTAGTTCAAGTCTTTGACTCGATTAAGACTCCAAACCGACATGCATCACAGATCTGCTGTCTGGTTTAAACCAGAACTAATATACGAATTATATGAATGATTAATAACATTTTTTGTTATAACCAATTCATCCATTCGTTTGAAAACAAAACCAACATGCAGTTGATAAACCTACCTGAGATCTCTTCATAGAGATCGTGAAGATGACCTTCAATTCGTAGGTTTCATCTTTCATACGATTGGTTATGGTTGCTTGTGATGTGATAAATTGAAAAGGTGGGTGATCAGATTAAGATGTTAGATCAGATTTATGTTTATGTGTCTAAGAGTTGGAGATATAAAGATGTGATAGATGATATGTAGATCGTTTTTTTTGTTAAATGGGTTTGAGATAGAAAAGAGATGATATTAGATAGTTTTGGAATGGTTTTTGTTTGGAGATGATGAAGATTAATGGGGGACGGAGGATACGATGTGGGGGAGTGAGAGGATTTGGGGGGCCGATCTGACGAGATAAGTGAATGGGTTTGGTGTGATTTGTGTCTATTATGAGAGATATTAGGGTTACCACTTTATATCACAATTAAATACTGCCAGTCCCTATGTACACGTGGCCTTCAAAAATTTAATGGGGCGGATATATCTATGTTGAGTTTAACTCCCTCCTACACACGTGGCCACTAGTAAATAATGGGGCAGTGGTTACAAGTTCAAACATTGGAGTTTGGTGTATGAGTGAATTTGGGCTGGTATTCCATTTGGACAAAAACAATGTGATGGGCCGAGTCATTTTTTTTTTTTGGCTAAATAGTTTTATATCCGAATAGGGGAACATATCATATAGAGCAAAATAGTTTTGGTAATGGACCTCGTTTTGGATTGTGACAAGTATCGAAACAAAGTGACAAAAATGACGAGACTAAGTGACAAGATTTATTTAAGACGAGACCAAGAAAAATTCGGGTATATTTTTAGTGACTACAAATTTTGTTTGATCGGGTACAAATTATGTGAAGATGGAGACGGATTTTTCGAAGGCGTGAATTTATTTTATCTTTCTAAGATAACTTGCTCGTGCTTAAATCTTAGAATGACGACTTGGTTATCTAGTTTCCAGGTTCGGGGTGGATGGTTGATGACTCGGATAACTATCACTTAAAGGGGTTACATTGTTGTACTCAGTGTCACGCGCTTAGTCGACGTGGATAATTTCAAGAGGTGTTGTGCTTATAGACTTCTTCAGTGATGCATTGAGTACTTAGAGATTTCTCCACCGTTCTTCATTCAACAATAGTGCAAGCTTAAGTCACAAGATCGAAGGATTTTTATTCAGCTTCATGTTTGATGTATCCGGTTCATTCTTTCAGTGGTCACTTCAAATTGCTTTTATGTGGGTTGTAAAGGTAGCCATAGAGAGTTTATGAGAAGAGATTTTCGATCAACAGCTGATTCTCACAAAATATATAATTTAGCTTATTTATTATTCTCACGAGATTTCAGGTTCATGTGCGTACGATTTGTTGATGGTTCCGAGTTTCGAAACCATCAAGGAGGAAGAAGAAGACACATTGAACGCACAACGAGTACACGTGATGAACTTCATACCTTCTTTTGATTTGAAGACATTCCGGGATGACATTTGTCATAGCCGCAGAGAAAATCAGTGTTTTAACTCGTGGCGTTATCAATCTCTAAACGGTACACTACTGATTCGAGGTTTAATTGTTTGATTGTTGCAATTATTCATCATCATTATCCTATATGCATTCCCGAGACTTAATTGACTCTGGTGCATCTCCGGAAGAAGATATGTGCATTTCCGGGACTTAATTGACTCTGGTGTTACGATGTCAACTTCATGAATGGGATAAAGTGTCCACTTCAGTATTTGAGCTTCATAATTGGGATTGATTTACCTTCTTTAACTATGTGGGGGAAGAAGTGTCTTGATTCTTTCTGGTATGCATAACTTGAACTCTCAGGGGGAAGAAAAATTCAGAAGAATTATTCAAGCGTGAGAAGAGAAGTTGTTGATCTACTTGGTGTACCCCTTACTTTAAATCCCTCTTAGCAACGTTATCATGTTATATGATGGAATTTGCTTGTTAGATTCCGCTGTGCGCTTAATTATTCTAAGCTTTATTGAAAGCTTTGAAGTTGCTTACGAGGATTGTCGATTTAGGGGGAAGCTATTTAAAAGCTTCCACATCAAGTTTATGTGGCATGAATTAGGGGGAAGATAATTCAGAAGCTTCTCCTTAACCAGAAGTGTATGGGTTACTTAGCTCGTGCCGTTACAGTATTTCTTCTACAAGTTACTTTAAAGATGAGTCATTTTGAAGACGAAGGCCTCAGAAGACTTCATCAGCATTGGATGCTTCATGAAAGCACTTGTTCTTAATCATTTTGTACTTGTTAGGAAGAATATTGTAAGGAATTCTACACGTCGTCCCATGGGGGAAGATTGTTGGAAACTCACTTTATGTGACGACATTTAAGAATTCCCATTAGTTATCATAGTCACACACACATTTAGACTAGACTAGGTTCGTTGTAAAGTTTATGTAGTGTGTGTGACTATATATACCCCTCCTTAGCTTCCAAGGAGGGGTGTTGTTTGTGTTTTTATCATTTGAATACAACTTTTATCTTTCACACATTCAACCTCTCTTCTCTCTCTCTTTCAACAATGGCAGCCAACACCATATTCCACCACATTAGACCACCGGATATCTTTTAGCAAATCTACATATAGGTTTGGGAATGATTATATTTGGTGGAAAAATTGATTTGACATGTTTTCTAAAAGTATAATTTGGGACAACAGCTTTAAACAGATTGTTTCGTGGGTTTAAGGTCTGAGAAAGGCTATGATTATTTGATATTATTGTAGAGTTTTCCGAGACGATCGTTTTGGTATAAGATAGAGCTTCTAAGTCATTACGAGTCAAAAGTTGTGCTAGTTTTAGTTTTCGTGTACCGGGAGACGCAAGTCGGCACAATCCGAAATTGTGGCTGATTTTTGGTCGACTCTCGGGGACTTTAGGCTTGGTTAGATAGTTGATACTACTGTTTTTCAAAGTTTACAAAGTTAGTTTTATGAGTCTAGGAGTGGTTTCAAAAGACGGATTGTCGAGTTAATACTTTTAAAGTGGTCCAAACGGTTTTACAAAACAAGTGCACAAATCTGTCCCAAATTTGAAGTCGAGTAAAGTGTCGAGCTGATGGGTTTTAAAGTGTGAAATTTGTCTCAAATTTTTGTGAGGTCTTATACAGGTTATAAGTGGCTTTGACACCAAATTTCGTCTAAAAAGGACATGTCTAGTTAGGGTAGATCGGTGTGTACATTCGGGGTGTACTTGTTGATTTTATTTTGGACACATAGTTCAATGTTTGTGTTGCGTGAGTTTGAGTATTCATCATCGGACATGATGACTTATTCAAGTGCTTAGTCATTATATAAATGACTTAGCTACTGTTCCAAATAAGGTTAAAGGATAGCTTGACTTGCCTTGACTTGGCGTCGTATAACGAGTCATTTTCAAGTGTTCAAGTGTTTTAACGTGTATTGTTGGAATAAATGGTTAGTATGAATTCATTTGGTTCGTGTCAATGGTTTTGAAACATGAATACTTTGAAAACATTTGAGTCATATTGTGTTTGATATATATCCATATTGAGTTCGAGTCTTAACGCGCGCCTTATTGTGATAGGTTGCGGTTTTCGTGTTTCCCCGGGCATCCATATCGTCGGTGATCGTCTACCACTACCGTTTCTACTCAGTTGCTGAGTACCGTGATTGACTTACCACGTGGCTAAGGTGAGTTCATAGCCCCTTTTTACTTGTACATGGTTTCTAAACACGGGGTGAAATTTTACATGGTGGAACACAACCATTTAAAAACTGTATGCTATCCAGAACTTGTATGCTATCCAGAACATGTATGATTTTCAGGTTTTCAATATTATTATTGCTTTTTAGTCTAGCCTTTGAGTTTCCTCTCCCGATCATGAACCGTTAATTATCCGGTGTGCATTGCGTGAAGCACGAATGTTGTGGGTGGATCCATCGGGATTGACTATCCCCATCCCGATTACCTTGACGCACTAATATTCGTTTATACTTGAGTATTTAGGCTGAATACTCCCTAGAGGAACTTACACTGAGTTAAGCTTCGGTTCATGAACTGAACAACAATAATAATGATTTCGGACTATGGTTGACGTATATAACCATACTCCATACTACTTGTTTTACGAATGAATGCTTGTGTTCCACATCCTTATTACTAAACCTATGAATATCACTCAACTTTATGTTGACGATTTTACATGTTTAATCTCAGGGATTATTACTTAGCTTTGCTTGGATGGGAGCCCGCAGGATATTATCGCAGCTTGGAGATTTCTGTGATGCTTTTGAAAGATTTGTTTTATATAAAGTATCAGAAGTTTATTCAATCTTTTGGGCAACTTATTGTTATAAATCGAGACGAAATAATATAATTTTCCGCTTTTAAAACTCAGGGACTTATGTTTAAAAACTCTTACCTTTTATGATGTAATGTACATGTTTTTATTTCGTCAGCTTTGTATGAACTGTAATTCCTTGTTTCTTGTACTATGACGTGTTACCCCCTCGTTGCCTAGTTGTTCCATGTCAGATTTTGGGGGTCTCACAAAAATCTCCAGTTCTGCTGGAGTCAAACATCTCATACCAATTTGCCTAACTAGATACGCAAACCTCTCTTTCGAAAGAGCTTTTGTAAACAAGTCAGCTAACTGGTAATCAGTTCCAACAAAGTATAGTTCAACAATACCCCTTTCAACTTGTTCCTTAATGAAGTGATATCTGACATCAATGTGCTTCGTGCGAGAATGCTGTACCGGATTGCAGGAGATGGCTATGGCCGACTTTGAGTCACAGTACATAGGTACTTTATCAAAGTGGAAGCCATAATCCGTGAGTTGTGTTCTCATCTAAAGTACTTGAGCACAACACGCAGATAGAGACACATACTCCGCTTTGGCTGATGACAGTGATGTGGAATCATGCTTCTTGGAAGACCATCCCACAAGCTTATCTTGACCTAGAAATTATGCACCACCAGAAGTACTTTTATGTGTATCAAGACACCCTGCATGATCAGAATCTGAATAGGCCGTTAGAAAGAAACCGGTTTCCCTTAGATAACAGAGTCCCATGTGAATGGTATTCTTAAGGTACCGAAAGATCCGTTTAACGTCCTTGAGGTTCTTTTCAGTAGGTCGTGCTTGATATCGTGCACAATAACACGTAGCATGTGATATATCTGGTCGACTTGCTGTTAAGTACATGAGGGAGCCGATCATGGAACAATATCTCGTTTGATCTATGGCATCTCCCTCCAAATCAGCATCTAGGGATGTGGTTGATAATGGTGTCCCAACGGGGTCACATGAGGTCATACCATGCTTTTTGATTATCTCTTGACAATACTTAGCTTGGTTGATAAAGATACAACTTGGGGATTGTTGAACTTGAATTCCTAGAAAGAATTTTAGTTCGCCCATCATTGACATTTAAAATTTGCTGTGCATTACTTTTTCAAACCATTTTGAAAGTTTTGGGTTTGTAGACCCGAAAATAATGTCATCAACATAAATCTGCACGAGCAAAATGTCATCCCCATATTTATAAGTGAACAAAGTTAGATCAATGGAACCTTTTGAGAAACCTTTGGATACCAGAAATTTTGAGAGCTCGTCGTACCACGCCCTTGGAGATTTTTTGAGTCCATAAAGTGCTTTGTGGAGACGATACACCTTGTCAGGATAATGAGGATTGACGAATCCTTCCGGCTGTATGACATAGACTTATTCCTTCAAAGGACCGTTAAGAAACGCCGTCTTTACGTCCATTTGATAAACGATGAATCCCTTATGTGCATCATAAGCAAATAAAATCCTGACCGCTTCCATACGAGCTACTGGTGCAAATGATTCTTCAAAATCAATACCCTCTTTTTGGCCATACCCTTTAGCCACGAGCCAAGCTTTGTTCTTGATGATCGTGTTTTCTTCATCCATCTTGTTTTTCTAGACCCATCGAAGATTTAATGGAATTACACGTATGGTCTATCAACAAGTTCCCAGACTTTAAGTCTTTCAATTTGAAGAAGTTCATCTTGCATCGATTCAATCCAAGCGTGATCTGCCAAGGCTTCTTTGATATTTGTTGGTTCAGCTATACTCACGGCGAGTGCGAACATACAAACATCACCATCGGTTTCAAGTTGTCGTCTTGTACGAACGGGCTGTGAAGGGTTTCCAATTACTTGAACCAAAGGATGATCTCGGGTCCAATGATGTGTTGAAGGATGTCGTTGATAGAACGTATGCATATTTGACGGATCAACATGGCGAGTAGAAGACTCTCTAGTTTCGTGTACCGGTGTACCGAATGGGTTGATAAAGTCGTCATCGTTATTTAATGCATAGTCTGCTTGATTTGTGTTCTCTGGAGCAATGACAGTAGTTGTGGATGTGGTAGGAGCAGTTGTTGATGTGATATTCTAAGGAGGTAAATCTGCAGCAACCCGTGTTGAAGTAGATAAAGTTGTATCATTTTGTTGACGATGATCGGTATCATCATTCTTATCATGAGTGACAGCGGAAGACTTCGATACAACATGTTTCTCCCCCGTGAAATATTCATCATACATTGGTCCATATAACATTTTCAACTCTTCAATTGTCGTGTTGACTGTCATATCTGCTCTTAGAACATTTCCTTGTACCAACTTTGAACTTGACGGTTCATTGCTGTGGTCTTGAGTTCCGAGTACCGTGCGGTTGTGAACAAAAGGCGTTTGTCGTTGTGGATCGGGACTTAAACTGATTTGTTCAAGTGTCATTTCTTGTAATTCAATAAATCGGATGTGAATAGTCTCGACTATCAATTTTTTTCTCTTGTTGTACACTCTATATCCCTTAGACTGAGTTGCATGTCCCACTAGAATACATGCATCACCTTTCTCTTTCATCTTGTCCAGATTTTCACCATCTCGAATAATGTAACACGTACATCCAAAAACATGAAGGTGTTTGAGTAAAGGTTTTCGATCATGAATTATGTGATATGGTGTCTTTTCGTGTCTTAGGATAATTAAGGATCGGTTTTGTGTGTAGCATGCAGTTGACACGACTTCGGCCCAAAAGTATAATGGTAGTTTTGAAGCGGATAATAATGTTCGAGCAGCCTCAACCAAAGTACGGTTTCGTCTTTCAACAACGTCGTTTTGTTCGGGTGTTCGAGAAATAGATGTTTCATGTTCAATTCCTTCAGCTTCAAAATAGTTTCTCAGAGTTGAATTCAAAAATTATGTGCCTCTGTCAGTACGAACCACTTTTACTTGAGCTTGAAGACCACGTTGTATCAGTTTTAGGAAGTTGATGAGAACTTCAGGTGTTTCATCCTTGGACCTCAAGAAGTGAGTCCATGTGTACCTTGAGTAATCATCGACAATTACCATAACATATCTCTTTCCATTGATACTATGAAAACGCATGGGACCACACAAATCTATACGAAGAAGATCTAACCGTCCTTTAGAGCTTGGTGTAGTCTTTGTCTTAAAACTACTTCGTTTAGCTTTACAAAGCTCACAAGAAGAACAAAGATGATCTTTGATGAATTTCAAGCTTGGAAGGCCTCTCACAATATCTTTCTTGGAAAGCAAGTTGATGGTATCAAAGTTGAGATGAGAAAGACGTTGATGCCATAACCATGCCTGAGTCGTTGAAGCTTTAACCATAAAGCAAATTAGAGTTGATGAAGTTGTGTCTTGTATTGAAATTGTGTAAAGATCGGTACCCCGTGAACCGGTGAGTAAATCATTTCGATCATAATCACGAACAAAACATGTCTTCTTTCTGAAAGCAACTTCCAAATCTGCATCACATAATTGACCAACCGAGAAAAGATTGTGATTGAACCCTTCGACCTAGTATACCCTTTTTATCGTTATATTACCCTGAACCAAATCTCCATATCCTAGGATCGGTGCAAATTGATCATTTCCGAATCGGACCGTACCCAGGAACTTCTCCACGAAGTTAATTAGAAGCTTAAGATTCCCCGTCATGTGCTTCGTGCATCCGGAGTCCAGTAATAAGAGAATTATGTGTCTCACCTACAGAAGAATTAGAACACGATGGAGCATTTGCTAAATTGGATACCACGTTAGTTGTAATTTTGGAATCATTAGTATCCTTAGCAACATTTAAAGGCATACTAACACTCGTTGTCACATTTTCTGTCCTAACTTTAAGAATCCATTTATATCCTGGAGGACATTGATTAACAACCACCATTTCCAAGACTTGCTAGCAGACTTATATAATTCCTTAATTATGCTTCTAAGGTTCTTAGTAGTGGAGTCTGATTCAATACTTTGCTTAGTGGGGGTTGCACTAGAATGGTTCACTTTGTGTTTGGCTTTACTAGCACTAATAGACATCGCAACTTACTTCTTAGTTCTAGTATCTACGCGTTTGACATTATTAATAGCACACATAGAATGATTAGCATTAGCACATTCTCCATATTTGACACAAACAAATTTAACATTCAAAGCATTCAAATCATTCAAAGCATTCAAATCGTCATTACACGCGATTACAGACTTTTTATTCTTAAAAACATTCAAATTCCTAGGGTGTTCTTCTACTTCCTTCATCTTCCCTTGACTCTTGTGTTTCCAGACCTTATCATTCACTTGAGTGCGCTTAAGCTGAGGCCGGCTAACACTAGCAGTGGAGACTAATCCTGTAGTAGAAGACACACGAGTATTAGTGTTTCTAGAAGTTTTAGGCGATTGACTAACTTTGTTTGTGGGGTTAGTTGTCATTCTATACATCCCTGGTTTAATCACATTATTGTGCTTAACGCTTGGTGCTTGAGTATTCCTTATGGGTTGATTCGGTGGTAACCTTTCCTTTCCATCCATCTTGGGGGCAAACACGGTTTTGAAAACGAGGAATTTGAGAAAGCGGTGGTTTTCCCAAGATAGAAGATCTATTCACTTTAGAGGCATTGTGTTGTCTAACAACAGGTTTCTTAACGCTAGGTTCCACAACTTTCCCACCCATCTTAGCAACGAGTTTCTTCAACTCTGCTATTGCTATGTCTTTTTCTTGTAACTGAGCTTTCAAATCCGAAATATCAAGACTTTTTCGTTCAGTAATCGACATGACTCAGATAATTTTACTTCCAAAGGTGTATCATTTGAAAAGCTGCCAACTTTGTTTTGCAAAACAAGTTCAAGTGAATGACAATGTTTTTGAAGATAATCATATCTATGTTGAAGTAACGAAAACTCCTTTTTGTCAATTTTATTCGAAAGCTCAGTTCAAGACGTTCACACTCTTTAACTTGATCAAGATATTTGCATGCAACATCAGAATATTCATCAATATCAGCACAAGATGTAACATAGACACACATAATATCTTTTGAGAGACATTCGTGTAAGAGTAGATCATATGTTGTAGAAAACTCATCTCTTCAGGTTGATGGTCGTTCACTTCTTGTTCAAGAGATTCCACATATTTCAAATCATCAAACATTTCTTGCTTAATTAATGTTTCGAATTCCAAAATATGTTTTTGCGTTCTTTCTGCAAGCGGAATCAAAATACTTTTCACAAGCACAGTTATATCGTGAGGAATTTCTTTGTCTCCTTTCGAAAGTTCACGTTTTTTCTAGTCATCATCAACAACGTTTTTGAATTTTTCAATGTTACTCTTGAGAATACGAAGTGCTTGCTTACTCTTGCTTACAGAAGCTCTATATGGAAAGTACTCAATAAATTTTGAAACATTAGTTTTCTTAGTGGCAAAAGCTTGTCTCCATTTAATTCTTATTTGTTCACATCCGAAAAATATTTGCTCACGAGTCTTCTGTGTTTTCGGTTTGAAAATACCATAAAGACTGTTTTCATAAGCATAATTATATGGTTTAACAAATTCTTTATTAACTTTTGGTCTACTCTCTTCTTCCAAATCCTTTGTCTATTCACTATCAGGCTTAACAACAAGGCAATCAAGATCGGTCCATTGGGACTCATCAAGGTATAAGTGTTGATTCTCATATTGAGGTTGCTCAAGGTACTTAGGATTTGCAAAACTAGGTCTATCCTTGAAAAACGAATGAGGTGCCAACTTTCTCATGGTTTGAATTGATTGATCAGTTTTGTAAACAATTTTCTTGTAAAAATCATTTTGAGTTTCAAGTTCTACCATTTTGTCGATGTCATTCGCTTGTTTAGTTTTGAAATCCTTTTCCATCTTTTCAACCACAGCTTTCTTTTCATTAACAAGTTTAGTTTTATCCTCTTGAAGAAAACCATTTACTTGAGTTAGCTCATTGACATTAGTGGTAGCAAGATACGTTTTGTGACGTTCAGTAGTCAAAGAGGTGTTATAATTACGTTTCTCTTGTTCTAGAAGCTTAAGAGTTTCGTTATATTTCTGTTGATAATCGTCCTTTTTGACGTTAATTAAACACCCTTTGTACCCCTCAATCTCATTGGTCTTTTGAAGAAGCTGAGCTCTATAGCTATCAATGGTCTCACTAGATTTGATTAAAGCATCTTTGCATTCTTCAAAATTTTGAGTGAGTCTAGCGTTTGCCTTCTTTAATTGCTTTTGACTCTTTCTATTTTCTTTGACATCTTTTTGTAAAGAAGAAATTAAGTTAGCAAGCGCAATACGCTCCTCATCATTATCATACTCATTTGCATGTTGATTATCCTCAGACTCATTATTGCACATGTCTGATGAATTGGGTGTGGTATTGCTATCAACCGTTTCCATCATACATGTGTCATTAATGGCTTTGGGTAGCTCACAATGCTCATGAATATTACGAAACACATTATATTCCTCTTCAGTGTGTACCTTATCGATTGGCTCAGTATCAAAGATAGGACCATTGTCATGTTCAGTGACGTTGAGAACTTCTTCAACCTTTGCCATGTAAGAGTAATGTGCTTGATAGGTGTGTAAACACCCATCCATTTTACCACTTAATTAAAATAGTAACCGAGCCAAAACGTGTATTTTATGTCATATATGTCGGAATTATGCGTGGTTTGTGTTTTTGTTGTGATTTAGGACGAAAATGTGAAAAGTGGAGAAAACACGGGCATTCACGGGCTTTTATCAAAGAAAAAGACGAAAGACGAAGTCAAGAAATCAAGAGTGTGAAAAGAACGGAAGTCCAAGACCAATTCTGAAGATTTATCGAAGAAAAAGTCAAAAGACGGAAGTTTACTAAAAGTCGAAGAACTCAAGTCTAATTTATTGAAGAATTACAGGACGAGTTTAAAGAAATCCCGAGACAAAGTCATTAAAGTCCAAGATTTGAGAAGATTAAGGACTTAAGGACTTAATGGTGCAATTAAGGAAAGAAGAAAGAGGGGAGGGAGCTTCCTAAGCACCTCCTAATCCTCCCCTATAAATAGATTAGGATTTCATTCATTTTTCTCTTGTTGGCTAGTTTGACAAACTATGCTCTTCCACTTTAATTTTTGTACATTTAAGTACATGTCATTTAATTAATTGTCTTGCACCTTAAATACATTTAATTTCAAGTAAGTTTCCTTTTAATTCTTGTCAATCTTTATTTTTATTGTTTGATTTCCTATCTACCTTTCTTTAATCTTTAATCTTTATGTTTATGTTCATTTTCATGTTCTTATTTTATTGATTTGATTAAAGTGGGTTTTGTTTATTTTGATTAGTTTTGTTAGTTTGATTGATTTGGATTGTTTGTTTATGATTAGTAGATATTATTTGTTTAGTTTGATTTAATCTTTTGTTTGATTTTGATTGATCTAGATTAGATTCGTGTTATTTTTCTTGTTCCTTGTTCTTCGCTACTTGTTACTGTTTCCAGGGTTATTCCGGATCAAAGAAGGTTGTTCCGAATCAAGGATTTCAGTTGTTTATTCCGCACGAAGATTGTTTGTTGAATATTCCGAATCAAATGCTTCCATCCGGAATAAGTGACATATTCTGGATCAAGGCAATATTCCGGATCAGCAACATTCCGAGTAAAGGAGTTCATCCGGAACATTCTTGCATTCCGAATCAAGGTCTTCATCCGGAATATTAAACATTCCGGATCAGTGGACATTCCGGATCAAGGAGATATTCCAGATCAAGGAGTTTTATTCGGAATAATTAATTATTCCGGATCAAGGTCTTCATCCGGAATCTTCAACATTCCGGATCAAGGGAATTCATTCGGAAAATATTTCGGATCAGCAACATTCCGGATCAAGCTTAAGTATTCCGATTCAAGACTTTATTCCGGATAAGTGACATATTCCGGATAAAGGATTTATTCCGGATCAAGGTTTTTGGTAAATATTCCGAGTGAAGAAGAATCATTCCGAACGAAGGTGACATTCCGGATGAGTGATTATTCCGAACGAAGGTTTATTCCGGATGAGCTATTTTCAGGTTCTTTTTAGTTTCAGTTTTTAACTTTCTGTTTTTAATTTTCAAGCTTTACTTTTCCCGCCTTTTTACTTAGTTGCACTTTAAGTTTATTTGCCTTAGTTTTATTTCAGCCTTGCCTTAGTTTTAAGTTTTAGTTGCGTTTTAAGTTTGCCTTAGATAGATTTAAGTTTGCGTTATTTACTTTTAGTGCCTTTTAATTATTCGTCTCGCTTTTAAATTCCCGTCATTTATTTTAAATTAGATTTAGATTTAAATTATTGTCATTTACTTTTACGTCTTGCACGCCTTCATTTTAAAACAACCAAAAATATTTGTTTCACCAAAAACAATTGAGTCGTACTTTGAACCGGAAATCAATTCGTTAAGATACCGAGAAACGAAACTTTTTACATAGGTAAAAGCCAGTTATCAAATGGCGCCGCTGCCGACTCTTTTCGTAAAGATTAACGGTTTTCTGTGAAAGAGGCGTTGCTTTTTGGGATCCGTTCATTCGTGAGCGTTAGTTTTCTTGCTTAAAAATTTCAAAAAATCAAAAAAATTAAAAAAATTTAAAAATCCATAAAAATTAAAAATTTCAAAAATACAAAAAGATTTTATTTTTATTGTGTATATATATTCTCTTTGTGTCTGGTTTCTTTTTCTTTTGCCTTTGTAGGTGTATGCGTACTAGATCTTCTAATTATCAAGAGCCCGAGACTCGAGAAGATTTAGGTATGGCAGGTGTCAACAACAATAATCTACCGCACCTCAATAATAACAACAACAATGTTCTTCCACAGCCCGATCTTCAGACAATGGAGGAGCTTTGTCAACCCACCATGTTTGGACGAGGAGGACCGATTGCGCCGATGCAAATCACGGCTCCGGAGTTTTCGTTGAAGCACCACATGATTCAGCAAGTGCAAACAAATCCTTTTCGAGGAATGCCTGATGATGATGCCAACAAACACCTCGACAAATTCATTACAATCACCCAAAGCATGAAGTTGCCCGGTGCCACAATGGATGTTCTTCGCCTTCAACTCTTTCCACATACTTTATCACACCACGCCGAGAAATGGTTTGACCGTCTCCCGAAGAATTTAATTCATACTTGGGATGACATGACTCAACGCTTTTTGTCGCGCTACTTTCCACCATCCATGGTCACGAGCCTTCGCAATCAAATCAGCGGTTTCATGCAAGAACCCGATGAATCTCTTTTTGATGCTTGGGAAAGATATAATGTTTTGATTGATCGTTGTCCAAACCACAACATGCTCCCTGTGACCTTAATTGATACTTTCTACAACGGTTTGACTTTTCGTGATCGTGATACGATTAATGCAGCCGCCGGTGGCACATTTATGAAAAGGAGACCCGAGGAGTGTAGAGAGCTTATTGAGAACATGACTACTCATCATAAAATCTGGGATTCCTCCGCTTCTTCAAGGAACAACCCGAGAGTCAATGTTTCTTCTACTTCAGCAAACCCTGACATGACCGAATTCACCCGCATGATGACCGAAATGAACAAAAATATCTTGCTTCTCGCTACAAACCAACAACAAGTTAAAGCGGTAGCACCTTCTTGTGAAACATGCGGCGGTCCTCACTCATACACTGATTGTCCTTCTACTCAAGGAAATCCGGAAAACGTGTATGCGGCTTATGGTAATTATTCACCAGAAAATTACCAAGCTCGACCTCAAGGGGATCGAAATTTGCTGAGTTACCGATCAAACAACTACCTTTCCCCCGGTTTTTCTCCTCAAAACCAAAACCCCACCAACAACTACAATAGAAGCAACCAAATCCCACCTAGAGCTTCTAATCCTTATCACCCACCCGCTCAACAAGCCCCACCCATCAATCAAGATGTTGAAGCCTTAATAAGAACCCAAGGTGAGCAAATCAAGAATCTGTAGAGCCAAATTATCAATTTGAAAGGAGATATTACCAAGCAAGGGAATGACATCAGATCCGAGCTTCGAGATAATATACAATCCTCCTTCAGCAACCAAACGAATGATTTGAAGAATATGCTGGCTAGTTTCTTGCCCACAACTCAACCCTCTACCTCGAGTTCTCTACCTTCAAACACCGTCACCAATCCGCGAGCGAATGTGAGTGCTATTACTACCCGTAGTGGAGTAACCATAGTAGGACCACCTATCCCGTCCCCATCATCTACACCTCCTCCACTACCATTTATCCCTACTCCTCCCACACCTAGTATTAGTGCACCATTACCGTCTCCGCCTTGTCATGATGATGTACCCAAAAAGAATCCTTCAACATCTCAACCTTTACCTGCTACACCTTCACCACCCAAACCCAATATTCCTTATCCATCTCGCTTAGGCAAGGCCAAAATGCACACCAAGGACGACATTTAAGTGTCGAATTATTTGAAGATGATCTCTCAAATGAATTTCAACATTAGCCTTGTTGAAGCACTTGTCCACATGCCAAAATTTGTCAAAGCATTCAAGGAATTGCTTAACAAGAAGGAGAAGCTGATTGAGCTCGCCAACACACGCTTAAATGAAAACTATTCTGCAGTTATTCTTAAAGAACTTCCGGAAAAACTTGGAGATCTCGGTCGTTTTGTGTTGCCTTGCATTTTTAACAAACCGAAGAATTTACTGCCCTAGCTGATCTCGGGGCCAGTATTAATCTGATGCCATTAAGTGTTTGGAAAACACTATCATTACCCGACCTTACTCCAACAAAGATGACTCTTGAGCTTGCAAATCACACTCTCGCTTACCCCGTTGGTATTGCCGAAGATGTGTTCATTAAAGTTGGCACCTTCACTTTTCCGGTCGACTTTGTGGTTGTTGATTATGAAATGGACCCTCGTATTCCTTTAATACTTGGTCGGCCATTCTTGAGAACCGGACAAGCTTTAGTTGATGTTGCCGAAGGTGAACTAATTTTAAGAGTCGGGGATGATGCACAAGTTTTTAAAATGGGGAAGCTTACAAGCAAATCCTATGGACGAGAATCTGCGAATATGATTAATCTGATCGATGATTTTGTCATCTACAACAACCCTCTATTCGAGTCTTGCATTGATAATCCACTTTTTCAAGATGATGTGGATGATTCTCTCCCTAATTTGGAACCTTCTCCCATATATGATTCTCCATCGATCTTTGATGCTTATGATGATGATTCTAGCTCAGATTCGGATGATTATGATGACCTTACTTCCGAGTATCCCGACATGCCCACATATGATGATTTTGATGAGGCCGATACTCTTTCGAGTGATTCTTCACATGATGAAGATCCTCCGCCATCAGTTAATCCTACTTTGGATGATTACTCATTTGAGGAAGACTTCTCTACTTTTCTCAATACTTACTTCCCTCATGAGAGTGATGCTCCTCCTTTAGATTTTGATGATTATGGTCTTGATCCTACTTTGGATTTGAAGAAAATTCTTTCAAAGGAGAAGCAACCGGACGACACCAACATCCGCAGCACATATGTTTTGACACCTCTTTGTCCACCTTCTGAGGACGAGGTTGTGCAATTTCTTCGTGGATCTTCTTCCCATTCTGCTGAGCCTGAGTGCTATTTTCCCCTAAAGGAAAAGGTGTTCGACCCCGGTATCGATATTCTTCAGCCATCTCAGTATCCGTCTGACGAAATAAAAGGAAATATCTTTGGAACTTATGGAAATCTTGCACCACTTCACCCTTGCTCCCACCGTGCTCCATCTTTGCTTAAGGAAACCTTGCCTACTCTTCTTTGTCTTGCCTTGTTCGCCTTAAGCTTGTGTTACTTGATGGACGAAAACTATGTCTTTGATCCCGGTGGATATGATTCATGCTTCTTCCTATGCTAATCAAGGTCGAGTCAGGCTCACGACTCGGTTAACAAAAATCAAGCGCTTCTTGGGAGGCAACCCATGTATCTATCTTTTAGCTTTCTTTATCCTAAGTGTAGGGGAGACCCGTTGGTGTTTGCTATTTCCTCTCTTCTACTATTCAGGGATTCGAGCGCTCAATGATCCACTCTTGGTGATTTTTGACGACCCGTGATTCCGTGTTCCCATATTCCTGGTTCTATCATAAACTCTTTTCGATTCACTATTTTATATTTCTCAATATTAAAATAGGAATCTCTTTAGTTATCTTTTCCTTAGCAAGATTTAAACAAAGTGCACAATGTCCTAAGTGTAGGGGAGTTTACTCCCACATGCTTAAACATTGAGGACAATGTTTATATTAAGTGTAGGGGGACTTCTATCAAAGTTAAGTGGCCTTTTCCTTGTATTTGTCCTCATTTTAACCGGAAAATCAATTTTTCGACATTTTTCAAAATTTTTGATCTATTTTGGCCTATTAGTTTTACCCTTTGTATAGTTATTTTCTTTCCTTATTTGAATAAATTTTTAATAAAGTGGTTTTAATTTTTAAACGTTGTGAATCTTTTGACTCAACCCGAGTTTACTTATCTAAGTTTACTCTAGCTAGTATCCTTAACGTGTTTAAGTCAAGTTTTTCTAGGCTTTTATATAGGGAGCTATAAAACGCGAAAGTCTTAACCCTCACGGGTTAAGAACAAGAACTTTTCGCAAGTTCCTATAATTGATCCTAGAGAGTCGTTTATCAAGGGAACTTTAAAATGCGATTTCTACACTTGAAAAAGTCTAAGATTTTGCAAGATCCTATAGATGACTCGAAAACCCGAAACTTTGATTTAATTGGCTAAGCATCCACGAGTCTCATTCCTTGAGATTTTAAACTGTGGAGAACGAGAGATGATAGAGTTAATTATAAGCCTATTCTCCCATCGCTTGCTAATAAATTTATCTACAATAAATAAGGTTGTACGATTTGAAAAGTTACTTAGCTTCTAGCCCAAGATCGTTTAAAAGTTGCTCGGTATGGATTAGAGTTCATAGCCAAGGCATAACTTATTGAAGCGGGATGCGAAGATTGGTGAGTCCGAAAAGGCCCTAACAAGGCATGAGGGCTATATTTTGTTGCTAAAGATCCCAAGTGATGTGAAGAATCATTTATCAAAGATCAATATGAAGGATCGAGACACACGACGAAAAGCAAATACTCCCCAAAAGATCATGGAGAAGTCTATCCAAAAAGGCCCTAACAAGGTATGAGGATAAATAGATCCAAGTCCAAAAAGGAGGCGGATCGTTGTATATCAAAATCCCAAATAAGGATTGGAGAAAAATGAAGAAGACGTGGTCCAAATATGAAGAATCTCTCAAAACTTCAAGTGAAGAAATTCCTATTATGAAGAGAAGACCATTATTTCATGAACGTCTCTCAAGATTTGAAGTATGAAGTCGCTGCCTAATAAGTGTGAAAACACTTATCCTTTTACCACTTATTTCCAATAATAACAAGACCAAAGCGTGTGATTTATGTCGTAAAAGTCGGAATTATGCGTGGTTTGTGTTTTTATTGTGTTTTAGGACCAAAATATGAAAAAGGAAGAAAACACGGGCTTTCACGGGCTTTTATCGAAGAAAACGGGAAAAGACGAAGTCAAAAGATCAAGAGTGCAAAAAGAACGGAAGTCCAAGACCTATTCTAAAGATTTATCGAAGAAAAAGTCTAAAGACGGAAGTTTTAACGAAGTCGAAGAACTCAAGTCTAATAAAAGAAGAAAATTAAACGACAAGTTCAAATCCCGAGATGACAAAGACGAAGAATTAAAGTCGAGTCGAGAAAACGTGAAGAAAGCAAGAGAAAAGATGCAACACATGCACTCCCTCCACCTTCCCTATAAATACCCTCCTAATAGTCATTAGGAGGGTAGTTAGATTTTTAGTTAATTTTCACTTTTAATTTTCTCTAGCTTTTAGAGAGAGAAAGTCTTAAACTTTCTCTCACTAGTTCATCTTTTTCTTTTCATCTTTCAAGATTAAACACTTTTGTATTGCTTATTTCATTAATCAAAGTTCCATTTTAAGCTTTTATTTCTTAATCTCATTCTACTTTTCTTTGATTTAAGATTGATTTTGGTGTGATTATCATGTGATCCGTGTTGTTCTAATTGATTTCATGCTAAAAAGTCAATCTTTTGATCATTTTATAAGATTTCATTTGATTAAGCTTTAAGACTTTTGTGCTTATTGGCTTATTTCTATGATTATCTCATTTTTCTTATTAAAAAGTTTTATTAAAAAGTTTATGTTTTTATTGTTTAATCTAAAAAGTTGCTTGATTTCGAGTTAGATAAGTTGATTAAAGTGCTTATTTGATTCAGTTTTGTTGATTCGATTTAGTTTTGGGAATAAGCTCAACCTAATAGCTTATTTTCTAGCTTTTCACTCGAATCCCTTAGATTTCGGAAAGGGTTTTAATCCCCTTTCCGATTGGTTTTTCCGACCAGGGGGCACCATCTAACCGATTCCTTGATTTTCGGAAAGGGTTCAAACTCCCCTTTCCGATTGGTGTCCTTTCCGTTTGGCCATTATTCCGACGGCAGCTCCCTACCTTATTCCGATTGAACCAATCGGATTAGGGTTTGTAAATTCCGATTGGTAGCCCTTGTTTCATTTTCCGATTGGTTGTCTTGTCCCATATTCCAATTAGGGTGTTTTGCAAGTATTCCGACAGTGTCCCTTCTCTATATTCCGATTGTGAGTATTTCCAATATTCCGATTGGGAGTGTTTGCACGTATTCCGATTGAGTGCATTTGTAGTATTCCGACGGTGAGGGTTTTAATTATTCCGATCGTGTCACTTTTACCCGTATTCCGATCAGCCGATCGGAAACATTCCGATCGGGGGTTCTTTTGACTTGGTTTTGGTTTCTTTCGATATCACTTTCTTATAGTACTTTTTATTTTCTGAAATTTTCCAAGTGTTAGTTTTATTTAGTGAGTTAGAACTTTTCCATTATCACCTTTAAGTTTTTATGCATTTATTTTTACTCGTCGTTCAAATTAATCTTTTAACTTCCACTTTACTAAACGACACTTTAATTAATTGCAATTAGTTTAAAACAAACCAAACCATTCACTTGATTCACCAAAAGACGATTGAGTCGCACTTAAGACCGGTGTTCAATTCGAAAAGATCGGAACAACGAAATTATTTTATACCTAGCCAAAAGCGAAGTATTAAATGGCGCCGCTGCCGGCTCTTTTCGTTAAGATAAACGGTTTTTAGTGAGAGACGCATTGAATTTTGGGATCCGTTCTTTGAACGTTATTTTCATCGCTTCAAAATTTTCAAAAATCCATAAAAAAATATAAAACTTTTCAAAAATACAAAAACATTGAAAAATCATTAAAAGCAATTCTTTTCAAAAGGTTTTGCACCAAAAAGATTATATAGATATTCTTTGTGTATATTTTTCCTCTGCAGGTGTATGCGTACTAGATCTTCGAACTATTCTGAGCCCGAGACTCGTGAAGATTTAGATATGGCTGGTGTTAATAACAACAATAATCACCCACCTCAAAACAATTTGAATAACAACAACAACAACAATGTCCTTCTACCTGATTTACGAACCATGGAGGAATTGTGCCAACCCACCATGAACGGACGCGGAGGCCCGATTGCGCCAATGCACGTCACGGCTCAGGAGTTTTCGGTGAAGCATCACATGATACAACAAGTGCAAACGAACCCGTTTCATGGAATTCCGGATGATGATGCCAACAAACACCTCGACAAATTCATTACCATGACCCAAAGCATGAAGTGCTCCGGTGTTTCTATGGATGACCTTCGCCTTCAACTTTTTCCACACTCGCTTTCTCACCACGGTGAAAAATGGTTTGACCGTCTTCCTAAGAATTCTATTCATACGTGGAACGACATGACTCAACGCTTTTTATCGCGCTACTTTCCCCCATCCATGGTCACTAGCCTTCGTAACCAAATCAGTGGATTTATGCAAGAGAATGATGAATCGCTTTTCGATGCTTGGGAACGCTACAATGATTTGATCGACCGCTGTCCTAATCACAATATGCTCCCCGTCACTCTCATTGACACCTTCTACAATGGTCTCACCTTTCGTGATCGTGACACGATCAATGCCGCCGCCGGTGGTACTTTTATGAAAAGGAGACCGGAGGAGTGTCGAGAGTTGATTGAAAACATGAGTACTCACCACAAGAATTGGGATTCTTCCGCATCCTCAAGATCTAATCAGAGAGTCAATGTTTCATCTACTTCTTCCACCACCAACCCGTCTATTTTAGAACGTGCTATTCTCGATATTAACAAAAGTCTCCAACTTTTGACTTCTAACCAAACTCAACAAGCTAAAGCCGTTGCTATTTCGTGTGACACATGTGGTGGTCCTCATTCCTACAATGAGTGTCCTTCTACTCACGACAATTATTCTGAAGACGTTAACGCAGCATACGGTACTTATCCCACGGGAGGCTATCAAGCTCGCCCTCAAGGAGACCGTAACTTGCTAAGTTATCGCTCCAACAATTATCTTGCTCCTCCCGGTTTCCCTCCTGCAAACCAAAACCAACAACAAAGCTACAATCAATCCCAACCTCGTGCAAACAATCAGTATCAATCCCAAAGAAACCCATACCCAACTCAAGGAAATTCTCAACCGTACCAGGCTCCACCTCTCAATCAACCGATGGCAGTGAATCCAGATCTCGAGACATTTATGAAGACCAATCGGGAGTTGGTGACGAATCTTCAGAGTCAAGTCCGCAACTTGAAGGGAGAAATGGCAAAACAAGGGAACGATATTCGAGCCGAGCTAAGGAATGATATGGCCAAACACAGTGATGCAATTAATGCAAACATGCAAAACTCTTTTAACAATCAAGCTCTTCACCTTCGTGATATGATTGGTTCGCTCATCCAAAGTAATCAACCCTCTTCTTCGGGTACTCTTCCGAGTAATACCGTTGCGAATCCAAGGGGGGAGATGAAAGCAATCACCACTCGAAGTGGCAAAGGTTATATGGAACCCGAGCTTCCTACACCTCCACCGGTGATTGTGACCAAGGAAAAAGAGCAACTTTCCCCATCTCCTTCACCTTCTATCCCCATTTCCCCACCACCCGTGGTTGTGAGTGATCCTATTCCCTTAAAGCCTTCTTCTTCATCCAATATACCTTATCCTTCAAGGTTGAGGAAAGAGAAGCAAAAGAGCAAGGATGATATTCAGGTTTCAAACTTCCTAAAAATGTTTAAACAATTGAATTTTAACATCTCCTTTGCCGAGGCTCTCGCTCACATGCCCAAATACGCTAAGATGTTTAAAGATCTTTTAAGTGATAAGGAAAAGCTTCTGGACATTGCTCAGACCCACCTTAATGAGAATTGCTCCGCAGTACTCTTAAGGCAATTGCCCACCAAACTTGGTGATCCGGGTCGCTTCTTGATTCCTTGCAACTTCCCGGGAGTAGAGAATTGCATGGCCCTAGCCGATCTAGGTGCCAGTATAAACTTAATGCCTTTAAGTGTTTGGAAGCAATTATCTCTCCCCGAGCTAGTCCCCACTAAAATGACTTTGGAATTAGCCAACCGTACGGTTGCTTATCCAGTGGGGATAGCCGAAGATGTTTTTGTTGGCGTCGACAAATTCACCTTCCCGGCAGATTTTGTTGTCGTTGATTACGAGATGGATCCCCGTGTTCCATTAATCGTCGGACGTCCCTTTCTGAGGACCGTTCGTACTCTCATTGATGTAGCCGCGGGCGAAATAATCATGAGAGTTGGTGACGATAAAATTGTCTTCAACATGGGTAAGATTTCTAAGCAACCTTATTCATATGAGAGTGTTAATGCTATTGATGTTCTCGATGAGGCTTATGAAGAACATTTTCATGATGCTTGCAAAAGTACTCTTTCTTCCCTACCCAATGTTGAGACCGTTGCCTCAATTGCTCCAGCATTGACTCCTTTCGGAGAAAGTGACTTGGATGACTTCGAAGCTAGCTTGGGTCCTCTCGATATTAAGTATGATAATTTGTCCACAAATTGGGATGAAGACATTAGTACTATTGAGAGACTTCTCAATGAGGACCCGTTCTCTCCTCCTGCTCCTAAAGAGGTGACTAATGATGATCCATCGTTAGTTTCACCATCTATTGAGGATCCTCCTACTCTTGAGCTTAAGGACTTACCGCCTCATCTTGAGTACGTTTTTCTGGAAGACGACGAGAAGCTACCGGTAATCATCGCAAAGGATCTGAAAGAAGACGAAAAAGCCCGACTTGTCGCCGTGTTGAAGAAGCATAAACGAGCTATCGCTTGGAAAATCTCGGACATCCGTGGAATTGATCCTCATTTCTGCACACATAAAATTCTCATGGAGGACAACTTTAAGCCCACAATTCAAAGTCAACGAAGGGTGAATCCCAAAATACATGAAGTCATCAAAAAAGAGGTTATCAAACTTCTTGATGCGGGTATGATTTACCCTATTTCGGATTCACCGTGGGTTAGTCCAGTCCATTGTGTGCCTAAGAAAGGCGGAATCACCGTTGTGCCCAATGCAAACAACGAGTTAATTCCTACCCGTCTCGTTACTTGGTGGAGAGTTTGTATAGACTACCGCAAACTCAATGATGCCACGAGAAAGGATCATTTCCCTCTACCTTTTATGGACCAAATGCTTGAGCGTCTAGCTGGTAATGAATATTACTGCTTTCTGGATGGTTTCTCGGGTTATTTTCAAATACCCATCGATCCCCAAGATCAAGAGAAGACAACATTCACTTGTCCCTATGGCACCTTTGCTTATAAACGAATGCCTTTTGGCTTATGCAATGCCCCCGGGACTTTCCAAAGGTGCATGTTAGCTATCTTCCATGACATGGTTGAGCAAACCATGGAAGTCTTCATGGATGATTTCTCGGTCTTCGGGGATTCCTTCTCTGCTTGCCTTGCCAATTTGGAACGTATGCTTAAGCGGTGCGAAGACACTCGCCTTGTTCTGAATTGGGAAGAGTGCCATTTTATGGTAAAAGAAGGCATTGTGCTAGGACACAAAATCTCTAAAGCCGGTCTTGAAGTCGACCGTGCTAAAGTAGATGTCATAGCCAAATTACCTCCACCTTCCACCGTGAAGGGTGTGAGAAGCTTTCTGGGTCATGCGGGCTTCTATCGTAGATTCATTCAGGATTTCTCTAAAATCGCTCGCCCGATGACCCACCTCTTGGAAAAAGATACTCCCTTTATCTTTTCTAAAGAGTGTCTCGACGCCTTCAATCTTCTTAAGGATAAGCTAACTAAGGCACCTGTCTTGGTTACCCCAAATTGGGAGCTGCCTTTTGAATTGATGTGCGATGCTAGCGACTTTGCTATTGGTGCGGTTTTGGGCCAAAGAGTGAATAAACACTTCCAACCAATCCACTACGCTAGCAAAACAATGACAGGGGCTCAATTGCATTATACGACATAGGGGTGAGCAGAAACCGAACCGCAAACCGCAAAACCGCAAAAAACCGCAAAAACCGAACCGCAGAAACCGAACCACGACAAAAACCGACGGTTTGGTTTTAAGAAAAAGGAAAAACCGCAAATGCGGTTCGGTTGCGGTTTTCGCCCATAAAACCGAACCGCAAAACCGAACCGCACCACATAATAATTATTTTATACTGAAAAACGTCACATCGACTATTTTATGCGAGTTATAAGACTTCTAGTGCATATTATCATTGATATTCATATAAGTTATTAGTAAAGTGTTTGTTAGATTCAATTTATGCATCATTATAACCGAAAAAATCAACATTTTAAACAAAAAACCGCAAAAAACCATAATTATTATATAAGTCACAAGTAATGGTTCGGTGCGGTTAAAAACCGCAAAACCGCAGAAACCGCAAAAAAACCGCAAAACCGAAACCGCGGTTTTTTGGTTCGGTGCGGTTTCTATTTTTATAAAAACCGCAAATGCGGTTGCGGTTCGGTTTTAGTCAAAAACCGCACCAAACCGAACCATGCTCACCCCTAATACGACAACCGAAAAAGAGCTTTTAGCTGTTGTCTATGCTTTTGAGAAATTTCGCCCCTATCTTGTTTTATCCACCACCATCGTTTACACGGACCATTCCGCGTTGAAGTACTTGATGACTAAGAACGATTCTAAGCCAAGACTTCTTCGCTGGGTTTTGCTCCTTCAAGAATTCAACATTGAAATTCGTGACAAAAAGGGAGCCAAAAACCTGGCCGCGGATCATCTGAGTCGACTTGAGGATCCATATCAGGGAGATCATCCGCACAAAGAGATCAATGACTCTTTCCCCCTGGAGACTCTAATGTCTATAAATCTCAATCTTGATGGCACCCCGTGGTTTGCGGACATTGCAAACTACTTAGCGGGTGGTATTCTCATCCAAGGGTTAACATCCCAACAAAAGAAGAAGTTCTTGAACGATGTTAAGACTTACTTTTGGGATGACCCTTATCTATTCAAACAGTGTGCTGATCTGATTATTCGTCGATGTGTTGACGGACCGGCAGCTTTTGACATCCTTCAAGCTTGCCACAAAGGACCCACCGGTGGTCACTTTGGTCCCAACTACACCGCTAAGAAAGTGTTTGATTCTGGATTCTACTGGCCCACCATTTATCGTGACGCTCACGAAATGGTTAAGCATTGTGATGCTTGCCAACGTCAAGGCAAGATCACACATAAGGATGAGATGCCTCAAAATTTCATACAGGAATGTGAAATCTTTGATGTATGGGGCATCGACTTTATGGGGCCATTTCCATCCTCCAAAGGGAACAAGTACATCCTCGTCGCCGTCGACTACGTCTCTAAATGGGTTGAAGCTAAGGCTCTTCCTACGAATGATGCGAGGGTGGTTGTGAACTTTTTGAAGCAGCTTTTCGCTCGATTTGGCGTTCCTCGTGCTATCATCAGTGACCGCGGGACTCATTTTTGCAACGATCAATTTACAAGAGTCATGGCAAAGTATGGTGTCAATCACCGTCTTTCCACCGCCTATCATCCCCAAACCAATGGGCAAGCCGAAATTTCCAATCGTGGCTTGAAAAGAATTTTGGAGCGTACTGTGGGAGAGCATCGTGCCGCGTGGGCCGATAAGTTAGATGATGCTCTGTGGGCTTTCCGTACTGCTTACAAGACCCCGATCGGTTGTACACCTTATCGTCTTGTGTACGGGAAAGCCTGCCACCTACCCATCGAGCTGGAACACAAGGCGCACTGGGCCTTGAAGTGGGCTAACTTCGACATCATCAAAGCCGGTGATCATCGCAAGGTTCAACTCAACGAGCTAAATGAACTGAGGAATGAAGCTTATGAGAACTCGCTGATCTACAAGGAAAAGACGAAGATTATCCACGATGCTAAAATCAAGAACCGAGAGTTCCACGTTGGTGATCCAGTCTTACTCTTTAACTCTCGGTTGAAGATCTTCTCTGGCAAGTTGAAGAGCCGTTGGTCTGGTCCATTCACCGTCGCCAAAGTCTTTCCTTATGGGACCATTGAGCTTTCTCAGCCGAATGGGCCCAATTTCAAGGTGAATGGACAGCGTTTGAAGCTGTACTTTGGTGAGGACATCTCTCAAGAGATGATTCCATCCCTCACCACGTTCCCCATGAACTAAAATTGGGTCGAGTCAGGCTCATGACTCGGTGAACAAAAACAAGCGCTTCTCGGGAGGCAACCCGTGTTCTATCCTTTACTGCTTTCACAATAAGTGTAGGGGGACCCCCGCATATGTTTGTTGTCTTGTTTCTTGTGCTGTGCAGGGATTAAAGCTTCAGCAAGCATCTTGATGACTTTTGACGAACCGTGATACCGTGTTTCCCATCTTCCCGGTTCTATCCTAAACTCTTGTGATTCAATATTTCATATTTTATATGTTCACATTGAATTCACTTTAGTTATCCTTTCCTTAGCAAGATTTAAACAAAGTGCACAATGTCCTAAGTGTAGGGGAGTTTACTCCCACATGCTTAAACATTGAGGACAATGTTTATCTCAAGTGTAGGGGGGACTTCTATCGAAGTAAGTGGTCTTTTCCATGAATTTGCCCTCATTTTAACCGGAAAATTTGATTTTTCGACATTTTTCAAAATTTTTAATCTATTTTGGCCTAGTTGTATAGTTGCATTTTCCTTTATTATGTTTATTTTCTTCCCATTGCTAGAATAAATTTTTAATAAAGTGGTTTTAGATTTTTCTTAGTCGTGAACATTTTGACTCAACCCGAGTTTACTTGCCTAAGTTTACTCTAGCTAGTATCCTTAACATGTTTAAGTCAAGTTTTGCTAGGCTTTTATATAGGGAGCTATAAAACGCGAAAGTCTTAACTCTCACGGGTTAAGAACAAGAACTTTTCGCAAGTTCCTATAATTGATCCTAGAGAGTCGTTTATCAAGGGAACTTTAAAATGAGAATTCTAAACTTGAAAAAGTCTAAGAATTTGCAAGATCCTATAGGCGACTCGAAAACCCAAAACTTTGATTTAATAGGCTAAGCATCCACGAGTCTCATTCCTTGAGATTTTAAACTGTGGAGAACGAGAGATGATAGAGTCAATTATAAGTTCGGTATTCTTTTGTGAATTTATGTGAGTTAATTATGAGCCTATTCTCCCTCCGCTTGTTAATAAATTTATCTGCTAATAAGTAGGGTTGTACGATTTAAAAGGTTACTTAGCTTTTAGCCCCAGATCATTTAAAAGTTGCTCGGTAATGACGAGAGTTCATAGCCAAGGCATAACTTATGAAGCGGGGCGCGAAGATTGGCGAGTCCAAAAAGGCCCTAACAAGGCATGAGGGCTATAGTTTGTTGCTAAAGATCCAAAAGTGATGTGAAGAATCATTTATCGAAAATCAATATGAAGGATCGAGACACACGACGAAAAGCAAGAACTCCCCAAAAGTCATGGAGAAGTCTATCCGAAAAGACCCTAACAAGGTATGAGGATAAATAGATCCAAGTCCTAAAAGGAGGCGGATCGTTGTATATCAAAGTCCAAAATAAAGATTGGAGAAAAATGAAGAAGTCGTGGTCCAAAGATGAAGAATCTCTCAAAAACTTCAAGTGAAGAAATTCCTATTATGAAGAGAAGACCATAATTTCAAGAACGTCTCTCGAAGATTCGAAGTATGAAGTCGCTGCCAAATATCGGCCCGAGAAAGGTCTCAAATCGCGAACCAAGTTATGCCAAGATATGAACTTTCTGATATCCCGAGAAGCAGTTTTAAAAGATTTGGTCCTTTAGCTAACTATTGATTAAATCGTTCACCTTATTTTCGGATTAAATAACTATCGAAATAAGTCAAACAATGCATCCTCGTGATCATTCAAGACAAAAATAAAATATAAGAGATACACCTAGGAATAAGGGAGTCTAAGTGAATAATTGGCCCACATGAGTTCGTGATAGTTTGCTAACTTATAATAACAATGATCTCGTTTTTAAGCTTGGTATGGGGAACGTGAAACTTGACGATGATAAATGTTCATGGCCGCCAAAACCCAATGTAAGTTTTTAATTTCTTTACTTATTTCTATCTTTTATGTTTAGTACTTAATAAAGGCCAAGGTGGGTTATTTATGATGGAAAATGTAAACCGTGCTTTAAAATTAATGCATTGCATGAGGGCATTGCAATGGTCAAGTGTAGGGGATTTAATAAGTGTGAAAACACTTATCCTTTTACCACTTATTTCCAATAATAACAAGACCAAAGCGTGTGATTTATGTCGTAAAAGTCGGAATTATGCGTGGTTTGTGTTTTTATTGTGTTTTAGGACCAAAATATGAAAAAGGAAGAAAACACGGGCTTTCAAGGGCTTTTATCGAAGAAAACGGGAAAAGACGAAGTCAAAAGATCAAGAGTGCAAAAAGAACGGAAGTCCAAGACCATTCTAAAGATTTATCGAAGAAAAAGTCTAAAGACGGAAGTTTTAACGAAGTCGAAGAACTCAAGTCTAATAAAAGAAGAAAATTAAACGACAAGTTCAAATCCCGAGATGACAAAGACGAAGAATTAAAGTCGAGTCGAGAAAACGTGAAGAAAGCAAGAGAAAAGATGCAACACATGCACTCCCTCCACCTTCCCTATAAATACCCTCCTAATAGTCATTAGGAGGGTAGTTAGATTTTTAGTTAATTTTCACTTTTAATTTTCTCTAGCTTTTAGAGAGAGAAAGTCTTAAACTTTCTCTCACTAGTTCATCTTTTTCTTTTCATCTTTCAAGATTAAACACTTTTGTATTGCTTATTTCATTAATCAAAGTTCCATTTTAAGCTTTTATTTCTTAATCTCATTCTACTTTTCTTTGATTTAAGATTGATTTTGGTGTGATTATCATGTGATCCGTGTTGTTCTAATTGATTTCATGCTAAAAAGTCAATCTTTTGATCATTTTATAAGATTTCATTTTATTAAGCTTTAAGACTTTTGTGCTTATTGGCTTATTTCTATGATTATCTCATTTTTCTTATTAAAAAGTTTTATTAAAAAGTTTATGTTTTTATTGTTTAATCTAAAAAGTTGCTTGATTTCGAGTTAGATAAGTTGATTAAAGTGCTTATTTGATTCAGTTTTGTTGATTCGATTTAGTTTTGGGAATAAGCTCAACCTAATAGCTTATTTTCTAGCTTTTCACTCGAATCCCTTAGATTTCGGAAAGGGTTTTAATCCCCTTTCCGATTGGTTTTTCCGACCAGGGGGCACCATCTAACCGATTCCTTGATTTTCGGAAAGGGTTCAAACTCCCCTTTCCGATTGGTGTCCTTTCCGTTTGGCCATTATTCCGACGGCAGCTCCCTACCTTATTCCGATTGAACCAATCGGATTAGGGTTTGTAAATTCCGATTGGTAGCCCTTGTTTCATTTTCTGATTGGTTGTCTTGTCCCATATTCCGATTAGGGTGTTTTGCAAGTATTCCGACGGTGTCCCTTCTCTATATTCCGATTGTGAGTATTTCCAATATTCCGATTGGGAGTGTTTGCACGTATTCCGATTGAGTGCATTTGTAGTATTCCGACGGTGAGGGTTTTAATTATTCCGATCGTGTCACTTTTACCCGTATTCCGATCAGCCGATCGGAAAACATTCCGATCGGGGGTTCTTTTGACTTGGTTTTGGTTTCTTTCGATATCACTTTCTTATAGTACTTTTTATTTTCTGAAATTTTCCAAGTGTTAGTTTTATTTAGTGAGTTAGAACTTTTCCATTATCACCTTTAAGTTTTTATGCATTTATTTTTACTCGTCGTTCAAATTAATCTTTTAACTTCCACTTTACTAAACGACACTTTAATTAATTGCAATTAGTTTAAAACAAACCAAACCATTCACTTGATTCACCAAAAGACGATTGAGTCGCACTTAAGACCGGTGTTCAATTCGAAAAGATCGGAACAACGAAATTATTTTATACCTAGCCAAAAGCGAAGTATTACTGCCAAATATCGGTCCGAGAAAGGTCTCAAATCGTGAAGCGAGTTATGCCAAGATATGAACTTTATGAGGTCCCGAGAAGCAGTTTTAAAAGATTTTGTCCTTTAGCTAACTATTGATTAAATCGTCCCACTTTATTTTAAGCCTAAATAACTATCGAAATAAGTCAACAATGCATCCTCGTGATCATTCAAGACAATAATAAAATATAAGAGATACACATAGGAATAAGGGAGTTTAAGTGAATAATTGGCCCACATGAGTTCGTGTTAGTTTGCTAACTTATAATAACAATGATCTCGTTTTTAAGCTTGGTTTGGAGAAAGTGAAAACTTGAGGATGATGATCATTCATGACATTTCCAAAACCCAAAGGTATGTTTTTGATTTCTTTACTTTGAATGTTTATAATTTTATATCTCTTTAATAAAGGCCAACGTGGATCGATTATGATGAAAAGTGTAATCGTGCTTTGTAACTAATGCATTGCATGAGGACATTGCAATGGTCAAGTGTAGGGGATTTGATAGGTGTAAACACCCATCCTTTTTACCACTTAATTACAATAATAACCGAGACAAAACGTGTATTTTATGTCATTTATGTCGGAATTATGCGTGGTTTGTGTTTTTGTTGTGATTTAGGAAGAAAATGTGAAAAGCGGAGAAAACACGGGCATTCACGGGCTTTTATCAAAGAAAAAGACGAAAGACGAAGTCAAGAAATCAAGAGTGTGAAAAGAACAAAAGTCCAAGACCAATTCTGAAGATTTATCGAAGAAAAAGTCAAAAGACGGAAGTTTACTAAAAGCCGAAGAACTCAAGTCTAATTTATTGAAGAATTACAAGACGAGTTTAAAGAAATCCCGAGACAAAGTCATTAAAGTCCAAGATTTGAGAAGATTAAGGACTTAAGGACTTAATGGTGCAATTAAGGAAAGAAGAAAGAGGGGAGGAAGCTTCCTAAGCACCTCCTAATCCTCCCCTATAAATAGATTAGGATTTCATTCATTTTTCTCTTGTTGGCTAGTTTGACAAACTATGCTCTTCCACTTTAATTTTTGCACATTTAATTACATGTCATTTAATTAATTGTCTTGCACCTTAAATACATTTAATTTCAAGTAAGATTCCTTTTAATTCTTGTCAATCTTTATTTTTATTGTTTGATCTCCTATCTACCTTTCTTTAATCTTTAATCTTTATGTTTATGTTCATGTTCATGTTCTTATCTTATTGATTTGATTAAAGTGGGTTTTGTTTATTTTGATTAGTTTTGTTAGTTTGATTGATTTGGATTGTTTGTTTATGATTAGTAGATGTTATTTGTTTAGTTTGATTTAATCTTTTGTTTGATTTTGATTGATCTAGATTAGATTCGTGTTATTTTTCTTGTTCCTTGTTCTTCGCTGCTTGTTACTGTTTCCAGGGTTATTCCGGATCAAAGAAGGTTGTTCCGAATCAAGGATTTCAGTTGTTTATTCCGCACGAAGATTGTTTGTTGAATATTCCGAATCAAAGGCTTCCATCCGGAATAAGTGACATATTCCGGATCAAGGCAATATTCTGGATCAGCAACATTCTGAGTAAAGGAGTTCATCCGGAACATTCTTGCATTCCGAATCAAGGTCTTCATCCGGAATATTAAACATTCCGGATCAGTGGACATTCCGGATCAAGGAGATATTCCGGATCAAGGAGTTTTATTCGGAATAATTAATTATTCCGGATCAAGGTCTTCATCCGGAATCTTCAACATTCCGGATCAAGGGAATTCATTCGGAAAATATTACGGATCAACAACATTCCGGATCAAGCTTAAGTATTCCGAATCAAGACTTTATTCCGGATAAGTGACATATTCCGGATAAAGGATCTATTCCGGATCAAGGTTTTTGGTAAATATTCCGAGTGAAGAAGAATCATTCCGAACGAAGGTGACATTCCGGATGAGTGATTATTCCGAACGAAGGTTTATTCCGGATGAGCTATTTTCAGGTTCTTTTTAGTTTCAGTTTTTAACTTTCTGTTTTTAATTTTCAAGCTTTACTTTTCCCGCCTTTTTACTTAGTTGCACTTTAAGTTTATTTGCCTTAGTTTTATTTCAGCCTTGCCTTAGTTTTAAGTTTTAGTTGCGTTTTAAGTTTGCCTTAGATAGATTTAAGTTTGCGTTATTTACTTTTAGTGCCTTTTAATTATTCGTCTCGCTTTTAAATTCCCGTCATTTATTTTAAATTAGATTTAGATTTAAATTAACGTCATTTACTTTTACGTCTTGCACACCTTCATTTTAAAACAAGCAAAAATATTTGTTTCACCAAAAACAATTGAGTCGTACTTTGAACCAGAAATCAATTCGAGAAGATTCCGAGAAACAACTTTTCAAACCTAGCAAAATCTCTAATATTAAAATGGCGCCGCTGCCGGGGACAATTCGAAGAGACATACTTAAACGAATCTTTTTACCTGGCCAAAAGCCTTGTATCAGTGCTTCAAGTTCATGGTCGGAGGCTTCATCATCAATATCATCAAGCATTGCTCCTTCCTCAGCCGATAGTTTAACCCCCAGCTTCCATCTTCTTGCATAACAGCATCTTTTCCTTATGATAGCCAGAGTCCCTAACCCGTTTTGGCTTTCTGCATTCCTTTTCCATATGTCCATAACCTTGACAAATAAAGCACTGGATCCCACTTTGCTGAACCACTTGAGTACCAACAGTTTCCCTATTCCCAGCAACAGTAGCAATCCTCTGAGTATCATACTTAGCATTTTGTCGATCATACCGTGCAGACCCCTCAACATGTGTTGGATTACGTCGATCATACCTAGAAGGACTTTCATCACGTTGACATGTGTCATACCTTCGAGGACTCTCAACATATTGGTTCCTTGTACTAGATGATGTTCGAAGATTGTTGTTGGTGGGTTTGAAGATTTTCTTGTACGTCTTCATAATGAAAGCAGTTTGTTGTTTCATCTCCCTATCCTTTTGAGCTAGTTCTTCATCACTGTCCTCTTCAGATGATGGCTCAGGTGATGGTGATGGCGCTCTTGGTTCTTTGTCTCGTGATCTTGTGGGAGCTGAATACTTAGATGAAGTGGAGTATCTTGGTGAAGAGGATGTAGTGGAGTATTAGACACCAAAGCAAGTGGATTAGCAGTCTTTGCTATCCTTTCAGCTCGAAGTTCATTCGCCTCATTCTGAAATTGTTTCAAAATGTCAAAGAGCGTGTGATAGTTGACCTCGTCTAACTTACTCTGTTGTTTCACCAAAGTTACGAACCGTGTCCACTCTGGCTGAAGTTGCTGTAGAAATTGCACATTGACTTGCATGGTGGAGACTTGCAAAATGTTTCTTGTCATGTCATTCATCATCTTGTAGAACCTTGAGTAATATGAATCAATTGATTCCCCATCCAATGAAGTAAACTTGTCAAAGTTCCAGAACAAGTTAGTTTTAACATCTTGCTTGTTAAGTGATTCGCCTTGTTGCAAGCGTTCAATGGCAAGCCACATTTCTTTTGCAGTAGAGCACGCATCAATCGTTGAGTAAATATCATCCCCAATCCCCCTGAGAATCAAATAGATTGCTTCTTTTTCTGCATCAATCTAAGCACGTTTCTCTTTCTAAGTGTTCTCATATGTTTCCTCAATTGTTTGCTCATCGAAACCGGTCGTTGAGTCGGTTGCTGGAATTGCAGGAATGGTTATTGTAGTGAGAGTATAGGGTCCTTCTTTGATGCAACGTCGAAGAACATCACCATTGGGTTTAGTGTCAAGATATCGAAGGAATCGTGATTGCCATTGTGCATATCGACCAGTCACAAGCATTGGTGGTCTCTCTTTGTTACCCGCCACCATGATGTTGTTGTTTGTCACACGATACTCTTGAGTAGAATCCATTTCGAGATACTTGAAATTGTTGAAGTGAAAAAGGATCTTAAGTAGATATGTTGTGATTGTTGTTGTCGAATAAAAATGTTAAAATCCCTTAAAAAATTATCTTCACAAGCAACCAAAAATTCTAAGGCCTAAAAATTTTCACTTTCGCAAATAATTCATAGTTTTGGAGGAAATTCTTTTTCAGAGTTAATTAACTTTCGGAGGAAAGCTAGACTTTCGCAGAAAACAACTTTCGTAAAACTAAACTCTCGCAGAACTCAACTTTCGCAGAAAATCCTTTCGTAGAAAAAACTTTCGTAGAAAACAAACTTTCGGAAGACTCAACTTTCGGAGGAATATAACTTTCGTAACTCTACCAACTTTCGGAACAGTGTGAAATTTTGGAACAAATGTGGTATTTCGGCACTTTTGATATTTAACCTTTCAGAACTTTTGATATGCAAACTTTCAGAACTATATGGTAACTTTCGTAGCTTTGAAGACTTTCGGAACAGTTAACTTTCGTACATTTGAGTAACTTTTGTAGCTTTGAGTAACTTTCGTAGCTTTGAGGGTTTCAGAACCCTTTGGGTTTCGGAGGTTTTTTATTTGTGTGACTTTCGCAACTTCCAACTTCCAATAATGTTATAAACTTTGCTAACACACTGTGAACTTGTGTAAAGTTTCGTAACTTTTGGAACTTGTGTAAAGTTTCGTAACTTTTGACACTTTTGGAAGAATCTTATAAACCCTTTAGCGAAAGACGAACTTTCGTAAGAAACTGAAAACCCTTTAACGAAAGTGTAACTTTCGAAAGAATACTAAAACCCTTTTCAGAAAGTATTACTCTGGCAATCTTAAATCAAGACGAACCTAACTTTCTTCAAACCGTATCCAAAAATCAATCCAAACGCCCCCAAAACTTGTGATTTTAACCACAATAACTAACCTAAATCCCTAACAACTATGTAGGTTATTTAAATCAAGATTTAGAGCCCGGAAACACTAAAAAAAATTCAATTCGTGATGATTTTAGATTAAATCACACAAATCAAATTCATAACAACAACCAATCACTAATCTACCCCGTGACGATTGATACCAAATGTTGTACCCATAATTATTCACTTCACCATGATTGATTATAAGAAATAAAGAAGAAAGAAAGAAGATTTCTAGAGAGAGAAAGTAGAGAGAGATGTGATTAACTAGGAGAAATTAGATTAGAGAAAAATGATTACTTGCCACCCTTCTAACATGCTAGGAGGGTACTTATATAGTCCACCCACATGCGGGATTTCTATTGGACTATATTGTATTGGGTCGGGCTTGAATAAATGCTTAGTACCTTGAAAGAGGCCTTTTAAGCTAACCATCAAGCCCGTAATGTCACGACTATTTTAACTAACTATTACAACGTTATAATAATTATTACAATATAAACCTATGGCCTAACATTCTTGTTTGACTCAATATTTTGAGGCTAACATGTACTTAATTTTTATGTACGTAGTATATATATAGATACTTAGGATTTTTAAGCGTTTAACATAAATTATATATTAATTTCAAGAGATTAGAAGTTTTAAAGTAGTTAAATTATAAGTAAAACTTTAGAAATGAAGAAACTAGGTGTGAAAACCTAAGTTTCCTCGATCTTTTAGCTACTAGGAATGACCATTGTTCATATGATTAACATAATCAAAGCGGAATTAGAACAGTAACCATTAACAAGGTGTTTGGGCACAATAACACAAGAATTAAACAATTGGGTTGCTAATTATATTAATAATCAACAACCACTAGACGTGTATACATTAATCCCACGTCTAGTGCAACACACGCTTTAGGTTTACATTATGAATGAAAGATATGAATAAAACCTAAGACCCTTGTTCCTTTTATAGACTAAGGATTAGGGTTTACAAGAGATAACTATGAATAAACATGTAAATCTTCTATTTAAATAACTAATAAAGAATATTAATAAATAATATTCTGAATACTTATCCTAAATAGATTTTCCAACAGCGTTTGACTTCTGACAACATTTAATTTACACTTGTCAACGCTTAGACACAATGTGTCAACGCTTGAACAAATGCCTTCATGTTTTCTTCGTTTTGATTTTCTGTCACATCAACTTTTTGACCCAACAATCTTCCCCTAGTTGATGTCGGCAAAACTCTTTGTGTATCTCTTGTAAGTGGTACATCATCTTCAAATTGCTTCCCTCAAGTCTAGCATGCATGTCTTCCCTTTTTTGTCACATCAATAGGGAAGAAAACAAAGTATGCAATCAAATATCCTCCAAATGTAGGCTCTGTGTAATGACCTTGAAGAAAAATAAGTACAATAATTTTGATGTAAAAGTAGAATAACCCAAACTTTGTATTTCTTTCACCCAATTGCTCACTAGTTGATAAACTCTTCCCCTAGTTGTCGAAACGACTAGAGAAAAATGCAACTCTTTCATTGCAAAAGGGGGCTCAGTTTATTGGTACGAACGAGAACTGAAACCAACAAAAACCGTACAACTATAAGCCAGCTGTTAACTATAACAATATATTTGATCTAATGAAAAGGTGTATTTCTCACCCAACCGTTTTTATTACATGGGTACTGGTAACCCCCATAACTATGTGCCAGTTGTAAACTATAACAATATATTTAGTCCAATGACAAGGTGTATTGCTCACCACAGTTTTTGTTACATAGGTACTGGTAACCTCCACAACTATGAGCCAGTTGTAAGCTATAACAATATATTTAGTACAAAGACATGGTGTATTGCTCACCTAAATAAGAAAAACAAATTTGTGAAAACTAACTTCAACATCAAACTTACCATAATAATTCTTCCCCTTAATCATATACTTCTTTATGAAAAATATCCGAGCCATAAATATCAATTTGATATTTTGTATAAAAACGGAGATCCCATGTACCTTCGTGTGTAAATACCTCTTTTTGTGTGCCAAAATCATAACCAATTTTCCAAATAGCAGCAATTCCTTTGTCATCCAATAACCTTCACTGTCCAAGATCTCATCAGTGTGTGTTGTCCAATATCGGACAACACTTATCAGCGTTTGAAAAACTATATCTCGGACGACATATGGGTTTTTTGTCAGCGCCTACATATAACTCTGTCAGCGTCAACTTTGTACCTGTCAGCGCCTGGCCATCAGCGTCTCATTCATGCCTTGTCAGTGTTACACCAACATCTATCAACGTCACACCAACATCTATCAGTGTCTATATAACCCATGTCAGCGGCTAATCGATCTAGGGTTTTATAAACCCTAAATCATGATTTTATGGGAAAACCATAAACTGCAGTGAACTTCGACATCGAATATCTTCTTCATGAGAGCTCAGATCAAAGATCCCTTCGGTGAGATCCTAAACACAAGTATCAAGAACCTACAGCGTGATTTTCACGACGATCCAACGGTTAACGAAGGAGAAATCGCGTTTTTACTATTACTGTTCACAGAAAACAGCATATGACCACTGCTGACTTCGACGCTTAATAACTTTTTCTTGGGGATAGATCTCGACAATCCCTTCGGTGGATATCTAGATATATGTGTGTAGAACACACACAAAAATTTCTTGGCGATCCAACGGTTCAAATAAAAAGTTATGGCCTTCTGAATACTGGTGCGCACACAAAATCGCTCAGAAAAACCTATACGGATTTTTCTTTTCTTCTCAAAACACGAACACCTTGTTGGTCCTAGCATCACGAGCCACGAGGCTCTGATACCAACTATGGAAACCTAAGTTTCTTTGATCTTTTATCTACTAGGAATGACCATTGTTCATATGATAAACATAATCAAAGCGGAATTAGAACAATAACCATTAGCAAGGTGTTTGGGCACAATAACATAAGAATTAAATAATTGGGTTGCTCATTATATTAATAATCAACAACCACTAGACATGTATACATTAATCCCATGTCTAGTGCAACACACGCTTTAGGTTTACATTGTGAATGAAAAATATGAATAAAACCTAAGACCCTTGTTCCTTTTATAGACTAAGGATTAGGGTTTACAAGAGATAACTATGAATAAACATGTAAATCTTCTATTTAAATAACTAATACAGAATATTAATAAATAATATTCTGAATACTTATCCTAAATAGATTTTCCAACAGCGTTTGACTCCTGTTGACTTCTTACAACGCCTAATTTACACTTGTCAACGCTTAGACACAATGTGTCAACGCTTGAACAAATGCCTTCATGTTTTCTTCGTTTTGAGTTTCTGCCACATCAACTTTTTGACCCAACACTAGGTATAAATGAAAATAGAATTTAGTTAACTAGTTTCACAAAGGTTTAAGTATCAAAAATAAATAAATAAAGGTTTTGTAAATATGGAAATTCAAGAATTAAAGTAAATAACAATTTTGAAAAAAGAGGGTCAGTTATATAGATGATGAAAAAGAAAACGAAAAAATATAGTGTCGGGCTTGAATTAGAATAGCTTGGTATATATTAGGCTTAAGAAAAAAAATAAACCCTCATAATCTCTTTGTCCCTCCTCCGATCGGTTTTAAGAATGAATTAGGGTTCCAAGAGTTTTTTTCTTTCAATAATCTTAGGGTAAATCTTGTATAAGCCTTTGATTTAATTATGTATTTCTATCATTCTTTCATTAATCATCACATGTTTAACTATGTAAATAATTCTTATGATGGATTAAGATAATTTAAAATTCTTTAATTAATGGTTTAGCGTTAGAACATGTAATTAATGAAGTAATAATGGGGTTTAGTGATGATTTTAGGGTTTAATCATGGGTAAATTCGTCATTGGAAACTAGGCAGAATTTTGAGTCGACTTGTAGAGGCCGTATCTTAATCATAAAAAAGAGTTAGAAGATGATTTTTTTTCAAATTTAAGTTCAGAGAGTTACCTTTCAAATGGAGTTGGTTTCAAGTCAATTGGAGGACTAGAAGTTATATTTTATAAATGTACATGATTCATGGCCAGAACTGAGATTTTTAAGTTGAATTTAGGGGTTTGGGTTGTGAGACCCTAGGAGGCGTACCATGTTTAAGCTTTATCTTTGTTTGCATTTTGAACTTGTTGCATCTATTATGTTTGATATCATGAATTTTTTTGGATTTATGTATTCACATTGACTTGGGATTTTCATTTTCAATGTAAGACGTCTATAGGTGTGTTTGAGGTATTGTCATGACAATTTGTGTCTTTTATTGCATTTTAGTTATTCTCTATTAAGACACCATTGTGTTGAGATGATGCCCATGAAGTTACCCCTCTTGTTACCGCTTAGGTTTGGTGTGACAATATATGGCTGGAAGTCGTCTTGAGCCTAAGGAGACGCACACGTAAATCGTTAAGTAATATATGATTAATATTGTATTAATATTAATTATAGTTAAACAATTAAACTAAGAAAAGAAAAGTCGTAAAAAGGAAACAAAGGAATTCCTTCCCTTGTTCCTATAGTCGGCTGAATCCTTTCCTCAAGAGGAGGTGGATTTGTTTACTTGATCACCAAGTAACAGGGCCTATATAAGGAGGCACTTAGGTGCTCATTATTCACAAGTTGAAATCCCAAGATCTCTCCTCTCTTCTTTGTTTATGCGATCGGACAACACAAACCTTAAAGGGTGTTCGGTTTGTTGATTCAAGTGGTTTTGTTTGTTGGTTGTTTAACATAAACGTACTAGTATACATATTGCTTGTATAAACGTGCAGTGTTGTATGTGTATACTTAGAGAAATCATTGTTTGATCTTCTTGGGTTTGGTTGATTTGGTTATTTGATAAAGGCGTCTTAATTTATTGCTAATATGTATGTTTTCCTTTATCGTTTGTTAATTAATTGTCTATACGTCATATTGTTTATTTCACTGCATACTCGTGATTATTAACGTGTTAATATGGTTACGGGTTTTTATGAATTCTAACGGGGAGGTACTTGAGGAATGTATTCGAAAAGCTAAATAATTCCTTTAAGAAGGATTCATACCTTCAGCAGATCCGATAGTCATAGCAGTAGTGACTGTTTCGCATCTGATAAGCATATGGATGGAGGAACCTCAATTAACATCATGTGTGATCATTATTTAAGGCTGGTCGCAACGGTGTATTGGTCGACCGAGGGCGACCGAGTCGCACTCGATCGACACCGTTGTGGCCACCGAATCGTCGAAATCGATCCTATATACGATCGAGTTTAAAACGAAGAAAAGGGAAAATAAAATGTTACGTTTGATGAAGATCTCGTGTATTTTTTGTGTGTGACTGTTTTTTTGTTTCAGGCAACCAAGACAGAGGCAATCAAGAAAGAAGATGAAGAATATATGGGTTTGTAGTTGGTTTTGTTTTTGGGTATGCGTTTTTTGAACATGGGTCAAGTTATTTTTTCAACATGGGTCGAGTCTTTTTTAGGAAAAAAATCAGTTTTAGGCTTTTTTTAGATTTGAGTTTAATACTTTTTGAGATTTTAGTGTTTTTTAGATATGGATTTAATGTAATCTTTTTTATTAAATATAATGTTTTTTTATTAAATGTAATTTTTTTTTTAATAATTTTATTTTGAACTAGGCCGCCTTGTTATGACAAATAGATCGCTGTAAGTCGTCGAAGATAGAATGTTGATGTGACAGAAAAAATGAAGGTCGCACTAAATCACTGTTATGAGTAGCCTAAAGCAGCCACTCGAAAAAATAAAAAAAGATATTGTTTGAAAGAAAAACCATTCAACAACCACGCGCACACCCAATGTTTTAAAGCCCTGTATTTAAATCGATCCGGTCGAGTCACTATGTTCGGGTCAACCCGGGTCGAACCGAGTCGACCCGAGTTAACTCGGTTTTCTAAAAAAAATCAATTTTTTTTATATTTTTAATACTCCCTTCGTCTCATATTAAATGTCCATTATGAAATGTTTGGTTGTCCTATATTAAATGTCCATTATAATAAATGAAGGAATCTTGATAATTAATTTTCCATATATGCCCTTTAATATGTCGCCCATATTTAAGGTGTGTTTTTTATTTTTGACTTTTTGTATTAAATGAGAATATAAATGTCATTTTGATAGCTAATAATGGTAGGAATATACTCTCTCCGTCCTATATTAACAGTCCAGTATACTATTTTTGGACGTCACATATTAATAGTCCAGTCTAAAAATAGATAAGAAATATATATTAAGTTTACTATATCACCCTCACTTGAGGGTATTATTACAAATAATAAAGAAGTTATAAATTAATTGATTAAGGGTAAAATTGTCTTTGTGTAAAAAGTAAGAGAGAGAAAACTGAAAAAAGTGATGTTTTTATTAAATACGTGTTTTTTGTCGGTGGACTATTATTATGGGACGGGGGGAGTAATATATCTAAAATTTTGTGTTTTAAGAATCTAGACACTTAATATGGGACGGAGGGAGTAATTAACAAAATTATATATAAAAATAATAAAAACTTTAGTATATTGAAGATATAAATTGTTTACCAACCAATATAATACGGTGAAATTAAATCTCATCGCAAGTACGTAAAATGTACATATTTTTTTTGCAAAAAAAAACCAAAAAAATCGAAACCGGTCGGGTCTCGTCAACCGGGTTGACCTGGTCACCCCAAACCCGACGGGTCTAGTCGAGTTTCGAAAATATAAAACCTAAGTTAAAATGACCTGTTTTTTCGACCGAAATTAAATCAACCGGTTGATGATACACCCGGGGGTTGTGTGGGTCGGGCCGAATGGGCCATTATCTATCTTACGGTTAGGGTTTTATTATTATGGTTTATAAATACCATGTCATTGTTATCATTGTAAGCAACCAATCAAAGTTAAAGTTAAACAAATGTCTGGTCTTCTCATCTCTCGTTCTTAAGGAGCCAGCACACGCTAAAAGTGGTGCCCTATCCCGATACTACCCGAGAGGGTCGTATCAATTGGTGCTTTCATTGAGAGCCCTCAATTCGTTGGGGGTTTGATTTAGGTTCCAATCAAAAAAAAAAAAAAAAAAAAAAAAAAAAAAAAAAAAACTCTTCATCGGAAAAGACTGTTCATCGAAAGTATTGTTCATTCGACGGACTGTTCATCAGAGAGAGGGGTACTGTTCATCGCGCTATTGTTCATCTGACTGTTCATAAGGTACTATTCACGGCACTGTTCATCGAGGGTACTGTTCATCGGTACTGTTCATCCGAAAAAAATATATAAAAAAAATAAAAAAAAATTAATTGTTTTTCGGTTGCTATGGCATCGGGCAACAACAATTGGGACGCGCTATCTAATCTCTTGCAGAAGGGTACGGTGACCGATTATGAGAGTAAGTTTGTTATACTTGCAGATAGAGTTACGGAGATGTCTACGGATTTACTTATATATTTTTATATATGTGGACTTAAACCGCTCCTACAATGTGCACTCTCAAGGTCAGGCCCTACAACTTTAGGGGAAGCTTTTTCCTTAGCGCGTATAATGGAGACGCGTTTTGAGGCAATTGCAGGGAAAGGGCTGAATGTTGAAGAGGAACTAGATATCGTTCTATCATGGCCAAGTGAAGAAGTTTCACCTGTGATAAAAGGGTCATTGTCTGATGATGAAGATATGGGTGTTGATGAGGTTACTGGCGTATTAGACGGTGTTTTTGATACAGAGTAATCCGGAAGGCATGAATGTTTGCGGTGAGTTTGGCCAATTTTCAGAAAATAAAGAGAGTGTAGAAGAGGTTGGAGGTGGTAGTTTTGATGATTGTTTGGATGAAATAAATTTTAATCTAAACGAGGAATTAGGGGACAATGGGGTTACTTCTTTGGTCGCTCATGAAAGTTCGTGTGTTCGTCAGTTATGGGAAAGAATTGGTATAGGTGATATTCACGGGTCCATGGATAATGGGTGCATCCACAAATTGTTCAACCGAAGGCGTGAGAATGGATGCCGGACTTCCTATCGGCGTATTTTTCATATCACCTTGAGGGCAAGGTGGATTTTGAAGGTGTGGGGAGTATTAGGGTCTGGACATCGGTAGGCAAAAGAAGGGTATTGTGTTATGTCCAAGGTAGCGGAAGGAGGAAGAGGAAAAAGGGTGTTGCTTGTGGTCACGGAAGACAGGGTAACCGCGGGAGTGAAAGGAGAGGTTGTGGTATGATTAGGATATGGGATCCCGGAATCAAGTGTGCTTTTCAAGACATCACCTTGAGGGCAAGGTGGATTCGAAGGAGTGGGGAATGATACACCCGGGGTTGTGTGGGTCGGGCCGAATGGGCCATTACTATCTATCTTAGGGTTAAGGTTTTATTATTATGGTTTATAAATACCATGTCATTGTTATCATTGTAAGCAATCAATCAAAGTTAAAGTTAAACAAATGTCTGGTCCTCTCATCTCTCGTTCTTAAGGAGCCAGCACACGCTAAAAGTGGTGCCCTATCCCGATACTACCCGAAAGGGTCGTATCAGTTGATCTAACCGAATCAACCAGAATTTGAAAACATTGCGCAGAACTATCCAAAAATTAGATCATATGTATAATTCCCAATTAAAATCGGTTTAATTATACCCCCTTTTCTACAAAGTAATATCCCTTATATAAATTTATTTTTTATTTTTTATTTTTATTATTTTGTTTATCTTATAAAAGTAGAGTATGAAATAAAAAAACGGAACGAAAATTATAAATTTTTATAAGTCAAAAGCAATATAATATGAAAAATATAGAACCGTAAACTGTCTTCTCATGTTAATAAAACGAGTAAAACTGCTAAAAAATAGGAAACGAAAATTATAAAAAAAAGTTAAAAGGTGTACATATAGTATGACCCTTAAAATCTAGAGTGGCCACAATCAAAAGTTATTTACGGGAAAGTTTAAAACTATCAGTAACATTGAACAACCTAAATGTAATCTCGGAGTGGAAGATGGTCAAATTTTAGGACACATAAAAGCCTTAAAGGCAAAACCTGAAATGCTGAAACCGAGTCGATTACAATCCGATCTAATCCAATTAAAATTCAATTCGATTTTTGTTTCTACCTTAAAAAATATTTCAACCCAAAACGGAACCCATCAATCTATGTACTTTTATTCACTTAATTCTATTTATAAAAACATATATACAAACATGTTTTATATGCATTATCCATCATGCATTCAAAACTTATGTTTTAAGTATTAGTTATAAATTTCAGGCAAATCAAATTTAATTTAATATTTTAATTTAGTATATGAATATATAAAAATATTTGTGCTTAACATTTGATGATTGTAATATTGTTAAGTTATAAAATGTAATTGGTACTGATTTTGTTAAATTTTTGACTAAAACAAAAATCAATCTCATGGATATTCTTGATGACCTCAATTCATGTGTTGACCTATTTGTGATCTGTAACGATTCACATTACAGTCGTACTTCTTTAAACACTGGAAAGTCTCTAACAGTCCTTTAAACTTATAAACTCCAATGCATGGAACGGATTCTAACACCAAAATTTAACATTCTCTTTTGCTAGGGTAGTAAATGATACTAGTATGATATAATTACATTCTCCTTTGCTAATAATTGAAAGAATAGTTGTGTCACAGAAATGGCAGGAGATGTATGTACCCTCTTCAAGCATATAAACATAGATCCAGCTGGTTTGATTAGATACTAGTCAAACTTGGGAGTCCATTACAAAATAAAATGCCAATCACTTCCTAAAATTATCCATTTTCAAAGAAATACTTGATTATTCATTTCTCGTGATACACTTTCCCGAAAAAGAAATGCTACATCCACAAATAATTACAAAATGATATTCACATAATGACAAGTGTTGCGGTTAATGATATATGTGAATTAATCCAAAGGCGATTTACACACTTTTTATATTTATTGAGACACTCTAAATTAGTGTGTCTTGACATATATACCCTTGATTCACTTCTAATCATATTTCATTTATAAGGGTATATGTGTCAAGACACACTTATTTAAAGTGTGTCAATCAATTTGAAAAGTTTACAAATCAACTCCATTATCCAAATCTTCATTAAAATACAATAACAACTTGGTAGAAGCAAATACAATTGTAAAATCTGGGATTCTGGGTATAAGGAAGGGACCAAGTGATGTTGATGTGAAAAGAGGTTATCAGTGTTTGACCAATTGGGGTCCCTGGCCCTAGCAGTAGCCTGTACGTCTAGGCCTAGGCCTATTCAAGTGTATACCCGAAACTCCCTCAAACATTATTTTCCAAGTTTTTATTTCCTCATCTTTTGTAGTAGTGGAAAACCAGTTCCTCGTTCCCTCGCATTGTACGACAGTACAAGCAGGTTATTTACGATAAAAAAAATACACACCATGAATTAGAACGAGGAACTCATATTCAAAGAACTAGGAGTTGGTTCGACATATGGGAAGAAGACTAGGCAGTCGTTGCTATACGTTGCCATACAAACCAAAAACCAATGTCTAAAAACCCGGTTGTTTAATTGATCCGGTGTAGTAGTCAAGTCATCGTGTACCGGTTTAACCGATTTTGAACATAAGTATATTTTTTCATATGTTTTATATTTTATATGTAATATTTTATGATTTTTGATTTATTTTAAGTGGAATTGAAAATTGTTAAAGCTTTACTAATAACTTTTTTTTTCTTTTTTTTTTTTTAAAGTTTTACATCTATGCACTTATAGAGAGGGTTTGTAAAAGGAGTTTAACTTAAAATCAGTTTTTATAAAATATACTAAAGCAATTTTAATTACAGTAGTATTTTAAGTTGGTTATAACTATATATTAAACTCATATTAGTCATGAACCCTTCAATTTGTTAAGTTAGACTTAAAAAAAGTATGGAGATTTACATGTATATCTTTCGTAAAGTTGGATATTGTAGAATCATCTTTTTTTAGGATTGTGTAATGTTTAATTTATCTAATTAGATGGAAAGAGATGAAAGAACTAGAGAGAGAAAGGTAGAGAGAGAAAGGAGAGAAAATGAGAAAGATGGAAATGAATAGAGTGACTAAGTGTCCTACCTCTCCTAACATGCTAGAAGGGGGTTTATATAGTCACCCTACATGTGGGCTTTGGTGGGCTATATGTTTACATATTAGATCACGAGCCCAATACTTGAATCTATTTTTGGAGTGACCGATCCTTTCTAAATACAAAACGTATTTCCAACAATCTCCCCCTAAGGGAGGTCACTCCAAGTTATAATGTCCTAAATAGTATATAGCTCGTGATCTATGCTAACAATGATGTGACCGAGACTTTCTTTGGAAAAACGTATTTCCAACTGAAAGTCCCTAAACAATGCAAGAAACCCTAATCTTAACTTAATCAACACAAGGTATTACTTTTCAAACGTAATCTTATTATTGTATAATAAAGAATTACAAGTGTTATGGATAACACAGTTTGATGACAATGTGTTGTGCACACTTTGAACAACAATAAACCCTAACTTATGAATACAGTCGTAGTTGTTTGATTCACTAAGTTATATGCACTAATGTTCTTAATATCTCAAAGTGTTAAATATTAATGTATGGATACACATCCTATTTATAGTGTTACGAGTTTGACTTAAACAGTACTTGATGGCGACTACACAAGCTTTTACAAGTTCCCACATCAGTCACATGATGTCCTTCTATTCTTGGTAGTCTTCCATTATGCTTTAAGGAACATTTGTCAAAAACAGTTTCCTTATTCTTCATAGTCTCGAACACACAAATGGCATGTCCAAAGTGTGCTGAGAGTTATCAGGGTATTGCCACCCCTGTTAACTCTCAACCCCTCAGAGTCCCTGATACATCTTGGCTGTTATCCATCACAGCCAATGAGTATGTCTTCAGGTAATCTTCGACTTCCCTGACAATGTCTCTGACATGGACTCCTTTGAGGTTGCTCACAGAGACTTGGATCTCTGTGAGTCTTGCGAAACTTGCCTGCCTCCTAGGCACAGGCAAGGGACTATCTAACAGCCTAATTATGTTTAAATCAATGATCAGGGAATCTAACAAGTTTAGATTCCCAACGCCAACAATCTCCCCCTAAGAGAGGTCACACCACTTTACAAAATCTTAAACCTAGCATACTATGCTTGAGTCTTCGATCTTGTTCTTGTGAATATGCTTGATGTGATCTTTGACTTTAGTCTTGAGCATGTTTCCTTGCCTTGACCTTATGCATTCATCACTTGTGATATTCGCCTCCTTGTGCATTCATCACTTGTGATAAACCTTAATAATTCTAGAAAGCTTCAGAGTTTGATACAGCGGAAGACTTGACTTTTAGGCTTTCTTGAATTTGTTGAAGTATTAAGTGCAGAAAGCATAAGTAGGTGTTGACGACTTCTTCTGGATTGTACACCGTAATGCCACCTTCTTGTTACGCTGCATAAGACAGTTAGCAACAAAACATATACACGGATGAAATGACCTTGAACATTTCATTCTAATTCAGTAGCATTTTACCTCCGGTCGGTGAAGACCGTTGGACGATATAAAATATCGTACTTGTGGCAGGTAGTTTCAATTAAGAACCTCCTTGGCAAGATTTCGCGGGTAAACCCATTCTCTTTATTCGACCGTCTAAAGCTGACTGCGAACATAAAGAGTGAATCATTTGGATAATAATACCCGCATGATTTGAAGCCGTCAATTCATGTTCCTGGAACAAGTGAAATTCAATTAAGAACCGCACCATCGTTGCTTTCCAGTTGTCACGAGCTAGATTCGTATAGAATCTTGCAAGTTACCTACCAAGTGCTGTTTGAGGTTAACACTAGAAGGATTTCCACTCATCACTGTGAACACTAAGGTATCACTATGAGTGTTCTGGCAAGATCACTAAGATATTGCGTAGAGGCCTGGAACGTGTTTAAATTCAGTTAAGAATTAAACCACTGTTACTTTCCAGTTATCACAAGTTTGATTCATAAAGAATCACACAAGTCCCCTACCATGAGCTTTTGGATATTCGCTCAAGAAGGATTTTCATCTTCATTGTAAATACTTTCGTATTACTCGAATGTTCAGGCAAGATCATGAAGATTTTGCGTAGGACTCTTAAGATCTTTCTTACTTTTCACAGTGTGTGAAGAAGCAAGGAATTATGAAAGTGTGTCCAAATGAGATATTTGATGATCTCAAATGGCTCTAGAATCGATCGTGCATTTTGGATTTTAGTGATCGGAGGCTGGAGAGGAGTGCCACCATTTCAATACCAACTTATTCGGAGTGAATAAATCGATAGAAGACATGTTGATCTCCGTGTGATTAAAACAAATACCTTTTGAGAGATATATGAGTTAGCTGGGTTGGGTTGTGCATTGCATCACTGGGTCCATGATGTCTATCTTCAATATCGAGCTTCATTAAAAATGATCTCAATAGCATATGCGTTGACCCGGTTTCTGCCTAAGTTGTAAGGAGGGCTTCTTTCTTTTCACCCTTTATCTTTACAATTCTTTTTCATTCTTCAACCCCTTCAATGCTTACCAATACGTCATAACTAGCGCCTTGTTGTGATTGTTCCAGTGCTAACTTAAGTACTTGGTCGGCATTCGACTACGTTCACAATCTTTCTCCCTCTTTCCTAAGGACTACTATTTCTAGCTATGTGTTGGAAATACGTTTTTACGTATTTAGAAAGGATCGGTCACTCCCAAGATAGATACAAGTATTGGGCTTGTGATCCAATGTATTAAGATATAGCCCAACAAAGCCCACATGTAGGGTGGCTATATAAACCCCCCTTCTAGCATGTTCAGAGGGGTTGAACACTTTGTTATTTCATTTACTTTCCATCTTCCTCCATTCTATCCTTTCTCTCTCTAGTTCTTCCTTCTCCATTCATTCAATAGATAAATCATAACATTGCTTAATCCTAAGAAACTTTAGACCTACAATTGGTATCAAGAGCTTTGGGTTGATTATTCGGATTTACATGTTTTTATCTATTGATTTGGTGGTAAAAAAAATTCGTTCTCTCTTTCTTTTAGTGTACGTATCTTATATAAGTTTGGGGTTTGGCTTTTGAATATTGTCTACACAATATAAATTGATAATTGTTTCTCTTCTCAAATTTTTTTTGTCACAATTGTTGATCTCGTCTTTTATTTCTATATATCTCAAACTGTTATAATATTTTGTAATCAATTTTTATCTTTTTCAACCCTTTGTCAACTTTTGTCTATCTATTTTCTATCAACTTTTGAGTATACTGTATCTGCTACATCAGTTTTATCAGGTATCTATTTTGTCTCAGAAAGTTTTGTAAATTACGATCTTTACTCCATCGGAAAGTTCCAGGTTTGTTCGTTACGATCGCATAAACCATAGGGTTTGTAAACTAAGATATCCATCTTACGATCGAAGTCACGATCGAAGCTGTGATCACGACTGCGATCACGAGTGCGATCACGAGTGCGATCACGAGTGCGATCTGAGTGCGATCTGAGTGCGATCTGAGTGCGATCTGAGTGCGATCTGAGTACGATCTGAGTACGAGTTCAATCTAAGGACGATCAATCACTGCGATGAATTTTGTTTAGTTTGAGTCAATATTGCGATGACCTGACTCTTTATTGCGATACAACCAAATTTTTTGACTCGACAAAACAGACCAAAAAGACTCAAGCACTAAATTGGACTCGACGTTGACCAACCCTCGAACACTAAACCATTTTGACTCAAACCAGACTTCTCTCGACTTTAATCTTGACTCAATCCCAAACCTAGACAAGGACACTTCAAAACCAACAAAGACTTGATCTACAGTTCTCGACTCCAAACATCACCAAATCAGTTCAACCAAAACAACTCACGACTCACAACTCTCGACTCGAAAAACAGTCTAAATAACTCAAAACATCAAGACTCGGACTTAATTCAAAATCGATCTCAGTTTTCTTTTTCGAGTTGGTCAATTGTAACGAAGGTTTTTGAAGACCAGTAATCTCGAAACCAGAACTAATCTTCACAGATCTGGGAATGGTTAAAACTCCCTTGTTTTCGAAAAAATCTTTTCTAAACAATTTTTTTTAATATTCGAAACCTCAAAAAGAGAGATCTATAACAAGAGTGTTATCATCTATCTTGTTTTTCGAAGAAAAATAAAACGGAATCAAAAACCCACATGCAATCATATAAACACCTACCCGAGACCATTTACATGATCTTGAAGCCGATTCGTCAAAAGCTATGTTAGATTCATCCATTTGTGGAAGTTTAATTGTTTGCTTAATTTTGTTGAGATTGGTGTGAATCATTATTTTGGTGTGATTCGGATTGAAGAATTATTATTTTGGTGTCTACGTTCTTTTTCTTTTTGTTGAGAGAGGAAAGAATTGACGGAGGAAACACGGAATGTGATTAGGGTAGAGACTTCCTAATTTTAGGGTAATATTTGTTTTATATAAATCCCAAGTGGGATACACGTCTGTTCCCATTTAATTTCTATCTTCTTGCCATGTTTAAACATTTTTGGCACCACTGATTTAAACATTTGACATTTGAAATAAAGAAAGAAAGTTTAATAATATGGTATTAAACACATTTTTGGCAAAGTTTAATTTCAAAGTTTAATTAAGAAAAGTTTAATTTCAAAGTTATTAAAGTTATTAAAGGTATTAAACACATTTTTGGCAAAGTTAGTAAACTTTACACGTTTTATTTATACACGTTAGCTATACACGTTTTAGAAATATTTCATAATTAAGAGGGCTAGACGTTTTAAAGTTATCGAAATGTTTGGCAAAGTTAATAACGTGTTTTGGATATAAATTGTCGGTTCATTCATTATATTAACCGAAGGTTGGATTTATTAGTTTACGAGCTTTCTTTTTGGAGTGAGCCGACAAGAAATTCTTTAGCCGAAAAAAGAGATATATCCCCATTCGAGGATTTTTAAGATTTATTTACAGATCGTTTTGTTGGTTTTGTCATATCCCGTGAATTTCCATTTCTAAGTTTCTTCACGAATTGTTAAATTCCGAAAACAACCACATCCACAATCACTTTTTCATTGAATTTTAATGGAATCATTGAATTCGACTTTTCAAGAGGGAGAATTGCATATATTGCAAAACGATACTAGAAGCAGTCACAAAAGAATGGATTCAAGAGGAAATCAGGAAGCAAGCAGCCAATCAGAAAATTATGCAGAGTCGTCATGTGTCACAAATCTTCGTCTACTCTAATCTAAATTGAATGAAATAATTAACAATCCTGATAAGTGCCCGATGCCTGCTTCGTTAACCACTTCTGCTTCTAGGATTAAAGAGCTTGAAATGATTTTAGCTCAGCAATCAAAAGAGCTTGAGGATGCCAAAATTGAATTTTCAAAGAAAACGAAGAAATTTGAAACATATTTTGAAAAACTTGAAAAGTCAAACGTTGTTCTTGAACGAAAATTGGATCAAACTATTCTAGATTTTAAAGCTGAAAAGGATAATCTTTTGAAACAAATTAAGTTGCTTGAATCTAAGTTGGCATCCCAAGATGAATTGCTCAAAGAAAATGAGACTTTAAAGGCTCAAGTTCAGGAAAAGGTCTTTGTTATAGCTGCGTTGAAAAACGAATTGAGGAAAACTAAAGGAACTAGTGTGGACACTAAGCTTGAAAAACCATCAATCTTGGGGAAACCGCCTACAAATCAGTTCGTTAAACAACCGACTGTATTTAGATCCGAGCGACCACAATCCTCGAGACCGCGGTTTGCCTCCCAAGTTGACATGGCACATATTTCTAGAACAGTCACCCTACCATCTAGGCCCAATGTGACTAAAACAGCTTTTGCAAGACCTAATCACATGATTGCCTCTAGTCTCCCTAGACATAGTCCAAAGAACACGTCTCGAACTAGTTCAAATGACGTTCGACATTTGGTCTAAGGGAAGCTAAGCAAAAGACACAAGTAAGAGATAGGAATTTCAAACCTAGTCAGATGCCTTCTAGTTTACCAAACACTGATAACCGTAGCATGTCACATCCTAGGAGCATCAATCAATAATCTAGGAATTCTAGATCTTACTCGGACATTAAATATGCTACTTGTAAAACATGTAGGAAATGTGTCTTTAAAGCCAATCATGATCCTTGTGTCAAAAAATTACTTAATGAGGTGAACTCCCGTGCTAGACTTAAATCGCAGTGGGTAGCTAAAATAAAACCCATTGGTAAAATGTGGCGCCCACTGGTAGAACTTTCACTCTTGTAGGAAACGAGTGCCCTTTAACTAGGATAGTCTCTGTTTCTACTAAGACTACTAGGGAGGAAACTGAAAAGGAGGATACTTCACTTAAGCCTGAACTTAAGGTTTTCTACAAAAGGAAACGTTTTCCAGCTAAGACAAGTGAATCATCTCCTCAGGTCACCTCTAACACAAGAAAAGAAAACTGTGAACCCCCACTTGCTTCAAAGATAGATATCGCTAACCCATATCAAAGCATGCAAATTCCTAATGAGAATGCAGGTACCAAAGAGGATGTTCTAAAAGAACGAAGCTGTCCAATCATTGTATACCATTCAATTAAGGACACTCTCAGAGTTTGGTTGCTGAAGAAGCTGATATCTAAGAAACAAGTGTCTCAGGGGATTTGCAGTTAAGCTCGTGCACAAAGGACTTACAGTCACATTACAGTCTGTAACTCGATCATCAAAGAAAGGAAAGTTTATTGCCGATGATAAACTTATCCTCACAACGAGAAATTAAGTTTTCTCGGGCATGAGTTGAAATTAAAAGCATTCAAAGTTTTTTAAGCTCACGCACAAGGACTTATAGTCACATCACAGACTGTAACTCGTTCATCAAAGAAAGGAAAGTTTATCGCCGATGATAAACTTATCCTTACAACGAGAAATTAAGTTTTCTCGGGCATGAGCTAAAATTAAAAACATTCGAAGTTTTTAAGCTCATGCACAAAGGCTTATAGACAAATCACAGTCTGTGACCTGAACTTCAGAGAAAGGGAAGTTTATCTACTGAACGATAACTTACCCTCAAAACGAGAAATTAAGTTTTCTCGGACACGAGCTATCATTAAAATTATTCAAAGGTTTTAAACTCGTGTACATGGTTCATTGTTAAATGTCAGACAATGACCCGTTCTTCAAATAAAGGAAAGTTTATCGCCGATGATAAACTTATCCTCACAACAAAAAATTAATTTTTTCTCGGGCATGAGCTTATATTAAAAACATTCGAAGTTTTTAAGTTCATGCACAATGGCATATAATCACATGTCAGATTATGCCCCGATCTTCAGAGAAAGGAAAGTTTATCGTCGATGATAAACTTATCCTCACAACCAGAAATTAATTTTTCTCGGGCATGAGCTTATATTAAAAACATTCGACGTTTTTAAGCTCATGCACTATGACTTACAGTTAAATATCAGACTGTAACTCGGACTTCAATTTTAGGAAAGCTTATCTTTAAAGATAGCTTATCCTCGTAACGGGAAATTAAATTTTCTCGGTCATGAGCTTCTATTAAGACATTCCAATTTTTAAGCTCATAAAGGAAAGTGTATCTTTTAAATAAGAGAACTTTTCTTCATAACGAGAAATTCACCTTTCTCGGTCATGAGCTATACGTTAAAACATTCAAAAGTTTTTCAAGCTTATGAAAATGACTTCTAAGTTAATGTCAACTTAGGACTCGTTCTTCAGTTAAAAGGAAAGTTTATCGCCGATGATAAACTTATCCTTAACAACGGGAAGTTTAAAACTTCTCGGACTTGAGCTCGTTTTGTAAGATATTCAACATCTTAAGCTCAAGTAATTGGTTTTCAAAACTTTGAACACAATTTTTCGAGAATTTTTCAAAAGGTTTTTCTAAATCTTTCAAAATTGTGTGTTCAAAATATTTTTTTGATAAAAAGAGCATGTCTTCTGGAATCGATAATATTTACGATACTAGAAATGTCATTCAATAATGACACGGGGTTGTAAATAAAGTTCGAGCAGAAGTTCAAATATTTTAAAACATGCTCAATTATGGTTTGCTGTTATTTCAGACAGTAACCCGCTTTTCATACTCAAGTCAAGCATTTCACCGGAAAGCTTTGACTCAACAACGGGCATTAATTTTCTTGGGCATGGTTTACTTTATAACCATGTAAGGGATTGTGTTTACGGAATAACACAATCTAACACGAATATATGTACGTGTGAGTGCATTTATTTTTTAAAACACGAGAAATATTGTTTTTATGAAGTTATCATCTCCACAAACCGTGGCAATTTACAATTGATATCTACATACTCGACGATGGGACTACTCAAACGGCGACTACAACTCTTTAAATATAAAACGGGTCAACAATTGAGGGGGAGCAATTGTCCAGCATTCAGAATCTTTGACACCGAAAGTGCCAAGTTCACATATTGATGTCAAGACAACGATATCAGTCGTACATATGGAGTCAAGAGATACCTTCAGACGTGACAAGGCGACCAACATTCGTGAACAAGAACCATGTGATTCTTTCATATGATGTTCTCCATCATTCAGGTCCAACCTCGTAAATTACTAATCTTGTGAATACATTATCATATATGATCTTTGCACGTGATAAATACCTTACACATGTGTTTAAAAGGTATTTAATTTACGTTTCAAGTACACCCTCATTAATTTGAGGGGGAGCTTGTGTAATTCATGGAGATAATTGGATTTGCATTTTTCTTCCCAAATTTTCTTAAAATACTATTAAATCAATTGATATTAAAAGCATCGACTGGGTTAATATTTTTAATATGGGGGAGAAAATGTGATTTAATATTGAGATCAATAACGGTATGACTTAATGTGCTGGCTCATCCCGACATGTGTGAAATGTTTTCGAATATCGTGGCATATGTTAAGGGGGAAAAAATGGATTTGGATATAAAAATGGATTTCATGGTGGCATACACTTATTTAATACATCTCTATCCACGACGGTGAAGATTGTGGTGACATAAGGATGGTAGGGTAGGTTAAAGTCCAATGATTCCTCTAGAACTGGAGGAATCTTCCCAAGGACATTCCATAGCTAGAAATAGTAGTCCTTTGGAAAGATGGAGAAAGATTGTGAATGTAGCTGAATGCCGACCAAGTACTTAAGTTAGCACTGGAACAATCACAACAAGGTGCTAGTTATGACGTATTGGTAAGCATTGAAGGGGTTGAAGAATGAAAAAGAATTGTAAAGATAAAGGGTGTAAAGAAAGAAGCCCTCCTTACAACTTAGGCAGAAACTGGGTCAACACATATGCTATTGAGATCATTTTTAATGATGCTCGATATTGATGATAGACATCATGAACCCAGTGATGCAATGCACAACCCAACCTAGCTAACTCAGATATCTCTCAAAAGGTATTTGTTTTAATCACACGGAGATCAATATGTCTTCTATCAATTTATTCACTCCGAATAAGTTGGTATTGAAATGGTGGCACTCCTCTCCAGCCTCCGACCACTAAAATCCAAAATGCACGATCGAGTCTAGAGCCATTTGAGATCATCAAATATCTCATTAGGACACACTTTCATAATTCCTTTCTTCTTCACACATTGTGAAAAGTAAGAAAGATCTTAAGATTCCTACGCAAAATCTTCATGATCTTGCCTGAACATCCGAGTAATACGAAAGTATTTACAATGAAGATGGAAATCCTTCTTGAGCAAATATCAAAAAGCTCATGGTAGATGACTTGTGCGATTCTTTATGAATCAAACTTGTGATAACTGGAAAGCAATAGTGGTTTAATTCTTAAATGAATTTAAACACGTTCCAGGCCTCTACGCAATATCTTAGTGATCTTGCCAGAACACTTAGAGTGATACCTTTGTCTTCATAGTGATGAGTGGAAATTCTTCTAGTGTTAACCTCAAACAACACTTGGTATGTAACTTGCAAGATTCTATACGAATCAAGCTCGTGACAACTGGAAAGCAACAATGGTGCGGTTCTTAATTGAATTTCACTTGTTCCAGGAACATGAATTGACGGCTTCAAATCATGCGGATATTATTATCCAAATGATTCACTCTTTATGTTCGTAGTCAGCTTTGGACGGTCGAATAAAGAGAACGGGTTTACCCGCGAAATCTTGTCAAGGAGGTTCTTAATTGAAACTACCTGTCACAAGTACGATATTTTATATCGTCCAACGGTCTTCACCGGTCGGAGGTAAAATGCTACCGAATTAGAACGAAATGTTCAAGGCCATTTCATCCGTGTATATGTTTTGTTGCTAACTGTCTTATGCAATGTAACAAGAAGATGGCATTGCGGGACACAATCTAGAAGAAGTTGTCACCACATGCTTATACTGTATGCACTTAATACTTCAACAAATTTAAGAAATTCTAAAAGTCAAGTCTTTAGCTGTATCAATCTCTGAAGCTTTCAAGAATTTATAAAAGTATAAGTATGTGGAACATGAAGTCACGAGGAGGCAAATATCACAAGTGATGAATGCACAAGGTCAAGGCAAGGAAACATGCTCAAGACTAAAGCCAAAGATCAAATCACTATACTCACAAGAACAAGATTGAAGACTCAAGCATAGTATGCTAGGTTTAAGATTTTGGAAATACGTTTTTCCAAAGAAAGTCTCAGTCACATCATTGTTAGCATAGATCACGAGCTATAGACTATTTAGGACATTGTAACTTGGAGTCACCTCCCTTTGGGGGAGATTGTTGGAAATACGTTTTTACGTATGTTGATCCCAAACTTAGATCGATTAGCTTTGTGTATACGAGATTAGATCAAGTAATACAAGTAGAGAAACCTTTGTATATGCTTTATGAATCTAAGTGTTATGCGGAATCTAACACTTAAACAAGAACACACAAGATGTAAACAAACTTTCACTTTGATTATTAATATCGAACTTGCTTATAATGAAAGATGTTTACGAATGAAAACTTATATTAAACATTAACCTAAAGGCCTTCTTTTATAGACATAAGAAGCCTTGTACAATAATCTACGTATCAGCTATTCTAGGTAAAGATAAATATAGAAAATACATTGTCGTTTCTATCCTTACTAGAAGTATTCTAGAATATAATAAACGTGTAGAATATATCTTCCATCAGTGCTTGTCTTCAATGTGTCAACGCTTGACTTTAACTTGTCAACGCTTGAGCTGTCAGCGCTTGTTTTGTTCTTGTCAACGCTTGTTTTGTTCTTGTCAGCGCTCAAGTGATCTGGCCTTAATTTATTCCCAACAATCCTCCCCTAAACTTGATATCCACTCTTATGATCAAGTTTCTGAATAAGCATTAAGGACTAGGAGGAATCTTACAAACCTTCTCATATTGATAGTGAATAAATCTGATCAAATCTTTTGCCACGTCACTTGAATAATCTATTTCCAGCTGAGTGTCCTTCATCTTTTCCAAAATAGCCTTGGATATGAAATCCTGAGCATCCACAAGTAAATACTCAGCAAACTTTGTAGAGCTCAAATGATATACACCAGCAGCTGAATATAACCTCCATTGAAGACCACTGAGGTCATCTTCAAGATCCTTCCAAATTGTAGGATCCTCATCTTTTGGTCCACACATTCTTTTGAATGTGGTCCAAAGTTTTATTCCATTAGCTGAAGTTGGTGCTTCAGCCTCATACTTGGTCTCCAGCAACCTCCAAAGGTCCACCAAGTCTTCTCTATCACAACTTGCAAACAAAGATATGAGAGTGGTAAAAGTGTGTACCTCCTTGCCAAATCTGCCAATCTTCCAGAACCCACATTCATCTTCTTCATAGCTCACAATTGGGTTCCTGGAATCTAATGGTAACACTTGCACCATATCTGAAGATTCTAATGGGGAGAGCTTGAGGCTCTTTCTTATAACTGCTTCACTTGGATATAGTGGATCCATATCTTTTGGAAACTCAAATGAAATTCCCTTCTTCACTGGCCTGGGAACCATCATAGCTTTCTTGATTTCCATTTCTTCTGCAAGTTCCTCCTTTCTTTCATCTGAAAGAAGTCTGAGAGTGTTTGCTTCTTGCACTCTCACCCAAATGGGATAAGCCCTGTTTTCCAACTCATCAAATGTCAAAGCTTTCAACTTCTGATATGTCCATCCAACTCCATGACATCTGAGCAACATAAAGTAGAGCTCCCTTCTATCCCTTTTCAACTCTGAGAGAATATTGCTTGCCTTGTGTTTCAAAATTACCTGGCATTCCTTCTGAACTCTAAGAAGAAGCTCCAAACCCCATATTTGATCTGAAATGGTCAAGTCTGGATTATCCATGCATCTTTCTTCCCAAGCATTGTACATTTGAACCACCTCTGGCATGTCAAAGTCAACCTGCAATTTCAATTCTCTCAACTTTTCCCTAGCAAACTCATCACCATACTCAAGCCTTTCTGGTTCTATAATCATCACACTTGAGTCTGAGCTAGCTCCATCACTTCCTTCTTCTGAAGTCACAACAAATGGTGACTTTTCCTTTTCATCTTGTTCCATGATTTGTGCAGCTAATCTTCTATCAAACTCAACTTGAGCTGCATCCTTTGGAACACTCTCTTCTACCATTTTACCCTTACCCTTATCTAATGGTGCAATGGTTGGTAAGGTAGATGGTAATACCTGAGTAGAAACCTCCTTGATGATAGATGATGACTGGGATACATCACCTTCATGGGTAGGTCTGTCAACGCCCAAATTTATTCTATCAGCACCCAAAATACTTCTATCAGCATCCAAATTTTCCTTGTCAACGCTCAAATATCTTCCCTTAGCGCCTTGTGTAACCTCTCTCAACATAGCTGTAAATGATAAATTTAAGTTGGTGGGAGAGACTAAGGACGTATCAAAACCTGTTTGTTTCTTCAAAGTTGTAAGGGCCTCAGCAACATCCATTGATTGACCATCCTGGCTGCTCTTATCACTCAGAATTATTTGATCTTCCTCCTCTTTGGAAGATTCCTCCATACCCCACTTGTGGTGGTGGTTCTCTCTGCTACATGGCTAGGACCACTAGAGGAGAACACTCCAGTAGTCCTTTGGCGTTTCATCAACCTATATTCAGGGGGTGTGGAAGATGGTGTGGAAGAATGGGTAGATGTGGGTTGGTTAAGGGGTGTTTGGGATTGTGAAGGTTGTGTGTCAGCGTTGGAAATAGGCACATCAACGCCAACATTGAGTGTGTCGGCGTTGAAGGATTCTGAGTCAATTTGCATTTGTTCAGGTGAAGATAAAGGTTCAGGAATTGGTTCAAGTTGTGGTTGAGGGTCAATTTGAGGTTGGGGGTCTGGTTGGGGTTGTGCTGCTGCAATAACAGCAAGCATGGCTTGGGTTAAAGGTAGGTCTCTATGGGGTGGTGAGTCCATCTTCATAAAAATAGCTTTCTTTTGCTCAGGGATCTTATAAAAATCATTCTGATCCCTTGAGCAGTAACCTTGATCATCAAAAACCATTTGCAGAAAACGGGGATAAACTAAAGTCATTTTTGTCCCCTTGTTTTTACACATCCCCTCAAAAATCATTTTAGAATAGTTATATTTTTACCCTGTTGCAATGCACACAATAGCACTGGCAATGGATCTATTGATCTCATTGTGTGTAGTACATTTGGGACTCAAACATTGAAGGAGGACATGTATGAGGTACTTCCAGGCTGGGGGAAATTCCTGCTTATGATACTTATTTAGAGTACCTTCATCAGGAAAAGGATATCCCAAAGCCCTAAGCCCTTGTTCTATTTCATTTATGGGAAGGGTGGCTATACCATCAGCATCATCAAGATGCAAGGCTTGGCGTACCAAGGCCTCAGTAACCACCCAAGATCTCCCATGAACAATAGAAGTCAATGTGGTCACTCCATTAACTGTTGAGGAACTGACAGTGTTCTAAAACTGCTTAATGTGTGTGACTGGAATGAGTGGTGCATGAGAAAGAGCATACCTTAATGGGGATGCGTTCAAATACGCCACCATTTGTGTGTATTGGGGAAACAGAGCATCATCAGCTTCAAGATAAGCAATCATGTTGTGTTGTGATCTGAACCCCAATTCCAATTCTGTTGGTTTAAACTTTGGTGCCATTGATGAAAGCTGTTAATTTTAAGTGAAGAAGATGAAATTGATAAGAGAAAATTGTTAGACAAGAATTATAGATACCCTGTTTAAAATAGGAGCCAAATTTATAGGAGAAAAAAAATGCATGTGATTGGCCCAAAAATAGGCAAAGATTTTCAAAAATCAATCATGAAAATATTGAAAAAGTTATAAGTCATCTCATGCATTAAATGAAAGTAACAACTCCTAAAATTACGGCTTAAAAATATGTCAAAAAGTAACAACTGGGTAGGTCCCATTGAGTGTCAACGGTCAAAAATAACCTATCAACGCCCAACGGCTATAATCTTGTCAACGTTTGCCGATAGCCATGTCAGCGTCCAATTTGGTCACAACAACGCTTGGAAAATTCTTGTCAGCGTCCAAAAATAAAAATATTTTAAAAAGTGAAAAATGACCTTAACAAGTAATTTATCCTAGAGAAGATAACCAAAAGCTGATAATTATTATAGGGCGGCAAGCACTGTCCAGTTATGCACACTTGCATAAGCAAGATAGACATAACAGTCCTCTAGTGTCCCTTGCTAACCAAAACTCTTAACAACCAAGTTACCTTATAAAATCCTTGTTACTCCCAGGTAAATCCCATATCAAAATCATTCCCAAGTCTCCCAACAGACCGCAACCAATTCTAGGCCAAAAATGTCTTGGCAGCATGCACAGTATATCAACTTTGCATGCTACAGTGCCTCATGATTTAGTAGAAACTAACTCATACTCACCTATGGACACAATCTAGAATTGTGATAAGAGTATCATATGGATACCCAAACATCCTAAAGGTTCCTAAAACCTCCCCTTAAACTATGATACAAAAAGTTTGCTAAAATCATGCATGAACATAAAAAATTTATGTCAAGATAGGAATGAAACATTCCAACCATCATCCATAAATAAAAACTTGTCCAAATGCTTCTCCATTGATCCATAAGCAACTCTGTATCCAATGGTATACTGCTAACACCATCTGCACATTTAGATTGAAAACCACAAAACTAACATTGCTGCTGACAACGCCCCGATAACACATGACAGCGTTGAGGGAAGCTTTGTCAGCGTTAGACAATTATATTGCTGACAACATTACAAAAACACTTATCAGTGTTCAAGTAACCTTTGTCAGTGTTAGAAAAGATAGTGGAAAATCTAATAAGACCAATAATAATGCATCATCCTGTACATACTTTTACAAAAAGACTCTAAAACACATATTATGTGAGATTGACCATCCCAATACTTGTTACCAAGTATTGAAATCTCCCAGCATCAAAAGGTTTAGTTAATAAATCTGACACATTTTCCTCAGTGTCAACCCTATCTAGTTGTATTAAACCTTTCTCAAAGCAATCTCTTATAAAATGGTGTCTAATTTCTATGTGGTTAGTTTTAGAATGATGTACAGGATTCTTAATGATGCATAAAGTACTATTATTGTCAACAAATATCTTAGTATGCATGAAATTATACCTATAGTCCAACAGCTGGTTCTGAATCCACAAAACTTGGCCACAACATGCAGCTGCAGCCACATACTCTGCTTCAGTTGTAGAATTAGCCACCACTGTTTGTTTCTTGCATTGCCAAGATATCAACCTGCTCCCAAGAAACTGACATCCACCAGTTGTGGATTTCCTATCAAATTTATCACCTCCATAATCACTATCTGAATATGCAATCAGCTCCAATGGTGAATCCTTTGGGTACCACAAACCAAGACTAGGATAGCATCTTAGGTACCTAAAGATCCTCTTCACAGCATAAAGGTGACATTCTTTGGGAGTCACTTGATGGCGTGCACAAGCACACATAACAAACATAATGTCAGGTCTAGAGGCAGTAAGATACATCAAGGATCCAATCATGGATCTATAGTGCCTGACATCAACATCTTTCCCATCTCCAATCTTTCCCCAAGGGTGTTCTCTATCCATAGGAGTAGTAGCCCTCTTTTCATGTGGAGAAAAGCCAAACTTCTTCAAGATTTTAGCCACATATTTGTCCTGGGAGATGAAGATACCATCCTCTTTCTGCTGAACTTGTAAACCAAGAAAGAAGTTCATCTCCCCCATAACACTCATCTTGAATTTGTCTGTCATAAGCTTGGAGAAATCCTCACTCATCTTTGGATCAGTAGACCCAAAAATGATATCATCAACATAGACCTGCACAAGCAACACATCCTTGCCTTTCTTCTTGGTAAACAGTGTCTGATCTATGGTGCCCCTCTTGAATCCATTGTCCACCAAATAGGTAGACAAAGTACCATACCATGCTCTAGGGGCTTGATGAAGGCCATACATAGCCTTTTTGACTCTATACACTTTATCTGGATGCTCTGGATCCTCAAAACCAGGAGGTTGCATTACATATACTTCCTCAACAATGGTACCATAGAGAAAGGCACTCTTGACATCCATTTGATAGACTATGAATCCCATGCAGGAGGCATAGGCTAGAAAAATCCTAATAGCTTCAATCCTTGCAACTGGTGCAAAGACCTCCTCATAGTCTATCCCCTCCTCTTGTGTATAACCTTGAGCCACTAACCTTGCCTTGTTTCTGACCACAATGCCTCTTTCATCTCTTTTGTTCCTTAGAACCCATCTTGTCCCTATAGGTCTGACATATCTAGGACAATCAACCAGCTCCCAAACATCCTGAATTGCAAATTGGTGAAGCTTATCCTGCATTGCTTCCACCCAACTTGGTTCTTTGAGAGCATCAAATATCTTCTTGGGTTCTTCTTGTGACAGAAAACATGCAAACAAACATGCTTGCACAAGAGAGGTATCAACCTTCTTATGTATATTGGCAATAAACCCACCAAGACCTTGATGAGATCTTCTAGTCTGAACTGGAGTCATAATATCACCAATGATCTGGGATGGGGGGTGATTCTTCATTGTGGAAGTGAGAACTCCTCCTTCAAAAAGTCTGGTGTTCTCAACCTCACGCTCCATTTTGCCAATATCTTCTTCATCAGACTCTCTTTGATCAATGTGAACCTCTTCATGTGTATTGGAAGGTCCACCTTGTTCAAAACTGGAAGAGAAAAGATGCCCATAAGTGTTGTCAACGTCTGAATCTAGGTTGTCAGCGTCTGGGCTAACAGCGCTTGAAATGTTGTTGTCAACGTCTGAGCCATCAACGTCTGAATTGGTCTTGTCAGCGCTAGATTTGTCTTTGTCAGCGCCTGAAGGACCATGCATGTTTGTATCTGGTGGTATTTGGAAACCACCATTATCTTGTCCAGCAGCAGCAGCAGCAAAAGCATCTGTCCAAATGGGAATTGTAACAAATTCTTGAATAGAAGATGTCTTTTCTGCTTGTGATCCAACCTTTTCATGAACCTGTGTACCTGAAACATCAACAACTTGTTCCTCCACAACATTTGAAGTTACCTTCAGAATGTCTGGATTAGTGATAGGCATATAATTTAAAGTTCTAGATAAGGGTTCCAAGTCAAACAACCAATTTGGACCACTTTCAGGATCACTAGGTTTATTCTCTAAAAACCTAACATGTACTCTTTCAACTATACGTTTGTCCTCTTTAAGATAAACCCTATAGCCCTTGCTCTGGACTGAATACCCCATGAAGTAACCCTCATCACCTTTTGCACTAAATTTCCCTAAGGCATCACTAGTATCCAAAACTACTACATGACAACCAAAAGGTCTGAGAAAACCAATATTAGGTTTTCTTCCCCAAAGTAACTCATAAGGTGTTTTGTTCTGAATTTTGTTAACCAATGCTCTATTTTTCACATAGCATGCTGTATTAACAGCCTCAGCCCAAAAGGCTATTGGAAAGTGAGCATCAGCCAACATTGTTCTGGCTGCTTCAATTAGGGTTCTATTTTTCCTCTCAGCAACCCCATTTTGTTGTGGGGTTCTAGCAATGCTAAATTGCCTAGTAATTCCTTTCCTGGCACAAAAATCATCTAGCTTCTTGTTCCTAAATTCTCCACCATTATCACTCCTAAGCATTTTAACCTCATTGCCAGACCTTTTCTCAATCTGAGTGATAAAAGCAATAAGAACATCAGCTGTGTCACTCTTCATAGCTAGAAAGAATGTCCAAGTAAACCTAGAAAAGTCATCTCTGATAACAAAGCAATATGACTTACTATTCAAACTTTCTATATTTGTTGGACCAAAGAGGTCCATGTGAAGCATATGAAGAGGTCTGGAACTAGTATGCACCTGTTTGGACTTGAATGAGACCTTGTGCTGCTTGCCTTTAAGACATGCAACACAAGAGTGGTCATTGTGGAAGGCCTTCTCAGGCAAACCATCAACTAAACCAAGCCTCACAAGTCTATTTATATTTTTAAAGTTTATGTGCCCTACTCTCCTGTGCCACAAATTACTCTCATCTACTGAGGCCTTAGCATAAAAACAAGACATATTGGTATTCATTTTAATCCCATTTAAATTCACATTATATATGTCCTTATGCCTAGGTGTTCTATACTCAATATATTTCTCATCAGGGATCTTAAAATCCTTGCTTAACACCAAACACTCAGTATCAGTAAAAAGAACTTTATTTTTGTTATCACAAACCTGTGATACACTAAACAAGTTGTAATCAAGTTCTTTTACCAGGAAGACGTTCTCAAAATGCAGATTATTGGTAAGAAGGGTTCCTTTGCCTGTGATGGTACCATATCCACCTCCAAAGTATACCTTATCACTATCTTTAATAGGGGTGAAATTCGTCAGATAGTCTTCCTTCCCTGTCATGTGCCTTGAGCATCCACTATCCCAATATCCATAATCATTGTTTTGTCTTTGAATGCCCTGCACATAAAGAAAACAAATTAGTTTTCTTTGGGAACCCAAGTCTCAAAAGACTTGGATTCATCTGGTTGTTCAATAAGAACAGACTTAGTTCTCATAACAACCTCATTCTCATCCTTTTTAGGATGAAATACCCAGTTAACCCCAATAAGTTTTGTAATGACCTTTGAAATGTAATTAAATCTATTGCAAGTCATTGAAATCCCATTATCATTAGGGTTTTGATCTTTCTTGGGTCTCCATGTTAAGCTTGAAGAAGCTTTAGACCCCTTACATTGTGGCTGCAAATATTTAGATCTGGGCACGTTTCTGTCAGCGTTAGAATTTGTCCTGTCAACGCTGAAATTACCCTTGTCAGCGTTGAACCTAGGGTTTGCTACAGAAACCCATTGCCTATTTGACCAGGTGTTTGTCTTTTGAAATGGTCTTTGTCCATGAGTGTTAGACCTTCTAGAAAAGAATGGGGCATGTCTAATCACTTGTGGACTTTGCTGCACACGAGGTTTGGGTCTGACAACGTTTGACTTTCTAACAACGTTGACTTTGTTCCTGTCAGCGCTGAAATTATTCCTGTCAGCGCTGGCTTTAAGAGCGTTGACACACTTGTATGCCAAGTGTGAAAAGCTACCACAAGTGTAACAAGCTTTTCTAGACACAACCTTAGGTCTAGAAGGAAAGAATCCTGTTCCATGATTGCTAACTTGACTCTTGGGTGACCTAGTATTCCTATACATCTCTGCATATTTAATGCTAGGTCTTCTAACAGTGTTTGAGCCTAGGTCAACAACTTTACCAGTGATTGGGTTAGTAACCTTAATGGGTGTAGACTCATTTGGACTTTCACATAGCAACCACCCTTAACAAATAAAGTAGGGTTAGTTTTCTTCCACTTTTTTAGGTCAGTCAATTTTTGTTGATACTCTTCCACTGGAGTGACAACTCTTGGTGGAGGAATGAATTCCTCCTCTTGGAGCTCTGGTAAACCAGTCCAAGATAAGTCCCTTTGTTGGACACCATAGAAGTCACCAGCTGGTGGTGGAACCAAAGAGTAATCATTCATCCCAATCCCTGTCATGTCCTTAGGATCCCTTTGTTTAGCTACACAGTCTCCTAGGGTTTGGGTGGCTCTATCAAATCTTTGAATTTTAAGGCCAACATTATCTTTATTCTTAATGGCCTCATCTAACTTAGCCTGTAATTCACCATTAACCCTTTCCATGATTTTTCTAATATCCATACTACTCTCTAACTCATGTTTTAAGATATTGATCTTATCTTTTAAGTCAAATTCCATTTTCTTGTATTCAGAAACGGTTTTCTCAGTTTCAGTAAGAGTTAGTTGGTAATTAGACAATTTACATCTTTTAGTACTCATATCATCTTTTAGTTTTAACACCTCTTTGTTAAGTTTTTCAATATTTAACCTACAACCTTTGCTACAAAAAGCATCATCATATACCTCATTATCAGATGAAGAGGAGGAGTGTGCCATGAGAGCATATTCAACATGCTCTTCTTCAATATCAGCAACCAAAGCTTTATCCTCTTCAACATTCTTAGCCAGATAGCTCCAATCCCATCCTGTACCATCAATTCCTTGAACTGCAACCATAGCTTTGGAATCCTGAGCTTTAACAACCTGACTTGAGGGTTTACCAGCATCAGATCTTCTAGGAGATCTGCATTCCCTCATGAAGTGCCCCATACGATGACAGTTGTAGCATTCAACTTTGGATTTATCAAATCTAGCTGTGTCTTTAGCATTGAAGGTCATCTTCTTTTTAAACCTTCTGTTCCACCTATTTGCTCTTATACTAGCAAGAGCCATGTTCCACTTGATGTCCATCTCTTCCAAGTGCTCATCACTTATCTGCTCAAGGTCCTCATATGTAATCACTGAACCATTGGGCAAAGAAGCAATGTAAGCACAAACAGTATCCAAATCCAAAGCAGCAGGTTTAACTCTTGGGGAGTCATTCTTGAATGTGTCAGCGTCTGAAAAGGAGACGTTGACATGACTTGTTCCAGCGCTGACATATGATGATCCAGTAACTGGATGCATATAAGAGTCCTTATGATTGAATTGACCTTCACTATGAGAGAAGAAGGCCATGTTGCTGGTGGTAGATTTGCTTCCATGCTCTAAAAGAGTTTCATCTTCCAACAGTCTTAGTTTGTTGTAGATGTCATCAAACGAGGAGCTCTTGTAAGTATTGTTGGCAAGAATAGATCTTGCCTCAATCTTCCATGCCTCACCAAGACTTTTAAGAAAGGTATCATTGATGTCAACATCACCAACTTGTGTCCCCATGAAGGACAACTTGCTTGTAATGTCAAGCAATCTGCTTCTCACACTACTCAGTTTCTCATTGGGTTGAGCTTTGAAGACAGCATAGTCATGCAGAAGTTGCTTTTTCTTTTCCTCCTTAGTGTCTGCATTGCCACCATATGCAACTTCAAGAGCTTCCCAAAGATCCTTAGCAGATTCATAGCCTCTATATTTATGCTGGTTTTCTTGTCCCAAAGAGACTTTCAGAATATTTAGGGCTTTCATGTCAACCCTTTTCTTTGCAATGTCATCAGCAGCCACAGCTCTACCATCTCCAGGTTTTTCTTTCTTATCCTCTTCAGAACATCCAGCAACAGCTGATCTTTGAGTAATGGCATCAAGAATCTTTTGAGCTTTATTGAATGTGTTTCAATATTCAATAATCTCCCAGAGTGCATAGTCATAGATCCTCAGATATTGTTCAAAGTTGAACTTCCATAAGTCAAAGTTAGTTGCATCAAGCATGGGAATCTTGATGTTTGGTAAGGCTGAGGAGGAGGAGGTTATTGCTTCAGACATGATGTTATTAGGGTTTCTGAGAAAATTAGGGTTTTGGTGATTTTAGGGTTCTGGTGTTCTTTAAGATCAAAAGTTCCTCAACAAGCTCTGATACCACTTGTTGATCCCAAACTTAGATCAATTAGCTTTGTGTATACGAGATTAGATCAAGTAATACAAGTAGAGAAACCTTTGTATATGCTTTATGAATCTAAGTGTTATGCGGAATCTAACACTTAAACAAGAACACACAAGATGTAAACAAACTTTCACGTTGATTATTAATATCGAACTTGCTTATAATGAAAGATGTTTACGAATGAAAACTTATATTAAACATTAACCTAAAGGCCTTCTTTTATAGACATAAGAAGCCTTGTACAATAATCTACGTATCAGCTATTATAGGTAAAGATAAATATAGAAAATACATTGTCGTTTCTATCCTTACTAGAAGTATTCTAGAATATAATAAACGTGTAGAATATATCTTCCATCGGTGCTTGTCTTCAATGTGTCAACGCTTGACTTTAACTTGTCAACGCTTGAGCTGTCAGCGCTTGTTTTGTTCTTGTCAACGCTTGTTTTGTTCTTGTCAGCGCTCAAGTGATATGGCCTTAATTTATTCCCAACAACGTATTTAGAAAGGATCGGTCACTCTAAAGATAGATACAAGTATTGGGCTCGTGATCCAATGTATTAAGATATAGCCCACCAAAGCCCACATGTAGGGTGGCTATATAAACCGCCCTCCTAGCATGTTAGGAGGGGTTGAACACTTTGTTATTTCATTTACTTTCCATCTTTCCTCCATTCTCTCCTTTCTCTCTCTACCTTTCTCTCTCTAGTTCTTCCTTCTCCATTCATTCAATAGATAAATCATAACATTGCTTAATCCTAAGAAACTTTAGACCTACACTATAGAATGTCCTTGGGAAGATTCCTCCGATTTTAGAAGAATCATTGTTCTTAACCTATCCTACGATCCTTATGTCACCACAATCGTCACCGTCGTGAATAGAGATGTTGTGGGAAAGTATATGTCACCATGAAATCCATTTTGATATCCAAATCCATTTTGCTCCCCCTTAACATATGCCACGATATTCGAAAACATTTCGCACATGTCAAGATGAGCCAGCACATTAAGTCAAACCATTAAATTGATTGATCTCATTATTAAATCACATTTTCTCCCCATATTAAAAATATTAACCCAATCGATGTTTTTAATATCAATTGATTTAATAAAGTTTTAAGAAAATTTGGGAAGAGAAATGCAAATCCAATTATCTTCATGATTTTTACAAGCTCCCCCTCAAATTAATGAGGGTGTACTTGAAACGTAAATAAAATACCTTTTAAACACAAGTGTAAGGTACTTATCACGTGCAAAGATCATATATGATAATGTATTCACAAGATTAGCAATTTACGAGGTTGGACCTGAATGATGGAGAACATCATATGATAGAATCACATGGTTCTTGTTCACGAATGTTGGTCGCCTCGTCACGTCTGAAGTTATCTCTTGACTCCATGGTACGATTGATATCGTTGTCTTGACTCCAATATGTGAACTTGGCACTTTCAGCGTCAAAGATTCTGAATGTTGGACAATTTCTCCCCCTCAATTGTTGACCCGTGTCCTATTGAAAGAGCTGTAGTCGCCGTTTGAGTAGTTGCATCGTCGAGTATGTAGATATCAATTGTAAATTGCTACGGTTTGTGGAGATGATAACTTTATAAAAACAAGATTTCTCTTGTTTTAACAAACAAATGCACTGACACGTACATATATTCGTGTTAGATTGTGTTATTAAGTAAACACAATCCCTTACATGGTTATAAAGTAAACCATGCCCGAGAAAATTAATTTCCGTTGTTGAGTCAAAGCTTTCCGGTGAAATGATTGACTTGAATATGAAAAACGGGTTACTATCAGAAATAATAGCAAACCATTTAGAACATGTTTTAAATCATTTAAACTTCTGCTCAAACTTTATTTACAACCCCGTGTCATTATTGAACGACATTTCTAGGTTCGTAAATATTATCGATTGCAGAAGACATGTTCTTTTTATCAAAACATTTTTGAACACACAATTTTGAAAGATTTAGAAAAACCTTTTGAGAAATTCTCGAAAAATTGTGTTCAAAGTTTTGAAAACCAATTACTTTAGTTTAAGATGTTGAATATCTTACAAAACGAGCTCAAGTCCGAGAAGTTGTAAACTTCCCGTTGTTAAGGATAAGATACCATCGGCGATAAACTTTCCTTTTAACTGAAGAGCGAGTTCTAAGCTTACATTTACTTAGAAATCGTTTTCATGAGCTTGAAAAACTTTGAATGTTTTAACGTAAAGCTCATGACAGAGAAAGATGAATTTCTCGTTGAGAAGAAAAGTTCTCTTATTTAAAAGATACACTTTACTTTATGAGCTTAAAACTTGGAATGTTTTAATACAAGCTCATGACCGAGAAAAATTATTTCTTGTTACGAGGAAAAGTTATCATGAAAGATAAGCTTTCCTAAAATTAAGGTGCGAGTTACAGTATGATTTAACTGTAAGTCTTTGTGCATGAGCTTAAAAACTTCGAATGTTTTTAATATTAGCTCATGCCCGAGAAAAATTAATTTCTCGTTGTAAGGATAAGTTTATCATCGGTGATAAACTTTCCTTTCTTTGAAGTCCGAGGCATAATCTGAAATATAATTATACGTCATTTACACGATCTTAAAAACCTTTGAATAGTTTTAATGTAAGTTCGTGTCAGAGAAAAATTAATTTCTAATTAATGAGGATAATTTTATCATCGGCGATAAACTTTCCTTTATTTGAAGATCGAGTCATCGTCTGATATTTAATGATGAACCATGTACACGAGCTTGAAACCTTTGAATGGTTTTAGTGTAAGCTCGTGTCCGAGAAAACTTAATTTCTCGTTTTGAGGGTAAGTTATCGTTGCGTAGATAAACTTACCTTTCTCTGAAGTCCGGGTCATCGTCTGTCATTTAACGAGGAGCCAATGTGCATGAGCTTAAAAACTTTGAATGTTTTTAATTTTAGCTCATGCCCGAGAAAACTTAATTTCTCGTTGTGAGGATACGTTTATCATCGGCGATAAACTTTCCTTTCTTTGATGGACGAGTTACAGTCTGTGATGTGACTATAAGTCCTAATACCCTGTAAGCTTAACTACAAATCCCCTGAGACACTTGTTTCTTAGATATCAGCTTCTTCAGCAACCAAACTCTGAGAGTGTCCTTAATTGAATGGTATACAACGATTGGAACGCTGTGTGCTTGTTGAATGTTAACTCTGGTACCTGCATTCTCATTAGAAAGTTGGATGCTTTTATGTGGGTTATCGATGTCTATTTTAGAACCATGTGGGGGTTCACAGTTGGCCTTACTTGTGCCAGAGGTGACCTGAGGAGATGATTCACTTATCTTAGTTGGCAAACGTTTCCTTTTATAGAAAACCTTAAGTTCAGGTTTAAGTGATGTGTCATCCTCTTCAATTTCCTCCCTAGTAGTCTTAGTAGAATCGGAGACTGTCCTAGTTAAAGGGCACTCGTTTCCTATAAGAGTGAAAGTTCTACCAGTGGGGCGCCACATTTTACCATTGGGTTTGATTTTAGCTACCCACTAGGATTTAAGTCTAGCACGGGAGTTCACCTCATTAAGTAATTTCTTGATACAAGAATCATGATTGGCTTTAAATACACATTTCCTACATGTTTTACAAGTAGCATATTTAATGTCCGAGTAAGATCTAGAATTCCTAGATGATTGATTGATGCTCCTAGGAAGTGACATGCTACGGTTAGCAGTGTTGGGTAAACTAGAAGGCATCTGACTAGGTTTGAAATTCCTATCTCTTACTTGTGTCTTTAGCTTAGCTTCCCTTAGACCAAATGTATGGCGAACGTCATTTGAACTAGTTTGAGACGTGTTCTTTGGACTATGTCTAGGGAGACTAGAGGCAATCATGTGATTAGGTCTTGCAGAAGCTGTTTTAGTCACATTGGGCCTAGATAGTGGAGTTACTGGTCTAGAAAGATGAACCATATCAACTTGGGAGGCAAACAGTGGTCTCGAGGATTTTGGTCGCTCGGATCTAAATGCGGTCGGTTGTCTAACAGACTGAATTTGAGGCGATTTCCCCAAGATTGATGGTTTTTCAAGCTTAGTATCCACACTAGATCCTTTAGTTTTTCTCAATTCATTTTTCAACGCAGCTATAGCAAAGACCTTTTCCTGTACTTGAGCCTTTAAAGTCTCATTCTCTTTGAGCAGTTCATCTTGGTATGCCAACTTAGATTCAAGTAACTTAATTTGTTTCAAAAGATTATCCTTTTCAGCTTTAGAATCCAGAATTGTTTGATCCAATTTTCGTTCAAGAACAACATTTGACTTTTCAAGTTTTTCAAAATACTTTTCAAATTTGTCCGTTTTCTTTGAAAATTCAATTTTGGCATCCTCAAGCTCTTTGGATTGCTGAGCTAAAATTGTTTCAAGCTCTTCAGTCCTAGAAACAGAATTGGTGAAAGAAGCAGTCGTAAAAAAATTAGCAGGATTGTTAATTAGCGCATTCATTTCAGACAACATATGAAGAATATTATCTGTACCTGACATGCTTCTTGTATCATGCTTTCCTCTCGATTCCATGCTCTTGCCATCTTTAGGCTCCAAGTTGTCAACCGTATGATCATATTCCTCTTGCATCGTAGATGCTTGCACTCCATTATCATACGTTTGTTGAAGTCGAGATCTTTCATAAATTGAAGAAGATACCGATGCCATGAGTTTCAATAGTGTACCACGGAAAACGTGAATCTCGGTATGTGTATCTCGAAGAAATGACTGGCAAATCACTGAACTTTCAGACTTGATGATATTGAAATGGAGGAAAGGCGTGAGTTGTGTCACAAGAGCCTTATATGCAAGTATCGATGCAGAGTGATTAAAGTCTTCATTGTGGAGTTGCTCTGTTAGATGGTTCAAGATGATGAGTATCGATTCCATGAATATATGACGATCTTGACCAAAGAGTGTCACAAATCCGCTTCCTTCTTTAAGTAGAGAAATGTTCGACAGATGGGACCGAAGTAGTCGAAATAAAGTCATTCTATTATCTCTAGCTCTAACTTTCATGTGACTCGATTCTCCCTCTTGAAATGTCGAACTCAACGAATCCATTGAAGTTTGATGAAAGATAAGTGTGGTTGTTTTCGGAATTCAACAATTCGTGAAGAAACGAAAGATCCGTAAATAAGTCTTAAAAATCCTCGAGTGATGATATAACTCTTTACTCGGCTCAAAAATTGTTGTCGGCTCAAACGATGATAAATTAACCCGGAGTCCAATTCAACCGCAGCTCACTCCAAAAAGAAAGCTCGTAAACTAATAAATCCAATCTTCGGTTAATATAGTGAACGACCCAACAATTTATATCCAAAACACGTTATAAACTTTGACAAAAAGTTCGATAACTTTAAAATGTCTAGCCCTCTTAATTATGAAATATTTCTAAAACGTGTATAGCTAACGTGTATAAATAAAACGTGTAAAGTTTACTAACTTTGCCAAAATGTGTTTAATACCTCTAATAACTTTAATAACTTTGAAATGTGAGATATAAAACACAACAAATCCCCTAACGTGGCCCTAAAAATATTCAGTGGTGCCAAAAACGTGGCAAGAATATTGAAACTAAATGGGAACAGACGTGTATCCCACTTGGGATTTATATAAAACAAATTTTACCCTAAAGTAAACCAACCCTAATCTCACTTTTGTCTAGTTTCCTCCGCCAATTTCTTTCCTCTCTCAACAAAAACGCAGACACCAAACTAATAATAATTTTTCAATCCGGATCACATGTTAATCCGAATCACACCAATCTTAATAATGATTCTTCAATCCACAGTCTCCTTTTCTCATCACAGTGAACATATCATACAAATCTAACAAAGCTAACAAGATCTCCCACAAAATTAAGCAAACAATTAACTTCCACAAATGAACGAATCTAACACAGCTTTTGACGAATCGACTTCAAGATCATGTAAATGGTCTCGGATAGGTGTTTATATGATTGCATGTGGGTTTTTGATTTTGTTTTGTTTTTCTTCGAAAAACAAGAGAGATGATAACACTCTTGTTATAGATCTCTCTTTTTGAGGTTTCGTATATTAAAAGAGGTTTGTTTAGAAAAGATTTTTCGAAAACAAGAGAGTTTTAACCACTCACAGATCTGTGATGATGGTCAAATTCGTGGTATATCTAGGAGCATCACAACAAGCATGTTAACTACGATTTGAATCTAAGATCTTGAGAAATAGGTTTGAGTTTGGTGAAAAATAAGAGTGTTTGGTTTGTGTTTGAGTGTGAGAGTCTAATGGATTTGTTTTTGATCGAGAGAAGAGTGAGTGAGGTTTTGTGTTCGAGGGTGTCTGGAGTTGTGTGTTTGAGTCGAGATTAAAGTCGAGAGAAGTCTTGGTTGAGCTGTTTCAGTGATGTGTTCGAGGGTGCGAGAGTGATTCAGTTTATGGGTGTCGAGGGTCTGAGTCTAAAGCTGTTCGAGTCTTTGATCGAGTCCTGTTGGTTTGGTCAAAATAATTGAGTCCAAGTTTAGAGTCTAGGTTTACAATACTCCCATCGCAATAACAACATCACCATCGCAAAATCAATATATTTCCATCACAGTCGTGATCGCAGTGACACTAGATCGTACTCCTATGATCGTACTCACTTGATCGTAGTCTATGATCGTACTCACTTGATCGTAGTCTATGATCGTACTCTGTGATCGTAGTCTACGATCTTACTCACTTGATCATAGTCTATGATCGTACTATGATCGTAGTCTATGATCGCAAGTAGATCGTAAGATGTGATCGTGACCTTGGATCGCAAGTAGAAACCCACAGGGTTTATGCGATCGGAAAAAAATCAGATCGTAACATACAAAACAGTTTGAGACAAAAATGATGCACTGATAAAGTTGATACTGAGATGCCAAAAGATAATAAACAATTGATAAAGACAAAATTAATAAAGACAAGCAGATACTCATGAGCATTTTTTTTAGTGTATTTACTCCAAACAGGTTTGGAGTCATGTGGCTGATTTTGCATGTCTGAGTGCAGCAGTTGTCTCTTTTGACTCAATCATGTCAGTGCTTATCCCTACGGCAAAGTCTAAGACTTCGAAGAGTGTCATTGGTAGGTTGGTTGTTGCCGCTGCCACTTATTTTGTGTGGCAGGAAAGGAATACGCGCCTTTACAAGAACACTAAAAGATCGGTGAAGGAGGTTATTACGTGCATTATGTCCTCGGGTCGTCTTAAGTTGCTTTCTAGCAGGTTTAAGAGATCATCCGACGGGGTGAATTTTGCTGGGTTATGGGTTCTCCCGGATTTGGTATTTTGCTAGTTTTTTGTGGATGAATTTCTTTAGAGGTCTATGTACCATTAGATGGTTTTTCCCTATTGGTACTTTTGGTTTTGTAATGATTTGTTAGTTTTCATATGGCCTGTATATGAAATATTAGAAGTTCAGGTGGTTCACTTGAGGTTAATGTGATATTCAGTCACATTCCATTGTACTTAACTGTTTTTTGGTGTAATATATTTTACTAGGGAAATTGCCCCTTTACCCAAAAAAAAATTGATAAAGACAAATTGATAAAGACAATTACTTATACCAAAAGCCAAAGTAATAAAAGAGACGAGACAAAAAACAAAAAAAAAATGTTACCAAATTAATAGATAAGAGAAATTTGAGACATATTTGAGACTAAACTCCCAACTTGAGACAAAAAAACTGAGACAAACTAAGAGAATTGTTTAGACAACCAAAAATTATATCATGATATAAATTTTGACAAATAAAATTGTATAGACAAAGTAAAAACAAAAGATATAAATTTGACCCGTGACAAAAGTTATACCAAATCAATAGATCAAAACACACAAATTCAAAGAATCAACCAAAGCTCTGATACCAATTGTAGAATAATCTTTTCTTAGGATTGTGCAATGTTTGATTTATCTAATTAGATGGAAGGAGATGGAAGAACTATAGAGAGAAAGGTAGAGAGATAAAGGAGAGAAAAAGGAGAAAGATGGAAATGAATAAAGTGACTAAGTGTTCAACCCCTCCTAACATGCTAGGAGGGGGTTTATATAGCCACCCTACATGTGGGCTTTGGTGGGCTATATGTTTACATATTGGATCATGAGCCCAATACTTGAATCTATCTTTGGAGTGACCGATCCTTTCTAAATACGTAAAAACGTATTTCCAACAATCTCCCCCTAAGGGAGGTCACTCCAAGTTACAATGTCCTAAATAGTTTATAGCTCGTGATCTATGCTAACAATGATGTGACCGAGACTTTCTTTGGAAAAACGTATTTCCAACAGATATTACATAAATATCATTTGCATGTATATAAATATCATTGTCACTTTTGTAATACACCAATATCCTTCTAAAACCATTGTAGTTAAATAACAATATATTGATATTTAATTTTAAACTATTATTTTATCTTAGTTATCATTTAGATTGATTATAATTATATTGTCTGAATATACTTATTGGTTTCGAGTAAGAACATGCAAATGCAATTACAAAGTTTGAATATAAATGCAATATATACTTATTTGTTCATATATACTTTTTGACATTGAGTGATGAAAGAACATGTTCATCTTTTAATATACATAAAAAATAATTTGATAAATATGTTGATGTAGTAATAAAATTTAGCGAAGGGTATTAATGTAACTACAAAAGTTTGGTAAGGATATTGACGTCATTAAAAAAGTGAGAAGGATATTGACGTAATATCCAACTTTTTTTTGGGTAAAGGGTTACCTTGGTAAATGTATTACTCACGTAATAAAATTTGAGTACAATAGAATGTGACTGAGTGTCACATTAACCTCAAGCAAGCTTGAATCAACCCTATCTCAAAGTGTGACAAACCACACATGAACTAAACAAACAAAACAACCAAACAACCCTAACCGACCTAATGCTGATTACTCCCATAGATTCGAAACCCATTCGGCATCCTCCATCTTGAGAAAATACGCTGGACATTAGTAGTATTCTTGAATCGAAATGTAATAAGTTTGAGACGAACCGTCACCATGATACTGTCTCTAATACCCGCCGGCTTAAGTTTTCCACTTTTATAAACTCTCTTATTTCGTTCAATCCAAATAGCATATGCCGCTGCAGCAAAGAGCAATCTTACAATAATACTTTTGACATTGCGCTTTGACGCTCTTGGAATCAGCCATTGCATAATATCCTCCAATATTGGTGGAACGAAATCCATTCCCGCAAGACCACGAATATAACTCCAAACCTGCAAGGAAAAATAACATTCAAAGAACATGTGCTCATGCAAGTCACATGTAGCCTCACATAGTGGGCACATAAGACTCTAAATATCTACATTTGGCCCGACATCCCATGGAAACAACTTTTCTTATGTCTTAAGATTACGACGCATAATCAGCCACACATGGAAACAATGTCTTGGAATTCCATGCGAAAACCAAATTAGCATATGCCAATGAACAGTAGGTTGCCTAGGACGGATAGCCTCCCAAGCATAATGAACACTGAAGTCAACTAAACTCCCGTTGGCACCTCGCCATTTGATTGTGTCACGATGACTCGCAACAAGGTTAGGAACCTGAAGAGTCTCCAAGTCAAGAGCTTTGAGAAGCCACATTTGCGGTATAACCCATGCACCATTAATAACCATAGACGCCACATAATCATTAAGAGGAAAGCCCTCTCTATTAATATCCCGAGGAGTCAAGAACTGATTAAGAGGACTTAGGTTGCACCAGTGATCATGCCAAAATGAAGCAGTCATCCCATTTCCTAGTTGCATCCACAATAAAGGTTTTATTACCTCTCTCATTTGAAGTAATTTTAACCAGCCCCAACTTGCATATGGTTTAATAGGAACATCCCAAAAAGATAGCCCTTTTAATTTGTACATATGAATCCACCGAACCCAAAGTGATTCCTTATTAGAGACAATATTCCAAATATGCGTAGTCATCAAAGCAAGATTAAACGAATCAAGACTACGCAAACCAAGACCCCCTTCATTTTTACGAAGGCAAATGTCCTCCCAAGCAACTTTAGCCTTTCCCCGACGATAATCAAGATTACACCAAAGAAATCCACGAATAGCTTGATGAATACTGTCAATAATTCCTTTTGGAATAACAAGAACCGACGCCCAGTAAACATGCATGGATGATAAAACAGACTTACAAAGCTGAAGACGACCGACAAATGATAAAGACTTGTTCTTCCAATTACCCACTCGATCTTTGACTTTTTCAACTTGAACTTTACAATCCCTAGTTAACAGCCGCGACGAAATAAGAGGAACACCAAGATAGGTCGTAGGCAGCGTGCCCTCCACAAACGGCATAAGACCGAGAATTTCCACCTTAACGTGATTTAAAACATTACAAAAGTAGGCCGTACTCTTCGGGATGCTAGGAACTAGGCCCGATAATATAACCGTTTTTTAGTATAATCGTTTTTCCTCGACTCGACTCGAATTGATTTTCAACTTTAACAATGAGATTAATTGTTTTTGGTTAATAGTACTTGTTTGGAATCTATTTCTAATTAAACTTAAAAAATGGGAATATAATTTTAGGCTAAGGAATATATAAAAATAAAAGTGCAAGTAGTTCACATAAAATTATTCTAAAATGCAATAAAATTATACTATAATTTAAAATCTAGATTTTACTAATTAAATATAAGATGCAACAAAACTATATTATAATTAAAAATATTAATTACTCTAAATACAAAATTAATCTAAATGCAAGCATGTAATAACAAGTAAAAATGACAAAAAAATGAAATCACAAAGATAAACTTAAAAATAAAGCGTAAAGTTTTAACCTTTTTAGCTTATTAATCTTTTTAGATAATAAAGCTTGAAGTTTTGTATACTAATAAGCTTAATAATCACAAAATTGTGTAAAATCTATACTAAAAATAAGCTTATCTAAATGAAAACTAATTTTTACTATTTTAAAATTTATTTCTAAAACAATAATAATTTTTAATACTAAATAAAACGATTTTTATAAAAGAGATATTTTTTTAAAAACAATTAAAATTATATTAATCTAACTAATTAAACTAAAACGATTAAGCTAGATATTTAAAAATGAGAGAACTTTAGTACCCGTGGTCCGAAGAAAACGCTCTAAACATAATCAACATAAGCAACAATTTATGGCCCGTAAAGTACCCGGCCTCCCAAATCAACAAAATATGGCCCGTAAAGTACACAGCCAACCAAATCAAACTTAAGGTAAAGCGTAACCCAACCCGTAAAGTACACGGCCTCTCAAATCAAACTCGAACCAAATTTATTAAACCATAAGCTCTTTACCAAACGTGATGAATCGATTCGCCAAGATCAAAATAACACAAAAGGTTAGAATAATAAGCAACAATTAATATTTTATGAAGAGATTCAAACCAAACAAATAGATATAGAATATCTTTTATGTTTTATAAAAATATATCAATTTTTAAACTAAAAATTAATAAATCTACACTATTTTATCAAATACCTAATAGATCTAAATTAATTTTTTAGGTTTTTATGAAAATACTTTAATTTTTAAAGATAAAAACTAATAGATCTACATATTTTTTATGGTTTTATGAAAGTATTTTAATTTTTAAAACTTAAAACTAATAGATCTAAAAAAACTGATAGATTTAAACCAAAAAGTAATTAATTAAAAAGCTAGTGATAACTAGGTTTTTCCCCAGTTAAAAAGATTCGTTTAAGGTATGTCTCTTCGAATTGAAAAACTTTATGTTTAATGTGTGACTCAGTTGAACTTTGGTGGAACAAAGATGTGTCGTTGTAGTTTTGAAAATAAAAGGTGCAAAACAATTAAAGTAAAAGTGCAGTTAAAGTAAATCTAAATCTAATTAAAATAAAGTGCAAGTATTTAAAGCGAGACTAAAATTAAAGGGCAATAAAGTAAATAACGCAAACTTAAATTCTAACTAAGGCAAGTTTAAAACGCAACTAAAACTAAAACTTAAACTAAGTCAAATAAACATAAAGTGCAGCTAAGTAAAAAAGGCGGGAAATAGAGCTTAAAATGAAAAGGCAGAAAACTAAAAACTAAGATTTCCCTATCCGGAATAAACTCCTATTCGGAATAAATGCTATTCGGAATATCTGTCACCTATTCGGAAAGATTAGCCCTATTCGGAATATTTGCCTATTCGGAATATTGTTCTTATGCGGAAAGTCCTTGCTATTCGGAATAAAGTCCCTACTCGGAATAATTGGCCTATTCGGAATATTTTCACCTATTCGGAATATCCTCCTATGCGGAATATTAGCTCTATTCGGAATATCAAGTCTATTCGGAATAATACTCCCTATTCGGAATATTGTCACCCTATTCGGAATGTGAGCCTTACTCGGAATAAATTGCTATTCGGAAGTCCTATTCGGAATATTCAGACCCTATGCGGAAAACCAAGTCTATTCGGAATATTCACCTTATGCGGAATATCAAATATTCCGCATGGACAAGCTTAGCAAAAACCTTTATACGGAATAAAGATTATTCCGCATAGAACACTCAGAGAACCCTTTACTCGGAATAAATGAAGATCAGTACCTGGACAGGAATAACAACGAAGAACACGGACAAAGAATGAAGCACGAATTTAGATAAAACAAAGCTAAAATAAACGCAAGATTAGATCAAACACGTAAATAAACAACTAATAATCATAAACAATCAATCCAAAACAACAAATCAAACAATAAAGATCAAATCAATTAAAACCCACTTTAATCAAATCAACAAAAATAAAGAACTTGAACATAAACAAATCAACACAAAGATTAAGAAAGGAAGAATGAGATTAACAAGATAAAGATAAAGCTTGACAAGAATTAAAAAGAAAAACTTACTTGAATTAAATGGTAATTAAGGTGCAAGACAGGGTAATTAAATGGACAAGTATTTAAATGTGCATAAAATAAAGGTGGAAGAGCTAATTTGTCAAGTTAGCCAACAAAAAGAAATGATTAACAAATCCTAACTATATATAGGGGAGGATTAGGAAGCTTCATCCCCTCCTTCATTTCTTGTTAATTGCAAGATTAAGTCTTTCCTTCATTTAATCTTCATTAATTGCGTCATTAGTCCTTTTCTTCTAATCTTTCTTTTAAGTTTGGACTTTAAGGACTTGTGGCTCGGGATATCTTTTGAACTCGTCTTTAATTTCTTCAATAAAATAGACTTGAGTTTCTCGGCTTTTGATAAACTTCCGTCTTTTGACTTTTTCTTCGATAAATCTTCAGAATTGGTCTTGGACTTCCGTTCTTTTTCCACTCTTGACTTCTCGACTCCGTCTTTCATCTTTTTCTTCAATAAAAGTCGTGAATGCCCGTGAATTCTCGTGTTTTCTCCACTTTTCGCAATTTCGTCCTAAATCACAACAAAAACCCAAACCACGCATAATTCCGACATAAAAGACATAAAATACACGTTTTGGTCCGGTTATTATTGTAATTAAGTGGTAGAAAAGATGGGTGTTTACACACCTATCAGCTAGCTTATTAATAAGTTGTAAGCCTAAGCTTAAAACTTATGTTATTCAAAAAGCTTAAAAGCTAAATGAACAAATCACCCACAATAAGCTAAATCTAGAAAAACAAGCCCACAATAAGCTTGAAATAAGATAACTTATTTCAAACTTATATATAAATCTAACTTATTTGGAAAAAGTTAAACTACTCCCAAAATAATAAGATAGATTATAAGAAAAGATTAAGAAAGGTAGAATGAGATAAGCTAAAAGAGAATAAGCTAAAACATAAACTTTTATTAATATGAAAGTGCTTAATGATAAGCTATTACAAAGTTGAAAGGAAATACATTTAAAAAACAAGAAATAAAATTGACATTATTTAGCTACCCAAAATTACATACAAAATAAGGAAAAATGATGTGCTATTTATAGTTGAAGTCAATGTGCTTGGGGTAGACTAGTCTTTTTAGGCATTTAGTCACCTTCTTTTCTTTAACTTGAGGGCATCTTGGTCATTTGGTAGGTGATGATGTGTTTCCACCAATAGGATGAAACATGCTTTATAGATAGACCAATGGGAGCACTTCACATGGATCACCATCTTCACCTTTCATTATACTTTTATCCAAAGGCTCTTGATTAATCTTCTTTAACCAACTCCACCATCTTTAATCTTCTAGAAGCATGCACCTAATTACTCACAAAAGAAACACACATGCTATTTTTTTTCTTTTTAATATTTATCCTCATACCTTGTTAGGGTCTTTTCGGGTACACTTCTCCATGACTTTTGGGGAGTTATTGCTTTTCGTCGTGTGTCTCGATCCTTCATATTGATTTTTGATAAATGATTCTTCACATCACTTTTGGATATTTAGCAACAAAACATAGCCCTCATGCCTTGTTAGGGCCTTTTCGGACTCGCCAATCTTCGCGCCCCGCTTCATAAGTTATGCCTTGGCTATGAACTCTCGTCATTACCGAGCAACTTTTAAACGATCTGGGGCTAGAAGCTAAGTAACTTTTCAAATCGTACAACCTTATTTATTAGTAGATAAATTTATTAGCAAGCGATGGGAGAATAGGCTTATAATTAACTCACATAAATTCACGAAAGAATACCGGACTTATAATTGGCTCTATCATCTCTCGTTCTCCACAGTTTAAAATCTCAAGTAATGAGACTCGTGGATACTTAGCCTATTAAATCAAAGTTTTGGGTTTTCGAGTCGCCTATAGGATCTTGCAAATTCTTGGACTTTTTCAAGCTTAGAAATCGCATCTTAAAGTTCCCTTGATAAACGATTCTCTAGGATCAATTATAGGAACTTGCGAAAAGTTCTTGTTCTTAACCCGTGAGAGTTAAGACTTTCGCGTTTTATAGCTCCCTATATAAAAGCCTAGCAAAACTTGACTTAAACACGTTAAGGATACTAGCTAGAGTAAACTCGGATTGAGTCAAAAGATTCACAACGTTTGAAAATTAAAACCACTTATTCAAAGATTTATTCTAATAACGAAAGAGAATAACTATACAAAAGGGAAAAACTAATAGGCCAAAATAGATCAAAAATTTTGAAAAATGACGAAAAATTGATTTTCCGGTTAAAATGAGGACATATACAAGGAAAAGACCACTTAACTTCGATAGAAGTCCCCCTACACTTAAGATAAACATTGTCCTCAATGTTTAAGTATGTGGGAGTAAACTCCCCTACACTTAGGACATTGTGCACGTTGTTTAAATCTTGCTAAGGAAAAGACAACTAAAGAGATTCCTATTTTAATATTGAGAAAATATAAAATAGTGAATCGAAAAGAGTTTAGGATAGAACCGGGAAGAGGTAGAACACGGAATCACGGGTCGTCAAGAATAATCAAGAGTGGATCATTGAAGCTCGAATCCCTGATTAAGAAGTGAGGAGAGGAAAGCAATCCAAAGGGTCCCCCCTACACTTATGGTAAAGAAAGCAAAAAGATAGATGCATGGGTTGCCTCCCAAGAAGCGCTTGGTTTTTGTTTACCGAGTCGTGAGCCTGACTCGACCTTGATCATCAACAGAAGTAGCATGAAACAAATCCACCAGGATCAAAGACATAGTTTTCATCCATCAATAAGCAAGAGCTTAAGGCGAACAAGGCACGCCAAAAGAGAAGTGGCAGGGTTCCCTTAAGCAGTGATGGAGCACAGTAGAAGCAAGTATGGTGAGGTGCAAGCATGTCTTCAATTTTTCCAAAGATTTTTCCTTTTATTTCATCAGGTGGATACTGAGATGGCTTAAAGACTTCAATACCGGGGTCGAACACCTTTTCCTTCAAGGGAAAATAACACTTAGGCTCAGCCGAGTGTGAAGAAGATCCGCAAAGAAGCACAACCTCGTCCTCAGAAGTGGGATAAAGAGGTGTTAAATCATACGTGCAACGGATTTCGGTGTCGACCGGTTTCTTCTCCTTTGACAGAATGCTCTTTAAATCCAAAGTAGGATCAAGACGATAATCTTCAAAGTCCAGAGGAGGTGCATCACTTTCATGCGGGAAGTATGTATTGAGAAACATAGAGAAGTCTTCCTCGAATGAGTAATCGTCCAAAGTAGGATCGAGTGATGGCGGAGGATCTTCATCATGTGAAGAATCGCTCGAAAGAGTATCGGCCTCATCAAAATCATCGAATGTGGGCAGCTCGGGATACTCAGAAGTACAATCAAAATCATCCGAATCTGAGCTAGAATCATCATCATCATAAGCATCAAAGACCGGTGGTGAATCATAAATGGGAGAAGCTTCCAAATTGGGGCGAGAATCATCCACATCATCTTTAAAAAGTGGATTATCAATGCAAGAGTGGAATAGAGGATTGTCGTAGATGACAAAGTCATCGAGCACATTAATCATATTCACTGATTCCCGTCCAAAAGATTTGCCTGTAAGCTGCCCCATTTTGAAAATTTGTGAATCTTTCCCGACTCTTAAGATTAACTCACCTTCGGCTACATCCACTAAAGCACGTCCGGATCTCAAAAATGGTCGACCAAGTATTAAAGGAATACGAGGGTCCATTTCATAATCAACTACGACAAAATCGACCGGGAAAGTAAATGCGCCAACTTTAATAAACACGTCTTCGGCTATACCGACAGGGTAAGCGAGAGTGCGATTTGCAAGTTCAAGAGTCATCTTTGTTGGAATGAGGTCGGGTAAAGATAGTGTTTTCCAAACACTCAGTGGCATAAGATTAATACTAGCCCCGAGATCGGCAAGGGCAGTAAATTCTTCAGTTTTGTTGAACACGCAAGGCAACACAAAACGACCGGGATCTCCAAGCTTTTCCGGAAGTTCTTTAAGAATAACTGCAGAGCAGTTTTCATTTAATCGTGTGTTGGCGAGTTCAAGCAGCTTCTCCTTCTTGTTGAGCAATTCCTTAAATGCTTTAACAAATTTGGGCATGTGGACAAGTGCTTCAAGGAAACTAATGCTGAATCCCATTTGAGAAATCATATTGATATATTTGGTTATTTACGAGTCCTCCTTTGTTAGATCATTGGTCTTGCCTATACGAGAAGGGTATGGGATTCTAGGTTGATAAGGGTTAGGTGAAGGTGTAGGTGGTGAAGGTGGTGATGTTGAAGGGTCCTTCCGAGATACATCGTCATGACGAGGCGGAGACGGTAATGGTGCACTATTACTAGGTGTAGGAGGAGTAGGGATACATGGTGGTGGAGGAGGTGTAGATGATGGTGGTGGGGTAGATGGATTGACAATGGTAATTCCACTACGCGTAGTTATAGCACTCACATTAGCTCGCGGATTGGTGACGGTGTTTGAAGGTAGAGAACCCAAAGAAGAAGAAGGTTGAGCTTCAGGCAAGAAACTAGCCAACAGATTCTTTAATTCAGTTGTTTGAGTGATGAAAGAGGATTGAAGATTATCACGAACCTCAGTTCTGATGTCATTACCTTGCTTCAAGATATCGCCTTTCAAATTAATTATTTGGCTCTGTAGATTCTTGATTTGCTCACCTTGAGTTCTCATGATGGTGTCAACATCGGGATTAATGGGTGGGTGTTGTTGGGTGGGTGGTTGATGAGGGTTAGAAGCACGAGGTGGGATTTGGTTGCTTCTATTGTAGTTGTTGGCGGGATTTTGGTTTTGAGGAGAAAAACCGGGTGAAAGGTAGTTGTTGGAACGGTAGCTCAGCAGATTTCTATCCCCTTGTTGTCTAGCTTGGTAATTTTCCGGTGAATAATGACCGTAAGCTGCATACACATTTTCCGGATTTCCTTGTGTCGAAGGACAATCGGTGTATGAGTGAGGAACGCCACATGTTTCACAAGGATTAGCAACTGCTTTAACTTGTTGTTGTTGTTGGTTTGAAGCGAGAAGCGTAATACTTTTGCTCATTTCAGCCATCATGCGGGTGAGTTCGGTCATCTCAGGGTTTGCTGAGGTAGAAGAAACATTGACTCTCGTGTTGTTTCTAGAAGAAGCAGAGGAATCCCAGTTCTTATGATGAGTAGTCATGTTTTCAAATTAACTCTCTACACTCCTCGGGTCTCCTTTTCATGAATGTGCCACCGGCGGCTGCATTGATCGTATCACGATCTCGAAAAGTCAACCGTTGTAGAAAGTATCGATCAAGGTGACCGGAAGCATGTTGTGGTTTGGACAACGGTCGATCAAGACATTATATCTCTCCCATGCATCAAAAAGAGATTCATCGGGATCTTGCATGAAACCGCTGATCTGATTGCGAAGGCTTGTGACCATGGATGGTGGAAAGTAGCGCGACAAAAAGCGTTGAGTCATGTCATCCCAAGTGTGAATAGAATTCTTCGGGAGACGATCAAACCATTTCTCGGCATGATGTAATAGAGTGTGTGGAAAGAGTTGTAGGCGAAGCTCATCCATAGTGGCACCAGCCAACTTCATGCTCTGGGTGATTGTAATGAACTTGTCGAGGTGTTTGTTGGCATCATCATCAGGCAATCCTCTAAATGGGTTTGTTTGTACTTGCTGAATCATGTGGTGCTTCAACGAAAACTCAGGAGCGTTGATTTGCATCGGCGCAATCGGTCCTCCTCGTCCAAACATTGTTGGTTGACAAAGTTCCTCCATGGTCCGAAGATCGGGCTGTGGAAGAGCATTGTTGTTATTATTATTATTATTAAGGTGCGGTGGCATGTTGTTGTTGTTGACACCTGCCATATCTAAATCTTCTTGAGGCTCGGGCTCTTGATAATTAGAAGATCTAGTACGCATACACCTGAAAATGCAAAAGAAAACAAAACCAAACACAAAAACAATATATATACACAATAAAGATAAAATCTTTTTGGATTTTTGAAATTTTTTTAATTTTTATGGTTTTTTTATCAATTTTTAATTTTTTATGATTTTTTGAATTTTTTATGCAAGAAAAATAACGCTCACAAGTGAACGGATCCCAAAAAGCAACGTGTCTCTCACAAAAAACTGTTGATCTTTACGAAAAGAGCCGGCAGCGACGCCATTTGATAACTAGGTTTTTCCCCAGTTAAAAAGATTCGTTTAAGGTATGTCTCTTCGAATTGAAAAACTTAATGTTTAATGTGTGACTCAGTTGAACTTTGGTGGAACAAAGATGTGTCGTTGTAGTTTTGAAAATAAAAGGTGCAAAACAATTAAAGTAAAAGTGCAGTTAAAGTAAATCTAAATCTAATTAAAATAAAGTGCAAGTATTTAAAACGAGACTAAAATTAAAAGGCAATAAAGTAAATAACGTAAACTTAAATTCTAACTAAGGCAAGTTTAAAACGCAACTAAAACTAAAACTTAAACTAAGGCAAATAAACTTAAAGTGCAGCTAAGTAAAAAAGGCGGGAAAAATAGAGCTTAAAATGAAAAGGCAGAAAACTAAAAACTAAGATTTCCCTATCCGGAATAAACTCCTATTCGGAATAAATGCTATTCGGAATATCTGTCACCTATTCGGAAAGATTAGCCCTATTCGGAATATTTGCCTATTCGGAATATTGTTCTTATGCGGAAAGTCCTTGCTATTCGGAATAAAGTCCCTACTCGGAATAATTGGCCTATTCGGAATATTGTCACCTATTCGGAATATCCTCCTATGCGGAATATTAGCTCTATTCGGAATATCAAGTCTATTCGGAATAATACTCCCTATTCGAAATATTGTCACCCTATTCGGAATGTGAGCCTTACTCGGAATAAATTGCTATTCGGAAGTCCTATTCGGAATATTCAGACCCTATGCGGAAAACCAAGTCTATTCGGAATATTCACCTTATGCGGAATATCAAATATTCCGCATGGACAAGCTTAGCAAAAACCTTTATACGGAATAAAGATTATTCCGCATAGAACACTCAGAGAACCCTTTACTCGGAATAAATGAAGATCAGTACCTGGACAGGAATAACAACGAAGAACACGGACAAAGAATGAAGCACGAATTTAGATAAAACAAAGCTAAAATAAACGCAAGATTAGATCAAACACGTAAATAAACAACTAATAATCATAAACAATCAATCCAAAACAACAAATCAAACAATAAAGATCAAATCAATTAAAACCCACTTTAATCAAATCAACAAAAATAAAGAACTTGAACATAAACAAATCAACACAAAGATTAAGAAAGGAAGAATGAGATTAACAAGATAAAGATAAAGCTTGACAAGAATTAAAAAGAAAAACTTACTTGAATTAAATGGTAATTAAGGTGCAAGACAAGGTAATTAAATGGACAAGTATTTAAATGTGCATAAAATAAAGGTGGAAGAGCTAATTTGTCAAGTTAGCCAACAAAAAGAAATGATTAACAAATCCTAACTATATATAGGGGAGGATTAGGAAGCTTCCTCCCCTCCTTCATTTCTTGTTAATTGCAAGATTAAGTCCTTCCTTCATTTAATCTTCATTAATTGCGTCATTAGTCCTTTTCTTCTAATCTTTCTTTTAAGTTTGGACTTTAAGGACTTGTGGCTCGGGATATCTTTTGAACTCGTCTTTAATTTCTTCAATAAAATAGACTTGAGTCTCTCGGCTTTTGATAAACTTCCGTCTTTTGACTTTTTCTTCGATAAATCTTCAGAATTGGTCTTGGACTTCCGTTCTTTTTCCACTCTTGACTTCTCGACTCCGTCTTTCATCTTTTTCTTCAATAAAAGTCATGAATGCCCGTGAATTCTCGTGTTTTCTCCACTTTTCGCAATTTCGTCCTAAATCACAACAAAAACACAAACCACGCATAATTCCGACATAAAAGACATAAAATACATGTTTTGGTCCGGTTATTATTGTAATTAAGTGGTAGAAAAGATGGGTGTTTACACACCTATCAGCTAGCTTATTAATAAGTTGTAAGCCTAAGCTTAAAACTTATGTTATTCAAAAATCTTAAAAGCTAAATGAACAAATCACCCACAATAAGCTAAATCTAGAAAAACAAGCCCACAATAAGCTTGAAATAAGATAACTTATTTCAAACTTATATATAAATCTAACTTATTTGGAAAAAGTTAAACTACTCCCAAAATAATAAGACAGATTATAAGAAAAGATTAAGAAAGGTAGAATGAGATAAGCTAAAAGAGAATAAGCTAAAACATAAACTTTTATTAATATGAAAGTGCTTAATGATAAGCTATTACAAAGTTGAAAGGAAATACATTTAAAAAACAAGAAATAAAATTGACATTATTTAGCTACCCAAAATTACATACAAAATAAGGAAAAATGATGTGCTATTTATAGTTGAAGTCAATGTGCTTGGGGTAGACTAGTCTTTTTAGGCATTTAATCACCTTCTTTTCTTTAACTTGAGGGCATCTTGGTCATTTGGTAGGTGATGATGTGTTTCCACCAATAGGATGAAACATGCTTTATAGATAGACCAATGGGAGCACTTCACATGGATCACCATCTTCACCTTTCATTATACTTTTATCCAAAGGCTCTTGATTAATCTTCTTTAACCAACTCCACCATCTTTAATATTCTAGAAGCATGCACCTAATTACTCACAAAAGAAACACACATGCTATTTTTTTTCTTTTTAATATTTTTGTGTTAGTTTAAAAATAGATAAATAAAAATAATACTACTAAAACTAAAAATATTTTAAAATCAAAATTAATTATTTCAATACTAAACTAACTATTATAAACTAAAAACTTTTATTTATTTAATTTTTACTAAGATTAATAAAATGTTAAAATTAGAAATAAAATTATAGAATATGCGAAATGCAAACCGAGATGAGTTACACGGTAAGGGCGGAACCGTTAGCTTAGTAAATTCATGCTCTTAATTGGTCCATGTGGTTTGTTAGTGGATAACTTTGGAGAATGACAGAAATGGTCCTTGTTGTTTGCATTTCTTGATTTAAAGCTTGAAACTTCATTAAATCTTTATCCTTAGCCCTCCAAACTTCAATCTTTTGGCACTTTTGGTCCTTTGACTTTATCTTTGACTTTTTCTTTGATAAATGTCCGTGAAATCCCGTGTTTTCTTCATTTTTAATCTTTTGTACCTATTTCACACAAAAATACAAAACCACGGGTAATTCCGACTTTTAAAATATTAAATACATGTTTTGGTCCGGTTATTATTGTAATTAAGTGGTAGAAAAGATGGGTGTTTACACACCTATCAGCTAGCTTATTAATAAGTTGTAAGCCTAAGCTTAAAACTTATGTTATTCAAAAAGCTTAAAAGCTAAATGAACAAATCACCCACAATAAGCTAAATCTAGAAAAACAAGCCCACAATAAGCTTGAAATAAGATAACTTATTTCAAACTTATATATAAATCTAACTTATTTGGAAAAAGTTAAACTACTCCCAAAATAATAAGATAGATTATAAGAAAAGATTAAGAAAGGTAGAATGAGATAAGCTAAAAGAGAATAAGCTAAAACATAAACTTTTATTAATATGAAAGTGCTTAATGATAAGCTATTACAAAGTTGAAAGGAAATACATTTAAAAAACAAGAAATAAAATTGACATTATTTAGCTACCCAAAATTACATACAAAATAAGGAAAAATGATGTGCTATTTATAGTTGAAGTCAATGTGCTTGGGGTAGACTAGTCTTTTTAGGCATTTAATCACCTTCTTTTCTTTAACTTGAGGGCATCTTGGTAATTTGGTAGGTGATGATGTGTTTCCACCAATAGGATGAAACATGTTTTATAGATAGACCAATGGGAGCACTTCACATGGATCACCATCTTCACCTTTCATTATACTTTTATCCAAAGGCTCTTGATTAATCTTCTTTAACCAACTCCACCATCTTTAATCTTCTAGAAGCATGCACCTAATTACTCACAAAAGAAACACACATGCTATTTTTTTTCTTTTTAATATTTTTGTGTTAGTTTAAAAATAGATAAATAAAAATAATACTACTAAAACTAAAAATATTTTAAAATCAAAATTAATTATTTCAATACTAAACTAACTATTATAAACTAAAAACTTTTATTTATTTAATTTTTACTAAGATTAATAAAATGTTAAAATTAGAAATAAAATTATAGAATATGCGAAATGCAAACCGAGATGAGTTACACGGTAAGGGCGGAACCGTTAGCTTAGTAAATTCATGCTCTTAATTGGTCCATGTGGTTTGTTAGTGGATAACTTTGGAGAATGACAGAAATGGTCCTTGTTGTTTGCATTTCTTGATTTAAAGCTTGAAACTTCATTAAATCTTTATCCTTAGCCCTCCAAACTTCAATCTTTTGGCACTTTTGGTCCTTTGACTTTATCTTTGACTTTTTCTTTGATAAATGTCCGTGAAATCCCGTGTTTTCTTCATTTTTAATCTTTTGTACCTATTTCACACAAAAATACAAAACCACGGGTAATTCCGACTTTTAAAATATTAAATACATGTTTTGGTTTGTTTTTTTCTTGTTTTAAGTGGTAAAAGGATAAGTGTTTACACAGTTATTAAATCCCCTACACTTGACCATTGCAATGTCCTCATGCAATGCACGATTTAAAGCACAAATTTACATTTTTCATCATAATTAACCGATCTTGGCCTTTAGTATTATATACTATTACTAATATAATAAAAGAAACTTAATAACGATGAAAAGATCAAAACTTTATAAAAGATATAACAATTTCATTTAATTTATTAACTTTGAAATTGTTTGATGGAAGAAACTTGTAAAGAAATCTAAGACTTAAATTAGGGCTTTTGGTGTCATGAATATTTATCACCCTAAAGTTTCACGTTCCCCATACCAAGCGTAAAAACAAGATCATTGTAATTATAAGTTAGTAAAGCTAACACTTACTCATGTGGTTTAATTATTCACTTAGACCCCCTTATTCCTACAGTGTATCTCTTGTATTTTATTTTTGTCTTGAATGATCACGAGGATGCATTTTTGACTTATTTCGATAATTTGTTAAGGCCAAAAATCAAGTAGGACGATTTAATCCATAGTTAGCTAAAGGACAAAATCTTTAAAACCGGCTCTCGAAATCTCATAGAGTTCATATCTTGGCATAACTCGTTTCATGATTTGAGACCTTTCTCGGACCAATATTTTGCATGTACTTCAAACTTCAAATCTTGAGAGACGATCTTGAAATTATGGTCTTCTCTTCATTTTGTTATACATCTTCATTTGGAGTGAGAAATGCTTCAAACTTTGACCATGAATTCTTCATTTATCCTTGTCTTTGATTGTATGTATATTACACTATTGCTTTAGGAAAAACAAGAACGTAAATGAGCGGTAAGTATTAAGCGAGATGATTGAAAATCAAGCACTAATGACCCAATGGTGTGTGAAAAGTTCGTTTCCCAAGGAGGTTTATTGTGTGTGAATAACTTGTAATGATTTTTGATTAATATTGAGAAAGAAAAGATGGAAAAAGAGGATGACGGATATGATAAAATTAAACTACGATGACGAAACGTAAAACCGTAAAAGTAGACAAAATAAAAATTTACTCTAAAAATTCCTAAAAAATGACCAGAAATAAATAAAAATCCTGTTAGGGTTTACAAATGATCAAAACTTTTTCAAACCTTTTATTTAATAAAATATTAATTTTTTAATGCTAATTAAAGCCCTAAAAATCAAATTAATTAATAAAAAGCCCAAATAAAGATTTTTCAATTTGTACAACTCTAAAATGACTTAATTAAACTAAAACGTATTTTTCCAAATTATTAAAACTAATAAAACTATTTAAAATGAATTAAACTAAAAATAAAATATTAAAAATTCAAAAATTATAAAAAAAATTCTAAAAACTTGCAAACTAGTTTATTTTAACCTAAATAATCAGAAATTGAAAGTGAAATTACCAAAATACCCCTATTGGGCCCCTAAATGGGCTAAAAACAAAAACAACAAGCTGAATGGGATTTTTGGCCCAATAAAATTCAAACTCAACCAAGTAAGCCCAAAATCACAATCTTACTCAAAATTCAATTTTAAGCATAAAACTCTAAAGGCCCAACAGCTGAAAATGAGCTTATCACAGCTTAAATAGCCAACAACTTATTCTTAATAGGCCAATAAGCCCATTAAGCTATAAGCTAATGCCATAAGCTCTGCTTAAACACACAACCTTCTATTGAGATTCTAAATCCTTTTGCAATTTTCTTTTTGAAAAGATCAAGTAATAAGCCAGAATCTTAAAAAGAACTTTTTCACAAAACGACAAAATAGTCAGGTTTGAGTTCTAGAGGGTTTCAAAACCTGATTCTTTTTGCAAAAGCTCACAAATAGCTTAACTAAGAATAATCAGAAAGAAAAATCACAAAAAGTCAAGTAGAATAAGCTGTAGAAGCAAATAAGCTGGCTGAAAAAGCCAAATAAGCTAGTTTTCTAGCAAAAGCTTAACCAATTGAGCTTAAACCTTCCAATATTAATAATAAGCTCAGAAAAATGACACCTATCACAAAAATTAAGTTGTTGCATGTACCAATAAGCAGAACGGAAAAATAAGCCAAGTATAGCTTATTTGACCAAAAGTCAAAGTGTTCCAAACTTAACCAAATTGCCAGGGTTTGTTTATGAGCTTGTTTTAAGCAACTTTTGTGAAGGAATCAAGGCTGAATCCTTTTGAATCAACAGGCCAGTTAGCCAAATGATTTTCAGTTTTGGACAAATATGGCCAATAAGCCAGTTGGCTTATAAGCACTCAAACAGGCAATCCAAATAGCCAAATAAATTCAAAAGCAGCACAATAACAAAAGTCAAGCAACTAAATAGCAGGGCAAGCACTCAACAATCAAATTTAAGGCACAAAAGAGGTGGTCACTTTGTTGATGCAAATGACCACTTCAGCCACTTTCAATAAGCCCTAGCTCACTCAATAAGCCACAAAATTCAACAAACAGATATATCACATATAGCTTATCACAAAAACTCTTCCCAAACCAAAAATCAGACTTTGAATCCAACAAACTAAGCAATAAAACTAACCATGCAAACACAATAACTCAAAATCACATGGCAAATAGCATAGCAGATTCAAACCAAATGATTTTTAAGGGGAAACTTAAAGAAATCAATACCTATCCCCAATTACTTCCTATGGGGAGTCAACAATGCTCCTTGGACCACTCTCAACAACTAGAGAGTGACCAAGGTCTTTGAACAAAGAAGGAGGTATTGTTGATGGTTCAAAGTAGAACCAAGACTTTGTAACAATGGATCTTCAACACAAGTGAGCAAACAGCCTATCCAAAGGCTTAAAACCCTTCACAAGCTTGGTGTTATCAAGCTTGAAAGAGCTTAAGGCTTTTGATTAGGGGTTAGTACAAGTAATAAGCAAACAGTGGTGTATCAAAACAGCAGGGGTATTAACCACCTTTCAAACCTTCATAAAAACTTTTCCAATGAAATTCCAAGCCAAGCACTCAAGAACTAAGGTCTTGGGTAGCTAGTGAGTAGATCTTAACACCTAGAATCCAAGGGCTTCAACTGGTAAAGCCTTGAATCCTTGGATCAAAACTTCTTTCAAAACACTTTTTGAAAAACTTTGAAACCTTAATAAACTCAAACATATGAAACAATAACCAACAAAACAACTTAAATAAGATTGTGGAACACAAATTCAAGCTTCTAAAACCAACTTCATTCAATATAAAGGAATTAGAATTGCATAAAAGCAAAATACACAAATTTATATTGAAGTGAAAGGAATTACAGAGAAATTGCCTAGAAAATGGAACAAAGGGACTCTCACAGGCTGAGGTCTCCTTTTATAATGCTACAAAGACTATTCTAGAACTAAAAACCCTAGCTAATTATTCCCAGAAATGCCCTTGACGCTTTTGAGTTGATGAGTTGTCCAAAATGATCTTGGACGTTCATTTTTGCCTGTGGGACCAAGTATGAAGTGTAAAACGTTGATCTTGCCACGTTGGATAACTTGGAGATGAAGTTGTTCTCTGATTGGTTGAAAGGGAATTGGGGGTGGGGTCCATGGTGAAGGAATGTGTGATGTGAGGTGTGGGATAGATGCGTGTGAAGGGGAATCACACGTGGGATGTGTTAATTGGGATTTACCCTTTGATGGGTGAAAGTAAAATCTGGGAGTGGAGGGTGATAGTAAAATGGTTTGATCCGTTTTTGTAGGAATAGGGAAGTGTTTGGCGCATTTTTCAGATTTAAAAGTTTAGTTGCACACATTTGGTCCTTGTGTTTTGATAAAATGTGTAAACAAAGAAATTCAGCCCATAAATCCATATCCCTTGGTTATGAAAGTTTTCTTTTTCATACATTGGCCATAAAACTTTGTAACAAAGATAACAAGGGTTTGTTTTGAACATTTCTTGATTTTCCAAGGGCTGATCTTGTAATTTCTTGAACTTTAAAGGTCTTCATAGTATGTTAGACATTATGAAGGACCATTGTTGACATTTCTTTAATCTTGAGGGACTAAACTTGCCAAATCTTCAAAGTTGAGGGACCTTTTTTGTAATTTTGACAAACTTAAGGAACCAAACTTGTAATTATTAATATACAAGGGTATTAAGTGTCATTTCTTTATTAATGAGGGATCATTCTTGAAAATCTTCAATTCTTCAAGGACCTTTCTTTGGAAATTCATAACTTGGGCCCGGTTCATTGTGCGGCTTCGTTTCTCTTGTTCGTTTTTCCTTGTTTCTTGTGATCTTTTGCCTTTTTCATGATATTCATACCTAAAATACACAAGTAAACAAACACAAGCATATATATGGTATTTTTATGACATTTTATGCATTTAAAACCCGAAAAGAATGATGAGATCATGTATAAATACCATCTCATCACTCCCCCATACTAAACCATTGTCGTGCCCTCACGCAATGCTAGAATAAAGTATCTAAGCATCTCCAAAATTTACTTTTATTACCCTTTATTGTCGTCACAGCATTAAATTATTACTAATTTGAAACTTAAATAAAGCTAAAAAATTTAATAAACTAATTTGAAACTTAAATAAGCTAAACCGAACTATAAGCTAAACTGAACTAGAATAAACAGATAAACAATCCAAATAAGTAAGTCCAAACAGTAATAAAGCTTATACAAAACTATTAAACCAGATAAAAAAACATAAACCAAAACTAATCAAGCAAAACTAGCAGACTAAATAATTTCTAAAATAAAGCAAATCAAAACACAAACAAACTTAAGCAGTTTATTAATTATAAAGCATATAAATAAATGAGCACACTTAAACAAACAGCAATCTAAACATAAGCAAGCAAATAAAAAAAGTAGATTAAATAATCACTAAATAACACAAATATTAATCTAAAATAAACTTAACATAAAAATTAAAGGAGATCAAACCTAGTGGAGAATCCGTTGGGTAGAAGAAGCGACGCTGAGCCGTCTTTGAAAAAATCCGAAACTAACACCTCCTTATTACCCAATCATCATCAACACCATCGTAATAAGCCTCGAACAGATTTTTTTATATTTTCCAGTGGGAAAATAACTTTCACTTTCTTTTATTATTATTTTTTAATTGTATTAACAATAATGACAACAAACAGTAATATATAAAAAAAAGAAGCAGATTAAAATAAAACTTTGACAGAAAGTTAAAGGAGACACGATTTTAATTAAAACTAACTTTTCATTAATATTAATAAAAATTACAAATACTAGAAATTGAAAAATACAATATTAAACCTAAACTAGTTTACTGAAATTAAAAATAAAAGAAAAGTGCTTCTATGAAATTACAGATTAAGGTTTTTTATAGGCAAACCCTAGGAAACCTTCTTCATGGCTTAAAGATTAAGCATTAAATCTTGGCCCTTCTTTCTTTTCTTCTCTCTCTTCTCTTCGATCCAACGGTTGAAAAATGCTCTTGTGCCACGAATTGCCCTCGTGGATGGAATTTGTGTTTGTTGTGCTTTGTTTATGCTGATGTGGAGGATTTATATTGGTGGATGGGTATTGGTGATTTGTTTTCACCAATCAAAACAAAGAGGGGATCCACGTCAGATTTGATAATAGGACCACCATGAGTGTTCTTCCTCGAAAATCATAGGGATTTAATTCCACTTTGTGTGAATCACTTGATCTAAACAAAAGCCCTATTTTTTCATGGGTAACTTTTTTTTATTGAGGTAATTAGGGTTTGATGGTGGCTGTGTAAAAATGGGAGAGAAAGAAGGAGTTGGTTTCACTTGTGTTGTATCGAACAAATAATGGGAGAATGGGTAAAATAAACTTTTATTAAAAGTGTGAGGATACACGTGTGTAGATGTTACGTGTGTGAGGGTGTGGGGAGTTGACTGGGTTAAATAAAAGTGAAAAGTTATACAAGTGAAATATCTTTTCACTTTAAAACAAATCGTTCATTGTGTAGATCAACAAATGGGCTAGGCCCAGTTAAGACCTTTCCACTGATTTTTGTTTTCGATTACTTGGGCTTGGGTTTTAGTCCCATCCGTCTCATATTTTAATTTTGGGCCTAGGTGGTTTGTTTTGCCCAATTGCAAATAAACATTTCCTCAAATGGGCTTTTGGGCCCATTTACCCAAATGTGGGACCCACAAAGCTCGAATATCTTCAAAAAGATTTAATCCGCTAAAAACGAACTTGATTTCGGCTTCTTTGATAATTTCTTCAAAATCGTGTCGGTTTAGCCGGTTTTCGTGAACTTGAGCACACTTTTGGTCTTTTAACTTTGTCTTCGTCTTTTTCTTGGACTTTTCTTCAACATTTGACCGTGAAATCCCGTGTTTTCTCTTCTTTTGATCATTTGTACCTATTTTAACACAAAAACATAAATCCACGCGTAATTCTGACTTTTATGATATAAAACACATGATTTGGTCTTGTTTTTCCTTGATTTTAGTGGCAAAAGGATTATTGTTTACACACTTATTACTACTACAATGTGTTAAAGACATAATATATGATTTTCATCACGAATGTGACTTTTAGGGTCAATGAATGAAAACAAGTGAATGTCTCATAGAGTAAAGTTATTCATCCTTGATTGTCATATATTCCATGCTAAGTGCAAAAACGAGATCATTGTTGGTACAAGTCACAATGCTAACACTACTCATACGTCCAAATTGTGTAGTACTTTTCTCCCCACAATCTTAGTTATTATGAAAAGAAAATGTATCTAGAATTTTTTAACTATTTGTCATGGATCACAAGTGATTCGTATTGACTTATTTGAGTATTTATTAGTCCGAAAATAAAGTAGCACGATTTAATCGATAGTTAGCTAAAGGACAAAATCTTTTAAAACGGCTTCTCGTAATCTCCCTAAGTTCATATCTTGACATAACTCGTTTCACGATTTGAGACCTTTCTCGAACCGATATTTGGCATGTAATTCATACTTCAAATCTTCGGAAGACGTTCTTGGAATTATGGTCTCTCTTCATATTTTGGAATTTCTTCACTTGAGAGATTCTTCATACTTGGACCACGATTTCATCATTTTTCTTCAATCTTTATTTTGGATTTTGATATACAACGATCTGCCTCTTTTTAGAACTTGGATATATTTATCCTCATACCTTGTTAGGGTCTTTTTGGATAGATTTTCTCCATGATCTTTAGGGGAGTAATTGCTTTTCGTCGTGTGTCTCGATCATTCATATTGATTTTAGAATAATGATTCTTCACATCATCTTGGATCTTTATCAACAAAATAGAGTCCTCATGCCTTGTTAGGGCCTTTTTGGAACTTCACCAATCTTCGCATCCCGCTTCAATAAGTTATGCCTTGGCTATGAACTCTATTCAACCACGAGCAACTTTTAAACGATCTTGGGCTAGAAGCTATGTAACCTTTCAAATCGTATGACCTTGCTTATTGCAATTAATTTATTCCTAATGCATTGATCTTATGGGAGAAAAAGCCATAATTAAAAACATATGAGTTTTTGAAAGAACATTTTCATGTTCTACGTAGCATGATCACTTGTCTAACTCTATCACTTCTCGTTCTTCACTATTTAAAGACCTCTAATTAAAGAGACTCGTGAATACTTAGCCATGCAAGTCAAAATTAAGCCAAATTTGGATTAGCTTTCTTTAAGACTATATGAAATCAAAGTTTTGGGTTTTTAAGTCACCTATAGGATCTTGCACTTTCTTAGACTTTTTCAAGTTTAGAGACTGCATTTTAAAGTTCCCTTGATAAGTGACTTTCTAGGATCAATTATAGGAACTTGCGAAAAGTTCTTGTTCTTAACCCGTATGAGCTAAGACTTTCGCATTTTAAAGTTCCCTATATAAAATTCTAGCAAAACTTGATTCAAGCGGGTTAAGGAATGTAAAGGGCTCCAAAAAGCCCATCAAGTCAAAAATTAACTCTTATTCTACCCATCGGAAAATATACATTCGTGTCTTAAAAAACACTTATGAAAACTAAGAATTTTTTTTGAAATTTGGCCATTTTTAGCCTTATTTGCAACAAAACAAAACAAAACGGTGAAAGTTAAAAAACGTGAGGGCGTAGCAAGGCAAGTATATATTCACCCCCATACTAAAATTAAACATTGTCCTCAATGTTTCGAGTCTAAAGGTGGAGCACCCCCATACTAGAGACGAAGAGTCGAATGCTTAGGATCTATCATGGAAAAGGGTGATCAACAATATATCTAAAGTTGTTTTTGAATTATGCTAAAAGATAATTGTTAGAACAATAAAGGATATGTCATGGATTCGTGAAAAACTCTTCAAGCAAACGATCGAGGCTCACGTAAACGAACACGAGAGTCTTCAATCGTGGCGATTATGATGATCTAGATAACACATTCACAAACAACCACGAGACAACGAGTTGGAAGGGCACAAATCCTCTCTCATTAACTACATTAGAAAGCGATAATATATACAATGATAAGCATGGGATCTCCCCCACGAGGCACCTCGTTTTTGATTACCGAGTCATGAGCTCGACTCGATCCCCTCAATGCTAATTATCAATGGGGAAGGTGACTTGGTTGAGGTCGTCCAAAGAAGGGACGTCCCCATCAAAGTAGTGCTTAAGCCTATGTCCATTCAACTTGAAATTAGGACCATCATTTTGAGCTAGCTCAATGGTCCCATAAGGAAACACTTGTGTTATGGTGAATGGACCCGACCAACGAGATTTCAATTTCCCAGAAAATATCTTCAAACGAGAGTTAAAAAGTAACACTTGATCACCAACGTTAAAAACCCGGTTTTTAATCTTGAAATCATGAAACTTTTTAGTCTTTTCCTTAAAAATTAATGAATTTTTATAAGCATTATCTCTTAATTCATCCAATTCATTAAGTTGTATTTTCTGGTGATTTCCCGCGTCTTCAAGTCATAATTTGCGTGCTTTAGGGCCCAATAGGCCTTGTGCTCCAATTTAATAGTCAAGTGACAATTATTTCCATAAACCAACTTATAAGGAGTACAACCGATAGGTGTTTTATAAGCGGTCCGAAAGGCTCATAAAGCGTCATCGAGTTTGTCGGACCATGAATCAGGGTTTTCTCCAATCGACCTTTCCAAAATCCTCTTTAATGCTCGGTTTGAAACCTCGACTTGACCACTTGTTTGCGGGTGATAAGCCGTAGAAAGACGATGTGTAACTCCATATTTCTTTAGAACCTTTTCGAATTGGTCATTACAAAAATGGGTTCCACGATCGCTTATAATAGCACGAGGGGTTCCAAACCGAGAGAATAGTTTCTTCAAAAACTTCACTACCACACGAGCATCATTCGTAGGCAAAGCCTTAGCTTCCAACCACTTAGATAGGTAGTCGACGGCGACGAGGATATACTTGGTACCATGAGACAATGGGAACGGCCCCATAAAGTCAATGCCTAAAACGTCGAAAATCTCACACACTTGAATTATATTTTGCGGCATTTCATCATTTTGAGAGGATTTTCCTTGACGTTGACAAGAATCACACGACTTCACAAGTGCGTGTGCATCACGATAGATCGTAGGCCAAAAGAAGCCGGCATCGAACACTTTCTTAGCCATGAAGTTAGCACCGTGGTTACCACCCGTGGGTCCCTCGTGACAAGCTCTATGGATGTTAGAAGCTTCGGTACCAAAGACACAACGTCGAACGAGTTGATCTGCACAAACCCGAAAGAGATAAGGTTCTTCCCAAAAATAGAACTTGACGTCACATAAGAATTTTCTCTTTTGTTGTGTCGTCATACCCTTGATTATGAAGTTCCCCGCATGGTAATTTGCAGCGTCGGCAAACCATGGGGTGTCATCCTTAGAATTCACCACACCGAGAGTCTCAAGAGGAAATGTTTCGGTGATTTCCTTGTTCTCGAACTCATTCTTGTGATGATCTTCTAAACGAGAGAGATGATCGGCCGCTAGATTCTCGGCTCCTTTTTTGTCAAGTATGGTGACATCAAATTCTTGTAGGAGGAGAATCCAACGAAGCAATCTTGGCTTAACATCAAGCTTAGAGAAGAGGTACTTGATAGCCGAATGATCCGTATACACGATGCTTTTTGTCAAGACGAGATAAGGTCGGAACTTCTCAAAAGCATACACCACGGCAAGTAGTTGTTTTTCCATTGTGGTATATTTCATTTGAGCCTCGGTCATCGTCTTGCTAGCATAATGGATAGGTAGAAAGTGCTTTTCATGACGTTGCCCTAAGACGAACCCAATTGCATAATCACTTGCACCGCACATGATTTCAAAGGGTAATTCCCAATTAGGAGCAACAAGAATGGGAGCTTCGGTAAGTTTCCTCTTAAGAGTTTCGAAAGCTCAAACACAATCCTCATTGAAGTTAAAAGGAACATCCTTCTCGAGAAGGTGTGTCATAGGTCGAGTGATTTTCGAAAAGTCTTTGATGAAACGAAGATAAAAGCCCGCGTGGCCTAGGAAACTCCTAACTCCCTTAACGGTTTTGGGATGAGGTAACTTGGCGATGACGTCTATCTTAGCTTTATATACCTTAATCCCCGCTTTCAAGACCTTGTGCCCTAAGACGATTCCTTTTTTCACATAAAATGACATTTTTCCCAATTAAGCACAAGGTTGGTTTCTTCACAACGTTTTAACATTTTCTCGAGATTGGATAAACATGACGTGAATGAATCACCAAACATCGAAAAGTCATCCATGAATACTTCCATCAACTTCTCGATCATATCATGAAAAATAGCCATCATACACCATTGAAACGTTCCCGGTGCATTAGAAAGTCCGAATGGCATTCTACGATAAGCAAACGTTCCATATGGACATGTAAACGTAGTTTTCTCTTGATCATGAGGGTCGGTAGGGAATTGAAAGTAACCGGAAAAACCATCTAAAATCAATAGAAGTCATTTCCCGCGAGTCGCTCCAACATTTGGTCCATGAAGGGCAAGGGAAAGTGGTCTTTACAAGTGGTGTCATTTAACTTTCAGTAGTCAATACACACCCTCCAACCGGTCACAACACGAGTGGGAATCAACTCGTTGTTTTCATTAGGCACAACGGTCATTCCTCCCTTCTTAGGGACACAATGGATTGGGCTCACCAATGGGCTATCGGAGATAATCATTCCCGCGTCAAGAAGTTTTAAGACCTCTTTTTTAATGACACCGTGAATTTTGGGGTTTACCCTTCTTTGATTTTGAATTGCGGGTTTGTAGTCCTCCTCCATTAAAATCTTGTGAGTACAAAATTTTTTGTCAATACCCTTAATGTCGAAAATTTTCCACGTAATTGCCCCTTTATGAGCTTTAAAAATTTTCAAAAGTGCGGTGTTTTCATTATTGGAAAGATCTTTCGCAATAATAACCGGAAACTTGTCATCACCTTCCAAGAATGCGTATTCAAGGTGAGATGGAAGATCTTTCAATTCAAGGATTGGAGGTTCCTCGATTGATGATTTTTGTTCAACACTCATAACTTACATCGGCGGAAGAAATGGTGGAATGAAAGTATCATTACTAATAATCACCTCATCTTCATTGTCGATTTCATTCAAAATAAAATCGCCTCCTTGGAATGGAGTGAGATTTGGTATAGAATTAGCAAGAATCAGATCCATAGTAGTGGGATTGCCACTTGACGAACTATCGGAAAAACCTAACACTTCTTGTGAAAACTCATCGCAAAATACATCGACTAAGTCAATGTGGTTGATGATAGCGATTGCATAAACATGAGAAGGTGTAGAGTTTTGAGCAGCATTTATAACAAGTTCCTCTTCATTGAATCTAAAAGTTATCTTTCTAGCATGAACATCGATAAGCGATCTCGAGGTGTCTAAAAATGGACGACCTAAAATTAGAGGAACTTGAGGATCCGCGGGGATGTCTACTACGATAAAATCAACGGGATAGTAGAACTTCCCCACTTTAACGAAAACGTCTTCGGCTACTCCACATGCGAGAATCATAGAATGATCGGCCATCTCGATAGACATGTTCGATGGAGTAAGAGCCGGAAGCGATAGCGATTTCCACATGGAAAAAGCATCAAATTAATGCTCGCGCCAAGATCGGCCAACGCGAGGCATCCTTCCATTTCTTGAATATCACAAAGAAACTTTCCGGGGTCACCAACTTTTTATGGTATTCGGTTAAGATAAACCGAAGAACAATTAGATAGCTTAGAAAGCTTCTCCTTATCATTCATCATATCCTTAAAAGTGGAAGCGAAACGAGGCATGTATAACAACGCGTCGGCTAAACTCACATTAAAATGTACTTGTTGAAACATTTTGATAAAAAGCTCAATTTGTTGTTTATTATGTTCTTACAATTTCTCCTTGTTTCATCTTGATGGGTAAGGTAAGGGTGGTGTGGGTTGGGGCATACGCATCGGCCTTGGAATCTCGGGTTCCACAATTAGTATTGGTTCAACCGTAGGTGTTGTTTGAGCGGTACTTCGTGGGCTTGTAAAATTCTCCTTTTCTACCATCACCTCAGGTTCTTTCTTGATTTCCTTCTCCGTAGAAGTACTAGGACGAGAGATTGGTTCTTTGAAAGTTTTACCACTACGAGTACTAATAACCTTAATTTCTCCCTTCGGGTTTGCAATGGTATCACTAGGAAGACCACCCGAGGAAGAGGGTTTATGAAATGTGTATAATGCAAGTTCGTTTTCTCAGTTCTTAACTAATAGAAAGTCCAATCAATATCAAATTTATAATTGTTTTTGGTTGTTCAAGCTTGCTTGGTAATCTATTGCTAATTCAAACAACACTAAGTAAAAGTGAAAAATATAAACCTACTTATACGTAAAACAAATTGCAAATTCCAAATTATATTCAAGTAAAATGTTAAAATGCAAAATATAAAACTATAAGGACTGAAAATGTAATTTCTATGAAATGTAAATGCTTGAAATGTAAATTCTAAAAGTTATAAGGACTAAAAATGTAAAACAGTTAACTAGAAGGACTAATCTTGTAAAATCTTTAACAAACTAACCAAATTTAAACAAACTAACAAACTTATAAACTGAATTTTAACAACTAACAAATTCCAGGGACTAACTTTTGCAAATTCCACAAAATAAGGAAAATTAGCTAGGTTTAAACACAGTTCAAACTTTTAGGGACTAAAATGCAATAAAACCAAATTTATAACCAAAAACGGGCTCAAAGAAAGATTAAGCTCGTTTGAGCTTAATACTCAACCAAATAAGCTGAAACAAATTGCAAACAACTTCAAATCCAATTATAGAAACGTGTATTCAAGGATTTTAGCTAAAAGTCCAAAATAAGCAAAAGAGTGCTTATTAATAAGCTCAAAATAAGCTATAGCATAATCCAAACATCCACAACTTGATTTTTTTATCAAAACTGATTAAACACTTGATTTAAGGAAGGGGAAATCAAACTAGAACAATTTTCATCCAGTAATAAGCTAGATATCTGAAAATAAGCTCAAATGAGCTTATGTTGACCAAACGTTGACCAGATTTTGGAAAAAGCTCAAAATCTCAAAACTTCATATTCAATACTTACTAATCAGGATTGTGAAAGAAAACAACTAGTTTTATGAAGTGGATTAAAAGATCTAGCAAAACAGTCACCCTTTCACATCAGAGAATGCAAAATGCTCAGGCATTAACTAATAAGCTGTTTTCTTGCTTATTTCTTGATACTGTAGAATTTCCTCTTAAAGTCTGAAAGATTATGTTATAAGCTATGACTAGAAACAGATTTGAGCAAATTTCATTAAGTTTTGAAAGAGAAATAAGCAAATGAATCTGACAAGTTTTGAACTAAAAGCTGATAAAAGGAATGACCCAAACTTTTTGTTAACCAATTGCCTTTTTGACTATTAAACTGACTTACAAAAGGCTCAAAACTACTTGTTAACTTCTAATGAGTAGAAATGAACACTTAAACATCAATTAACAACACTTGAAAACTGATTTACCACTAGTCCCAAACACACCTTATCTGATTTTGAGCAAACTATTTCAAAGACTAAATGAGTAATGATTAAGACTGATTAAAGAGCTATAGCAAACTAGTTTAGGTGATCAAAATGAAGGCTAATGAAACTGAAATCAAGCAAGTTTACCAACTAGAACTCAATTAAGCTATAGGACTAAAAAGTTACTGAAAATGAGCTTAAAACTTCAAGACTGAACACAAAAGCACAAGAACAAGCTACAATACACTAGGATCACTCAATCAACAACTACTTATCAAGTAGAATCAGGCAGCCATCAACATTACACTAGGGAATTAAGCATGCAAGAACTGTTTAGAGGAACTTAAAACAGAAGCTTTGAAACCTAATGTAGAGGTCCTCTGGGAAGAAGAGGAGCGCTGAGCTCTCTTGCCCTAGTGATACCACCACCTATCACTAGCTATCAACTCAAATCAACAACCAAAACAGCTACAAATCATCATTCTGCCATGAAAACTTCAAGAAACTAGGTATGAACTGAATTCTTGATCAAACTGCTACAAAACTCCACCAATGTAAGCTATGATCAATGGTTGATCATAACTAACATCAAACAGCAACTAGTGTATCCAAGATCAACAAGATTCAACAGGAATTTGAGAAACAGAATTTGGCGGGAAAGCTTGAATTTGAAATTTTATTGATGAAATCAGTTACAAAAGTAGTTACAAGGTTCTAACTAACTAACTAACTCAAGAGTTTGTCAGACTCTTGAGTAGTTAGGTGAAAAGGAGGGAAAAAGGGAAAAGGAAATTTAGAGAACTATGTGTTTTCAGAATTAAGCTACAATGACAAATGAAGTACTAGCTAAGTATTTATAGGCAAGATAAGAGAGATTCTGTTGGAGTTGTGACGTGTTTGAGCCAATCATCACTTGACACGTGGAAGAATTCTGCAAATCTTCTTTAAAGGTGATGAACACATTTTGGGGATTTTTGATTCAATGGATTATATGTTAATTGGTTAACACCATTGGATTCGTCTCTTCAAAACGAGCAACTTTGATGTTTTGATCTTCACTTGAAATGCCCTCTATCTCAAACCCGTTCCTGGAAAATATTTTGTTGAAAAAGAAGGACACGTGGCAGCTTTTGATTGGTAGAGAAAGAGTGTTGTAGATCACACTGTTGTGATTTGGCATTAAATGTGACGGCTGTGAGTGGGATTTAATTGTTTGATCCGTGTGACTTGCCTTCTCTCTTCTCATTGGTTAAGAGCCTTAGCACATGGATTCAACTTGCAATACTTTCCAAACTTGGCAAATTAAGTCCCTTGACTTGGCAGATTGCTAGTTAAGGCTAATATCTTCATTCCTTTGACATTTTTGACCCTTCAACTTTGATTCTTCAACAAAAATGGCCCTTTGACTTGAGTTGACTTTGTAGTTGACCAAATTTGACTTTAATCTTGACTTTCCATAATTTGCACTTTAAGTCCTCCAATTTTCACAACTTGTCAAGATAGGTCCTTTGACTTCAAAGTCTTGTCACTTTTGATCCTCTTTTGTCTTTTTCATCCATTTGAGCTTGGTTTTTCCTTGTTTGCTTGAAATTGTATCCTTTTACCTACATAAGATCACACAAACACAAACATACCACATAACACTGCTTTTTACAATATAAAAGGGTATTTTGCTTCATGTTTTAGGGTTATTTGTTGATAAAAGGATATGAGTTTAAGCTCATATCAAATTCCCCTACACTTGAGCATTGCCATGTCCTCATGCAATATTATATTTCAAAGTTTAAAAATTTACATTTCCCTCATAATTAATCCACCTTGGCCATATGAGATGCATCTACACTACTCTAAACTAGATGATGCATGATTTTGACTTTTAATAATGCAATGAATCAAAATACAATTCTATCTATATCTTTTTGATTTTTCTTGAAATGGTTTTGATGGAAATAACTCATAAAGAATTCAATGACTTGGATTAGGGCTTGGGTACCATGAACACTTATCACCCTCAAGTTTCACTTTCCCCAAACCAAGCTAGTAAATGGGATCATTGCATTCACAAGTAAAAAGTGCATCAACTTATTCATGACAATTAAATGTGGAACCGATTATTATTTGAGCAAATTGCTTGTGGGCAAATTTGTCATTATTCAAGCGTGAAATATAAGAAGTGTAAAATCCAAAAATAAGGAAGGACGGTTTTAATCCTAAGTAATCTTCTCATCCATTACTTGAAAAACCGCTCACAATTAATATAAGTCCGTATTAAGAGTAATAAGTCATTCGCCTTATGTGTAAAATCCTCATGTCATGCTTTCATAAGTAACTACACACTCGCTAAGGAAAGGAAAATAAAACTCACGCAATAATTTACATCCGCATCTTTTTGAGATTTTGGATCTTCAACCCCGCAACCCGTCAAGGTAATATTGGATTGGAGCAATCTATTGAATCCCCGCAACCCGTCAAGGTAATATTGGAACTCAATAGTCACTATAATTAACACCACACTGCCCCTCTTGGGAGTCTTGCATTTTTTTTTTTTTTTTTTTTTCTTTTTCTTTTTTTTCTAGCCACTCATTTTTTTTTCATAAGCCGCTCTTATTTTTCTTTATTCCTCACCAAGAAATTTGCAAAGAAGAAAAGGAAAAACACCCGCTAAATATGGAGCATGACACAAGTCTAGTACACATAAAACGTGCTAACTTAGAATCTTAAGACGTACTCATATCAACCATAAATGATTAGCCAAAAATGCATAAGAGATTACAAACCAATTAAAACCGTACTTGATTATTTATTAACAATTATATACAAGCGAAGAAAATAGAGGTCAAGAAGAGAAGGGTTTAGCCACAAGTAATTGCCATGAAGTCTATCTAGCCCTTTTACACTTGCTTCAACTCTATCATTTCCCATTCTCCACAAATTTAAAATTTCAAAGAATGAAATTGGTGGAAGCTTAGCCTAATAGACCAATGAAGGACTACATGGTTAAGGATACTAGCTAGAGAGTGCTAAAATAAGCAAACTCGGGTTGAGTCAAAATATCCATGGCGGGCCTAATATGTCAAAGAAATCTAAACTTGTTAAAACCATGTTTTATTATATTTTTCCTTTTTATATATTTTTGATGAAAAATAAAAGAAGAAATATATACAATGCAAATGTGTTATGCAAATGAAAAATGAATTATGCAAAAATTATGAATGCATATTTTTTGTTGGCCAAAGTAGATCAAAAATTTGAAAAATGTTTGAAAAATTAATTTTCCATGTTATCATGCAAGACAATGACAAGTTCTAGGTAAGGTCACTTCGATAGAAGACCCCCCTACACTTAAGCTAAACATTGTCCTCAATGTTTAAGAGCATGGAAGTATAAACTGCCCCTACACTTATGACAATGAATAGACTTTGCTTAACCCAAGTTAAGGAAAGGACTACTATTAGTGAAATCATGTTTAAGCACAAGGTGTCAATGAAAAATCACTAAAGTAACGAAGTGAACCGGATACAAGGGCCTCCTCCATAAGCTCCAAAGCATGAGATGAGTGAGCAACCCTACAAACAAGCATGAAGACAAAAGAAGGTCTCCCCTACACTTATCTCCAAATCTATGCCTTTATTTCTAACCTACAACACTCTAACCTAGTTATACGATGCTTGAGTTAATGAGTCTCTAGCTCGACTCGTCCCTCAATGAATTAATTCATGGGGAAAATGGGGACCTCTTGGACCATTTCAACGGAAATGTCCTCCCCAAAGTAATGCTTAACACGGTGACCATTCACTTTAAAATTTGGACCATCGGGTTGGGATAACTCAAGAGTTCCATAGGGAAACACTTGAGCAATAGTGAATGGACCGGACCATCTCGACTTAAGCTTGCCCGCAAAAAGCTTCAATCTTGAGTTAAAGAGGAGAACCGGCTCTCCAACTTTGAACTCACGATTCTTGATCTTAGCATCATGCAATTTCTTAGTCTTTTCCTTATATAGCAAAGAATTCTCATAGGCATTGGCTCTCAACTCATCCATCTCATTGAGTTGATCTTTCCTATGTGAACCGGCTTGGTTTAAATCAAAGTTAGCCCACTTGAGAGCCCAAGATGCCTTATGTTCTAACTCAAATGGGAGGTGGCACGCTTTTCCATAGACAAGCCTATAAGGAGTACAACCAATTGGTGTCTTAAAAGCCGTCCTAAACGCCCACAAAGCATCATCAAGCTTATCCGACCAAGAAGCTCTATGCTCTCCCACCGTTCTCTCTAAAATTCTCTTTAAACCACGATTTGTGACCTCGGTTTGGCCATTTGTTTGAGGGTGATACGCGGTAGAAAGTCTATGATTAACTCCATATTTCTTCATAACTCTCGTGAATTGATCATTACAAAAGTGTGTACCACGATCACTTATGATGGCCCGAGGTACACCAAATCTAGCAAACAATTGTTTCAAGAACTTTACAACCACTCTAGCATCATTAGTAGGTAAGGCTTTAGCCTCCACCCACTTGGACACATAATCCACCGCCACAAGTATATACTTGTTTCCCTTAGAGGATGGAAAAGGTCCCATGAAATCTATTCCCCATACATCAAATATCTCACACTCTTGGATAAAATTTTGTGGCATCTCATCACGTTGTGTAATTTTTCCTTGTCTTTGACAAACATCACAAAATTTCACCATCTCTTGGGCATCCTTGTAAATGGAAGGCCAATAGTAACCCGAATCAAAGACTTTCTTGGCGGTGTAGTTAGGCCCAAAATGTCCACCCGTAGGTCCTTTATGACATGCCTCTAAGATTTTAAATGCCTCGGGCCCATCTACACACCGTCTAATGATTTGGTCCGCACATTGCCTAAAAAGATATGGATCATCCCAAAAGTAATACTTAACTTCCTTAAGAAACTTTTTCTTTTGTTGATAAGTAAGACCCTCAATAAGCACATTGCCCACAAGATAGTTTGCAATATCCGCAAACCAAGGTGTGGCATCCTCTTGGGAAGAGATAGACATGAGCTCCTCTAATGGAAAGGATTCATTGATTTCTTGATGTGGGAAATCTCCTTGAAAAGGATGCTCAAGTCTACTCAAATGATCCGCCGCTAAATTCTCGGCCCCTTTTTTATCACGAATCTCAATCTTAAACTCTTGAAGCAACAAAACCCATCTCAAAAGCCTAGGCTTAGCATCTTGTTTTGTCATAAGATACTTGAGAGCGGAATGATCCGTATACACTATGGTCTTGGAAAGCACAAGATATGGTCTAAACTTCTCAAAAGCATATACTATAGCAAGCAACTCTTTTTCCGTGGTAGTGTAATGAAGTTGTGCACCGGTCATGGTTTTACTCGCATAGTGTATAGGTTGGAAATGTTTATTAACTCTTTGTCCTAAGACGGCCCCCACCGCATAATCACTAGCATCACACATAAGCTCAAAAGGTAATTCCCAATTTGGAGAAACCAAAACGGGAGCCTTTGTCAATTTTTCCTTAAGTGTCTCAAAAGATTCTAAACAAGCTTGGTCAAAAATGAAAGGAGCCTCTTTTTCCAAGAGATGAGTCATCGGTCTAGCTATCTTAGAAAAATCTTGTATAAAGCGCCTATAAAAACCCGCATGACCTAAGAAACTCCTCACACCTTTAACCGAGGTGGGTGGGGGAAGCTTAGCAATCACATCAATTTTGGCTCGATCAACTTCTAATCCCTTATTGGATATCTTGTGTCCTAAAACAATTCCCTCTTTCACCATAAAATGACATTTCTCCCAATTAAGCACCAAACGTGTTTCCTCACAACGCTTAAGCATTCTCTCAAGATTGGTGAGACACGAGCTAAAGGAGTTCCCAAATACGGAAAAGTCATCCATAAAAACCTCCATGGTTTGCTCTATCATATCATGGAAAATTGCCATCATGCACCTTTGAAACGTCCCCGGTGCATTACATAGGCCAAAAGGCATCCTCTTGTAAGCAAATGTACCGTATGGACAAGTGAATGTGGTCTTTTCTTGATCCTTAGGGTCAATTGGGATTTGGAAATAACCCGAAAAGCCATCAAGAAAACAATAATACTCATTTCCCGCTAAGCGTTCAAGCATTTGATCCATAAAGGGAAGCGGGAAATGGTCTTTCCTAGTTGCCTCATTGAGTTTTCTATAATCAATGCAAACTCTCCAACCGGTTACAAGTCTCGTGGGAATAAGCTCATTGTTCTCATTAGGCACCACGGTGATTCCACCCTTCTTTGGAACACAATGAACCGGGCTAACCCATGGAGAGTCGGAAATGGGGTAAATCATACCCGCATCTAAGAGTTTAATCACTTCTTTCTTAATAACCTCATGAATTTTTGGGTTAACTCTCCTTTGGTTTTGAATAGCGGGTTTATAATCATCCTCCATAAGGATTTTGTGAGTACAAAAATGTGGATCAATTCCCCTTATATCGGATATTTTCCATGCTAAAGCTTTCTTATGTTTCTTAAGGACTTCAATAAGTTGCTCCTTCTCATCCTCTTTCAATTCCTTAGCAATAATCACCGGTAATTGGTCTTTTCTTTCTAAGAAAGAATATTCTAAGTGGGATGGAAGTTCCTTAAGTTCAATGGGAGGTGGACTCTCTATGGAAGGTTTTACTAATGGAGGTTCCTCAATGGTAGGCTCTTGTGGAATAGGGGAAGGAATAGGGTCCTCATTGAGCAACTTTTGGATTGTAAGAATATCTTCGTCCCAATTAATGGGAGAATCATCATCACCAAGAAAGTTGGACTCAAATTCCTCCAAGAGGAAATCACTCTCTCCAAAAGGTGTTAAAGAGGGAGCAATTGAGGCCACGGTTTCAACATGTGGAATCTCATCACTAGCATTCTTACAAGCATCATGAAAGTGTTCATTACACACTTCATCTAGCACATCCACAATGTTAATCGTCTCACAAGGTCTAGACTCCTTAACTTCTTTTCTATCACAAACTTTCCCTAGCTTAAACACCACTTTCTCATCCTCTACTCTCATAATTAATTCTCCTTCCGCCACATCTATCAAAGTACGACCCGTTCTCAAAAACGGTCTACCAACAATCAAAGGCACTCTAGGATCCATGTCATAATCGACCACTACAAAGTCGGCCGGAAAGGTAAACTTATCCACACCTACAAACACATCTTCCGCTATACCTACGGGGTGAGCTATGGTTCGGTTGGCTAGTTCAAGAGTCATCCTAGTGGGGGTGAGCTCGGGAAGAGAGAGTTGTTTCCAAACCGATAAAGGCATGAGATTTATGCTTGCCCCTAAATCCGCCAAAGCCATGCAATTTTCAACACCGGGAAAATTACAAGGTATCAAGAAACGCCCCGGATCTCCAAGTTTTGTTGGTAAGGTTTTAAGTAACACCGCGGAACAATTTTCATTAAGTGATGTGTTGGGCAAATCAACCAATTTTTCTTTGTTTGAGAGCAAATCTTTGAACATCTTAGCAAACTTTGGCATATAAGCAAGAGCTTCCGCAAAGGATATGTTGATATTGAGTTGCTTGAACATCCTTAAGAAATTGGAAACTTGTATGTCATCTTTGTTCTTTAATTTGTCCTTTTTCAACCTTGAAGGGTATGGAAGAGTAGGTTTGGGTGTAGGTGGAATAGGTGTTGTAGTAGAAGATTTGTCTTTGTTAGCCTCTTCATTGGTAAGTGTGGAAGGTGAAGGAGAAGTATGAGGTGGTTGAGAAGGTGTGTTTGAGTGAATAGGAGCACTTTGAGGAGGTGGAGTAGAAGTAGAAGGCTTATCACAAGTAGGAGCACAAGTGGGTTGAACAATAGTAGGTTTAGGAGGTGAAGGATCCTTTGTTGTTGTACCACTTCTTGTTGTAATAGCATTGACATTGGCCCTAGGATTTGTTTGTGTGTTGGAAGGTAAAGCTCCTTGTGGTCTTTGATTTAATGCCATGAAAAGCTTATTGAATTGGTCATTCATTTTCTTGTCCATAGCTTGGAATTTCTTTTCATTCTCTTGATTCATCTTTTGCAAAAGATCCATTGTGTTTAACTCTTGTGGCACATAACCTTGAAAACCTTGAGGTTGGAAAGGTAAAGGTTGGGAGTTAAATCCTTGATTTGGTGGATAAAAGGTACTTGCTTGAGGTTGAAATTGATTTGGTGCCTTGTAGTTATTTCCTTGGTATGGTTGTCTTTGCCCTTGATTCCTTGCTAAAATTTGAGGAGGATTTTGTTGAATTTGGGTGGGTGGTTGGGGTGGAAAGCCGGGTGGAGTAAGGTAATTTTGGGATTTATAAGAAAGATTATTTGGATTGATGTTAGGCTTAAAGTGTTCACGGTGTTCCTCTTGATAAGCATAGCATTCCCCTTGATACCCTTGCACCTTGTCACATTGTTCATAAGAGTGAGGGCCTCCACAAGTAACACAAGAAATGGTGATGGCATTCACATTGTTTGAGGAATTGTTCAATGTCATGCTCTTAAAATCTTGAATCATGCCTTGAGTCATTTCTTGTCCTTGTTTGACTTGTTGAAGAATCTCTTGAAGAATTTGGAGTTCACAAGGGGTTTTAGAAGTATTTTGGATCACATGAACTCTTTCTTCAAATGGATCGTTTGTTTGAACCATTGCCTTAGTCTCAATAATGGTCAAAGCCTCTTGGTATGTCTTGAAATGAATACTCCCTCCCGCGGAAGCATTTAGTGAATCTTGGTGGTGAGGTTTAAGGCCATTGTAGAAGGTATTGATTTGGGTTAGATCATCCATTCCATGATTAGGGCATCGCCTCAACAACTCACTATACTCTTCCCAAGCATCACCAAAGGATTGACTAGGTTTTTGTGTAAAGCCCATAATCATATTTCTCAAAGCCATAGTCTTTTGTGGAGGAAAGAATTTGTTCAAAAACTTAGTGGTAAAACCATCCCATGTAGTGATACTATCGGGTGGTTGGGTGTCTAACCAATGCTTAGCACTCCCATCTAGTGAAAATGACACTAACAACAATCTAATGACATCCGGTGGAACCCCATTATGCTTAATGGTATTGCAAAGTGAAAGGAATCTCTTAAGATGAGCATGGGGATCCTCATTTTGTTTTCCATAGAAAGGTGATGCAGCAACCATATTGATCATAGATGTATGTAGCTCAAATGTGTTAGCGGGATAGACGGGAATCTTAATGGCACTAACAAATCCATGAATGTTGGTTTGCATACGTTCAAACAAAGTACGGTTATCAACAGCCATGGCTCCTCGTGGTGGTGACAAAGCACGATTCTCGTGATCGGCTTGGTGGACGGTGGTGGTCTTACTCTTTCTCTTTTTCTTCCTTTTCGGAGGAAGAGGTTGTACACCAATCGGTATTTGTGCACGCCCGCGAGTGAGCATGCAACTCAATACGAGGAATGAGAGAGAAACTCTCGTGTGACTTTGAAAAGAATAAGATTATCCTCTTCGAGTTCCGATATTAAATATCCACAAGAAAGTAACAATATATGTAATACTACTTTGGGTGCAAGACCCTCAATGAAGCTTTCCTTCTTAGAATACTCCCAAGTGAACGGGGGGTTAGGTGGCGCGAAGCACTTAAGTACCTATTGACCCTTAGATGGCATTTTATAGCACATCGCCTTTCTATTCACTTAAATGTTCGTATTCTTCGAATTATTGCTTATTGAGAGTATTTATCTATTCTTGCTTTATTTTGTTTGATCGATACGCGTGTCAAGGACCGGAGCGCCCCTCAACACGGTGTATTGCCTCGGCAATACTTATGGAAGATATGTAGATTGATTGTTCTTATACGTATACTTATGTACTTATAATAATATATGGAAAATATTTTTGTATATATGAGTTTTTATTGGAAAATACTATATGTACATAAAAACCGAGAGAATCCAATAATATATATTTTTGGGTGCAATCTCTTAGGAAAAAGATTGCTTTTTGGATTTTTTAATTTTTTTTGGTCAATTCTTTAGGAAAAGAATTGTTTTGTTAATTTTTAGTTTTTATATATTTTTATATTTTTGATTTTTTTATTTTTTTTTGATTTATGATACGTAAAAATAACGTTCACAAAGTGAACGGATCCCAAAAGCCAATGAAAACCGTCAATCGATAGTCTCTCGTGTAGTCAAAGAACCGGCAGCGGCGCCATTTGAAATGTGTATAATGCAAGTTCGTTTTCTCAGTTCTTAACTAATAGAAAGTCCAATCAATATCAAATTTATAATTGTTTTTGGTTGTTCAAGCTTGCTTGGTAATCTATTGCTAATTCAAACAACACTAAGTAAAAGTGAAAAATATAAACCTACTTATACGTAAAACAAATTGCAAATTCCAAATTTTATTCAAGTAAAATGTTAAAATGCAAAATATAAAACTATAAGGACTGAAAATGTAATTTCTATGAAATGTAAATGCTTGAAATGTAAATTCTAAAAGTTATAAGGACTAAAAATGTAAAACAGTTAACTAGAAGGACTAATCTTGTAAAATCTTTAACAAACTAACCAAATTTAAACAAACTAACAAACTTATAAACTGAATTTTAACAACTAACAAATTCCAGGGACTAACTTTTGCAAATTCCACAAAATAAGGAAAATTAGCTAGGTTTAAACACAGTTCAAACTTTTAGGGACTAAAATGCAATAAAACCAAATTTATAACCAAAAACGGGCTCAAAGAAAGATTAAGCTCGTTTGAGCTTAATACTCAACCAAATAAGCTGAAACAAATTGCAAACAACTTCAAATCCAATTATAGAAACGTGTATTCAAGGATTTTAGCTAAAAGTCCAAAATAAGCAAAAGAGTGCTTATTAATAAGCTCAAAATAAGCTATAGCATAATCCAAACATCCACAACTTGATTTTTTTATCAAAACTGATTAAACACTTGATTTAAGGAAGGGGAAATCAAACTAGAACAATTTTCATCCAGTAATAAGCTAGATATCTGAAAATAAGCTCAAATGAGCTTATGTTGACCAAACGTTGACCAGATTTTGGAAAAAGCTCAAAATCTCAAAACTTCATATTCAATACTTACTAATCAGGATTGTGAAAGAAAACAACTAGTTTTATGAAGTGGATTAAAAGATCTAGCAAAACAGTCACCCTTTCACATCAGAGAATGCAAAATGCTCAGGCATTAACTAATAAGCTGTTTTCTTGCTTATTTCTTGATACTGTAGAATTTCCTCTTAAAGTCTGAAAGATTATGTTATAAGCTATGACTAGAAACAGATTTGAGCAAATTTCATTAAGTTTTGAAAGAGAAATAAGCAAATGAATCTGACAAGTTTTGAACTAAAAGCTGATAAAAGGAATGACCCAAACTTTTTGTTAACCAATTGCCTTTTTGACTATTAAACTGACTTACAAAAGGCTCAAAACTACTTGTTAACTTCTAATGAGTAGAAATGAACACTTAAACATCAATTAACAACACTTGAAAACTGATTTACCACTAGTCCCAAACACACCTTATCTGATTTTGAGCAAACTATTTCAAAGACTAAATGAGTAATGATTAAGACTGATTAAAGAGCTATAGCAAACTAGTTTAGGTGATCAAAATGAAGGCTAATGAAACTGAAATCAAGCAAGTTTACCAACTAGAACTCAATTAAGCTATAGGACTAAAAAGTTACTGAAAATGAGCTTAAAACTTCAAGACTGAACACAAAAGCACAAGAACAAGCTACAATACACTAGGATCACTCAATCAACAACTACTTATCAAGTAGAATCAGGCAGCCATCAACATTACACTAGGGAATTAAGCATGCAAGAACTGTTTAGAGGAACTTAAAACAGAAGCTTTGAAACCTAATGTAGAGGTCCTCTGGGAAGAAGAGGAGCGCTGAGCTCTCTTGCCCTAGTGATACCACCACCTATCACTAGCTATCAACTCAAATCAACAACCAAAACAGCTACAAATCATCATTCTGCCATGAAAACTTCAAGAAACTAGGTATGAACTGAATTCTTGATCAAACTGCTACAAAACTCCACCAATGTAAGCTATGATCAATGGTTGATCATAACTAACATCAAACAGCAACTAGTGTATCCAAGATCAACAAGATTCAACAGGAATTTGAGAAACAGAATTTGGCGGGAAAGCTTGAATTTGAAATTTTATTGATGAAATCAGTTACAAAAGTAGTTACAAGGTTCTAACTAACTAACTAACTCAAGAGTTTGTCAGACTCTTGAGTAGTTAGGTGAAAAGGAGGGAAAAAGGGAAAAGGAAATTTAGAGAACTATGTGTTTTCAGAATTAAGCTACAATGACAAATGAAGTACTAGCTAAGTATTTATAGGCAAGATAAGAGAGATTCTGTTGGAGTTGTGACGTGTTTGAGCCAATCATCACTTGACACGTGGAAGAATTCTGCAAATCTTCTTTAAAGGTGATGAACACATTTTGGGGATTTTTGATTCAATGGATTATATGTTAATTGGTTAACACCATTGGATTCGTCTCTTCAAAACGAGCAACTTTGATGTTTTGATCTTCACTTGAAATGCCCTCTATCTCAAACCCGTTCCTGGAAAATATTTTGTTGAAAAAGAAGGACACGTGGCAGCTTTTGATTGGTAGAGAAAGAGTGTTGTGGATCACACTGTTGTGATTTGGCATTAAATGTGACGGCTGTGAGTGGGATTTAATTGTTTGATCCGTGTGACTTGCCTTCTCTCTTCTCATTGGTTAAGAGCCTTAGCACATGGATTCAACTTGCAATACTTTCCAAACTTGGCAAATTAAGTCCCTTGACTTGGCAGATTGCTAGTTAAGGCTAATATCTTCATTCCTTTGACATTTTTGACCCTTCAACTTTGATTCTTCAACAAAAATGGCCCTTTGACTTGAGTTGACTTTGTAGTTGACCAAATTTGACTTTAATCTTGACTTTCCATAATTTGCACTTTAAGTCCTCCAATTTTCACAACTTGTCAAGATAGGTCCTTTGACTTCAAAGTCTTGTCACTTTTGATCCTCTTTTGTCTTTTTCATCCATTTGAGCTTGGTTTTTCCTTGTTTGCTTGAAATTGTATCCTTTTACCTACATAAGATCACACAAACACAAACATACCACATAACACTGCTTTTTACAATATAAAAGGGTATTTTGCTTCATGTTTTAGGGTTATTTGTTGATAAAAGGATATGAGTTTAAGCTCATATCAGTTTACACATGATAGCTTCAAACATACTAGCCATTCGATCTTCAAATTTTGATTGCCTTTTATTCGCTTTTAACAACTCTTTATTAATCTCATGGTGACCTTGTTCCATCTTATGTTGATTTTGTTGAAAACGTTGAACGTTTCCTTCCATTTTATTAACATGAGTTTTCAATTCATTAGCAAGTTCATTTTTAAGCTCGTTTTTCAACTCGGATCTTAAGCTTATCATTTCTCGTTGCATGTTATCAAACTTAGAATCATTTGCCTTAGCATAATCCAAAAATTCTCCTTGAATATTTTTAGTGTGAGAATTTTGAAAACCTTGTGTAGTATTTTGAAAATCACGGTTTTGATTTTGATTTTGCACTTGCCCGTGGTTCCCACTTTGGTAAGTACCCTTGTTATAGTTACGTTAATTGCCTTGATAGCCACCACTTTGATTATTGTTTCGATAGTTATTTTGATTTTGGGGAGCTTGATTTGGGCGGGAACCTTGGCCGTTTTGGTTGTAAGTTCCCGTTGCTACGTAAGCACTCGAAGTGTTACCACCGACGGTAATGCACCCGGAAAAATCATGAGCTCCACCACAAGATATACAACTCTTTTCAACCGCTTTAACCGATGCTGAATTCAAAGCATCTTGTGCTTTCCAATGAGTCATAAGCGTCGAAAATCTATCGAAAAACCGATTCTCCTCATTTGCTTCATCATGTAAGGCATTCATGTTACGAGACGATGACGACGAACCCATAGTGGCAACACTCGGTGTGTTACAAGGGTTATAAACCTTAGATCTATTCTCAATAATCTTTAAAGATTCATCGGTCGTTTCGCACAAAAAATTAGCACCCGCGGCGGCATTCAAATAATCTCGTTCATGATCGTTAAGCCCATTATAAAAAGTATCAATTTGATGCAATTAGGAAAAATCCTGGTGAGGACATTCATGTAATATTTCTTTAAATCGTTCCCATGCCATTGAAAAACTTTCATTAGAACGTTGTGTAAATCTTGAAATCTCATTTTTCAAATGTGTTGTCTTAGATGGCGGGAAAATTGGTTCACAACTTAGAGACGAGATCACCCCATGTCAAAATCGAATTTGGCGGTTCTTTCTCGAGCCATATTTTTGCGGGTCCATCTAAAGAGTATGGAAACAACATCATCTTAATCGCGTCATGTGGAACATCCTTAAACTTGCTTGTTGCGGTGAGACGATTGAAATTCCGTATGTAATAATCTAGGTTATCTTTTTCATGTCCGCGAAACTTGTTTGCTTGTAGCATAGACATTAAACCCATCTTGATCTCAAAATTCTCCGCAAGGATGGCGGGAATCACAATAGGTTCTCCAAAACCCTCGGTGGGTGCTTGAAGCAACTCCATCATAGTACGATTAGCCATAGTGACTATTGGTTCTACAACGGGTTCGACAGTTGGAGGTTCTTCTTCAATCAAAGGATCTTGATTTCCTTCCTTTTGAAGACGTTTACGAGCTCGTTTTGCTTGATTATGAAATTGCATAAACCGTGACGTAGAACGTGGAGGTGATCAAAGAAGATTCTTTTGGGGTTTTTGTTGATTTTCAATTTTTTGTGTTTTTGATTGTTTTTAATTTTTTGGATTTTGTGTGTATTGTAGACAACAATCTACCAAATCTCTCCTCGAATCAAACTCTTGATTAAAGGAGCCTCAAATAATGAAAACGATCACGTGGAGTGAACGCCTTCGATTGACTTTAGAACTTTGGTGAAAACCAAATTGTTCAAGAGGGTTTAATCACAAAGAAACCAAGCAAATATATATGATATGTTATAATACTTTGGGCGGAAAAACCCTCGATTAGCTTTCAAGATCAAATACTCACAAGTGAACGAGGGGAATGAGGTGGCGCGAAGAACCCTTAAGTACCTAACTTCCCTTTAACGGCCTTTTATATCACGTTGCCTATCTATTCACCTTTAAGTTCGTATTTTTCAAAATCGAGCTAATAGAAAGTATTTATCTATTTTTGCCTTCTTCTTTTGTTTGAGATTTGAATAAAATAATTAGGAGATCAAATCCCAATTACGGTTGTGCTTTCACACTTTTGGAGATATTTTTAATTAATTGTGATACATATACAATATAGTAATAATAATTGACAAAGAAAACAAAAAACCGATAATACGTGTTAATAGATTTCTATTTAACACAAATACTATTTATGGTTAGATATTAAAAACATAATGGTTCAAATTAATCACAACACACCTCCCCGGCAGCGACGCCAAAATGATTGTATGTATTTTACACTCTTGCTTTAGGAAAAACAAGAACGTAAATGAGCGGTAAGTATTAAGCGAGATGATTGAAACTCAAGCACTAATGACCCAATGGTGTGTGAAAAGTTCGTTTTCCAAGGAGGTTTATTGTGTGTGAATAACTTTTAATGATTTTGGATTAATATTGAGAAAGAAAAGATGGAAAAAGAGGATGACGGATATGATAAAATTAAACTACAATGACGAAACGTAAAACCGTAAAAGTAGACAAAATAGAAATTTACTCAAAAAATTCTCAAAAAAATGACCAAAAATAACTAAAAATCCAATTAAGGTTTACAAATGATCAAAACTTTTTTAAACCTTTTATTTAATTAAATACTAATTTTTTAATGCTAATTAAAGCCCTAAAAATCAAATTATTTAATAAAAAGCCCAAATAAATATTTTTCAATTTGTAAAACTCTAAAATAACTTAATTAAACTAAAAAGTAATTTTCAAAATTTTTAAAACTATTAAAACTATTTAAAATGAATTAAACTAAAAAAAAAATATTAAAATAATATTAAAAATTCAAAAATTATAAAAATTATAAAACTTGTAAACTAGTTTAGTTTAACCTAAATAATCAGAAAATGAAAGTGAAATTACCAAAATACCCCTATTGGGGCCCCAAATGGGCTAAAAGCAAAAACAACAAGCTTAATGGGCTTTTTGGCCCAACAAAATTCAAACTCAACCAAATAAGGCCAATATCACCAGTCTTGCTCAAAATTCAGTTTTAAGCATAAAAGTCTAAAGGCCCAACAGCTGAAATGAGCTTATCACAGCTTAAATAGCCAACATCTTATTCTTAATGGGCCAATAAGCCCATTAAGCTATAAGCTAATTCCATAAGCTCTACTTAAACACACAACCTTCTATTGAGATTCTAAACCCTTTTGCAAAAATAAATTTTGAAAAAGCTCAAGTAATAAGCCAGAATCTTAAAAAGAATTTTTTCACAAAACGACAAAATAGTCAGGTTTGAGTTCTAGAGGGTTTCAAAAGCTTATTCTTTTTGCAAAAGCTCACAAATAGCTTAACTAAGAATAGTCAAAAAGAAAAATCACAAAAAGTCTAGTAGAATAAGCCGTAGAAGCAAATAAGCTGGTTGAAAAGCCAAATAAGCTAGTTTTCTAGCAAAAGCTTAACCAATTGAGCTGAAACCTTCCAATAATAATAATAAGCTGAGAAAAATGACACCTATCACAAAAACTAAGTTGTTGCATATAACAATAAGCAGAACTGAAAAATAAGCCAAGTATAGCTTATTTGACCAAAAGTCAAAGTGTTCCAAACTTAAACAAATTGTCAGGGTTTGTTTATGAGCTTGTTTTGAGAAACTTTTGTGAAGGAATCAAGGCTGAATCCTTTTGAATCAAGAGGCCAGTTAGCCAAATGATTTTCAGTTTTGGACAAATATGGCCAATAAGCCAGTTGGCTTATAAGCACTCAAACAGGCAATCCAATAGCCAAATAAGGTCACAAGAAGCACAATAACAAAAGTCAAGCAACCAAACAGCAGGGCAAGCACTCAACAATCAAATGCAAGGCACAAAAGAGGTGGTCACTTTGCTGATGCAAATGACCACTTCAACCACTTTCAATAAGCCCTAGCTCACTCAATAAGCCACCAAATTCAACAAACAGATATAACACAGATAGCTTATCACAAAAACTCTTCCCAAACCAAAAATCAGACATTGAATCCAACAAACAAAGATTTTATAGCTTCTGATGTGTTTGACCAAATTCAAACCAATTTTAGCAGATATTTCCAAAACTTGCAAACTCTTTTCTAAACCTTAAGAGACTTAACCAATGACCAAAACAGGTGACAAATGACTTGTTTAGTGTAGAAAAACCCAAGAACCAAGGGCACAAGGCCACAAGTCCTTTTGATCCCAAAATCTAAACAACCTTATTTTAGTCCTTTTTCAAACAAACTTTTTATTTTTACAAACAACCTACTGATTTTATGATCATAATATCTCAACTAGGTGACAACTAGCAGGACTAAGCAATAAAACTAACCACACAAACACAGTAACTCAAAATCACATGGCAAATAGCATAGAAGATTCAAACCAAATGATTTTTAAGGGGAAACTTAAAGAAATCAATACCTCTCCCCAATTACTTCCTATGGGGAGTCAGCAATGCTCCATGGACGACTCTCAACAACTAGAGAGTGACCAAGGTCCTTGAACAAAGAAGGAGGTCTTTTTGATGGTTCAAAGTAGAACCAAGACCTTGTAACAATGGATCTTCAACACAAGTGAGCAAACAGCCTATCCAAAGGCTTAAAACCCTTCACAAGCTTGGTGTTATCAAGCTTGAAAGAGCTTAAGGCTTTTGGTTAGGGGTTAGCACAAGTAATAAGAAAACAGTGGTGTATCAAAACAGCCGGGGTATAAACCACCTTTCAAACCTTTGTAAAAACTTTTCCAAAGAAAATCCAATCCAACCACTCAAGAACTAAGGTCTTGGGTAGCCATTGAGTGGATCTTAACACCTAGAATCCAAGGGCTTCAACTGGTAAAGCCTTGAATCCTTGGATCAAAACTGCTTTCAAAACACTTTTTGAAAAACTTTGAAACCTTAACAAACTCAAACGTATGAAACAATAACCAACAAAACAACTTAAATAAGATTGTGGAACACAGATTCAAGATTCTAAAACCAACTTCATTCAATATAAAGGAATTACAATTGCATAAAAGCAAATTACACAAACTTATATTAAAGTGAAAGGAATTATAGAGAAATTTCCTAGAAAATGGAACAAAGGGACTCTCACAGGCTGAGGTCTCCTTTTACAATGCTACAAAGACTACTCTAGAACTAAAAACCCTAGCTAATGATTCCCAGAAATGCCCTTGACGCGTTTGAGTTGATGAGTTGTCCAAAATGATCTTAGACGTTCATTTTTTCCTTTGGGACCAAGTATGAAGTGTAAAACGTTGATCTTGCCACGTTGGATAACTTGCAGGTGAAGTTGTTCTCTGATTGGTTGAAAGGGAATTGGGCATGGGATCCATGGTGAAGGAATGTGTGATGTGAGGTGTGGGATGGATGCGTGTGAAGGGGAATCACACGTGGGATGTGTTAATTGGGATTTACCCTTTGATGGGTGAAAGTAAAATCTGGGAGTGGAGGGTGAATAGTAAAATGGTTTGATGTGTTTTTGTAGGAATAGGGAAGTGTTTGGCACATTTTTCAGATTTGAAAGTTTGGCTGCACACATTTGGTCCTTGGGTTTTGACAATATGTGTAAACAAAGAAATTCAGCCCATAAATCCGTATCCCTTTGTTATGAAAGATTTCTTTTTCATACATTGGCTACAAAACTTTGTAACAAAGATAACAAGGGTTTGTTTTGAACGTTTCTTGATTTTCCAAGGGCTGATCTTGTACTTTCTTTAACTTTGAAGGTCTTCATAGTATGTTAGACATTATGGAGGACCATTGTTGACATTTCTTTAATCTTGAGGGACTAAAATTGCCAAATCTTCAAAGTTGAGGGACCTTATTGTAATTTTGAAAAACTTAAGGAACCAAACTTGTAATTATTAATATACAAGGGTATTAAGTGTCATTTCTTCATTGGTGAGGGATCATTCTTGAACATCTTCAATTCTTCAAGGACTTTTCTTTGGAAATTCTTAATGTTGATGCAAAAGTTGGGGTAGACCGAGTTTAACCCAAATTAGGCTTAATTTGGGGTCTTGTGGACTCTGGCTCTCGCACCAAGTGAAACTTGCTTTAGGACACTGCGCACTAACAGACACCGTTAGGCTTACCGTGGGTTTGTTACCCACGATTAGACTCTAGCGTGAGAGTAAGTAATCGGTTTGAGTATATTAGTGTTTAGGGTATTGTGTGTATCGTACCTTTGTAGAACCGAAGGGGTTCCTTTTATACTCGAGAGAGTCCAGGCTGGGCTCCCTGTTCTTGCGGCCTAAGGAAGAGATAATGACTCAAAATTGCTTGATCTTCATTATCCAACTAAGGAAAGTGTATATCCCTTTTCCTTAGGCGAATATAACTATAATATAAGTTATATTCCTTCTGATCCTGTCGCACTGCGACGAGGACTTGACTAAGTAATCAACCTCTTGTGCGACATCGGTTTACCGGGCTTTATGGACTATGTGCGCACATCGCACAAGTATCCAATCCATTCCTGATGGATGCAGGTAGTACCCGTGAGTCGGACTATCCAGCCCGACTAGGGACTATACGTCATCATGTCCCCCCAGTCTAGTGGTCGCAGGCCCAATCCGCGACTACTAGACTATAATCAAACCTAAACAGTCGCATAGTCCAAGCATAAACTTAGATTTTAAACATTCCCGCCAAGAATACAAACATCCCCCCTTTCACCTAACCTCCTTGGTACTCGGGAAAAGTGCGTGCCACGTCATAGTTACCCCTTCATATTCTACCGTTAGATCTAGCAAGTGGGGGGACACGTGACACACATCTGACTATGCACAGAAAAACTTAGGAAGCCTATATAAACCCATCACGCCTCCTTTTAACTGTTTACCATCTACAAACCTTCAAAACACCATTAACGCCTCTATCATTTACCATCATCACCAGATCTCTTGTTAAGGTAATCCGCGCGACCACTATTTTGTATACACAACACCATGGTGAAACAGTTAACCGACACCACATCCATCTTGACCATTGAGCAGCTAGATGAATTTACCTCTGAGTTCTACATACCCGATTATCTGGACCTAGAAGTTCCTAACCCACAACATAATATAAGTCAGTTCCCCGCATGGAAGATAGGGTTGTACACCCGTTACTTTGATTACGCAAACCAGCGTATACCTATGTCGCGCTTTCTTCTGAGCGTATTAATACACTACGAGACCCATGTATCCCAACTACATTGCATAGGGGCAGCGAAAATTTCGAATTTCGAAATAAACTGCCGCACCCTAGACATAGAACCCATAGTAGATCTCTTCTGCGTATTCTACCAACGGAATTTAGCCAATGGTTGGGTGTATTTTGCTAAGTGAAAGGGTGGTATGCAATGTTTTGATGGAAAGATAGATTCCTTAAGGAATTGGACCGACAGATTCTTCTAGGTCGACGACGCTGCCTTTCCCTTCCACTTTCCATTCTTGATCTCTGACACCGTGAGGAAGGACAACCTACCTGGCCCCGACTCCTACAATTTTGTAGATGCGGAGACTCTGAACAACAACCGCATTCCCATGCAACCCTACCCGGAGAGTGTGTTAGTCACTCTTGGCCTAAGCCGCGCAGTCATCTGTGGCGAGCACATGGTAATAGCGTTCCGCATAGAGAGTGGCCAGGGTTAGTGGTCCTTCCCGCCTTCATCATAACCTTATGTAAGTACCATCGCATATTAGTAGACTAAACTATGTTTCCCTGTTTTCTGTTTGCTTCCTTTCGTAGTTATGGATGTTCTTGACCTTGTCCGTGGTGCGTTCCCGAAAATTTGCTGGTGTACTTTCTCCCTCAACAGGAAAATGAAGAATCGCTCTGTGATCATGCGTAGAAGAATACCATGGATTTAGAGATTGAGGAGCCATCTATCGCCCAATGGAGCGAAGGCACTGGCGCTGACCAACCACCATCATCACCACCAGATCAACAGATGGAACAACAGCCACCCGTACAACAACAACCACCACCCTTTCTCAGCTCCTCCCTGTCTTCAGATGAGTAAACCAGAGATGCCGAAAAAACCACGGCTGAGTTTGAGGAAGAGGACCTCACCTCTTTAGGAAAAAGACGCAGAATCCCCCCATCATCTCCACATAAATCCGCACGCACCGGGATTGGTCCCTCCTGGACAGGGGTGCGCACTAAAGAGGAAGAGTTTGAAGAGAACCTTGCAAAGACCCCTCCACGCACTCCCCCCGCAACCATCAATCTGAGGTAACCATTGTCCTCTATATGGTAGCGTAAAAATATACATTCTTCGCTGCATCTCTACGTGATCATACTTTAAACGTCTGTCTAACCATTACTTTTATACATCAGCGACGAATAGGAAAAATCTTCTGCAAAAGTCAAGAAGATCCCCCCACAAAGAGGCTTCATCAGCGGGAGGGGATGCGTTCGCCAATGATCCTACCTTTGCCCCTGACTAGGAGCTCCCTGCACCATCCGACCTCACAAGTGCATTTGACTGCGCAAGCTTTCTAGACAACATCGTGCCCCCTGGCCAAAAGGTAGTGCTTGAAGGGATGAGTGACTCTGTCCTGGCCGATGAGGCAAGTTATCTAGCAGCGCAGCAGGTGACGCTGACATCGCACCTCAAGAAGAGATACTTGGGATTGTCTGCCCAACTCCATGCGACAGAGGAAAAGTTGAGGCAGGTTACTGAAGAAAAATCCTCCGCTCTCGGAGATATGCAAGAAAAGATAGACCAAGAAGCCGAGAGAGGGAGAAAAGATGCCGCCCTCCTCCATTCCTTAACTCAAGAAAGGAACAGGTTACCTGCCGCCCTGGATGAAAAGCGCGCCCAGCTTCTCCAGATAAAGGCCTCCAACGTTGCTACTATGGGGGCCTTTGAGGAGGGGACGAATAGGTTTGTTGCTGATGTTGATGCTCTGGGTGCGAGGGTAAAGGAAGATGTAAGCGATCTCAGCTGCCAATTGAAGAGACCGAGTATCGAGCTGGATGGGGAGTTGTACCCTCGCTTAATGAAGGAGATAGCCGAGAAGCGATGTTTAGTGCGTCATGGTCTGCGCCTAGCCGCAATGGTTGCTTTGGAAGACCCTACCTTGCGAACCTCCTTCTCCAAGTCTGTCATAGCCACCATTAATGAGGGTACTTCAAGAGGTTTGGCAACTGCACACAAGGAGAAGCTACTGAACCAAGAACTATCCGAGGTGCCTTTTTACGATCCGAAGGCCGACGCCAAGCTCACCGCAGCCATGAAAGAAATGAGTGTATATCCGCTGCCCTCTTTTGGTTTGGAGGATAAGGATCATGAAGTGCCTATTGAAGTGGTAATGGAGGGCCTCACCTTGGCGCGCCATAAGGCAGAGGGTGCAGAAGCATTGGCAGACTTTCACCTAAAACCATCTATGGAGAAGTTGACCGTGCCAGTATTCGCACATCCCAAGGATATCCTTGATCCCTTCAATATTGAGAAGGAAGTGACACTATCTGAGGTCCTTTCAGTGCACGAGAGTCGCGCTGCTGCTAACAAAAACCCTGCTGAACATAGAAGCAGCGCTTTCCGTTGGTGCGGCCCACCTTGCTCCTACCATCCCTGTGTTGCCATTGCTGGAGAGGGATTCGTGCCTGCTGGATCGGATGGGAAAAAGCCTGAAAGATCACCGCACTACTGCTTACTGCTCTCCGTTGCTAAAACTGTAGAGATCCTCCTCTGAGACCCATCTGCTCTCTAATCGCCTTAAAGACTTGTAAACATATGTTCATGTTTTGTATCTACAAATGTTTGCTTTGTAATAAACACTATCCTTCTTTTGTTATAGAAAGTATATTTAATGTTTATAGCGCAATTTCACATAATAAGCTAATGTAAACTTATAAATGGTCCATATGGGTTTGAGAAGCTTATTACGTGCGGTATACCGCTACTACCATAAGGACGGTTAGGTGAGGCTGACCCACTGTTAGGTGTGCACAAGTGTGTCTTAATAGTCTCAGAGTTTACTGGCTGCATAACTTGCTACGACATCATTAATAGCAAGGGGCCTAACAAGGATACACGATCCATGTTCGAAGGGGGTGCATCCCACTTACTCGACGAGTCTAATTAGTAGGGTAGGCTCATTCCTCTTATTTCTCCTGGAAACATTGTACACGCGTGCGCCAATAGGCAATATATAATAAGAAAAAAGTATGTATAACATAAAGAAAAAAATTTGAGAATGCGCCGTGGAACTAGCTAGGGACCACGACTGTTTTATTAATACTTGCAAGATTTTAAACATAAACAATAAAAAGAAAAAACAATACATTCACTTGGGAAGTTTCGCCTTTAAAGGTAGCACTTCTTTAGATGGCATATGTTCCAAGGTCTTTGTAGGTCACGACCATCCATGTCGCGCAACCGATACGCACCATTTCCCAGTGCATCTGTCTCTATGTAGGGTCCTTCCCATTTTGGTCCAAGCTTCCCTGTATTCTCAGCGTGACTTGCCGCGTTTGAGCAATACACAAAATCACCTGGTATGAAGGAGGTCTTGCGTACCCTAGAATCATAGTAACCTTTCATCTTTGCTTTTGACTTAGCTTCGCGGATTGCTGCTAACTCTCGTCGCTCCTCGATTATGTTTAGGTTTAATCGTAGCTCATCATCATTAGTAACCATGTCTACCTTTGTTGTGCGGAGTGTTTGCAGTCCTATCTCAGCTGGAATGACTGCGTCTGTCCCATACGTAAGGGCGAAGGGGGTATCACCTGTGGCCGTCTTGATCATCGCGTGATGCGCCCACAAAACATGCGACAAATCATCGACCCACTTCTCATTATGTTCCCCCAACCGTGCTTTTATGCCATCCCCTAAGCTCCTGTTTGCTCTCTCCACAAGTCCATTCGTTTGTGGGTTGGCAACCGATGCGAAACATTGATGTATCCCATTCTTCGCGCACCAATCCTTGAATGGGTTCTCTGCGAACTGCTTTCCATTATCCGAGATTATTTCACCGGGTAGTCTGAAACGGCATACTATGTTGTCCCATACAAACCTTTTCACCTGATTCCCCGTTATCGTTACGACTTCCTTTGCCTCAATCCACCTTGTGAAGTAATCCATCGCGACTATGAGGAACTTAACTCCTCCCGCAGCTACAGGGAAGGGCCTCGCTATATCGATTCCCCATTTGAAGAATGGCCAAGGGGAGGTAATTGGCGTGAGCTCCTCCTGAGGCTGCCTCGGTACTGGCCTGTGCACCTGGCAGTCATTTCATTTCTTAATGAGTGTTCACGCGTCTGTATGCATAGTTGGGCAGTAGTACCCGCTACACAAATGCTGTCCCCACCACGGACCTTGGTCCTGCGTGCATTCCTCATGACCCCTCATGGATTTTACTAATGATATACTGCGCCTGTCGTGGTCCTACACATCTTAACCATGGATGGAGAAATGATCGCTTGTAAAGGATCCCATCTCTGACTTCAAATTGCCTCGAACATCTTCGAGCTCGCCGTGACTCATTTTCATCAAGCAGGAGTGGGTCATTCGTTAAATAATCTATAATCGATGTCATCCATGTAGGGCCTTCTTCCTCTACGACCGACGCGACCTCTTGCTCTTTGATTGACTTGTCCTTAAGGATTTCCACCAGGACTTGTTTCGATAAGTGCACAAAAATGGTGGAAGCTATCTTGCAAAGTGCATCTGCTTTCTTGTTCTCCTTCCTGGGAACTTGGCGTATCTGGAACCTATGGAACCCCTCAATCAATGCTTTGGCTTTTTGTAAGTACTGCACCATATTATCCTCTTTTGCTTCATAATCACCAAGTATATGGTTTGCTACCAGCCGAGAATCTACATTTGCCTCGAGATTGCGCACGCCCATTCTTCCTGCGATTCTTAGCCCTGCTATCAGCGCTTCATACTCTGCCTCATTATTTGTGGCTGTGAATTCAAAAAGTGATGCATATGTGAACTCCATTCCTTCTGGATTGGTGAGTATGAGTCCCGCGCCTGATCCATCTGTGCAGGATGACCCATCTGTGAACAAGATCCACGGGGCTTGGCCTTATTCCTCTTGATCTAGCCCCTGAGTGTTGATCCCAAACTTAGATCGATTAAGCTTGTGTATACGAGATTAGATCAAGTTATACACGTAGAGAAACTTTGTTTATGTATAAAGTAATCTAAGTGTTATGCGGAATTAACACTTAAACAAGAACACACAAAGATGTAAAAAAACTTTCACTTGATTAATAATAACGAACTTGCTTACAATGAAAGTGTTTAACGTATGAAAACTTATTATTAAACATAACCTAAAGGTCTTCTTATATAGACATAAGAAGCCTTGTACAAGAGTCTACGTATCAACTATTCTAGGTAAAGATAATTATAGAAAATACAATGTTGAACTTATCTTTACTCGAAACAAACTAGAAACATAATACACGTAGACTATATCTTTCTATCAGTGCTTGTCTTCAACCTATCAACGCTTGACTTCTTCTTGTCAACGCTTGATCTGTCAGCGTTTGTTTTCTTCTTATCAACGCTTGTTTTCCTCTTGTCAGCGCTCAAGTGGACTGGCTACATTTTATTCCCAACAATCCTCACCTAAACTTGATATCTACTCTAGTAATCAAGTTTCTGAATAAACATTAAGAACTAGGAGGAATCTTACAAACTTGATCATATTGGTAATAAATATGTCTGATCAAATCTTTGGCCACGTCATTTGAATAATCAATCGCCAGCTGTGTTGTCTTCATCTTCTCCAAAACTTCTTTGGACATGGAATACTGACCATCTACAAGTAGATACTCAGCAAACTTTGTAAAGCTCAAGTAGTATACACCAGCAGCTGAATACAAACGCCATTGAAGACCACTAAGATCATCCTCAAGATCCTTCCAAACAGTAGGATCTTCTTCTCTTGGTCCACACATTCTCTTGAATGTTGACCAAAGTTTTATTCCATTGACTGAAGTAGGAGCTTCAGTCTCATACTTGGCTTCCAACAACCTCCAAAGGTCTACCAAGTCTTCTCTATCAACACTTGCAAACAAAGATATAAGAGTGGTAAATGTGTGTACCTCTTTCCCATACCTGCCAATCTTCCAAAACCCACTTTCATCTTCTTCATAGCTTATAATAGGGTTTCTGGAATCAAGAGGTAACACTTGTACCATATCTGAAGCTTCCAATGGTGAGAGCTTGATGCTCCTTCCTATAACAGCTTCACTAGGCTTCAATCTATCCATATCTTTAGGAAACTCAAGAGGAACTCCCTTCTTCAAAGGTCTTGGAACAATCCTTGCCTTCTTAAGCTCCATTTCTTCTGCAAGTTCTTCTTTCCTTTCATCTGAAAGAAGTCTTAGAATGTTCATTTCCTGCACTTTTACCCAAATGGGATAAGCCTTGTACTCCAACTCTTCAAAGGATAATCCCAACAATTTCTTATAGGTCCATCCTGTTCCATGACATCTGAGTAGCATGTAGTACAACTCCCTTCTATCCCTCTTCAACAGTGAAAGAACATTGCTAGCTTTGTGTTTCAGAATTACCTTGCAGTATTTTTGAACTCTTAGAAGAATCTCCAAACCCCAAATTTGGTCTGAAATAGTCAAATATGGATTCTCCATACACCTATATTCCCAAGCATGGTACATCTGAACAACTTCTGGCATATCAAAATCTACTTGCAATTTCAACTCTCTAAGCTTCTCTCTTGCCAAATCATCACCATATTCAAGCCTCTCAGGTTGCTCAATTATCATCACACTTGAATCTGAACTGGCTTCATCACTTCCTTCTTGTTCCTCTGAAGTGACAACAAATGGTGATTCACCAACCTTCTTTCTTTCTTGTTCCACAAGTTGTGCAGCCAACCTTCTATCAAACTCTACATGTGCTGCATCCTTTGGAACTTCTACTTCTACCATGATTCCTTTACCCTTATCTAATGGATCAATGATGGGTAAGGATGATGGTAATACCTGTGAAGATACATCTTTGATAATGGCTGATGACTGGAATACATCAACCTCATCTGCAGGTCTGTCAACGCTCAATTTGCTTGTGTCAGCGCCCAATTTGCTCATGTCAGCGTTCAAATTTTGCTTGTCAACGCCCAAATTACCTGTCTCAGCGCCTCTTGTAATTTGCTCCAACATAGCTGTAAAAGACAAGTCTAAATTGGTAGGAGTTACCAGAGATCTGTCAAAACCTGGTTGCTTCTTCAATTCAGTTAGGGCCTCAGCAACACCCAAAGATTCTCCATCATGTGAGCCCTTATCACTCACATTAATCTGCTCATCCTCCCCTTTGGAAGATTCCTCCATCCCACGCCTTGTGCTAGCATTCTCCAAAATGACAATCCTCTCCCTCAATTGCTTGAGTTCAAGGCCTTGTGTACTAACAATTTGTACCAAGTCTGCATTTTGCTTTTGCAAGCTAATGTAGACAGCCGTCAATTCCATTAATGTCATTGGTTCCAATCTGCTCTCCTCTAAAATGGGTATTTGACCTCCCAAGTTAGAGTCATGGGGCATGGATGAGGTCTTAAAGATGTTAGGACTGTCTTGGCCTGCTTCTAAGCCAGAACCAATAGTCCCAGCCTCATCCATAGCACCAACCACACTTGTAGTGGTGGTTCTCTCTGCTACATGGCTAGGACCACTAGAGGAGAACACTCCAGTAGTCCTTTGGCGTTTTTGCAACCTATATTGTGGTGGGGTAGAAGATGATGTGGATTGGGTAGATGTGGGAAGGTTAAGGGGTGTTTGGGTCTGTGAAGGAATGGTGTCAACGTCTGGATTAGGTGTGTCAACGCCAACATTTAATGTGTCAGCGTTGAAAGGTTCTTGGTCAATTTCCATGTGTGGTGGTGAAGGTAAAGGTTCTGGTATTGGGTCAAGTTGTGGTTGTGGGTCTGGTTGGGGTTGTGCTGCTGCAATAACGGCAAGCATAGCTGGGGTGAGGGGTAAGTCATGGTGAGGGGTGATGTAGTGTTTTTGCTACTCTTTAGGAAAAGAGAGCAAATAGGGCAAGTAATGAATTCGACGATTTAGGAAAACCGTGTATTAATGACCCTAAAATGAGTTCGTTCTCAAGGAGGCTAGTGTGTTATGTGTGTAATGACTTGGATTAGATTTGTGATTATATTTTTGAGAAAGAAAAATAGAAATGAGATTAGAAGAGAATGACGGTTACGAAGACGGATTAAACTAAGTCGAAAAAGGTGTACACGTAAAACCGTAAAAAGTGCTAAAAATAAATTTTTACCCTAAAAATTCCTAAAAATTACCAAAAATCCACAATAATATTCTAAGAGTTTACAAAAAATCAAACTTGCTAAAACCTTTTAATTAATTAGATAATGACTTTTTAATGCTAATTAAAGCCCTAAAAATCAAAATTAATTATTAAAAAGTCCCAAACAAGATTTTAAAGTTTGTAAACCTCAAAAATACTCTAATTAAGCTAAAAAGTATTTTTCAAAATTTAAAAACCACTAAAAACTATTTTAAACAATTAAAAACTACTAAAATCAATTAAAACTTAAATTAATTCTAGAAGATAATTAAAAGACTCTAAAAATATTTGGAAAGTTGCAAAAATCCTAATTAAGTGTTTAGAACCTAGGAAAAATATAAAAACTTAGAAAATCAGTATTTTATTTTTTAACAATAAAATAATATTAAAATATTATTAAAAATCCAAAAAGCATAAAAAATTCTAAAAACTTGCAAACTAGCTTAATTTAACCTAAATATTTCAGAAATGAAAGTGAAATTACCTAAATAACCTTAATGGGCCTAGAAAATGGGCTAAACCCAAAACAGTACCTTATTGGGCCAAATTTGGGCCCAATAACAAAAAGTGTTCAAAATAAGCCCAAAAAGCACAGGTTGACTCAAAATTTGATTTTAAACAACTTTTTCCAAAGGCTTAAAAGCTGAAAGTGTGAAATAAGCTAGCTTATACCAAACAACTTATTCTTAATGGGCTTTTTGGCCCATTAAGCTATAAGCCAATGTCATAAGCTGAAATTAAACACACAAGCTTCTTTTGTCCTAAATAAGTCTTCTGAAAAAAGAAATTTGAAATAAGCCCAAGGAATAAGCCTGAAAATGCAATAAGCAATCTACAAAAAACGACAAAATAGTCGTTTTTGAGTTCTAGGCCACCCCAAGTGCTGATTCAAGTTTCTATGGCTTCTAAATGACTTAATTAAGCAAAATCAACAAAGAGTTTTCAAATAAGTAGACTCAATAAGCTGGAAAAAGCAAATAAGCACTTATGTAAAAGTCAAATAAGTTGGTTTTCTAGTAAAAAGTCAAAGTCCAATAAGCTCCAGTCTACTCAAATGGGTCAAATTATGAAGACCTACGACAAAAAATAAGTTGTTGCAAGTCTGGATAAGCTAGAATAGCTTATTGATAAGCTGAGTTCAATTTTACACTAGCAGGGGCTAGTTTTGAGTGTTGAGCAGTGGAAACTTTTTCCACTGCTTGACTTGTTTGACTTTAGTGACTTTTTTGGAGATTCAAATTACACAAAGGCACCCAAATGATCTTTGGATCAAAAGGAGTCAATAACAATCAAAATAACACAATCACAAACACCCAATTGATACAGTTCAATCAATAAAGTCCCAGATATTGCACAAACATGAACAATTAAGCAGTTGAGCACTATTAAGCAGTTTTAGCACAAATCAGCCAGCCAAATTCAACCAAATGCATACACAAGCTATATTAAACTCCAATAAGCAAGTCTAAACAGGTTTCATGCAATGATTCAAAGAATTAAGCAAGATTCAAGCCAATGAATGTTACTGATGAACACTAACACAGGCAGTTTTACACTTTGCTGATGTATTTGACCAATAAGCCAGATTCAACACTCAATATCTATCAAATAAGTTATAATAATGATGTTCTAACAACTTTCAACCCTAAGCATGTACAAATACTAGATTTCACCAAAATCTTAGGTAAAAAACAATTAAATTCACCAAGTTATAGCAGACTGTGTGATTTGAAGTTTCAAACCTAAAAACTTGCAGCAAAACCCTCTCAACAAGGCATATATCAATTACCAAGCACAAACAATACCTTCTAACAACACAATATCAAGTTGCAATCACAAACAGGTAGACCCAAACACTCCTTTATCTTTTCAAAATCAAATTTTTCAAAGGAAAAGTGAGATTTAAGACCACCCAAGCATCAATTAACACAATAACAAGTAAGTTTAACAGATTCAAGCAGGTATAAGCCACAAAATTCACAAGAACTAAAGCAACACTCAAATACCACAAAAATCCAAAGTATTATCAGATTTTGGGATTAAGGGTGTGTACCTCATGGATGTACATACACACCCACGGATTTTGAGCTTATGTGCTAGCAAGAACAAGCACAAGCTTCCACAACAAAGCCTGCTAAGAATCAACAAGGTTAGAAGCACAAGTATAAAATCAGAAACTTGAAAAATCTTGATTAATGCAACCTTGTTACCCCACACTTGATTATCCCCAAGTATAAGCCTCACCACACCTTAATCAACACAATTAGGATGCTATGATCAGCCCTATAACCCAAGAATTCCAAGGTTGAAACAAGAACTTAGCAAAATATCAAGAAAATGAAGAAAATGTGCAAACTTTTGCACACTCCTCTTTTGAAAACAGGTTTTTAACTTCAAAATCAGTAAACTAAGAACATAAACAAGCAGTAATAAGATGGCACTTGGTCTTTCTTCAAAACACTTAACTCAAATTTCATAAAACTGAAAAGGGATTTACAAGTGCTTGAACAAGGAAAAACCAAAAGCAAACGTAAATGCTAAGACCTAATGCCTTTATATAGGCTACAATGAGACTAAGGAAGCTGAAAAATAACATAAACCCTAGTTGTGAAGTCCCAAAAATGCCCTAGGAAAATTTGAATATCTTGGAGTCTTGTGAGGAATTCTTGGCTGTTTGTGGTGATAGCTAGCAAGAAAATGTGATCAAAGGGCTTGTATGATGCTTAGAAAGTAAGCATAATTGTGGGACGTTGGATGATTTGCTCTTCTTGTCTTCTTCCTCAAACGTGTAGCAGGGGAGGTCCCATGTGGACACGTGAATGATGTGATGACCAATATTAAGGTTGGGTTGTGTTAACATGATCATTAATCACTAATCTGCACCATTTTAAGGTTTAATTACAAGTAATTAAGAAAACCCCAAATGTGTTCTTGGTGAATAGTTCCTTGTTTGATCCGGATTAAGGTGGGATTTATTTAAATGTTGTGTTAAGGCGCCAAGATTAATTAAGTAATTAATCTGGTGAGTGGATGGTGACATGGAGGAAGGGAGTGTTGTGATTGGTGGAGGTGGTGAGTGGGGTGAGGTGGCAGCCTTGGGTTGGTTAAGGTAAGTTTGGTGTCTGGCCAACTTAAGCCCCCCTTTTCTTCTTCTCTTGTCTTTTCACTTTAAATAGCTATCAACGCCCATTTCAGCCTTATCAACTTTTGCAACTTTGCATTTTTGCCCCAAAAACTTTTACAAAGTGAATTCAGGGGTAATTCTTGCCATTTTTGAATTCTTCAAGGGCTGATTTGGCATTTTGATGATGGATAATGGTCTTGGCTTGTATAATTGATGTTTTGGAGGACTGAATTTGCCAAGTCATGTTTGATGAGGGACCATTTTTGCCAAATGTTGAAAGTTGAGGGTCCTTTTTGTAATTTTGTAATTTTCAAAGGACCAAACTTGTAATTTCTTGTACTTTGAAGGACTTCATGATGTATTTGACTTTGTGGAGGATATTTGTTGACAATTTAGCTTTGTTGAGGGGCTAAACTTGTCAATTCTTCAAAGTGGAGGGCCCTTTTTGTAATTTTGACAGACTTTTGGGACCAACTTGTAATTATGAAGATACAAGGGTATAAAGTGTCAATTCTTCCATATTGGAGGACCCTTCTTCATAATTCTTCAAATCTTCAAGGGTTGATCTTGGGAAAGCCTTCATTAGGGCTTGGTTCATTGTGCGGCTTCGTTTCCCGTGTTCGTTTTTGCATGATTCTTGTGATCTTTTGTCATTTTCTCAATATCCGTACCTAAAATACACAAGTAACAAACACAAGCATATATATGGGTATTTTGATGATATTTAATGCATTTTAAGCCCTATTTGGACGATGAGACTATGTATAAAAGCAGTCTCATCACTCCCCCATACTAAACCATTGTCGTGCCCTCACGCAATGCTAGAACTAAGTATCGTAGCATATCTAAAATTCATTTTTATTCACTTTATTGAATCGATAAACTAGCTACACTACTACTATTTCTATTACTACTTGCGTTTTAGACATTATGTATGATTTTTGTCGCAAAATGGGACGTTTAGGTTCATAGAATAAGAACACGTGAATGCTTCGTTAGAAATAATTTCATCGTCCTCGATTTTCAGCCCAATTCCATGCCAAGCGTGCAACGAGATCATTGTCATTATAAGTTAGTAATGCTAACACTACTCATATGCCCTAATTACGTACTTATCCTCCTATTATTCCTAAGTTGTATCTCTTATATTTTATATTGTCTTGAATGTTTCACGAGGATACATTGTTTGACTTATGCGATAATAGAGATTTAGGCCTAAAAATAGAGTCCTAACGGTGTAACCAAGACCATCAAATCAATAACCCCTCCTAATAGACAATGATGCTAAAAAATTAAGTTTACAAGAAGAATCGATAAACACGGTTTTATAACGGTTTTGAACATGAGACTTATTACCAAGACTTTTATACGCCCCCTAACGGAAGGGCCTTATTATCTTTGGTTTACCTCCATCTTTTATTCAACTTCGCCATGAAGCTTTTATTATGACTTCGGTCTTGCCTTGCCTTTTATTATCCACCTCATCGGTAGTTTTATTAGCCAAAGACGTATATCCTCACGCTAAGGCGAGTTTTGGATCTTTAAAGCTTCGAAGATTAAGGCTTGATTCACTTTCAATTTTGCATAGATTTTTCGACCTTGTGGGGCTTCAAATTGTTTGCTTGATTTAGGTGAGCACTTGAAATCTTATTATTGGGTGAAGATTTTGATTATTCGGGTGCCAATACTTCAAAACCGTGACGCTGGTGATACCTTAATGTCTTCCCAATTTAATTACACGGAAGCTACTAGAAAAGACTAGAAACCCAACAATCCCAACTAAACCGCTAAGTCAATATTTATTAAGCAAAAAATATTTACATGCGAAGGGAGAATAAGCAAACAACGAGAACACATGAGTTTTTGAAAGAATACGAGTACTCTGCGTTTAGCTTAGTAACTTATAATTAACCCTATCATTTCACGTCCTCATTTAAGAGACTTAGCCTAATGTGTAGTTAAGGAACCAAAGCTAAGTGCTCAACACGCACGGTCGAGTAAAAAATTACTCTTATTCTCGCCATCAGAAAACCTACATTCGTGTCTTCAATCACTTATAAAACATGAGAAATTTTTTTAAAATTTGGCCATTTTTAGCCTTATTTTGCAACAAAAACGATAAACAAAAAGATAAACTTTGGAAAGCGTGAAGATTTGGCAAGGCAAGTATCTATTCACCCCCATACTAAAGTTAAACATTGTCCTCAATGTTTAGAGTCTAGGGGTGCAAACACCCCCATACTAGGGTGTAACCAATAAATTAATAGCCGTTTATTAAGTGTGCTAATAACCTAAGGTTAGAACATCAAAAGGATATATCATGGATATTGAGAAAGTCTTCAAAGAAAACGATCGAGTGCTCCCATAGAACGAATACGAGAGGCTCCAATCGTGAAGATCATGATCATCTAAAGTCCACAACTCACAAACAACCACGGAACAAAGGTTGGAAGGGCACAAATCCCCACACGTTAACTACATTAAAAAGCGATAATATATACATAGGATAAGCATGGGACTCCCCCACGAGGCACCTCGTTTTTGATTAGCGAGTCATGAGCTCGACTCGATCCCCTCAATACTAATTATCATTGGGGAAAGTGACTTGGTCGAGGTAGTTCAAGGATGGAACTTCCCCACCAAAGTAGTGCTTCAACCTATGTCCATTCACCTTGAAGTTAGGACCATCATCTTGAGCTAGCTCGATGGTCCCATACGGAAACACTTGAGTCACGGTGAATGGACCGGACCAACGGGATTTCAACTTACCGGAAAAGATTTTCAACCGAGAATTAAAAAGCAAAACTTGATCCCCAATGTTAAAAACCCGGTTTTTAATTTTAGAATCATGCAACTTTTTAGTTTTTTCTTTATAAATAAATGAATTTTCATAAGCAATGTCCCTCAATTCATCTAATTCATTCAATTGCATTTTCCGGTGTTTTCCCGCGGTCTCCATATCATCATTACAATGCTTTAGGGCCCAATAAGCCTTGTGTTCTAACTCGATAGGCAAATGACAATTCTTTCCATACACAAGCTTATAGGGAGTGCAACCAATGGGCGTCTTATGAGCGGTCCTAAAGGCCCATAAAGCATCGTCCAACTTATCCGACCACAATTGTCGGTTTTCCCCAACGGATCTCTCCAAGATCCTCTTCAACGCTCGGTTTGAAACCTCGACTTGCCCACTCGTTTGTGGGTGATAAGCCGTAGAAAGCCGATGTGTAACCCCATATTTCCTTAGGACCCTTTCAAATTGGTCGTTACAAAAATGGGTTCCACGATCGCTTATGATAGCACGAGGGGTTCCAAACCGAGAAAACAAGCTTTTCAAGAACTTAACTACCACACGAGCATCATTGGTGGGCAAGGCTTTGGCCTCCACCCACTTAGATAGGTAGTCAACCTCAACGAGAATGTACTTATTACCACGAGATGATGGGAACGACCCCATAAAGTCTATACCCCAAACGTCAAAGATCTCACACACTTGGATGATATTTTGTGGCATTTCATCTTTTTGTGAGGCTTTTCCTTGTCGTTGGCATGAATCACAAGACTTCACAAGATCTTGTGCATCTCGGTAAATAGTAGGCCAAAAGAAGCCGGCATCAAACACCTTCTTAGCCGTGAGATTAGCACCGTGGTGACCACCCGTGGGTCCCTCATGGCAAGCTCTAAGGATGTTAGAAGCTTCGGTTCCAAATACACAACGTCGGATGATTTGATCCGCACAAGTTCAAAACAAGTAAGGGTCGTTCCAAAAGTAGAACTTGACGTCACGAAAGAATTTTCGTTTTTCTTGAGTCGTCATACCCTTGATGATGAAGTTACCCGCATGGTAATTTGCAAAATCCGCAAACCATGGGGGTGGAAGAATCAAGCTTAGAATTCACTACACCAAGTGTCTCGAGCGGAAATGTTTCGGTGATTTCCTTGGGCTCGTAAACACTTTGGTGAGGATCTTCCAAACTAGAAAGATGATAGGCCGCTATATTCTCGGCTCCATTTTTGTCAACGATGGTGTGATCAAATTCTTGAAGGAGGAGAATCCAACGAAGTAATCTAGGCTTAGCATCTTGCTTTGCCATGAGATACTTGATAGCCAAATGATCCGTATACACTATGCATTTAGCTAAGACGAGATAAGGTCGGAACTTCTCAAATGCATACACCATGGCAAGGAACTCCTTTTCCGTTGTAGTGTATTTTAGTTGAGCCTCAGTCATCGTCTTGCTAGCATAGTGAATAGGCAAGAAGTGCTTTTCATGACGTCGCCCCAAAACGGCCCCAATAGCGTAGTCACTAGCATCACACATGAGTTCAAAGGGGAGGTTCCAATTGGGAGCAACAAGAATGGGAGCTTCGGTAAGTTTCCTCTTAAGGATTTCAAAGGCTCGTACACAATCTTCGTCAAAGACAAAACGTGCCTCTTTTTCAAGAAGATGTGTAATGGGTCGAGAAATCTTCGAAAAATCCTAGATGAATCGACGATAAAAGCCCGCGTTGCCTAGGAAACTCCTAACTCCCTTAACGGTTTTGGGATGAGGTAATTTGGCGATGACGTCTACCTAAGCTTGATCTACCTCAATCCTCGCTTTCGAGACCTTGTGCCCTAAGACGATTCCACTCTTAACCATAAAATGACACTTTTCCCAATTGAGCACAAGGTTGGTTTCCTCACAACGTTGCAACATTCTCTCAAGGTTCGACAAACACGAAGTGAACGAATTACCAAAAACGGAAAAGTCATCCATAAAGACTTCCATCGTCTTCTCGATCATATCATGAAAAATAGCCATCATGCACCTTTGAAAGGTTCCCGGTGCATTGCAAAGTCCGAATGGCATTCTACGATAGGCAAACGTTCCATATGGACACGTAAACGTAGTTTTTCTTGATCACGAGGATCGATGGGAATTTGGAAGTAACCGGAAAAACCATCTAAAAAGAAATAGAAATCGTTTCCCGCAAGACGCTCCAACATTTGGCCCATGAAGGGCAAGGGAAAATGGTCTTTTCGAGTGGCTTCATTCAACTTCCGATAGTCAATGCACACTCTCCATCCGGTCACGAGTCTAGTGGGAATCAACTCGTTGGCATCGTTTGGCACAACGGTCATCCCTCCCTTTTTAGGGACACAATGAATAGGACTCACCCAAGGGTTATCGAAAATAGGGTAAATCATTCCCGCGTCAAGGAGTTTAAGGACTTCCTTTTTGATGACGTCGTGAATTTTGGGGTTCACCCTTCTTTGACATTGGATTGCGGGCTTGTAATCCTCCTCCATTAAGATTTTGTGGGTACAAAACTTGGGATCGATTCCCTTAATGTCGGATAACTTCCACGCAATTGCCCCTTTGTGATCCTTTAGAACATCGACAAGTGCGGTTTTTTCATCATTCGAAAGTTCCTTCGCAATAATAATCGGCAACTTCTCGTCCTCCTCCAAATAGACATATTCGAGATGAGGAGGTAAATCTTTCAACTCGAGAATAGGTGGTTCCTCAAGTGGAGATTTGGGCTCGATACTCATAACCTCCTCGGGTGGAGGAAATGGGAAATCGTTGAGAAAATCCTTGATAATCGAGAAGTCCTCATCGTTGTCGAGGTCTTCGTTACAAGTACGTGGAACATTGAATTCTTCCAACGTAAAACCACCACCTTCAAATGGAGTGAAGGTTGGCGTCGAATTATCAAGAATTGGATCTTACATAGTGGGATTGCCACTAGTTTCTTCATCACCAAAACCTAGAACTTCTTGTGAAAGTTCCTCGCAAACCACGTCAATCATATCAACGAGGTTTATGGTTGCAACGGAATAAACATGAGAAATTTGAGAGTTTTGAGTTGCGTTTTTAACAAGTTCCTCGTCGTTGAAACGTAAGGTGATCTTTCTAGCATGAACATCGATCAAAGCCATAGGCGTATCTAAAAACGAACGACCTAAAATAAGAGGAACTTGAGGATCCGTGGGGATATCAACAACGATAAAGTCTACGGGATAGTAGAACTTCCCCACTTTCACAAAAACGTCTTCCGCCAAACCACATGCGGGAATCGTGGAATGTTCGGCCAACTCGATAGACATTAGTGAAGGAGTAAGATTGGGAAGATTGAGCGACTTGAAGATTGCAAGTGGCATCAAGTTAATGCTAGCACCAAGATCGGCCAAGGCATAGCATTCTTCCATATCTTGGATTGCACAAGGGATCAAAAATTTACCGGGATCACCGACTTTTTGAGGTATGCGATTAAGATAAACCAATGAACAACTAGACAATTGGTGCAATTACACCTTGTTGTTCAACATACTCTTAAAGTTAGCGGCAAATCGAGGCATCATGACCAAAGCATCGGCGAAACTCACATTAAGGTGCAAATCACGAAACATTTTCATAAAAAGCTCAAATTGATAATTGTCGCGCTCTTGACGTTTCTCCTTCCTAAGTCTTGATGGATAGGGCAAAGGTGGTGTGGGTTGAGGCATAGTAGGCATAGCCCTTGGAATCTCGGGTTCCAATGTTGGTAATGGGTCAACCGTAGGTGTGGCATGAGCGGTACTTCGTGGGATTGGGACATGCTCCTTTTGGACCACCACCTCGGGTTCTTCCTCAATTGCTTCCTCCGTAGGAGCAATTGGTTGAGGAGTCGGTTCCTTAAGTGTCTTACCACTACGTGTGGTAATCACTTTCATCTCACCCTTAGGGTTGGATACGGTGTTGCTAGGAAGACTACTCGAAGACGGTTTACACATTATTGCCTCAAACATAGACGAGATTTTATCTTCAAACACGGATTGCCTCTTCTCGGCCTTAATCATTTCTTGTTTAATCTCATGTTGCCCTTGTTCCATTTTTTGTTGGTTTTGTTGTAACCTAGTGACATTTCCTTCCATCTTGTTGGTGTGGATCTTAAGTTCATTAGCTAACTCATTTTTCAACTCTTTCTTCAAGTCGTTCTTAAACTCGGATCTTAGGCTAATGATTTCTCTTTGAATATTGTCAAACCTAGCATCATTCCCACTAGCGTATTCAACAAACTCACTTGGAAGATCTTTCAATGTTTGCAAACCTTTGTTGTTGTTTTGAAAATCATTTTGATTCTTGTTTGAAACTTGATTATTAGCCCCTTGATTCCCATAGTTTCCCTTGTTGTAATTGTTTTTGAAACCAACTTGATTGTTGCGATAGTTGTTGTTAGCATTTTGATTTGAACCAAAACCCGGTGGAGTCAACTGGTTAGAGCGGGAAACTTGACCGTTTTGGTTGTAATTTCCCGTGGCCGCGAAGGCACTCGAAGTGTTACCACCGTTGGTAATGCACTCGGAGAAATCATGACCTCCACTACAATACATGCAAGAAACCTCAACCGCTTTAGCCGAAGCGGGAGCACTGTTCACCAACTTTAAACTCAATCAAAAGTCCTTTTAGCTTATCAAAAATCTTGTTTTCTAAGTTCGCCTCAATTTGGCAAGCATCGATGGTAGTAGACAAAGAAGGTGAAGCCGAAGACGAAGCCTTACGAACACTAGACGTGCTACGAGGACTATACACCTTAGATCTATTCTCAATTATCACCAAAGCTTCCTCAACCGTTTTACACAAAAAATTACCACCCGCGGCGACATTCAAATAATCCCTTTCATGATCATTAAGTCCATTGTAAAACTGTCAATTTGATGCAAGTCGGAAAAACCGTGATGAGGACATTCATGTAACATTTCCTTAAACCTATTTCAAGCCGTTGAAAAACTTTCATTAAACTCTTGTGAAAACTTTGAAATCTCGTTTTTCAAGTGCGTAGTCTTAGAGGGCGGAAAAAATTGGTTCACAAACTTAGACACGAGATCCTTCCACGTCAATATGAATTGGGTGGCTCTTTCTCTAACCAAATTTTAGCGGGCCCCGCTAAGGAATACGGAAAAAGCATCATCTTAATCGAGTCATTCGAGACATCCTTAAACTTGCAAGTGGCGGTAAGACGATTGAATTGGCGGATATGGTTGTGTGGATTGTCCTTCTCATCACCACGGAATTTGTTGTTTTGGATCATCGACAACAAACCCGTTTTCACCTCAAAATTCTCCGCAAGGATAGCGGGAATCACAATAGCCTCTCCATAACCCTCGGTGGGTGCTTGAAGTAACTCCATCATAGTTCGATTTGCCATGGTTGGTGCTTCTCTTACAATGGGTTCGTAATTAGGAGACTCCTCACTAGAAAGATTTGGAGTGGGAGTTTTGTTCTTTCGTTTACGTGCACGTCTTGATTGATTACGAGTTAGCATAAAAGTCACGTACAACGAGGGGACGAGCAAAGAAGATTCTTTTTGGTGGTTTGTATTTTTCAATTTTTTTATGGTTTTTGATTGTATTAACCTTTTTGGATTTGGTGAATGTATTAAGTAGACACAAATCTACAAATCTCCTCCTTAATCAAATCTCTTGATTAAAGAAGCCTCAAGGAATGAAAACGATCACGTGAAGTGAACGCCTTAGATGACTTTAGAACGTTGGTGGAACACCAAAACGTTCAAGAGGGTTTAATCAATGGAAACCAAGAAAATATATATGATACTTAGTAATACTTTGGGCGGCAAAACCCTCGATTAGCTCTCAAAATCAAATACTCACAAGCAAGCGGGGAAACGAGGCGGCGCGAAGCACTTAAGAGCCTTTTTCCTTAGGATATATTTTATAATATCCGCCTTATACCCACCTTATAGTTTATATTTTTCAAGATTGAGCTTCACGAAAGTATTTATCTATTTTTTCCTTTTTCTTTGGTTTGAGATTCGAATACAATGATTGGGTAATGACCTCCCAAGTTGTAACACCCCATTTTGGAAATGGAAATATCACAACAATTATGGCGTGTCATCAAAGCATACAAGGTAAAATGTCTAAACATTACTTGACCATAAAAAGGAAAATACCGGAATCAAACATCGGTAGTCCAAAAGTAAAGCTCATCACACACAAACATAGTATAGTAAAGGAAAAGGACGAAACAATGTCCAAAGCATAAGTATCACAAAGAAAGGAAATGCATAATGTAAAGAAGGCTAGACAGCTTCCAGTCCATATGCACGTACTCTTAGTGTCTACGAGCGTCCCTGAGTACCTGCCGTTTTGGGAACATAGAAAAGGAAAACGGCTGAGCAATACGCTCAGTGCACGGATGTACAATAAAGCATGAATAGGATAAGCATATAACATAATAACAACGGAAGAAAACTAAGTCCCGAGTAACCTGGTTAAGTCTTAGTAAAACTGGTTTTATAGTTTGAAAGTCTTATGTTTATCTTATAAAAACTGTTTGTCATATTTTACCATTAGCCAATATAGGTCATGAATATCCACCGTGCATGAATAATTGGAGGGGTGACCTCATCATGCAAATTAGAGGGGTTGCCTCTAATTTAATATACTGGTTTTATGGGTAGGAGGGATCAGCTCCTTGTGAAGGATGCAAGGCACACATCACATTCACCATGAAATCCTGAATAAAACGTGTAACTAGGATGCACCCATACGCCCCACATGATAAATATAAATAAATGGCCAAAAGCTGAAGGGACGCCACGAGCAATCACTCCACCGTGGTGAAGTCATAACATTAGTGCCTCTAATGTTATGGTTATGGTACCTCCATAACTAGGTGAAACTGGTCATGCATGTATATGGCTATAGGTAATCATATTTAAAACATAAGCAATCAAACTCATACTTATACTACGGGAAAACAGTTGGCTGCATACGGGGAAATCCTAATAAGGAAAGAATGTCCATACTGAAAGGACGGGAATCCGTACCTTATGTCCAGTGAACGAGAACGATGAACTGCGAGAATCCTACTTCCGAAACACTAGTGCTACATAAATACGTACATGAAATAAGTATCGGCTTACTACATACATAGCTGATTTTATGTCATGTCTTAGCTTATTTTATGTGTTCTTACTATTTTACACTGTTTAAAGCCTTAAACTGTGTTAAATCCTACATTCTGTTCATTCTGATTAAGTATTACTGATATTTCATGTGTTATTATACTTACTGTGTAATAATAAGTAACTTTCCAAAAATAGCAGGTTTCCTTAAATAGAAAGTTTCCAAAAATAGAAAGTTTCCAAAAATAGAAGGTTTCCAAAAATAGAAAGTTTCCAAAAATAGAAAGTTACCAAAAATAGAAAGTTTCCAAAAATAGAAAGTTTCCAAAAATAGAAAGTTTCCAAAAATAGAAAGTTTCCAAAAATAGATTTACTGCTTAAAATAGATAAGTTTCTAAAAATAGAAAGTTTCCATAAATAGATTAGCTGCCTTAATTAAATAAGTTTCCATAAATAGATTAGCTGCCTTAAATAAATAAGTTTCTAAAAATAGCTTGTTTCCATAAATAAAATAGCTACCTTATTTAATTAAGTTTCTAAAAATAGAAAGTTTCCATCATTAGAAATAAGCTGGTTAAATAAGCTAAGTAAATAAGCCTAAGTATTTTCATGATTATTTTCTAAGTCATATGATATATTATATAGTTTAATAATTATTTCATGTAATTTAATTAAACTATAGGTTATAATATTTAATTAAAGTGTGACATGTTTTAATTAAATATATTAAATACTTAGGTTAAAATATGTATTATTAAATACTAACAATATAACCTAAGTCATGTTTAATTAATTAATTATATCCATGGTTTTTAAAATAATTAATTAATTATAAGTCTTAATAATAATAATACTTAGGTTAAAATAATTTCATGATTTTTAATAATTAGTTAACCTAAGTCATGTTATTAAATTAATTACATCTTATTAATTTAATTCTTAACATAAGTTCATAACATATAAAAAAACTAACATAATCATGATCCGGATCTAAGCTTAAAAACATGCACCGGATATGAACAAACACCGTACCTCGAACCAAATCGGGGTACCCCCTTGCTGCCGTGGGACCTACACGCACCAACCAAGACCAAAAAGATCTTGGTGTTGGTCGGCTAAAACCAAACGAACCCCCTTGGGGTCGGTTGTTCCTGCGGCCCAAAAAAAACACCCCTTAGATCCATCCCTTTGATTAATTAATGACCAAAACATGTTAGATCTAGGTTTAATTAATGTGTTTTTATGAAAAACATCATGTGTTCTTAATTAATAAATGATTAATTAAAAAGAAAAACAAGTAAAAAGGTTTTACCGTATTCGTGGATCAAAAGGGTGAAGAACAAACACGAACAAACACTAAAATAACAAGATCCAAGATCAAACTCACCCCCTTATGGTGGTTTGTAGGTGGCGGCACACAAAGGAGAAGGAGGAAGGGTTTCTAGGTTTTCTTGAAATTCTTCTGTAAAAATAATTTGAGTACTAAAAACTCTTAACCCTTCCTTTTAGTAAAATTGACAATGGGCTTGGCCCATTGTCCTATGTTGGCCGCGGGTAGGGACTCCCTTGTGGGGGTCCCGTACCTCGTTTCGTGTCTTGTAATTTCGTACACGTTTACGTTTAATTATGTTCGTGTTTTAAAAGTTCTCGTTACGTAATTATCCTACACTTATATATTTAATTACGCTCGTATTAAATATATATACGTAAATAATAATATCTCGTGTTTTAATTACGCTCGTGATTTCGTGATCGTATGTTCGCGATTAATTATTGCTAAATAATTATTACGTGATCGTTCGTATAAAATACTTATCGTGTTCTAACACGTACGTAATACATAAACTCCTAATACGAAATCGTAATCATGCTATATTAGGAAAGTTTTTAACTAGTACGTACGAACTTAAGGTACTATGCATGGTAAAAGCATGCGGGTTTTACAACTCTTCCCCCCTAAAAAGAATAATTCGTCCCCGAATTATAGATAAAGTAAACTAGAAAAGAAGAACATACCCGAATTCAAAATATGAAATGAGGGTAAGAAGTCCGGATAGACTCCTCTGTTTCCCAAGTGGCTTCCCGCTCGGTATGATCCCTCCATAGAATTTTGATGAATGGAATCGTCTTCTTTCTCATGACTCGTTCTTGCCTGTCAAGAACTCGTTCAGGTTCTTCTATAAAAGTGAGATCTTCACGAATCTGTTCCAGTGGATACTGAACCATGTGAAGGGGATGATATTGGTACCCTCTGAGTAAGGACACATGAAACACATTGTGCACATGCGAAAGCTGCGGAGGTAACGCCAATCGGTAAGATACTTCACCGACTCGTTCAATGATATCAAACGGTCCGATGAAACGAGGACTGAGCTTCCCTTTAATCCCGAAGCGTCTAACACCACATGCCGGGGAAACCTTAAGGAAGACGTGATCTCCTACATTAAAGTGTAAATCCCTACGATGCTTGTCGGCGTAACTCTTTTGACGTGACCGTGCCTCCTGAATTTTCTGCCTAGCTACTGCGATCTTCTCATTTGTCATCTCTATGATCTCTGGTCCTTCGAGTGTTCGCTCGCCAACCTGATCCTAGCAGATTGGGGCGTGACACTTCCTGCCATACAACATCTCAAATGGAGCACACTTGATGCTTGCGTGCCAGCTGTTGTTGTACGCAAACTCCACCAAACAGATGTATTCGTCCCAATCACCCGTCCATTCCAACGCACATGACCTCAACATATCTTCCAATGTCTGAATGGTTCGCTCCGACTGTCCGTCCGTTTGAGGATGAAAGGCCGTGCTAAGCTTAAGTTGTGTACCCCAAGCTTTCTGCAGACTTTTCCAAAAGCACGAAGTGAATCGAGGATCTCTGTCTGAGACGATGCTGGATGGTGCACCGTGTAGTCTCATGATCTCTCGTCTGTATGTATCTGCGAGTTTACTTACCGGATCTTCCTTGCGGATCGGTAAGAAATGAGCTGATTTGGTAAGTCGATCAACGATAACCCAAATTGCATCGTGCTTCCTTTTGGTAGGCGAACAAAATCCATGGTGATTTTATCCCACTTCCACTCTGGAATGTCTAACGGTTGAAGGAGACCACCAGATCGCTGATGCTCGATCTTAACCTACTGGCAGGTAAGACATTTGGAGACGTAAGTGGCCACATCCTGCTTCATACCACTCCACCAAAAGTACTGCTTGATGTCATGGTACATTTTAGTTGAACCAGGATGTATCGAGAATGGGGAGCTATGAGCTTCTGCTAGCAAAGATTCCCGGAGTTCTTGGTCATCAGGAACAAAAAGTCTAGTGCCCTGCCATACGATACCATCTGCATCTACTCTGAATTGTGTCTGCTTCTCCAAATCCTGAACTATCGCCCATAATTCTCCGTCATCCTTCTGAGCTTCCTTGATCTTAGATAGTAACTCGGGTTCTACTCTAAGATTAGCCCAGTAACCATGCTGTCCACGTACCATGATCTCGATGTCTAGTCGCTCCAAATCTCTTATGATTTCCTCTTCGATTCTAATTCTGTTGATCATTCCGGACTTCCTGCTAAGGGCATCTGCTACTACATTTGCCTTTCCGGGATGATACTGTAGATTAATGTCATAATCCTTCAACAGCTCTAACCATCTCCTCTGCCTCATGTTCAATACACGTTGAGTGAAGATATACTTCAAGCTCTTGTGGTCAGTGAAAATGTCACATGATTCTCCATATAAGTAGTGTCTCCATATCTTCAATGCAAACACGACTGCAGCAAGTTCCAGATCGTGCGTGGGGTAATTCTCTTCATAAGGCTTAAGCTGCCGTGAAGCGTACGCGATCACTTTCCCATGTTGCATGAGAACACATCCAAGTCCCTTCCCCGACGCATCGCTGTAGATTTGAAATCCACCCGTACCAGATGGTAGAGTAATAATAGGTGCAGATACTAGCTTCTGCTTCAGGTCTTCAAAGCTCTTCTCTCGATCTTCAGTCGAGACGAATTTCTCCCCTTTCCGCATCAGTTTGGTCAATGGTAGTGCTAAGCGGGAAAAGTTCTCCACGAACCTACGGTAATAGCCAGCTAAGCCTAAGAAACTGCGGACTTCCGTCGCTTATGTCGGCCTCGGCCACTTAGTGATGGCCTCAACCTTCGCTGGATCCATAGTGATTCCTTCTGCTGATACAATGTGACCTAAGAATGCCACCTTGTCTAACCAGAACTCACACTTGGAGAATTTAGCATACAGCTGCTTCTGGCGAAGAATCTGTAGTATTGTACGAAGATGGTCTTCGTGTTCCTCCTTGGACTTAGAGAAAATCAGGATGTCATCGATGAAAACAATGACGAATTTGTCCAGAAATTGATGGAAGATTCTGTTCATCAGATCCATGAACACTGCTGGAGCATTTGTCAGGCCAAATGGCATAACTACAAACTCGTAGTGGCCATAATGAGTACGAAAGGCAGTCTTAGCAATATCCTGCTCCTTGACTCGTAACTGGTGATAGCCTGAACTAAGATCGATCTTGGAGAAGTGTTTGGCCCCTTGGAGTTGGTCAAACAGATCGTCAATGCGTGGCAGTGGATATCTATTCCGAATAGTAATCTTGTTGAGCTCGCGATAGTCTATGCAAAGACGCATACTGCCGTCCTTCTTCTTAACAAACAAAACCGGTGCGCCCCATGGAGATGCGCTCGGTCGAATGAAACCTCGTTCGAGAAGTTCTTGTAGTTGATCCTTCAGCTCCTTCAGCTCTATGGGAGCCATGCGATAAGGAGCCTTGGAGATTGGTTCAGCTCCTGGAACCAGCTCGATACTGAATTCCACTTCTCATGCAGGTGGTATGCCCGGAAGTTCTGCTGGAAACACGTCTTGAAATTTCGACACTATAGGTTGATCCTGAATCGATGGAGATTCAGCATCCATGTCGTGAACCGTAGCTAGATAACCCTCGCAGCCATGTGACAGTAGTGCACGCGCTTGCAGGGTGGATATGATTTGTACAGACCGTCCGGGTATGAACCCATTATGAATGTACTCTGGTGCATTGACATCACCGAAGATAACCCGATATGAATGGCAGTCTATGGTAGCATGATACTTGGATAGCCAATCCATGCCCAAAATCATGTCAAAGTCATTCATGTCCAGCGGAAGTGCGTCGACAGGTCGAACCTTATCATCAAATTCTAGGGGAAGACTCTTGTATACATGGGTGATTAATACAGAGTCCCTCAAAGGCGTGGAAATAGTAAGCCTATTTTCTAGTGGCAAGGGAGGCATCCTAATGTTCTTAGCATAAGTAGTAGAAATAACCGAGTGAGTAGCACCTGCATCGAAAAGAACACATGCAGCACGACCATACATATACAAGATTCCAGTGATGGTACCTGTAGACTTGTTGGCCTGGTCTCGAGATGTCGTGTAGACACGCCCGGCAGTAGGAGGCGGCTTGGTATCAGCATGTCCCGATGTACCCTCCATCTCGTCCTTACGGCAATCCTTCATAATATGGCCAGGAAGACCACACTTGAAGCACGCATCAGTATTACGGCGACATGGTCCTGGGTGCCTACGGTGGCAAGTAGAGCAAAGAGGATGAGTGTATCCTCCAGCAGGTGCTCTGGCTGGCTGAGGACCTGATAAAACATTTTACATGAGACATAATAGTTGGGTACAAAGGACAAAGCGGATAATCGTAAGATTGAATACCAGTGATAGCTGGACGGCTAGGCTGCGAACCTCTCTGGTTCTGGTCCCTACCGTTTCCATGGTTCCTGGTAGAATATTGCTAGAGTGTCAGAATATGAGTTATAACATAAACATAGGAAATTTCATAAGTATTGAGACCTGCTGTTGCTGGATTGCCCGGTGTTGTTACGGTAATTGTCATTACCGCCACGCCTATCCGTAGCAGATCGGTCATTAGTCTGACCATTTCCCTTGGGCTGATTAGGCTGCTGCTGAGTAGCCGGCTGAGACCGGTCCCCAGTTTTCTGCCTGGAAGATACATTTAAAGAGATGAATAATTGACATATGGAAGTATACGGATTGAGCACCGCTTGAATATGAAGGTTTTACCTCTTGTCGGGTCTTTCAGCTTCCCCGAACTCATCCCTCTCCTGCAGCATCTCCAATTTTCATGCTGCATCGGCCACTTGTGCTACAGTATTGAACGTAGCACACACCAGATTGTTTGCGACCGATGTGCGAAGAGCCCATCTGAAGTGATGTGCCTGCTCTTCATGAGTACCTGCTACCGCACCAAGGAAACCAGCCAAGCGAAGAAAGCGCTGCATAAACTCGTTGCTATTCTCCCTAGCTCTCTGACGGATCCCATGGTACTGTCTCTTGAGTTTGTCCTGCTCAGCCTTGGGAAAGAACTGCTCCATCACCCTGTCCTTGAACTGAGACCTAGTCAAACCAGAAACCCATTCATCACCACCTTCAGATTGCATCAAAGCTAACCACCAGTTAGGTACATCGCCTTCGAACCGATAGCATGCCAACCGCGCCTTGTATGCGGGGTCACAACCCATAGCGTTGAAGATCTTCTCTATGTGAGCCAACCAGCTTTCAGCATCGCTGGGGCTATCCGTCTTCTCAAAAGCTCGAGGGCGGAGCTTGTTGAATCTCTCCAGCCATACTGCTAATGTCACTGGAGGAGGAGGAGGAGGTGGCTGATTGTGCTGCTGCTGATTGTTGGCAGCTTGAACTTCAGCACGGATGTCATTCCTCAGTTGAGGAAGCAAGGCTTGCATGGCAGCCTGAATTGCAGCATTGAGCTCTCTTGTTCGCGTGTGAGAACCATCTGACAGTATAACAATAAAACATATAATTAACGGTTCAAAACATAAAATATAAAATATATACATGAAAAAAAATTTCTACTAAAAATTTCACGAGAAAAATTTTATGCAAGAAAATTTTTGTATGAATGCATGATGCAGTTTTATGAAAACATTGGATGCTCGAGAGTGAACGCCTCTGCTCAGTTCACTCAAAACAAAAGACATATCGAGGGGACGCCTATGGGTCGGTCCCAAATCTAAAAGTTTCGATAAAACACATGCGACTAAATAGGGCCAGTCCTGTACCAACCATTACTTAGTCAAAAACCCTGTAACAGTGACATATATATGTATGCTTAAAATGATGAATGCATGAAAACAACTGTCAGTTCTAGGAAGACCGTAGTGACTACCCACTAATCACAGGTCATATTTGAGAGCCTACAGGTCGAAGCCTTGGCTCTAATACCATAATTGTAACACCCCATTTTGGAAATGGAAATATCACAGCAATTATGGCGTGTCATCAAAGCATACAAGGTAAAATGTCTAAACATTACTTGACCATAAAAAGCAAAATACCGGAATCAAACATCGGTAGTCCAAAAGTAAAGCTCATCACACACAAACATAGTATAGTAAAGGAAAAGGACGAAACAATGTCCAAAGCATAAGTATCACAAAGAAAGGAAATGCATAATGTAAAGAAGGCTAGACAGCTTACAGTCCATATTCACGTACTCTTAGTGTCTACGAGCGTCCCTGAGTACCTGCCGTTTTGGGAACATAGAAAAGGAAAACGGCTGAGCAATACGCTCAGTGCACGGATGTACAATAAAGCATGAATAGGATAAGCATATAAAATAATAACAGCGGAAGAAAACTAAGTCCCGAGTAACCTGGTTAAGTCTTAGTAAAACTGGTTTTATAGTTTGAAAGTCTTATGTTTATCTTATAAAAACTGTTTGTCATATTTTACCATTAGCCAATATAGGTCATGAATATCCACCGTGCATGAATAATTGGAGGGGTGACCTCATCATGCAAATTAGAGGGGCTGCCTCTAATTTAATATACTGGTTTTATGGGTAGGAGGGATCAGCTCCTTGTGAAGGATGCAAGGCACACACCACATTCACCATGAAATCCTGAATAAAACGTGTAACTAGGATGCACCCATACGCCCCACATGATAAATATAAATAAATGGCCAAAAGCTGAAGGGACGCCACGAGCAATCACTCCGCCGTGGTGAAGTCATAACATTAGTGCCTCTAATGTTATGGTTATGGTACCTCCATAACTAGGTGAAACTGGTCATGCATGTATATGGCTATAGGTAATCATATTTAAAACATAAGCAATCAAACTCATACTTATACTACGGGAAAACAGTTGGCTGCATACGGGGAAATCCTAATAAGGAAAGAATGTCCATACTGAAAGGACGGGAATCCGTACCTTATGTCCAGTGAACGAGAACGATGAACTGCGAGAATCCTACTTCCGAAACACTAGTGCTACATAAATACGTACATGAAATAAGTATCTGCTTACTACATACATAGCTGGTTTTATGTCATGTCTTAGCTTATTTTATGTGTTCTTACTATTTTACACTGTTTAAAGCCTTAAACTGTGTTAAATCCTACATTCTGTTCATTCTGATTAAGTATTACTGATATTTCATGTGTTATTATACTTACTGTGTAATAATAAGTAACTTTCCAAAAATAGCAGGTTTCCTTAAATAGAAAGTTTCCAAAAATAGAAAGTTTCCAAAAATAGAAGGTTTCCAAAAATAGAAAGTTTCCAAAAATAGAAAGTTACCAAAAATAGAAAGTTTCCAAAAATAGAAAGTTTCCAAAAATAGAAAGTTTCCAAAAATAGAAAGTTTCCAAAAATAGATTTACTGCTTAAAAGAGGTAAGTTTCTAAAAATAGAAAGTTTCCATAAATAGATTAGCTGCATTAATTAAATAAGTTTACATAAATAGATTAGCTGCCTTAAATAAATAAGTTTCTAAAAATAGATGGTTTCCATAAATAAAATAGCTGCCTTATTTAATTAAGTTTCTAAAAATAGAAATTTTCCATAATTAGAAATAAGCTGGTTAAATAAGCTAAGTAAATAAGCCTAAGTATTTTCATGATTATTTTCTAAGTCATATGATATATTATATAGTTTAATAATTATTTCATGTAATTTAATTAAACTATAGGTTATAATATTTAATTAAAGTATGACATGTTTTAATTAAATATATTAAATACTTAGGTTAAAATATGTATTATTAAATACTAACAATATAACCTAAGTCATGTTTAATTAATTAATTATATCCATGGTTTTTAAAATAATTAATTAATTATAAGTCTTAATAATAATAATACTTAGGTTAAAATAATTTCATGATTTTTAATAATTAGTTAACCTAAGTCATGTTATTAAATTAATTACATCTTATTAATTTAATTCTTAACATAAGTTCATAACATATAAAAAACTAACATAATCATGATCTGGATCTAAGCTTAAAAACATGCACCGGATATGAACAAACACCGTACCTCGAACCAAATCGGGGTACCCCCTTGCTGCCGTGGGACCCACACGCACCAACCAAGACCAAAAAGGTCTTGGTGGTGGTCGGCTAAAACCAAACCGAACCCCCTTGGGGTCGGTTGTTCCTGCGGCCCAAAACAAACACCCCTTAGATCCATCCCTTTGATTAATTAATGACCAAAACATGTTAGATCTAGGTTTAATTAATGTGTTTTTATGAAAAACATCATGTGTTCTTAATTAATAAAAGATTAATTAAAAAGAAAAACAAGTAAAAATGTTTTACCGTATTCGTGGATCAAAAGGGTGAAGAACAAACACGAACAAACACTAAAATAACAAGATCCAAGATCAAACTCACCCCCTTATGGTGGTTTGTAGGTGGCGGCACACAAAGGAGAAGGAGGAAGGGTTTCTAGGTTTTCTTGAAATTCTTCTATAAAAATAATTTGAGTAGTAAAAACTCTTAACCCTTCCTTTTAGTAAAATTGACAATGGGCTTGGCCCATTGTCCTATGTTGGCCGCGGGTAGGGACTCCCTTGTGGGGGTCCCGTAACTCGTTTCGTGTCTTGTAATTTCGTACACGTTTACGTTTAATTATGTTCGTGTTTTAAAAGTTCTCGTTACGTAATTATCCTACACTTATATATTTAATTACGCTCGTATTAAATATATATACGTAAATAATAATATCTCGTGTTTTAATTACGCTCGTGATTTCGTGATCGTATGTTCGCGATTAATTATTGCTAAATAATTATTACGTGATCGTTCATATAAAATACTTATCGTGTTCTAACACGTACGTAATACATAAACTCCTAATACGAAATCGTAATCATGTTATATTAGGAAAGTTTTTAACTAGTACGTACGAACTTAAGGTACTATGCATGGTAAAAGCATGCGGGTTTTACACAAGTCAAGGTTGTGATTTCTCACGTATTTGGAGTACTTGTGAATTTATTGTTCTACGTATACACTATAGTAATAGTATTCACACAAAAACCGAAAACCGATAATACGTATTAGTAGAGTGCTACTAATACAAATACTATTTATGGTTAGTATATAAAAACAACAATTCCAATCAAAACACAACACGCCTCCCCGGCAGCGGCGCCAAAATGATGTAGTGTTTTTGCTACTCTTTAGGAAAAGAGAGCAAATAGGGCAAGTAATGAACACGACGATTTAGGAAAACCGTGTATTAATGACCCTAAAATGAGTTCGTTCTCAAGGAGGCTAGTGTGTTATGTGTGTAATGACTTGGATTAGATTTGTGATTATATTTTTGAGAAAGAAAAATAGAAATGAGATTAGAAGAGAATGACGGTTACGAAGACGGATTAAACTAAGTCGAAAAAGGTGTACACGTAAAACCGTAAAAAGTGCTAAAATTAAAATTTTACCCCAAAAATTCCTAAAAATTACCAAAAATCCACAATAATATTCTAAGAGTTTACAAAAAATCCAAACTTGCTAAAACCTTTTAATTAATTAGATAATGACTTTTTAATGCTAATTAAAGCCCTAAAAATCAAAAGTAATTATTAAAAAGTCCCAAACAAGATTTTAAAGTTTGTAAACCTCAAAATACCCTAATTAAGCTAAAAAGTATTTTTCAAAATTTAAAAACCACTAAAAACTATTTTTAAACAATTAAAAACTACTAAAATCAATTAAAACTTAAATTAATTCTAGAAAATAATTAAAAGACTCTAAAAATATTTGGAAAGTTGCAAAAATCCTAATTAAGTGTTTAGAACCTAGGAAAAATATAAAACTTAGAAAATCAGACTTTTAATTTTTAACAATAAAATAATATTAAAATATTATTAAAAATCCAAAAATCATAAAAAATTCTAAAAACATGCAAACTAGCTTAATTTAACCTAAATAATTCAGAAATGAAAGTGAAATTACCTAAATACCCTTAATGGGGCTAGAAAATGGGCTAAACCCAATACAGTACCTTATTGGGCCAAATTTGGGCCCAATAACAAAAAGTGTTCAAAATAAGCCCAAAAAGCACAGGTTGAATCAAAATTTGATTTTAAACAACTTTTTCCAAAGACCCAAAAGCTGAAAGTGTGAAATAAGCTAGCTTATACCAAACAGCTTATTCTTAATGGGCTTTTTGGCCCATTAAGCTATAAGCCAATGCCATAAGCTGAAATTAAACACACAAGCTTCTTTTGTCCTAAATAAGTCTTCTGCAAAAAGAAATTTGAAATAAGCCCAAGGAATAAGCCTGAAAATGCAATAAGCAATCTACAGAAAACGACAAAATAGTCGTTTTTGAGTTCTAGGCCACCCCAAGTGCTGATTCAAGTTTCTATGGCTTCTAAATGACTTAATTAAGCAAAATCAACAAAGAGTTTTCAAATAAGTTGACTCAATAAGCTGGAAAAAGCAAATAATCACTTATGTAACAAATAAGTTGGTTTTCTAGTAAAAAGTCAAAGTCAAAGTCCAATAAGCTCCAGTCTACTCAAATGGGTCAAATAATGAAGACCTATCACAAAAAATAAGTTGTTGCAAGTCTGGATAAGCTAGAATAGCTTATTGATAAGCTGAGTTCAATTTTACACTAGCAGGGGCTAGTTTTGAGTGTTGAGCAGTGGAAACTTTTTCCACTGCTTGACTTGTTTGACTTTTTGTCTTTAGTGACTTTTTTGGAGATTCAGATTACACAAAGGCACCCAAATGATCTTTGGATCAAAAGGAGTCAAGAACAATCAAAATAACACAATCACAAACACCCAATTGATACAGTTTAATCAATAAAGTCCCAGATATTGCACAGACATGAACAATTAAGCAGTTGAGCACTATTAAGCAGTTTTAGCACAAATCAGCCAGCCAAATTCAACCAAATGCATACACAAGCTATATTAAACTCCAATAAGCAAGTCTAAACAGGTTTCATGCAATGATTCAAAGAATTAAGCAAGATTCAAGCCAATGAATGTTACTGATGAACACTAACACATGCAGTTTTACACTTTGCTGATGTATTTGACCAATAAGCCAGATTCAACAATCAATATCTATCAAATAAGTTATAATAATGATGTTCTAACAACTTTCAACCCTAAGCATGCACAAATACTAGATTTCACCAAAATCTTAGGTAAAAAACAGTTAAATTCACCAAGTTATAGCAGATTGTGTGATTTGAAGTTTCAAACCTAAAAACTTGCAGCAAAACACTCTCAACAAGGCATATATCAGTTACCAAGCACAAACAATACCTTCTAACAACACAATATCAAGTTGCAATCACAAACAGGTAGACCCAAACACCCCTTTATCTTTTCAAAATCAAATTTTTCAAAGGAAAAGTGAGATTTAAGACCACCCAAGCATCAATTAACACAATAACAAGTAAGTTTAACAGATTCAAGCAGGTATAAGCCACAAAATTCACAAGAACTAAAGCAACACTCAAATATCACAAAAATCCAAAGTATTATCAGATTTTGGGATTAAGGGTGTGTACCTCATGGATGTACATACACACCCACGGATTTTGAGCCTATGTGCTAGCAAGAACAAGCACAAGCTTCCACAACAAAGCCTGCTAAGAATCAACAAGGTTAGAAGCACAAGTATAAAATCAGAAACTTGAAAAATCTTGATTAATGCAACCTTGTTACCCCACACTTGATTATCCCCAAGTTATAAGCCTCACCACACCTTAATCAACATAATTAGGATGCTATGATCAGCCCTATGACCCAAGAATTCCAAGGTTGAAACAAGAACTTAGCAAAATATCAAGAAAATGAAGAAAATGTGCAAACTTTTGCACACTCCTCTTTTGAAAACAGGTTTTTAACTTCAAAATCAGTAAACTAAGAACATAAACAAGCAGTAATAAGATGGCACTTGGTCTTTCTTCAAAACACTTAACTCAAATTTCATAAAACTGAAAAGGGATTTACAAGTGCTTGAACAAGGAAAAACCAAAAGCAAACGTAAATGCTAAGACCTAATGCCTTTATATAGGCTACAATGAGACTAAGGAAGCTGAAAAATAACATAAACCCTAGTTGTGAAGTCCCAAAAATGCCCTTGGAAAATTTGAATATCTTAGAGTCTTGTGAGGAATTCTTGGCTGTTTGTGGTGATAGCTGGCAAGAAAATGTGATCAAAGGGCTTGTATGATGCTTAGAAAGTAAGCATAATTGTGGGACGTTGGATGATTTGCTCTTCTTGTCTTCTTCCTCAAACGTGTAGAAGGGAAGGTCCCATGTGGACACGTGAATGATGTGATGACCAATATTAAGGTTGGGTTGTGTTAACATGATCATTAATCACTAATCTGCACCATTTTAAGGTTTAATTACAAGTAATTAAGAAAACCCCAAATGTGTTCTTAGTGAATAGTTCCTTGTTTGATCCAGATTAAGGTGGGATTTATTTAAATGTTGTGTTAAGGCGCCAAGATTAATTAAGTAATTAATCTGGTGAGTGGATGGTGACATGGAGGAAGGGAGTGTTGTGATTGGTGGAGGTGGTGAGTGGGGTGAGGTGGCAGCCTTGGGTTGGTTAAGGTATGTTTGGTGTCTTGCCAACTTAAGCCCCCCTTTTCTTCTTCTCTTGTCTTTTCACTTTAAATAGCTATCAACGCCCATTTCAGCCTTATCAACTTTTGCAACTTTGCATTTTTGCCCCAAAAAGTTTTACAAAGTGAATTCAGGGGTAATTCTTGCCATTTTTGAATTCTTCAAGGGCTGATTTGGCATTTTGATGATGGATAATGGTCTTGACTTGTATAACTGATGTTTTGGAGGACTGAATTTGCCAAGTCATGTTTGATGAGGGACCATTTTTGCCAAATGTTGAAAGTTGAGGGTCCTTTTTGTAATTTTGGAATTTTCAAAGGACCAAACTTGCAATTTCTTGTACTTTGAAGGACTTCATGATGTATTTGACTTTGTGGAGGATATTGGTTGACAATTTAGCTTTGTTGAGGGGCTAAATTTGTCAATTCTTCAAAGTGGAGGGCCCTTTTTGTAATTTTGACAAACTTTAGGGACCAAACTTGTAATTATGAAGATACAAGGGTATAAAGTGTCAATTCTTCCATATTGGAGGACCCTTCTTCATAATTCTTCAAATCTTCAAGGGTTGATCTTGGGATAGTCTTCATTAGGGCTTGGTTCATTGTGCGGCTTCGTTTCCCGTGTTTGTTTTTGCATGATTCTTGTGATCTTTTGTCATTTTCTCAATATCCGTACCTAAAATACACAAGTAACAAACATAAGCATATATATGGGTATTTTGATGATATTTAATGCATTTTAAGCCCTATTTGGACGATGAGACTATGTATAAAAGCAGTCTCATCAAGGGGGTGAGTTCATCTTTGTAAAAATAGCTTTATTTTGCACAGGGATCTCATAAAAGTCATCATGATCCCTTGTGCAGTAAATTTTCACATCAAAAACCATTTGTAAAAATCTGGGATAAGCCAAAGTCATCTTATTCCCTTTGTTTTTACACATGCCATCAAAAATCATTTTAGAATAATTAAACTTTTGCCCAGTTGCAATGCACACAATAGCATTAGCAATGGATCTATTAATCTCATTGTGTGCAGTACACTTGGGACTCAAACATTATAAGATGACATGTATGAGGTACTTCCAGGCTGGGTGAAACTCCTGTTTATGATATTTGTTTAAAGTTCCCTCATCAGGGAAAGGATAACCCAAAGCCCTTAGTCCTTGTTCTATTTCATGAATGGGAAGGGTGGTTATACCATCTGCATCATCAAGATGTAAAGCCTGGCGAACCAAGGCTTCAGTAACCACCCAAGTACGCCCATGAACAATAGATGATAATGTAGTCACATTATTAACTGTTGAGGAACTAACAGTGTTCCAAAACTGCTTAATATGTGTGACAGAGATGAGAGGAGCTTGAGAAAGAGCATACCTAATTGGGGATGCATTCAAATACGCCACCATCTGGGTGTATTGGGGAAACAGAGCATCACCAGCGTCCAAATATGCAATCATGTTGTGTTGACTCCTGAATCCCAATACCAAATCACTTGGTTTAAATTTTGGTGCCATTGTAGAAGAAAGCTGTTTGTGAATGATTGATAAAGATGAATTATAGGAGAAAATTGTTAGACAAGAATATGAGGTACCCTGTTTAAAAATAGGAGCCAAATATATAGGAGAGATAGATGCATGTGATTGGTAAAAACTGAGGCAACTATTTTCAAAATATAATGATGAAAATATTGAAAAGAAAATAAGTTATCTCATGCATAAATTAAAAGTTATCTGCTCCCAAAATTACGGCCCCAAAATTCGTCAAAAATAACAACTGGGTAGGTACCAATGGGTATCAACGGTCAAAAATAACCTATCAAGGCACAACGGCTATATTCTTGTCAACGTTTGCCAAAGCCATGTCAACGTCTAAATTGGTCATAACAACGGTTGGAAAAATACTTGTCAGCGTCCAAAAATAAAAGTAATAAAAAATGAAAAAGGACCTTAACAAAGTAATTTATCCTAGTGAAGATAACCTATAAGTTGATAATTATTATAGGGCGGCAAGCACTGTCCAGTTATGCACACTTGCTTATGCAAGATAGACATAACAGTCCTCTAGTGTCCCTAGCTAACCAAAACTCTTAACAACTAAGTTACCTTATAAAATTCCTTGTAACTCCCAGGTAAATCCATGATAAAATCATTCCCAAGTCTCCCAACAGACCAAAACCAATTCTAGGCCAAAAATGTCTTGGCAGCATGCATAGTATATCAACTTTGCATGCTACAGTGCCTCATGATTTAGTAAAACTAACTCATACTCACCTGTGGACACAATCTAGAATTGTAATAAGAGTATTATAAGAATACCCAAAAGTCCTAAAGGTTCCTAAAACCTCCCCTTAAACTGTGATACATATGTTGCCCAAAAATATGTATGAACATAAAAATTTATGTCAAGATAGGAATATAAATATTCCAACCATCATCCATAAATAAAAACATGCTCAAATGATTCTCCAAGGATCCATAAGCAACTCTGTATCCAATGGTATAATGCTAACACCACCTGCACACTTAGATTAAAAACCACAAAACTAACATTGTTGCTGACAACGCCACGATAACACTTGTCAGCGTTAAGGTAACCTTTGTCAGCGTTAGAAAAATATAGTGGAAAATCTAACTTCAAAAGACAAATAACAATGCATTATCCTGTACATACTTTTACAATAAGACCCCAAAACACATATTATGTGAGATTGATCATTCCAATACTTGTTACCAAGTATTGAAACCTTCCAGCATCAAAAGGTTTAGTTAATAAATTAGACACATTTTCTTTTGTGTCAACCTTATCTGGTTGTATTAAACCCTTTTCAAAACAATCTCTTATAAATTGATGTCTAATTTCTATGTGTTTTGTTTGAGAATGATGTACAGGATTTTTAATAATGCATAAAGTGCTGTTATTGTCAACAAAAATCTTGGTATGCATAAAATTATACCCATAATCTAACAGTTGATTCTGAATCCATAAGACTTGTCCACAACAAGCAGCTGCTGCAACATACTCTGTTTCAGTTGTAGAATTGGCCACCACTGTTTGTTTCTTGCATTGCCAAGAGATCAACCTACTCCCAAGAAACTGACATCCACCACTTGTGGATTTTATATCAAACTTATCACCACCATAGTCACTGTCTGAATATGCTATAAGCTCCAATGGTGAATATTTTGGATACCATAAGCCAAGATCTGGATAGTATCTAAGGTACCTAAAGATTCTCTTGACAACATAAAGGTGACATTCTTTGGGAGTCACTTGATGGCGTGCACACGCACACACAGCAAACATGATGTCAGGTCTGGAGGCTGTGAGATACATCAATGAACCAATCATTGATCTATAGTGCCTGACATCCACATCCTTTCCATCTCCAACTTTTCCCCAAGGGTGTTCTCTATCCATAGGAGTAGTAGCCCTCTTTTCATGTGGAGAAAAGCCAAACTTCTTCAAGATCTCTGCTACATACTTATCATGAGAGATGAAGATACCATCTTCTTTCTGCTGAACTTGTAACCCTAGAAAGAAGTTCATCTCCCCGATTGCACTCATCTTGAATTTGTCTGTCATAAGCTTGGAAAAGTCTTCACTCATCTTTGGATTGGTTAAACCAAAGATGATATCATTCACATAAACCTGAACAAGTAATACATCCTTACCAGCCTTCTTTGTAAATAATGTCTGGTCTATGGTGCCCCTTTTGAATCCATTTTCCACTAAATAAGTGGACAATGTACCATACCATGCTCTTGGGGCTTGATGAAGTCCATACATAGCCTTCTTGACTCTATACACCTTGTCTGGATTCTCTGGATCTTCAAAACCAGGAGGCTGCATAACATATACCTCCTCAACAATTGTGCCATAGAGGAAAGCACTCTTCACATCCATTTGATAGACAGTGAAGCCCATGCAGGAAGCATAGGCTAGAAATATCCTTATAGCTTCAATCTTTGCAACTAGTGCAAAGACCTCCTCATAGTCTATCCCTTCCTCTTGTGTATATCCCTGAGCCACTAAACGTGCCTTGTTTCTGACCACAATGCCTCTTTCATCTTTCTTGTTTCTTATTACCCATCTTGTCCCAATAGGTCTGACATACCTGGGACAATCAACCAGCTCCCAAACATCCTGAATTGCAAATTGGTGAAGCTCATCCTGCATTGCTTCCACCCAACTTGGTTCTTTGAGAGCATCAAAGATCTTCTTGGGTTCCTGTTGTGACTGAAAACAGGCAAACAAACATGCTTGAACAAGAGGGGTATCAACCTTGTGTATATTGGCAATAAATCCACCAACACTCTGATGAGATCTTCTAGTCTGAACAGGAGTCATGACATCCCCAATAATTTGAGAACTGGGGTGATTCTTTATAGTAGAAGTAAGTATTCCTCCCTCAAAAAGTCTGTTATCTTCAATCTCATCATCCATTTTGCCAATATCTTCTTCAGACTCTCTTCCATCAATATTAGTATGAACCTCTTCACTTCTGTTTGAAGGTTCACCTTGTTCAAAATTTGAAGAGAAGATATGCTCAAAAGTGTTGTCAACGCCTGAACCAAGGTTGTCAGCGTTTGGATCATCAACGCCTGAAATGGTGTTGTCAACATTTGAGCCATCAACGCCTTAATTTGTCCTGTCAGCGCCAAATTTTCCTTTGTCAGCGCCTGAAGGACCATGCATGTTTTTAACTCGTGATACTTGCGGACCACCATTATCCTTTCCAGCAGCAGCAGCAGCAGCAAAAGCATCTGTCCATATGGGAATTATGACATACTCTTGTATGAGAGATGACTTGTCAGCTTGTGATCCAACCTCTTTACTAACCTGTGTACCTGAAACATCAACAACGGGTTCTTCCACAACATTTGAAGTTACCTTCACAATGTCTGGATTAGTAACAGGCATATAATTCAAAGTCCTAGATAGAGGTTCCAAGTCAAACAACCAATTTGGACCACTTTCAGGATCACTAGGTTTACTCTCTAAAAACCTAACATGTACTCTTTCAAGTATACGTTTTTCTTTCTTAAGGTAAACCCTATATCCCTTACTCTGCACTGAATAACCCATGAAATAGCCTTCATCACCTTTAGCACTAAATTTACCTAACGCATCACTAGTATCCAACACAACTACATGACAGCCAAAAGGTTTAAGAAAACCAATATTAGGTTTCCTTCCCCAAAGTAACTAATAAGGTGTTCTGTTATGTATCCTATTGACCAATGCTCTATTCTGAACATAACAAGATGTATTCACAGCCTCAGCCCAAAAAGCTATGGGAAAGTGAGCATCAGCCAACATAGTCCTGGCTGCTTCAATTAGGGTTCTATTCTTTCTCTCAACAACCCCATTTTGCTGTGGGGTTCTGGCAACACTAAACTGCCTAGTAATCCCTTTCTTGGCACAAAAATCATCCAACAGTTTATTCCGAAACTCACCACCATTATCACTTCTAAGCATTTTAACTTCATTACCAGTTTTCTTTTCAATCTGATTAATAAAGTCAATTAAAGTATCAGCAGTGTCACTTTTCATAGCTAAAAAGAAAGTCCAAGTAAACCTAGAAAAGTCATTTGTGATGACAAAGCAATATGATTTACCATTCAAACTCTCTATATTAGTTGGACCAAACAAGTCCATATGCAGCAAGTGAAGTGGTTTAGAACTAGAGTGCACCTGTTTAGACTTAAATGAGACCTTGTGCTGCTTGCCTTTAAGGCATGCAACACAAGAGTGGTCATTATGGAAAGCCTTTTTAGGCAAACCATCAACCAAGCCAAGTCTCACAAGCCTGTTTATAATCTTAAAGTTTATGTGCCCTAGTCTCATGTGCCATAGATTACTCTCATCATCTGAAGCTTTGGCATAAAAATATGACATATTATTATTCATCCTAATACCATTAAGATTCACATTATAAATGTCCTTATGCCTAGGTGTTCTATAGTCAATATATTTCTCATCTGGAATTTTAAAATCCTTCCTCAACACCAAGCATTCAGTATCAGTAAAAAGAACCTTATTTTTGTTATCACAAACTTGTGATACACTAAAAAGATTGTAATCAAGTTCTTTTACCAGAAACACGTTTTCAAAACTCAAGTTCTTGGTGAGAATAGTTCCTTTGCCTGTGATAGTTCCATATCCGCCTCCAAAGTAAACCGTGTTACCATCCTTAATGGGAGTGAAGTTTGCCAGATAATCTTCCTTCCCAGTCATGTGCCTAGAGCATCCACTGTCCCAATATCTATAATCATTGACCTGTTTTTGAATGCCCTGCACATAAAGAAAACAAATTAGTTTTCTTTGGGAACCCAAGCCTGAGCAGACTTGGATTCATCTGGTTGTTCAACAAGAACAGACTTAGTTCTCATAACAACCCCTTGTTCATCCCTTTTTGGATGAAATACCCAGTTAACCCCAATTGGTTTTGTAATAACCTTTGAAATATAATTAAATCTGTTGCAGGTCATAGAAATCCCATTAGAATTAGGGTTTTGATCTTGCTTAGGTCTCCATGTCAAGCTAGAAGAAGCTTTAGACCCCTTACCCTGTGGTTGCAAATATTTAGGTCTGGCAACGTTTCTGTCAGCGTTGGATTTGGTCTTGTCTACGCTGAAATTACCCTTGTCAGCGTTGAACCTAGGGTTTGCTACAGAAACCCATTGCCTATTAGACCATGTATTGGTCTTTTGAAAAGGTCTTTGTCCATGAGTGTTAGACCCTTTAGTGAAGAATGGGGCTGGTCTAACAACTTGTGGACTTTGCTCCACAAAAGTTTTGGGTCTGACAGTGTTTGACCTATTAACAACGTTGACTTTGGAAGCGTTGACACACTTATATGCTAAATGTGAAAAGCTACCACAAGTGTAACAGGCTTTTCTAGACACAAATCTAGGTCTAGAAGAAAAGAAACCTGTTCCATCATTACTAACTTGGCTTTTAGGTGACCTAGTATTCCTATACATTTCTGCATACTTAATGCTAGGTTTTCTAACAGTGTTTGAGCCAAGGTTAACAGTCTTGCCAGTGATTGGGTTTGTTACTTTAATAGGGGTCGACTCATTTGGACTATCACAAAGCATGTAACCCTTGACAAATAAGGTAGGGTTGGCTTTCTTCCATTCATTCAAGTCAGTCAACTTTTTCCTATATTCCTCAACTGGGATAAGGACTCTTGGTGGAGGAATAAATTCCTCTTCTTGGAGTTCTGGTAAACCAGTCCAAGATAAGTCCTTTCTTTGGACACCATAGAAGTCCCCAACTGGTGGTGGAACAACAGAATAGTCATTCATCCCAATCCTAGTCATGTCCTTAGGATCCCTCTGTTTACTAACACATTCTCCTAGGGTTTGTGAGGCCTTATCAAATCTCTGAATTTTAAGGTCAACATTATCCTTATTTTTGATAGCCTCATCTAACTTAGCCTGTAATTCAGCATTGACCCTTTCCATGATGTTTCTAACATCATTACTAGCTTTTAAATCATGTTTTAAGATATTTATTTGATCATTTAGGTCAAACTCCATTTTCTTATACTCAAAAACTGTCTTCTCAGTTTGAGTGAGAGCAATTTGATAGTTAGACAACTTGCATCTCTCAGTACTCACATCACTTAAAAATCTTAAAACCTCTTTGTTAAGTTTTTCAGTATTTAAACGACAACCCTTACTACAAAAAGCATCATCGTATACCTCATTGTCTGATGAAGAGGAGGAGTGTGCCATGAGAGCTTATTGAACATGCTCTTCTTCTTCTATCTCAGCAACCAAAGCTTTATCCTCTTCCCCATCCTTAGCCAAGTAGCTCCAGTCCCATCCAATGCCATCAATTTCTTGCACTGCCACCATGGCCTTAGGATCCTTAGCCTTAAAAATTTTGCTTGAGGGTTTTCCAGCATCAGATCTTCTTGGAGATCTGCATTCCCTCATAAAGTGCCCTAAACGATGACAATTATAGCACTCAACCTTGGATTTATCAAATCCAGCAGTGTCCTTTGCATTAAAGGTCATCTTCTTCTTGAACCTTCTATTCCACATGTTTGCTCTTATACTTGCAAGAGCCATGTTCCACTTTATATCCATCTCCTCCAAGTGCTCATCACTTATTTGCTCAAGGTCCTCATATGTAATCACTGAACCATTAGGAAATGAAGCAATGTATGCACACACAGTATCTAAATCCAAACCAGCAGGCTTAACTCTTGGTGAGTCAATTTTGTATGTGCCAGCGTCTGAATGTGAGGCGTTGACAGGACATGATCCAACGTTGACACATGTTGATCCAGTAACTGGGTGCATGTATGAGTCCTTCTAATCAAATTGACCTTCACTATGTGAGAAGAAGGCCATGTTACTATTGGTGGACTTACTTCCAAGCTCCAAAAGAGTTTCATTCTCCAACAGCCTCAGTTTGTTGTAGATATCATCAAAAGTATAACTTTTTTGAGTGTTATTGGCAAGTATGGATCTTGCCTCAATCTTCCACGCATCACCAAGGCTTTTAAGAAAGGTGGGAATAATGTCAACATCACCAACTTGTGTCCCCATGAAGGACAGCTTACTTGTAATGTCAAGCAGTCTGCTTCTCACACTGCTAAGTTTCTCATTAGGTTGAGCCTTAAAAACAGCATACTCAAGCATGAGTTGCTTCTTTTTCTCTTCCTTAGTATCAGCATTACCACCATATGCAACTTCAAGGGCTGCCCAAAGGTCTTTTGCAGACTCATAACCTCTGTATTTGTGCTGTTTTTCTTGTCCCAAAGAGAGTTTTAGAATGTTTAGGGTTTTCATATCAACCCTTTTCTTTGCTATGTCTTCAGCAGACACAGCTCTACCATCATCAGTTTTTTCTTTCTTATCTTCTTCTGAACATCCTTGAACAACTGTTCTTGTAGCAATGGAATTAGCAATCTTTTCAGCTTTATTGAATGTGTTTTCATATTCAATAATCTCCCAGAGAGTGTAGTCATAGATCCCCAGGTATTGCTCAAAGTTGAACTTCCACAGTTCAAAGTTGTTTGCATCAAGCATGGGAGTCTTGATGTTGTGGTTTGAGGAGGAGGAGGTTGCTTCTGGAGTGGACATGATGTTTTTAGGGTTTTGTGAAAAATTAGGATTTTGGTGATTTTAGGGTTCTTGTGTTCTTTAAGATCAAAAGTTTCTCAACAAGCTCTGATACCACTTGTTGATCCCAAACTTAGATCGATTAAGCTTGTGTATACGAGATTAGATCAAGTTATACACGTAGAGAAACTTTGTTTATGTATAAAGTAATCTAAGTGTTATGCGGAATTAACACTTAAACAAGAACAAACAAAGATGTAAACAAACTTTCACTTGATTAATAATAACGAACTTGCTTACAATGAAAGTGTTTAACGTATGAAAACTTATTATTAAACCTAACCTAAAGGTCTTCTTTTATAGACATATGAAGCCTTGTACAAGAGTCTACGTATCAACTATTCTGGGTAAAGATAATTATAGAAAATACAATGTTGAACTTATCTTTAATAGAAACAAACTAGAAACATAATACGCGTAGACTATATCTTTCTATCAGTGCTTGTCTTCAACCTATCAACGCTTGACTTCTTGTCAACGCTTGATCTGTCAGCATTTGTTTTCTTCTTATCAACGCTTGTTTTCCTCTTGTCAGCGCTCAAGTGGACTGGCTACATTTTATTCCCAACACTGAGCGCCCTCCTCTAGCTTTTCGATGATAAAATCCGCCAGAATTTGTCCTTTCACGGCATTACGAGGTCTGTATGTAATATTGTGTTCCCCTAGTAGAACACTCCTTTTTTGAAACCTGCCTGCGACATATGGTTTTGAGATCACCTGCTTTATGGGTTGATCCGTTATCACCACTATCGGGTGCGCTTGGAAATATCTGCGCAACCTCTTTGCTGCAAACACTAGCGCGAGCACTAATTTCGCCATCGGGGTGTAATTTTGCTCCGAGCTCTGTAACGCTCTACTTATAAAGTACACTGGTGTTTGCACATTGTCCCTGTCCGTCATTAGCACCGCGCTGATCGCTCCATGCGTTGCGGATAAATATATTATCAGCTCTTCCTTAGGTTGTGGCGCGACTAACATGGGAAGAGAAGCTAAATGCGCCTTTAATTCCTCGAAGGCCTTTTCTGCTTCCTTCGTCCAATTGAAGTCCCCTTTCTTAATGCACTTTTTAAGTGTTTTAAATAAGGGGAGCGACTTCTCTGCTGACTTGGACAGGAACCTGTTCAATCCTGCAAGCTTCCCATTTAGCGACTGCACTTCTTTTTTCGTCTTTGGGCTCTAGAGTTGAATGACCGCGTCTGTTTTCTCCGGACAGGGTTTAATTCCATTGGGGTCAATCATTTATCCTAGGAACATGCATTCTGTCGCCCTAAAAGTGCACCTATTTGGGTTTAACTTCATGTTTATCCTTCTGAGGGTAGAGAACTGATAGTAGTATGAATACACTTGTTTAGGAAAACAAGGTAAAAGTGGCAAGTATTAAGTGTCGGTTTAGGAAAACCAAGCGCTAATGACCAAATGAAGTTAAAAGTTCGTTTCCCAAGGAGGCAAGTGTGTTGTGTAAGAAATGATTAAGTGTTTGTGATTATAATTTTGAGAAAAGAAAAAGAGAAAGGATGACGGTTACGATTATGAATTAAACTTAGACGAAAATTCGTACACGTAAAACCGTAAAAAGTGACGAAATTTAAAAATTAACCTAAAAATTCCTAAAAAATTGCAAATAATCCTAAAAAATGTAATGTAGAGTTTTCAAAAAATCAAAATTCACTCAAACCTTTTATTTAATTAAATATTAATTTTTTAATGCTAATTAAAGCCTAAAAAATCAATTTAATTAACAAAAAGCCCAAAATGAGATTTTTCACTTTATAAACCTCTAAAATGACTTATCTAATTTTAAAACTATTTTTGAAAAATTTAAAATTAATTAAAACTATTTAAAAATGATTAAAAACTATAAAATCTTAAAATAATTCTTAAAATTATTTGAAAGACAATAAAATTAATATAAAAGTTTTAAAATTCCTAACTTAATGTATTTAATCTAGGAAAAATGAAAAAGTTGCAAAAAACTTAAATTTAGTTTTTAATAATAAAATAATAATAAAAATCTAAAATTTATAAAAATTCTAAAAAGTTGCAAACTAGTTTATTTTAACCTAATAAACACAAAAATAAACTTGAAATTACCAATATACCCCTATTAGGCCTTCAAATGGGCCAAAATGAAAAACAGTCCACTAAATTGGGCTTTTTGGCCTAATAAGCAAAAAGTTGTCCAAATAAGTCCAAAATCACCTACTTGACTCAAAATTTGATTTTAAACACAAAAGTCTGAAGGCCCAAAAGGTGAAAATTTGCTTATCACAACTTAATTGTCAACAGCTTATTCTTAATGGGCTTTTTGGCCCATTAAGCCATAAGCTAATGCCATAAGCTCTAATTTGACACAAAAGCTTCTTTTGAGATGCCTAAGAGATCTGTGAAAAGCAATTTTGAAAAAGCCCAAGAAATAAGCCTGAAATAAGCAAAAGCTCTCTACCGAAAACGACAAAATAGTCGTTTTTGAGTTCTAGGCCACTTCAAGTGCTGATTCAACTTGCAAAAGGTTTTAAATGACTTAATTAAGCAAAATCAACAAAAAGTTTTCAAATAAGCACAATGAATAAGCTGGAAAAAGCAATAAGCACTTAATGTAAAAGTTAACTTGTTTGGTTTTCTAGTCAAACCTAAAAGTCAAACCCTAAAAAGCTCTAGATTAGTTTAATGGGTCAAATAAGGAAGATTGATTACAAAAAATAAGTTGTTGCAAGTCCAAATAAGCTAAAATAGCTTATGAATAAGCTGATGACCAATTTACACTAGCAGTGGAAGCAACAGGGGAAAGGAGTTCCCACTGCTTGACTATTTTCACTTTTTGTCTTATATGGATTTTTGTTGGATTCAAGCCACACAAAGGCACCCTTATAACCAGTGGGTTATAAAGAGTCAATAACAATCCCAAAAACACAAAATTTAATAGCCAATTAGTACAGTTTAATCAAAAGATCATCAGATATGATACAGACATGTTCATAAGCAGTTTTCACACAAACAGTTTTAGCAAGAATAAGCCAACCAAATTGAACCAATTGCACACAACAGCTTAGATTAATTCAAGTGAACATAAATTAACTGGTTTCATGCAAAGATTCAAAGTTTAGACTAAGATCAAGCTTAAAAAGTTATTGATGAACAAAGAACAAGCAGATTATGAACTTTGCTGATATACTTGACCACAAATCCAATTTCAAACCCTCAAATCTCTTAAACAGGTTATATAAACTTTGTTTAATCACTTGTTAGCCCTAAGCATGCATACAATCTATGTGTTTCCAAAATCTTAGGTCAAAACAGGCACAATTCAACAAGTTATAGGACAATCAAGAAATTGATGTTTAAAAGCTCAAGACTTGCATATATCAGCACAAAACCAAGTATTTATCAGATAACAACACAAAACAACACTTAACAATAACTCAAAATAGCATTCAAAGCTTAAACAGGTTAACCCAAACACCCCCTTTCACTTTTTAAATCCAATTTTAACAAAGGAAATGTGTGATTCAGTTTTACCCAAGCCTAATCTACCATAATAACATCCATATCATGCAGTATCAAGCAGATTTAAGCCACAAGAACAACACTCACAACAGTAGAATACAAAATTACAAAAATCAAGTACTTTTATCTGATTTTGGGTAAGAAGGCTCAAACCTCAAGAATGTACATCCACACTCACGAATTTTTGAGCTTATGTGCCTAGCTTAACAAGGCACAAGCTTCCACAAAGCTGATAAGAGTAACAAGGTTAGAACAAGCAAGATATAAAACTTGAGAATTGAAAAAGAAATCTGATTAATGCAACCTTTGTACCCACACCTTGATTATCCCCAAACCACAAGCTTACAACTCCTTGATAATGTTCTTATCAAGGTACTATAATCACTTGGAATCCAAAACTTCCAAGGATGTACCAAAGAACTTAGCAAAATATCTGATTTTTGAAGATTATGCAATTTCTTGCAAAATCTTTGAAAACAGGTTTTGAGGTTCAACAAACACAAACATATAACATAAACAAGCAAAGATTAAGTTTGGAACTTGGATTTCTTCAAACATTCAAACACATTTTCATTAAACTTGAAAAGGGATTTACAGAATTTTGAACAAGGAAAAACCAAGAGCATGGCTAAATGTAAAACCCTAATGCCTTTATATAGGCTACATTTATGAACTAGAAAGATTAAAAACTATAAACCCTAAGTTGTGAAGTCCCTGAATTGCCCTTGAGATTTTTGAAAATCTGCTTATCATGTGAACTTTCCTTGGCGTTTTGTTGAGGTGTAAAGGGAAGTAATTTGATCTAAAGGCTCACATGAAGCTTAGAAAGCAAGCAGGTTTGTAGCACGTTAATCTCCCTGGCAGCTTTGTCTTTTTCCTCAACTTTATAGCAGGGCACCTTTCATGTGACTTGTTGGTTGATGTGGTGTCATGTTTAAGATGTAAGTTATGATTAGAAGACCCTTAATCACCATTCTGGAAGGAATTAGAGTCTAATTCTTGGTGATTAGTAAATACCCAAATCGTGTTCATATGGTGAATAGTGAGGTTTAATCCGATTTGGAGTTTAAAAACATGTTTAACGCGTTAATTAAACTAACTAATTAAGTTAGTTTAATATCTGGTGAGTGGGAACTGACATGGCAAAAGGGTGAAACGTGATTGGTTGGTGGGATTTGGTGGGTGAGGTGTCAAATGGTGGTTGGTTAAGGTAAGTTTCTATGTCTGCCAAGTTTGACCCCTTGGTTTTCATTCTTCTTTCATTCTTGGTTAAAACATGATTATATCCGAATCCCTTTGTTATTCAAGTTTCATTCTTTAGACTTTTGCCCCAAAACTTTTGCAAAGGTAATTTCAGGGGTATTTCTTACCATTTCTTGATACTTGAAGGGCTGTTTTGGCATTTTATTCAAACTTTATGGTGTTGACTTGTATTGTTGACTTCTTGGAGTACTAAAAATGACAAGTCTTCAAATTTGAGGGACCATTCTTGCCAATTCTTGAAAATGGAGGGCCCTTTTTGTATTTTTGACAAACTTTAAGGACCAAACTTATAATTATGAATAAACAAGGGTTTAAAGTGTCAATTCTTCAATATTGGAGGACCCTTCTTGTACAATCTTCAATTCTTCAAGGGTTATTCTTGGAAATCAACTCTAGGGCTTGGTTCATTGTGCGGCTTCATTTCTCGTGTTCGTTTTTGCTTGTTTCTTGTGATCTTTTGCCATTTTCTCAATATCCGTACCTAAAATACACATGTAACAAACACAAGCATATATTTGGCATATTTCATGATATTTAATGCATTTTAAGCCCATCTTGGACGATGAGACTATGTATAAAAGCAGTCTCATCACTCCCCCATACTAAACCATTGCCGTGCCCTCACGGAATGCTAGAATAAAGTATCGTAGCACCTCCAAAATTCATTTTTATGAACTTTTATTGAATAATAAACTTGCTACACTACTACTATTACTACTACTTGCGTTTTAGACATAATGTATGATTTTCATCGCAATATGGGACGTTTAGGTTCATAGAATAAGACCACGTGAATGCTTCGTTAGAAATTATTTCGTGTCCTCGATTTTCACCCCAATTCTATGCCAAGCGTGCAACGAGATCATTGTCATTATAAGTTAGTAATGCTAACACTACTCATATGCCCTAATCACGTACTTATACTCCCATTTTCCTAAGTGGTATCTCGTATATTTTATTTTTGTCTTGAATGTTCACGAGGATACATTTTTTACTTATGCGATGATAGAGATTAAGGTCTAAAAATAGAGTCATAACGGTGTAACCAAGACCATCGAATTAATAACCCCCCTAATAGACAACGATGTCAAAAAATTAAGTCAACAAAAAGAATCGATAAACACGGTTTTATAATGGTTTTGAACATGAGACTTTTTACCAAGACTTTTATACGCCCCCTAACGGATGGACCTTATTATCATAGGTTTACCTCCATCTTTTATTCAACTTCGTCATGAAGCTTTTATTATGACTTCGGTCTTGCCTTGCCTTTTATTTAACCTCTCCATGAGGTGTTTATTATGTCCAAAGACGTATATCCTCACGCTAAATGCGAATTTTGGATCTTTAAAGCTTCAAAGATTAAGGCATAATTCACTTTAAATTTCGCATAGATTTTTCGGCCTTGTGAGCTTGAAATTGTTTGCTTGATTTAGGTGAGCACTTGAAATCTTATTATTAGGTGAAGCTTTCGATTATTCGGGTTACCAATACTTCAAAACCGTGACGCTGGCGATACCTTAATGTCTTCCCAATTTAATTACATGGAAGCTACTAGAAAAGACTAGAAACCAACAATCATGACTAAATCGCTAAGCCAATACTTATTAAGCAAAATATATATACAAGCGAAGGGAGAATAAGCAATCAACGAGAACACATGAGTTTTTGAAAGAATACGAGTACTCTACGTTTAGCATAGTAGCTTATCATTAACTCTATCATTTCGCGTCCTCATTTAAGAGACTTAGCCTAATATAAAGTTAAGGAGTTGAAGCTAAGTGCTCAACACGCACGGTCAAGTCAAAAATTACTCTTATTCTCGCCATCAGAAAATCTACATTCGTGTCTTCAAACACTTATAATACATGATAAAAAAATTAAAATTTGGCCATTTTTAGCCTAATTTTGCAACAAAACGATAAACAAAAAGATAAACTTTGGAAAGCTTGAAGGTTTGGCAAGGCAAGTATCTATTCACCCCCATACAAAAGTTAAACATTGTCCTCAATGTTTCGAGTCTAAGGGTTGGAAACCCCCATACTACAGACGTATTCGAATGCTTAATCTAGCATGGAAAGGGTGTAACCGTTAAATTTAAAGCAGTTTATGAAGTGTGCTATAAACCTAAGGTTAGAACATATAAGGATATATCATGGATATTGAGAATTTCTTCAAAGCAAACGATCGAGTGCTCCCATAAAACGAACAGAGCGGCTCCAATCGTGAAGATCATGATCATTAAACAACCACATATCACAAACAACCACGGAACAAAGGTTGGAAGGGCATAAATCCCCTCACGTTACTACATTAGAAAGCGATAGTATGTACATGGGACCCCCCCCCCCCACGAGGCACCTCGTTTTTGATTACCGAGTCATGAGCTCGACTCGATCCCCTCAATACTAATTATCATTGGGGAAGGTGACTTGGTCGAGGTAGTTAAAAGAGGAATCTTCCCCACCAAAGTAGTGCTTCAACCTATGTCCATTCACCTTGAAATTGGGGCCATCATCTTGAGCTAGCTCGATGGTCCCAAATGGAAAAACTTGGGTAACGGTGAATGGACCGGAGCAATGGTATTTCAACTTGCCGGAAAAGATTTTCAAACGTGAGTTAAAAAGCAACACTTGATCTCTAATGTTAAAAACCCGGTTTTTAATTTTTGAATCATGAAACTTTTTAGTCTTTTCTTTATAAATCAATGAATTTTCATGAGCAATATCCCTCAATTCATCTAATTCATTCAATTGCATTTTTTGGTGTTTTCCCGCGGTCTCAATATCATCATTACAATGCTTAAGGGCCCAATAAGCTTTGTGTTCGAGTTCAATTGGCAAATGACAATTCTTCCCATACACAAGGTTATAAGGAGTGCACCCGGTGGACGTCTTATGAGCGGTACGAAAGGCCCATAAAGCATCGTCTAAATTATCTGACCACGATTATCGGTTCTCTCCAATCGATCTCTCCAAGATCCTCTTGAACGCTCGGTTTGAAACCTCGACTTGTAATACGAAGCTTTTAGCCTAGTATGATAATTTTATCGTCCGATCTTTTCGAATTGAGAAAGGGAAGAATGTGCGACTCAACTGTCTTTTGGTGAAACAAAGATATGATCGTTGTAGTAAAAGGAAAGTGCAAAAACTTTAAAGTAAAAGGCAGGTAAAATAAAGCTAAAAGTAATTAATAATAAACGACGAGAAATTAAAAGCAATTAAAGTAAATAACACGAACTTAAAGCTATCCTACAGGCAAACTTAAACTTAAACTAAGGCAAGCTTAAAATAAATCTAAGGCAAGTTAACTAAAAGTGCAACTAAGGAAAAAGGCGGGAAAAGTAAAGTTTAAAACTTAAAAACTAAAAACAACTCATTCGGAATAAACCTTCGTTCGGAATAATCACTCGTACGGAATGTCACCTTCGTTCGGAATAATTCTTCTTCACTCGGAATAATTACCTCATGCGGAATAAAAGCTTCATCCGGAATATAAGCTTATTCGGAATAATCAAACGAAATCCTTCATCCGGAATAATTAGTTCATCCGGAATAAACCCTTTATTCGGAATATCAGGCTTGGTTCGGAATGTCTGCTTATCCGAAATAAAAGTCTTCGTTCGGAATAATCTGAAATTCACTTGGTTCGGAATAACTTTCAAACCTTCATTCGGAATGTCTTGATCCGGAATAAGTTGCTGAATCGGAATATCAAGTTGATCCAGAATATGTTGCTGATCCGGAATATTTTAGACTAAAACCTTTATTCGGAAAATCACTTCATCCGGAATAACAAGTTTATCCGGAATATTTGGTTTATTCGGAATGTCTGTTGATCCGGAATGAGCTGCTGATCCGGAATAAACTGCCTTGATCCGGAATAATCAACAGAAAGCCTTGATTCGGAATAACCTGGGCAAACAAACAGTGCGAAGAACAAGGGAAACAAAAAGCTACGAATCTAAACCAATCTAACCAAAATCAACCAAAAGATTAAACCAAACTAACCACAAATGATCAACTAATGTTAATCTATAAATCCAAATCAATAAAACTAACAATAATAATCAAAATAATCAAAACCCACTTAATCAAATCAATAAAAACTTAAGAACATGAACATAAACATAAAGCATAAAGATTAAAGATTAAACAAGAAAGGTAAATAGGAGATTAACAAGAAAAGTAAAGATTCAATAACATGAAAAGTAAACTTACTTGGAATAAAAGAAATTAAGGTGCAAGATAATTAAGGAAAAATGACAATGAAATAGATGTGCAAGTATTAAAGGTGGAAGACTAATTGTCACTATTAGCCAACAAAGACAAATGAAATCTTAATGATCCTATTTATAGTGGAGGAGGAGATGCTTAGTGGAAGCTTCCTCCTCTCTTTCTTCTTTCTTTATTTCTCGTTTAGTCCTCGTCTTCTTAATTCTTCGACTTTTGTCTCGAGATTAATAAACTCGTCTTGTAATTTCTTCATTAATTTAGATTTGAGTTATTCGGTTTTTATTAAACTTCCGTCTTTAGACTTTTTCTTCGATAAATCTTCAGAATAGGCCTTGGACTTCCGTTCTTTTTGCACTCTTGATTTCTTGACTTAGTCTTTTATGTTTTCTTCGATAAAAAACCCGTGAAAGCCCGTGTTTTCCTCCCTTTTCACACTTTGATCCTAAATCACAACAAAAACACAAACCATGCATAATTCCGACATTTATGACATAAAATACACGTTTTAGCTTGGTTATTATTGTAGTTAAGTTGTAAAAAGGATGGGTGTTTACACACCTTTCAAATCCCCTACACTTGACCATTGCAATGTCCTCATGCAATGCATTAATTACAAAGCAAGATTACACTTTTCATCACAATCAATCCACATTGGCCTTTATTAAAGAGATAGAACAAAACAAGTGAAGAAATTAAAAACTTACCTTAGGGTTTTGGAATGTCGTGAATGTTTATCATCCTCAAATATTACGTTCCCCATACCAAGCTTAAAAACGAGATCATTCTTATTAAAAATTAGCAAACTAACATGAACTCATGTGGGCCAATCATTTACTTAGACTCCCTTTTTCCTAGGTGTATCTCTTATATTTTATTATTGTCTTGAATGATCACGAGGATGCATTGTTGAGTTATTTCGATAGTTATTTAGGCTGAAAATAAAGTGGGACGATTTAATTAATAGTTAGCTAAAGACAAAATCTTTTAAAACTGCTTCTCGGGACCTCATAAAGTTCATATCTTGGCATAACTCGCTTCACGATTTGAGACCTTTCTCGGACCGATATTTGGCAGCGACTTCATACTTCAAATCTTGAGAGACGTTCATGAAATAATGGCCTTCTCTTCATAATAGGAATTTCTTCACTTGAAGTTTTGAGAGATTCTTCATACTTGGACCACGACTTCTTCATTTTTCTCCAATCTTTATTTTGGACTTCGATATACAACGATCCACCTCCTTTTAGGACTTGGATCTATTTATCCTCATACCTTGTTAGGGCCTTTTTAGATAGACTTCTCCATGATCTTTACGAGAGTATTTGCTTTTCGCCGTGTATCTCGATCCTTCATATTGATTGTTGATAAATGCTTCTTCACCTCACTTTTGGATCTTAGCAACAATATGTAGCCCTCATGCCTTGTTAGGGCCTTTTCGGACTCGCCAATATTCGCATCCCGCTTCAATAAGTTATGGCTTGGCTATGAAATCTAATCAATACCGAGCAACTTTTAAACGATCTTGGGCTAGAAGCTAAGTAACTTTTCAAATCGTACAACCTTATTTATTGTAGATAAAAATTTATTAGCAAGCGATGGAAGAATAGGCTTATAATTAACTCACATAACTTCACGAAAGAATACCAAACTTATAATTGACTCTATCATCTCTCGTCCTCCACAGTTTAAAATCTCAAAGAATGAGACTCGTGGATGCTTAGCCTATTAAATCAAAGTTTTGGGTTTTCGAGTCGTCTATAGGATCTTGCAACTTCTTAGACTTTTTCAAGTTTAGAAATCTCATTTTAAAGTTCCCTTGATAAACGACTCTCTAGGATCAATTATAGGAACTTGCGAAAAGTTCTTGTTCTTAACCCGTGAGAGTTAAGACTTTCGCGTTTTAAAGCTCCCTATATAAAAGCCTAGCAAAACTTGACTTAAACACGTTAAGGATACTAGCTAGAGTAAACTTAGATAAGTAAACTCGGGTTGAGTCAAAAGATTCACAATGTTGAAAATTAAAACCACTTTATTAAAATTTATTCTAGTAAAGAAAGAAAATAACTATACAAAGGTAAAACTACTAGGCCAAAATAGATCAAAATTTTTGAAAAATGTCGAAAAATTGATTTTCCGGTTAAAATGAGGACAAATACAAGGAAAAGGCCACTTAACTTCGATAGAAGTCCCCCCTACACTTGATATAAACATTGTCCTCAATGTTTAAGCATGTGGGAGTAAACTCCCCTACACTTAAGACATTGTGCACTTTGTTTAAATCTTGCGAATAACGAGACAACTAAAGAGATTCCTATTTTAATATAGAGAAATATAAAATAGTGAATCGAAAAGAGTTTAGGATAGAACCGGGAAGACGGAAACACGGAATCACGGGTCGTCAAAAATCATCAAGATTGGATCTTTGAAAGCTCGAATCCCTGAATAAGAGAAGAAAGGAAATAGCAAACACCAACGGGTCTCCCCTACACTTAGGATAAAGATAGCTAAAAGATAGATACTTGAGTTGCCTCCCAAGAAGCGCTTGATTTTTGTTCACCGAGTCGTGAGCCTGACTCGACCTTGATTAGCTTAGGAAGAAGCATGAAACACATCCACCGGGATCAAATACATAGTTTTCGTCCATCAAATAGCACACGCTTAAGGCGAACAAGGCAAGCCAAAGAAGAGTAGGCAAGGTTCCCTTAAGCAAAGATGGAGCACGGTGGGAGCAAGGGTGAAGAGGTGCAAGCATATCTCCAAGAGTTCCAAAAATCTTTCCTTTTATTTCATCAGATGGATACTGAGATGGCTTAAAAATTTCAATACCGGGGTCGAACACCTTTTCCTTTAAGGGAAAATAGCACTCAGGCTCAGCAGAATTTGAAGAACATCCGCTAAGAAAATGCACAACCTCGTCCTCAGAAGGTGGACAAAGAGGTGTCAAAACATAAGTGCTGCGGATGTGGGTGTCGTCCGGTGTCGTCTCCTTTGAAAGAATTTTCTTCAAATCCGTAGAAGGATGAAGACCATAATCATCAAAGTCCAAAGGAGGAGCATCACTCTCATTTGGGAAGTATGTATTGAGAAAAGTAGAAAAGTCTTCCTCAAATGAGTAGTCATCCAAAGTAGGATCAAGTGTTGTAGGCGGAGGATCTTCATCATGAGAAGAATCACTCGAAAGAGTATCGGCCTGATCAAAATCATCATAAGTGGGCATGTCGGGATACTCGGAAGTAAAATCATCATAATCATCCCCATCGGAGCTAGAATCATCATCATAAGCATCATAGATCGGTGGGGAATCATATATGGGTGGAGGTTCCAAATTGGAAAGAGAATCATCCACATCATCTTGAAACAGTGGATTATCATTGCAAGAATCGAATAGAGGATTGTTGTAGACGACAAAATCATCGAGCACATTAATCATATTCGCCGATTCTCTTCCATAGGATTTGCTTGTAAGCTTCCCCATTTCAAAAACTTGTGCATCATCCCCGACTCTTAAGATGAGTTAACATTTATCCACATCTATTAAAGCTCTACCGGTTCTCAAAAATGGGCGTCCAAGTATTAACAGAATACGAGGGTCCATTTCATAATCAACAACGACAAAGTCGACCGGAAAAGTGAATGTTCCAACTTTAATGAACACATCTTCGGCAATACCAACGCGGTAAGCGAGAGTACGATTGGCTAGCTCAAGAGTCATCTTGGTGGGTGTAAGGTCGGGCAATGATAAATTTTTCCAAATGCTGAAAGGCATCAAATTTATACTTGCCCCGAGATCGGCTAAGGCAGTAAATTCGTCGGTTTTTGGTTAAAAGTACAAGGTAGCACAAAACGACCGGGATCTCCAAGTTTTTTCCGAAGTTCTTTAAGAAGGATTGCAGAGCAATTTTCATTCAAGCGAGTATTAACAAACTCGACCATCTTCTCCTTCTTACTAAGCAATTCCTTAAACATCTTGACAAATTGTGGCATTTGGGCAAGAGCTTCAACAAGGGTAAAGGTGACGGTCATTCCGGCAATCTTTTCCAAAAAGTTAGAGACTCGAACGTCATTCTTAGTCAAAATTCTAGCCTTGTTGAGTCGAGAAGGGTAAGGAATGCTTGGGTTGGGTGGTGGAGGTGTAGAAGGTAAAGGTTGAGATGTTGAAGGGTTAAAGGTAGAAGGTGGGGTTGGAGGATTCTTCTTGGGTACTTCATCATGACGAGGCGGAGACGGTAGTGGTGAACTAATACTAGGCGTGCGAGTAGGGGGGATAAATGGTGGTGGGGGGGTGTAGATGGTGTAACTGGGGGTGGGATAGATGGTCCTACTAAAGTAGATCCACTATGAGTAGTAATAGCACTCACATTCGCTCTCGGGTTGGTGACGGTGTTTGAAGGTAGAGAGCCCGAAGTAGAGGGTTGAGTGGTTGGTAAGAAACTAGCCAGCATATTCTTCAAATCATTCGTTTGATTGCTGAAGGAGGATTGTATATCATTTCGAAGCTCGGATCTAATGTCATTCCCTTGCTTAGTGATATCCCCTTTCAAATTGATAATTTGGCTTTGCAGATTCTTAATTTGCTCTCCTTGGGTTCTTATTAAGGCTTCAACATCTTGATTCATGGGTGGGGCTTGTTGAGCGGGTGGGCGATAAGGATTAGAAGCTCTAGGTGGGATTTGGTTGCTTCTAGTGTAGTTGTTGTTGGGGTTGTGGTTTTGAGGAGAAAAACCGGGTGAAAGATAGTTGTTTGACCGATAACTTAGCAAATTTCGATCCCCTTGAGATCGGGCTTGGTAATTTTCTGGTGAATAATTACCATAAGTCGCATACACGTTTTCCGGATTGCCTTGAGTAGACGGACAATCAGTGTATGAGTGAGGACCGCCGCATGTCTCACAAGGAATGGCTACCGCTTTAACATGTTGTTGTTGGTTTGAAGCGATGAGCAAGATATTTTTGTTCATTTCGGCCATCATGCGGGTGAATTCGGTCATGTCGGGGTTTGCTGAAGTAGAAGAAACATTGACTCTCGGGTTGTTCCTTGAAGAAGCGGAGGAATCCCAATTTTTGTGATGAGTAGTCATGTTCTGAATAAGCTCTCTACACTCCTCGGGTCTTCTTTTCATAAATGTGCCACCGGCGGCTGCATTAATCGTATCACGATCACGAAAAGTCAAACCATTGTAGAAAGTATCAATTAAGGTAACGGGGAGCATGTTGTCGTTTGGACATCGGTCGATCAAAACATTATATCTTTCCCAAGCATCAAAGAGAGATTCATCGGGTTCTTGCATGAATCCGCTAATTTGATTTCGAAGGCTCGTGACCATGGATGGTGGAAAGTAGCGCGACAAAAATCGTTGAGTCATGTCATCCTAAGTATGAATGGAATTCTTCGGGAGACGATCAAACCATTTTTCAGCGTGGTGGGATAAAGTATGTGGAAAGAGTTGAAGGCGAAGGACATCCATAGTAACACCGGGCAACTTCATGCTTTGAGTAATAGTAATGAATTTTTCTAGGTGCTTGTTGGCATCATCATCAAGCAATCCGTGAAATGGATTAGTTTGCACTTGTTGGATCATGTGATGCTTCAACGAAAACTCCGGAGACGTGATTTGCATCGGCGCAATCGGTCCTCCTCGTCCAAACATTGTGGGTTGACAAAGCTCCTCCATTGTCCGAAGATCGGGCTGTGGAAGAACATTGTTGTTGTTATTGTTGAGGTGCGGTGGGTTATTGTTGTTTTTCACACCTGCCATAGCTAAATCTTCACGAGTCTCGGGCTCTGGATAAATTGAAGATCTAGTACGCATACACCTGCAAAAGCAAAAGAAAAAGATACCAAAGCAATAGACAATATATATACACTATAAAAATAAAAATAAAATCTTTTTGGATTTTTTGAAATTTTTTTAATTTTTTATGGATTTTTAACAATTTTTGATTTTTATGGATTTCTGGAAATTTTTAAGCAAGAAAAATAACGCTCACGAATGAACGGATCCCAAAAAGCAACGCGTCTCTCACTGAAAACCGTTAAACTTAACGAAAAGAGCCGGCAGCGGCGCCATTTAATACGAAGCTTTTAGCCTAGTAAGAAAATTTTATCGTCCGATCTTTTCGAATTGAGAAAGGGAAATATGTGCGACTCAGCTGTCTTTTGGTGAAACAAAGATATGATCGTTGTAGTAAAAGGAAAGTGCAAAAACTTTAAAGTAAAAGGCAGGTAAAATAAAGCTAAAAGTAATTAATAATAAATGACGAGAAATTAAAAGCAATTAAAGTAAATAACGCGAACTTAAAACTATCCTACAGGCAAACTTAAACTTAAACTAAGGCAAGCTTAAAATAAATCTAAGGCAAGTTAACTAAAAGTGCAACTAAGGAAAAAGGCGGGAAAAGTAAAGTTTAAAACTTAAAAACTAAAAACAACTCATTCGGAATAAACCTTCGTTCGGAATAATCACTTGTACGGAATGTCACCTTCGTTCGGAATAATTCTTCTTCACTCGGAATAATTACCTCACGTGGAATAAAAGCTTCATCCGGAATATAAGCTTATTCGGAATAATCAAACGAAATCCTTCATCCGGAATAATTAGTTCATCCAGAATAAACCCTTTATTCGGAATATCAGGCTTGGTTCGGAATGTCTGCTTATCCGGAATAAAAGTCTTCGTTCGGAATAATCTGAAATTCACATGGTTCGGAATAACTTTCAAACCTTCATTCGGAATGTCTTGATCCAGAATAAGTTGCTGAATCAGAATATCAAGTTGATCCGGAATATGTTGCTGATCCGGATTATTTTAGACTAAAACCATTATTCAGAAAATCACTTCATCCGGAATAACAAGTTTATCCGGAATATTTGGTTTATTCGGAATGTCTGTTGATCCGAAATGAGCTGCTGATCCGGAATAAACTGCCTTTATCCGGAATAATCAACAGAAAGCCTTGATTCGGAATAACCTGGGCAAACAAACAGTGCGAAGAACAAGGGAAACAAAAAGCTACGAATCTAAACCAATCTAACCAAAATCCACCAAAAGATTAAACCAAACTAACCACAAATGATCAACTAATGTTAATCTATCAATTCAAATCAATAAAACTAACAATAATAATCAAAATAATCAAAACCCACTTAATCAAATCAATAAAAACTTAAGAACATGAACATAAACATAAAGCATAAAGATTAAAGATTAAACAAGAAAGGTAGATAGGAGATTAACAAGAAAAGTAAAGATTCAATAACATGAAAAGTAAACTTACTTGGAATTAACGAAATTAAGGTGCAAGACAATTAAGGAAAAATGACAATGAAATAAATGTGCAAGTATTAAAGGTGGAAGACTAATTGTCACTATTAGCCAACAAAGACAAATGAAATCTTAATGTTCCTATTTATAGTGGAGGAGGAGATGCTTAGTGGAAGCTTCCTCCTCTCTTTCTTCTTTCTTTATTTCTCGTTTAGTCCTCGTCTTCTTAATTCTTCGACTTTTGTCTCGGGATTAATAAACTCGTCTTGTAATTTCTTCATTAGTTTAGACTTGTGTTCTTCGATTTTTATTAAACTTCCGTCTTTAGACTTTTTCTTCGATAAATCTTCAGAATAGGCCTTGGACTTCCGTTTCTTTTTGCACTCTTGATTTCTTGACTTAGTCTTTTGTCTTTTCTTCGATAAAAAACCCGTGAAAGCCCGTGTTTTCCTCCCTTTTCACACTTTGATCCTAAATCACAACAAAAACACAAACCACGCATAATTCCGACATTTATGACATAAAATACACGTTTTAGCTTGGTTATTATTATATTTAAGTGGTAGAAAGGATGGGTGTTTACACACCTCTCAAATTGCCCACTCGTTTGTGGGTGATAAGCCATAGAAAGCCGATGTGTAACCCCATATTTCCATAGGACCCTTTCGAATTGGTCATTACAAAAATGGGTTCCACGATCGCTTATGATCGCACGAGAGGTTCCAAACCGAGAAAACAAGCTCTTTAAAAACTTGACTACCACACGAGCATCGTTTGTGGGCAAAGCTTTAGCTTCCACCCACTTAGATAGGTAGTCAACGACACAAGGAGTACTTATTACCACGAGATGATGGGAACGGCCTCATAAAATCAATTCCCAAAACGTCAAAGATCTCACACACTTGGATGATATTTTGAGGCATTTTATCCTTTTGTGAGGATTTTCCTTGTCGTTGGCATGAGTCACACGACTTCACAAGTGCGTGTGTATCTCGGTAAATAGTAGGCCAAAAGAAACCGGCATCAAAGACCTTCTTCGCCGTGAGATTAGCACCGTGGTGACCACCTGTGGGTCCCTCGTGACAAGCTCTAAGGATATTAGAAGCTTCGGTGCCAAAAACACAACGTCGAATAATTTTATTCGCACAAGTCCGAAATGGGTAAGGGTCGTTCCAAAAGTAGAACTTGACGTCACGATAGAATTTTCGTTTTTGTTGAGTCGTCATACGCTTAATGATGAAGTTGCCCGAATGGTAATTTGCGATGTTCGCAAACCATGGGGTAGATGAGTCAAGCTTAGAATTCACTACACCAAGTGTCTCGAGAGGAAATGTTTTGGTAATTTCCTTGGGCGCGTAACTTTGGTGAGGATCTTCCAAACGAGAAAGATGATCGGCCGCTAGATTCTCGGCTCCTTTTTTGTCAAGGATTTCGACATCAAATTCTTGTAGGAGGAGAATCCAACGAAGTAATCTCGGCTTTTCATCTTGTTTAGCCATGAGATACTTGATAGCCGAATGATCCGTATACACTATGCATCGAGTCAAGACGAGGTAAGGTCGGAATTTCTCAAAAAAATACACCATGGCAAGGAATTCCTTTTCCGTTGTTGTGTATCTTAGTTGAGCCTCGATCATCTCTTGCTAGAATAGTGAATAGGTAAGAAATGCTTATCATGACGTTGCCCCAAAACGGCCCCAATGGCGTAATCACTAGCATCACACATGAGCTCAAAGGGGAGGTTCCATATGGGAGCAACAAGAATGGGAGCTTCAGGAAGTTTCCTTTTAAGGATTTCAAAGACTCGTACACAATCTTCGTTAAAGACAAAAGGAGCATCTTTTTCGAGGAGATGTGTAATAGGTCGAGAAATATTTGAAAAATCCTTGATGAATCGACGATAAAAGCCCGCGTGGCCTAGGAAACTCCTAACTCCCTTGACGGTTTTGGGATGAGTTAATTTGACGATGACGTCTACCTTAGCTTTGTCTACCTTAATCCCCGCTTTCGAGACCTTGTGCCCTAAGACGATTCCTTCCTTAACCATGAAATGACATTTTTCCCAATTGAGCACAAGTTTGGTTTCCTCACAACGTTTCAACATTCTCTCAAGATTCGACAAACACGAAGTAAACGAACAACCAAACACGGAAACATCATCCATAAAGACTTCCATCGTCTTCTCGATCATATCATGAAAAATAGCCATCGTGCATCGTTGAAAATTTCCCGGTGCGTTGCAAAGTCCGAATGGCATTCTACGATATGCAAACGTTCCATATGGACACATAAACATAGTTTTTTCTTGATCACGAGGATCGATGGGGATTTGGAAGTAACCGGAAAAACCATCTAAAAAGCAATAAAAATCGTTTCCCACGAGATGCTCCAACATTTGGTCCATGAAGGGCAAGGGAAAATGGTCTTTACGAGTGGCGTCATTCAACTTACGATAGTCGATACACACGCTCCAACCGGTCACGAGTCGAGTTGGAATTAACTCGTTGGAATCGTTTGGCACAACGATCATTCCTCCCTTCTTAGGGACACAATGAATAGGACTCACCCAAGGGCTATCGGAAATAGGGTAAATCATTCCCGCGTCAAGGAGTTTAAGGACTTCCTTTTTGATGACGTCATGAATTTTGGGGTTCACCCTCCTTTGACATTGGATTGCGGGTTTGTAGTCCTCCTTCATTAAGATTTTATGGGTACAAAATTTGGGATCAATCCCCTTAATGTCGGATAATTTCCATGCAATTGCTCCTTTGTGGTCCTTTAGAACATCGATAAGTGCGGTTTTTTCATCATTCGAAAGATCTTTCGCAATAATAACCGGCAACTTATCGTCCTCCTCCAAGAATACGTACTCAAGATGAGGAGGTAAATCTTTCAACTCGAGGATTGGTGGTTCCTCAATTGAAGATTTGGGCTCGATACTAAAAACCTCCTCGGGTGGAGGAAATAGGAAATCGTTAAGAAAATCCTTGATAGTCAAAAAGTCCTCATCGTTGTCGAGGTCTTCGTCACAAGTATGTGGAACATCAAATTCTTCCAACGTAAAACCACCACCTTAAAATGGAGTGAAGGATGGTGTCGAATTATCAAGAATGGGATCAAGCATAGTGGGATTGCCACTATTTTCATCGTCACCAAAACCTAAAACTTCTTGTGAAAATTCCTCGCAAACAACGTCGATCATATCAACGAGGTTTATGGTCGCGACGGAATAAACATGAGAAATTGGAGAATTTTGAGTTGCGTTTATAACAAATTCCTCGTCGTTGAAACGTAAGGTAATGTTTCTAGCATGCACATCAATCAACGCCATAGACGTATCCAAAAACGAACGACCTAAAATAAGAGGAACTTGAGGATCCGTGGGAATATCGAAAACAATAAAGTCTACCGGATATTAGAACTTTCCCACTTTCACAAAAACGTCTTCGGCCAATCCACATCCGGGAATCATGGAATGATCGGCCAATTCGATAGACATTGGTGAAGGAGTAAGATTAGGAAGATTGAGCGACTTGAAGATTGAAAGTGGCATCAAGTTAATACTAGCACCAAGATCGGCCAAGGCATAGAATTTTTCCATATCTTGAATTGCACATGGAATCAAGAATTTACCGGGATCATCAACTTTTTGAGGTATGCGGTTAAGATAAACCGATGAACGACTAGACAATTGTTGCAATTTCTCCTTGTTGTTTAACATACTCTTAAAGTTAGTGGCAAATCGAGGCATCATGACCAAAGCATCAGCAAAACTTATATTGAAATGCAAATCACGAAACATTTTCATAAAAATCTCAAATTGGTAATTATCGCGCTCTTGACGTTTCTCCTTTCTAAGTCTCGATGGGTAGGTCAAAGGTGGTGTGGGTTGAGGCATAGGCATAGACTTTGGAATCTCGGGTTCCAATTATGGTAATGGGTCAACCGTAGGTGTGGCATGAGCGGTACTTCGTGGGATTGGTATATGCTCCTTTTCGACCACCACCTCGGATTCTTCCTCAATTTCCTCCACCGTTGGAGTAATTGGTTGAGGAGTCGGTTCCTTAAGTGTCTTACCACTTCCTGTGGTAATCACTTTCATCTCTCCCTTGGGGTTCGATATGGTGTTGCTAGGAAGACTACTCGAAGACGGCTTACACATTATAGCCTCAAACATGGATGAAATTTTATCCTCAAACATAGATTGCCTCTTATCGGCCTTAAGCATCTCTTGTTTTATTTCATGTTGCCCTTGTTCCATCTTTTGTTGGTTTTGTTGTAACCTAGTTACATTTCCCTCTATTTTGTTGGTATGGATCTTAAGCTCATTTGCTAACTCATTTTTCAACTCCTTTTTCAAGTCATTCTTAAACTCAGATCTTAGAATAATGATCTCTCTTTGAATATTATCAAACCTAACATCGTTTCCATTTGCGTATTCAACAAATTTATTTGGAAGATCAATCAAGTTTTGCAAACTCTTGTTGTTGTTTTGAAAATCATTGTTTTGATTTTTATTTGAAACTTGATTGTTATTAGCCCCTTGATTCCCAAAGTTGTTACCTTTGTAATTGTTTTTGCAACCAACTTGATTGTTTCGATATTTGTTGTTAGCATTTTGATTGGGAGCAAAACCCGGTGGAGTCATTTTATTAGAGCGGGTAACTTGACTGTTTTGGTTGTAAGTTCCCGTGGCCGCGTAGGCATTCGAAGTGTTACCACCGATGGTAATGCACTCGGAGAAATCATGACCTCCACCACAATACATGCAAGAAACCTCAACCGCTTTAGCCGTAGCAGGAGCACTTTGTTCACCAACTTTGAATTCAATTAAAAGACCTTTAAGCTTATCAAAGATTTTGTTCTCCAAATTTGCCTCAATTTGGCAAGCATCGATGGTATTGGACAATGAAGATGAAGCCAAAGACGAACCCTTACGAACACTCGATGTGCTACGAGGACTATAGACCTTAGACCTATTCTCAATAATCAACAACGCTTCCTCAACCGTTTTACACAAAAATACCACCCGCGGCGGCATTAAGATAATCTCTTTCATGATCATTCAATCCATTGTAAAACGTGTCAATTTGATGCAAGTCGGAAAAACCACGATGAGTACACTCGTGCAACATTTCCTTAAACCGATTCCAAGCCGTAGAAAAACTCTCATTAAATTCTTGTGAAAATTTTGAAATCTCGTTTTTCAAATGTGTAGTCTTAGAAAGCGAGAAAAATTGGTTCACAAACTTTGAAACGAGATCCTTCCACGTCAATATAGAATTGGGTGGCTCTTTCTCTAACCAAATTTTAGCGGGCCCCGCTAAGGAATACGAAAAAAGCATCATCTTAATCGAATCATTAGCAACGTCCTTAAATTTGCAAGTGGCGGTAAGACGATTGAATTGGCGGATATGGTTGTGCGGGTTATCCTTTTCATCACCACGGAATTTGTTGTTTTGATTCATCGACAACAAACCCGTCTTAACTTCAAAATTCTCCACAAGGATGGCAGGAATCACAATAGCCTCTCCATAACCCTCGGTGGGTGCTTGAAGTAACTCCATCATAGTTTGATTAGCCATGGTAGCTTCTTTTTCTATGATAGGTTCGTCAATATGAGACTCCTCACTTGAAAGGTTAGGTGTGGTCTCCTTTCGGTTTTTTCGTTTATGTGTACATCTTGCTTGATTAGGAGTAAGCATAAACGTCATGTACAACGTGGGGATGAGCAAAGAAGATTCTTTTTGGTGTTTTTAATTTTTCAACTTTTTTTGTGGTTTTTGATTGTTTTTACTTTTTTGGATTTTGGTGATGTATTAAGTAGACAAAAATCTACAAATCTCTCCTCAAATCAAATCTCTTGATTAAAGGAGCCTCAAGGAATGAAAATGATCACGTGAAGTGAACGCCTTCGATGACTTTAGAACGTTGGTGGAACACCAAAACGTTCAAGAGGGTTTAATCAAATGAAACTAAGAAAATATATATGATACTTAGATAATACTTTGGTTGGCAAACCCTCGATTAGCCCTTTTTATCTAAACACGCACAAGCAAGCAAGGAAACGAGGTGGCGCGAAGCACTTAAGAGCCTTTTTCCTTAGGGTATATTTTATAATACCCGCCTTATACCCACCTTATAGTTTGTGTTTGTCAAAATTAAGCTTCACGAAAGTATTTATCTATTTTGCCATTTTTCTTTGTTTGAGATTCGAATACAATGATCGAGTGATGAAATCCTGAACCAAGGTTGTGTTACTTGTGAATTTATTGTTCTACGTATACAATATAGTAATATTCACACAAAAACGAAGATAATACGTATTAGTAGAGTGCTACTAATACAAATAGATATTATGGCTAATATAAAAACAACAATTGTTCAAATCAAAACACAACACGTCTCCCCAGCAGCGGCGCCAAAATTATAGTAGTATGAATACACTTGTTTAGGAAAACAAGGTAAAAGTGGCAAGTATTAAGTGCCGGTTTAGGAAAACCAAGCACTAATGACCAAATGAAGTTCAAAGTTCGTTTCCCAAGGAGGAAAGTGTGTTGTGTAAGAAATGATTAAGTGTTTGTGATTATAATTTTGAGAAAAGAAAAAGAGAAAGGATGACGGTTACGATTATGAATTAAACTAAGACGAAAAGTCGTACACTTCGTAAAACCGTAAAAAGTGACGAAATTTAAAAATTAACCTAAAAATCCTAGAAAATTGCAAATAATCCTAAAAAATGTAGTTAGAGTTTACAAAAAATCAAAATTCACTCAAACCTTTTATTTAATTAAATATTAATTTTTTAATGCTAATTAAAGCCTAAAAATCAGTTTAATTAACAAAAAGCCCAAAATGAGATTTTTCACTTTGTAAACCTCTAAAATGACTTAACTAAATTTAGAACTATTTTTGAAAAATTTAAAATTAATAAAAACTATTTAAAAATGATTAAAAACTATAAAATCTTAAAATAATTCTAAAAATTATTTGAAAGACAATAAAATTAGTATAAAAGTTTTAAAATTCCTAACTTAATGTATTTAAACTAGGAAAAATGAAAAAGTTGCAAAAAACTTAAATTTACTTTTTAATAATAAAAGAAAAATAAAATAATATTAAAAATCTTAAATATATAAAAAATTCTAAAAAGTTGTAACCTAGTTTATTTTAACCTTATAAACATAAAAACAAACTTGAATTTACCAAAATACCCCTATTGGGCCTTCAAATGGGCAAAAATGAAAAACAGTCCACTAAATTGGGCTTTTTGGCCCAATAAACAAAAAGTTCTCCAAATAAGCCCAAAATCACCTACTTGACTCAAAATTTAATTTTAAACACAAAAGTTTGAAGGCCGAAAAGCTGAAAATGTGCTTATCACAGCTTAATTGTCAACAACTTATTCTTAATGGGCTTTTTGGCCCATTAAGCCATAAGCTAATGCCATAAGCTCTAATTTGACACACAAGCTTCTTTTGAGATGCCTAAGAGATATGTGAAAAGAATTTTGAAAAAACCCAAGAAATAAGCCTGAAATAAGCAAAAGCTCTGTACAGATTACGACAAAATAATCGTTTTTGAGTTCTAGGCCACTTCAAGTGCTGATTCAACTTGCAAAAGGTTTTAAATGACTTAATTAAGCAAAATTAACAAAACGTTTTCAAATAAGCACAATGAATAAGCAAGAAAAAGCAATAAGCACTTAATGTAAAAGTCAACTTGTTTGGTTTTCTAGTCAAACCTAAAAGTCAAACCCTAAAAAGCTCCAAATTAGTTCAATGGGTCAAATAAGGAAGATTGATTTCAAAAAATAAGTTGTTACAAGTCCAAATAAGCTAAAATAGCTTATGAATAAGCTAATGACCAATTTACACTAGCAATGGCTAGCAACAGGGGAAAGGAGTTCCCACTACTTGACTATTTTGACTTTTTGTCTTATATGGATTTTTGTTGGATTCAAGCCACACAAAGGCACCCTTATAACCAGTGGGTTATAAGGAGTCAATAATAATCACAAAAACACAAAATCTAACAGCCAATTAATACAGTTTAATCAAAAGATCACCAAATACGATACAGACATGTTCATAAGCAGTTTTCACACAAATAAGCAGTTTTAGCAAGAATAAGCCAACCAATTGAACCAAATGCACACAACAGCTTAGATTAATTCAAGTTAACATAAATTAACTGGTTTCATGCAATGATTCAAAGTTTAGACAAATATTCAAGCTTAAAAAGTTACCGATGAACAAAGAACAAGCAGATTATGAACTTTGCTGATATACTTGACCATAAATCCAATTTCAAACCCTCAAATCTCTTAACAGGTTATATAAACTATGTTTAATTACTTGTTAGACCTAAGCATGCATACAATCTATGTGTTTCCAAAATCTTAGGTCAAAACAGGCACAATTCAACAAGTTATAGCACAATCAAGAAATTGATGTTTAAAAGCTCAAGACTTGCATATATCAGCACACAACCAAGTATTTATCAGATACCAACACAAAACAACACTTAACAATAACTTAAAATAGCATTCAAAGCTTAAACATGTTAACCCAAACACCCCTTTCAGTCTTTAAATCCAATTTTAACAAAGCAAATGTGTGATTCAGTTTTACCCAAGCGTAATCTAGCATAATAACATCCATATGCAGTATCAAGCAGATTTAAGCCACAAGAACAACACTCACAACAGCAGAACACAAAATTACAAAAATCAAGTACTTTTATCAGATTTTGGGTAAGAAGGCTCAAACCTCATGAATGTACATCCACACTCACGAATTTTTGAGCTTATGTGCCTAGCTTAACAAGGCACAAGCTTCCACAAAGCTGCTAAGAGTAACAAGGTTAGAACAAGCAAGATATAAAACTTGAAAATTAAAAAATAAATCTAATTAATGCAACCTTTGTATCCACTCCTTGATTATCCCCAAACCACAAGCTTACAACACCTTGATAATGTTCTTATCAGGGTGCTATAATCACTTGCAATCCAAAAATTCCAAGGATGTACCAAAGAACTTAGCAAAATATCAGATTTTTGAAGATTATGCAATTTCTTGCATAATCTTTGAAAATAGGTTTTGAGGTTCAACAAACACAAACATATAACATAAACAAGCAAAGATTAAGGTTGGCACTTGGATTTCTTCAAACATTCAAACACATTTTCGTTAAACTTGAAAAGGGATTTACAGAATTTTGAACAAGGAAAAACCAAGAGCAGGGCTAAACGTAAAACCCTAATGCCTTTATATAGGCTACATTTTGAACTAGAAAGCTTAAAAACTATAAACCATAAGTTGTGAAGTCCCTGAATTGCCCTTGAGATGTTTGAAAATCTGCTTATCATGTGAACTTTCCTTGGCGTTTTGTTGAGGTGTAAAGGGAAGGAATTTGATCTAAAGGCTCACATGAAGCTTAGAAAGCAAGAAGGTTTTTAGCAAGTTAATCTCCCTGGCAGCTTTGTCTTTTTCCTCAACTTTGTAGCAGGGCACCTTTCATGTGACTTGTTGGTTGATGAGGTGTCATGTTTAAGATGTGGGTTATGATTAGAAGACCTTAATCACCATTCTGGAAGGAATTAGAGTCTAATTCTTGGTGATTAGTAAATACCCAAATCATGTTCATATGGTGAATAGTGAGGTTTAATCTGATTTGGAGTTTAAAACATGTTTAACGCGTTTATTAAACTAACTAATTAAGTTAGTTTAAATTTGGTGAGTGGGAAGTGACATGGCAAAAGGGTGAAACGTGATTGGTTGGTGGGATTTGGTGGGTGAGGTGTCAAATGGTGGTTGGTTAAGGTAAGTTTCTATGTCTGCCAAGTTTGACCCCTTGGTTTTCATTCTTCTTTCATTCTTGGTTAAAACATGATTATATCTGAATCCCTTTGTTATTCAAGTTTCATTCTTTAGACTTTTGCCCTAAAACTTTTGCAAAGGTAATTTCAGGGGTATTTCTTGCCAATTCTTGATACTTGAAGGGCTGTTTTGGCATTTTCTTCAAACTTTATGGTGTTGACTTGTATTGTTGACTTCTTGGAGGACTAAAAATGACAAGTCTTCAAATTTAAGGGACCATTCTTACCAATTCTTGAAAGTGGAGGGCCCTTTTTGTAAATTTGACAAACTTTAAGGACCAAACTTGTAATTATGAATAAACAAGGGTTTAAAGTGTCAATTCTTCAATATTGGAGGACCCTTCTTGTACAATCTTCAATTCTTCAAGGGTTATTCTTGGAAAATCAACTCTAGGGCTTGGTTCATTGTGCGGCTTCGTTTCCCGTGTTCGTTTTTGCTTGTTTCTTGTGATCTTTTGCCATTTTCTCAATATCTGTACCTAAAATACACATGTAACAAACACAAACATATATTTGGCATATTTCATGATATTTAATGGATTTTAAGCCTATTTTTGACGATGAGACTATGTATAAAAGCAGTCTCATCAAGAACGTTTCTTCTATGTCCCGAATAAGCTCGCTCTCCGTATGACTCTTTATTACCAATTCGTCGACATACACCTCCAATTTTCGCCATATTTGGCTTTCAAATGCCTTATCAACCAGTCGTTGATACGTGGCCCCTACGTTCTTTAGTACAAACGACATTTTTGTGTAACAGTTGACACCTTGGCTGCTATGGAATGGTGTATTTTACTCATCGTCTTCTGCCATTTGTATCTGATGGTATCCCTTGTATGCGTCCAGAAAGCATTTGAAGGGGTATCCGCATAATGATTCCACCTTCCAATCTATTTCCGAGAGTGCGTAGCAATCTTGGGGACAAGCTTAATTGAGGTCTGTGAAATCAACGCACATGCGCCAGCTGCCATCATGTTTCTTTACCATTACTGGGTTAGCGAGCCAGTCGTGATAGTAAACTTCCCTCATGATTCCTGTGTCCACCAGCTTTTTTACCTCGTCCAGTATTACTTTGTTTCGCTCTGGGGCCTGTCCTCTTTTCTTTTGCCTAACTGGAGGGTATCCTTCGTGGATCTAAAGCTTGTGTTCAGCTATCGACCTTGGCACCCCTGTCATATATTTGGGTTCCCATGCGAAGACGTCCAGATTATTCTTCAAAAGGAGACACATGTCTGTCTTTCCTTTGGCAGATAATGTCCCTCCGATCGTTATCTCCTGAACCGGGTATTGCGTTAGTAATACTACCTTCAAGTTTGGTGGTGAGTCCATCTTTGGTTCCATCGTGACCCTAGGCGGTTCTGTGATCGCATTGCATTCTAGGGGTGTAACTGCCGTGTTGAATATCGTTACGACCCCTCCATCAACTAGGATTTTCATCATACCATGAGCCGTAGAAGGTACCGCTCGCATTGCTAGTATAGTTGGTTGCCCTATGATCCCGTTATATTGTGATGGCGACCGTATGATTAAAAAATTCATTGGGACTTCCGTCGAGTGCTCATCATTTCCCGCTCTTACTGCTAACTCTAGTTGGCCTAAGGGCCATACCGCTTCTCCGCTGAATCCGATGAGCGGGGAAGTCGCAGGCATCATTTGGGTCTTTATTTATGCGCTAAGCTTTAGAAAGCAGTGCTCATACATTATTTCTGCCGATGAACCTCCATCCACATACACTGACCAATGTTTATTTCTATAACTAGCGGGCCGTCTACGATGTTCCTTGCATTGAGTGGGGGAAAGAAATGACTTTCCCCTTCGAGAATTTTTGGCTCACCCTCTGCCTTGTCCTTCGCTGCCACGATTCCACCATGTAAATGTTCGCGCTAGCGACTTTTTGTATATCACCCTTCGTGCTCTCCTTGACAAGGTGTTTTAGCTCGCCCTTCTTTACTCTATTCTCAATATATTTTTGCAGCTGAATACATTCGTTCATAGCGTGCCCTCTCTTATTGTGGTATTCACAGTATCTATTACTGGCGCGTTTTTCGACCGGGGTGGTCATTGGCGTTGGCCTTGTGAAACTCGCACCTTCTGACACTAGGATTTCCCTTGGGGTTAACTTAAGGGGGGTAAACCTTGAGTTATAAGCTCGCCCCTGCCTTCTCCCTCCTATGTAATCAAGGCTTAGAGATCTTCCTTGATTGTTGGGTCCTTCATTGGGCATGCGACTAGATTTGTGATCATAAGTGCTTCGTATTATTTCTGAAGCAGCCGATTCTCCTTGTATGAAAGACCTTACCCGCCATAGCACTCCATCGAAGGTTTCAGGCGTTCTTTCATTAAGCTTGTTTATTAGGTCCCTGTTCCGTATGCCCGCCATTAAGCATGATACTTTCAAAATTTCTGGGCAGTCCTTTATTTGAAGACACTCACTTTTGAAACGTTCCAGAAAGTCTTCCAAGTATTCGCTTGGTGCTGCTTTACCCTGGCGAGCGATACAGCATTCCTATCATGCCTTTTTTGTTGCACATAATTCCTTTTGAACGCTTTTCGCAATACTTCGTACCCGTTGACTGTTCGCGGCGAAAGTTTATCAAACCACGTCCGCGCGTTCCCTATGAGTGTAGAGTTAAAAATATTACACCATATGGGCTCTGGCCATTGTTCGATACCTGCCTGGGATTCAAAGACTTTAAAGTGGTCTTCTGGATCCGTCGTGCCATCATACGTTTTCACGTTTGATGGCATGCGGCGCTTTCTGGTGTCTCCATAATGCTGTATGCGCCTCGTAAAGACGTTTTTCCTAGCTCTCCTCCAGGGTTGTGAGAAGACTTAGTCCTCCGAGGAATAACTTGCGCGCATACGTTTTTCGGACGGACTATCACTTGATCCTGACAGATTGCGTTCTGAGGATGAGGCATGCTTCGCGCGCTTTGATTCCTCTACCATCTTTTCATGTTTTGCTACCAAAGGGATGAGTGCTTGCAAGTTATGAGCTACATACTCCTCCATCATGCGTGCCTTTGTAGCGATGACTTCCCCTCTCTCCTCTTGGGGCGTCTTTCTTTTTTGTTTATTGGGAGGAGGCTGAGTTGACTCCCATTCGATGTCTTTTTCCCCCGCGGCGAGTAGGGGAGTTGAGAACAGTCCTCCCGTTCTTATAACTGGGGATTGTTCACGTCCCGAGTGTTTGCCTCACTGGCAGATCCAGGGGTAACATTTATTGATGTGATACGACCATCTACCGTCGAGGATCCTTAAAGACCATCATTCTTACCTCTTTTCGTCATTTGTTAGAGCTTAGTAAGGGTCCCATGGATGGCGCCAACTTGTTGATGCAAAAGTTGGGGTAGACCGAGCTTAACCCAAATTTGGCTTAATTTGGGGTCTTGTGGACTCCAGCTCTCGCACCAAGTGAAACTTGCTTTAGGACCCTGCGTACTAAACAGACATTGTTAGGCTTACCGTGGGCTTGTTACCCACGGTTAGACTCCGGCATGAGAGTAAGTAATCGGTTTGAGTATATTAGTGTTTAGGGTATTGTGTGTATCGTACCTTTGTGGAACCGAAGGGGTTCCTTTTATACTCGAGAGAGTCCAGCGGGGCTCGCTGTTCTTGCGGCCTAAGGAAGAGATAATGACTCAAAATAGCTTGATCTTTATTATCCAACTAAGGCAAGTGTATATCCCTTTTCCTTAAGCGAATATATCTATAATATAAGTTATATTTGGTCTGATCCTGTCGCACTGCGACGAGGACTTGTCTAAGTAATCAACCTCTTGTGCGACATCGGTTTACCGGGCTTTATGGACTATGTGCGCACATCGCACAAGTATCCAATCAGTTCCTGATGGATGCGGGTAGTACCGGTGAGTCGGACTATCCAGCCCGACTAGGGACTATACGTCATCACATAACTTGGGCCCGGTTCATTGTGCGGCTTTGTTTCTCGTGTTCGTTTTCCTTGTTTCTTGTGATATTTTGCCTTTTTCACGATATCCATACCTAAAATACACAAGTAAACAAACACAAGCATATATATGGTATTTTTATGACATTTTATGCATTTAAAGCCCGAAAAGAACGATGAGATCATGTATAAATGCCATCTCATCAGTCTTTATTTAGGATTTTGATATACAACGATCCGCCTCCTTTTTGGACTTGGATCTATTTATCATCATACCTTGTTAGGGTCCTTTTGGATAGACTTCTCCATGATCTTTATGGGAATAATTGCTTCTCGTCGTGTGTCTTGATCCTTCATATTGATTTGGATTAATGATCTTCTTATCATCTTAGGATCTTTAGCAAAAAAGTGAATCCTCATGCCTTGTGAGGGCCTTTTTGGACTCGGATATCCTCATGCATTGTTAGGGCCTTTTTGGATACGCCAATCTTCGCGTCCCGCTTCAATAAGTTATGCCTTGGCTATGAACTCTAATTAATCCCGAGCAACTTTTAAACGATTTTGGGCTAGAAGCTAAGTAATTTTTCAAATCGTACGACCTTATTTATTGCAATTATTTATTGACAAGTGTTGGGAGAAAAAGCTTATAATTAACTATAAGTTCATGAAAGAATACAACACTTATAATTGACTCTATCATTTCTCGTTCTCCATAATTTAAAATCTCAATGAATGAGACTCGTGGATGCTTAGCCTAATAAACCAATTAAGGTCCATATGGTAAATGATACTATCTAGAGTAAACTCAAATAAGTAAACTCGGGTTGAGTCAAAATACTCACGACGGGCCTAATATATCAAAGACGTCTAAACTTGTTAAAACCATTTTATTTATTTATTTATTTTGACTTTATTCTAGAAATGGAATATATACTTATGATGAAAGAAAATAACGATAAGAAAGGAAAATACTACTAGGCTAAAATAGATCAAAAATTTGAAAAACGTGGAAAAAATTAAATTTTCTGGTTATAATGAGGACAAATTCATGGAAAAGCCCACTTATTTTCGACAGAAATCTCCCCTACACTTAATATAAACATTGTCCTTAATGTTTAAGCATGTGGAAGTAAACTCCCCTACACTTAGGACATTGTGCACGTTGTTTAAAATCAATCTAAGGAAGAGACAACTAAAGTGATCAATTTACAACTTTATTTATATACAAAATCGAATCACAATAGCAAAAACAAATCAAAGATAACCGGGTACACGGGAACACGGGATCACGGTTCTTCTCAAAAGGCACCAAAAATGGAACTTGATAGCACACATCCCTATAAAACAACACATCATAAACAACCTACATGTCTCCCCTACACTTATTGGTGGAAAAGGTGAAAATGTAAAAAAAGGTAAAAATCTAACCTAGTTAAATGATGCTTGATTTAATCAAAATAGTCTCTAGCTCGACTCGAATTCCCGAATTAAGCATTCAAAGGGAAGCCTCTAATATCTATATCAGATCAAAAATCTTGTCCTCGTTCCCGGAGGAAAATAGCAAATGAGAGGCCGGGGGATAAGTCATGAAAGGTAAAAAGGTCATCTCAACATACGAGAAGTATGTGAAGTTATCATCCACCGGAGGTGGGGTGGCTGAAGGAATCAAAATGTCATCCCCAAAAGACATATGATAGTCACTAAGCGGTAAAGTCGTAAAGGTATAATTCATAGAATAATGAATGTCACCTCGCGGGTCAAAGCACTCATCCTCAGTAATGGTCTCTAATGCATTGGATGAAAGGTCCTCGGGAGGGGAATGTGGGACAATATCTTCATGCATCAAATTATCAAAAAGAATGTCCCCCTCCATGTCATCATCATCAATACCCGGAGGTATTGAGAGAATGTCGATTTCCTCAATAAATGTGTCATTATTCTCAACGGGAGTAAGAGACGGGGGTAAAGACTCGGTAATAGGAGTAGAAAAAACGCTTCAATTTCAGCAATAAGAATATGAACTTTCAATAATTTTTCGCGAAAAATAACGTCTTCCACCTCATCTAAAAGAGCAAGTTCATTGGTGAACTTCTCGTAAGCTGGAGAAAATAAATCTACATCGCCTTCATCTCCCGGTGGAAATGTGTAAAAATGAGAAATTTCAAACGTGAAATTCTCATAGCATGGAGAAATGTCATCATTAAGAGCGACCTCATCCGTAAGCTCCTCACAAGTCGGCACATCACAAACCTCATCATAAAATTTATCGATACTAAAATCACTAATCTCACTCGATATATCACTATCCTTAGACTCATTTAGGATATCAAGAGTAGGAGTAGTAATCTCAGACAATGGGTTGAGATCAAAAATATTATCCTCGTCATCAACATAACAATATGGAATCACAAGAGGCGTAGAGGTATAAGCACTAAGACTAGATACTTGCTCTTGTCGCTGTTGTTCGTCCAATGTTTCGCTTAGTCGAATTAAACCGTCACGAAGTGTGAAAAGAAGGACTCGTTCTTCGTCACTTAGGATGAAAGAAGGTTGATGATCGAGGGTGTAATGTGGGGGCTCAAAATTATGAAAACTAGAATTATAGCACGGATTTGGCTCATAATAATTCATCTGTTGACAAGAAAACGGATCGTGAGAGCCCCTACAATTGTTGCAACATGGGTATTGAGAAAAACCTAGGGCATTTTGCGGATAAGGATCCCCATATATGGAAGATGGTGAGATAGTGTCATTAGAGGTGAAGTAGGAATTGATCGAATTGCATGATAGACAATGTCCAAATTGTGAATTAGGGAGATCTCTTCCGCACCGCTCACATGAACACCATTGACATGATTGACTACCAGATGATGGTCTCTCACACCCTACACAATCGACATACGAATCCATAGCCATGTCAAAAGCACGATACTCAAGATCGGCTTGACTCGTCACGGTATTATTATTCTTCTTCAGAGAAGAATATGATACACCAAGCGGAACGCGTGAGTACGAATACAACTAACAATGAGGAATGAGGGAGGAGCCCTCGGTCGACTTTGAGAGGAAAGGGATTATCCCTCTCGATGTTCAATATCAAAAAGCTACAAAAAATATATACGTAATACTACTTTAGGTGGCAAAATCCTCGATTAGCCTTCCTTCTAAGAATACTCACAAGTGAACGGGGGGAATGAGGTGGCGCGAAGCACTTAAGTACCTAGCTTCCCTTAGACGGCCTTTTATAGCACGTCGCCTATCAATTCACCGTATAGTTTGTATTTTTTTGAATTCTTGCTTATCGAAAGTATTTATCTATTTTTGCCTTTTATTTTGTTAAATCTATACACGTATATGGAACCGGAACGCCTCCAAATACGGGGTACTGCAAGCAATACTTATGGAATTATTGTGTATTGGGGTTCGTATACGTAATATCTATAGTAATAAGAGAAAAAATATTTTTTTATTTTTTATCTTTTTAAAGAAAATATATTCACAATAAAAGACAAGAGAAATTGAAATAGGAAAAATAATAATACTTAAATCTTTTTGGTGTAATAGTTTAGGAAAAGTATTACGTTTTGATTTTTTTAATTTTTTTTGCAATTCTTAGGAAAGAATATGCTTTTGTAATTTTTTTATTTTTTTTTTATTTTTAAGTTTTTGATGTTTTTATATTTTTGATTTTTGAACAAGAAAAATAACGTTCACAAGTGATCGGATCCCAAAATCCAAAGTGTCTCACGAAAAATCGTCAATCGTAACGAGCGAAGCGGCAGCGGCGCCATTTTAATAACCTTTTTTTTTAGTATAATCGTTTTTCCTCAACTCGACTCGAATTGATTTTCAACTTTAACAATGAGATTAATTGTTTTTGGTTAATGGTACTTGTTTGGAATCTATTTCTAATTAAACTTAAAAAATGGGAATATAATTTTAGGCTAAGGAATATATAAAAATAAAAGCGCAAGTAGTTCACATATATTTATTCTAAAATACAATAAAACTATACTACAATTTAAAATCTAGATTAAACTAATTAAATCTAAGATGCAACAAAACTATATTATAATTAGAAATATTAATTAACCTAAATGCAAAATTAATCTAAATGCAAGCATGTGAAAACAAGTAAAAATGACAAAAAATAAAATCACAAAGATAAACTTAAAAATAAAGCGTAAAGCTTTAACCTTTTTAGCTTATTAATCTTTTTAAATAATAAAGCTTGAAGCTTTATATACTAATAAGCTTAATAATCACAAAAAGGTGTAAACTTTATACTAAAAATAAGCTTATCAAAATGAAAACTAATTTTTACTATTTTAACTCTATTTTTAAAACAATAATAATTTATAATACTAATTAAAACGATTTTTATAAAAGAGATGTTTTTTTAAAAACAATTAAACTATATTAATGTAACTAATTAAACTAAAACGATTAAGCTAGATATTTAAAAAGGAGAGAACTTTAGTACCCGTGGTCCGAAGAAAACACTCTAAACATAATCAACATAAGCAACAAAATATGGCCCGTAAATTACACGGCCTCCCAAATCAACAAAATATGACCCGTAAAGTACACAGCCAACCAAATCAAACTTAAGGTAAAGCGTAACCCGACCCGTAAAGTACACGACCTGTCAAATCAAACTCGAACCAAATTTATTAAACCATAAGCTCTTTACCAAACGTGATGAATCGATTCGCCAAGATCAAAATAACACAAGAGGTTAGAATAATAAGCAACAATTAATATTTTATAAAGAGATTCAAACCAAACTAATATATCTAGAATATTTTTTTAAGTTTTATAAAAATATATTAATTTTTAAACTAAAAATTAATAAATCTACACTATTTTATCAAATACCTAATAGATCTAAACTAATTATTTAGGTTTTTATGAAAATACTTTAATTTTTAAAGATAAAAACTAATAGATCTACATATTTTTTATGGTTTTATGAAAGTATTTTAATTTTTAAAACTTAAAACTAATAGATCTAAAAAACTAATAGATAAACTAAAACTAGTTAATTAAAAAGCTAGCTTATTAATAAGTTGTAAGCCTAAGCTTAAAACTTATGTGATTCAAAAAGCTTAAAAGCTAAATGAACAAATCACCCACAATAAGCTAGATCTTGAAAAATAAGCCCATATATATAAATCTAACTTATTTGGAAAAAGTTATAAAAAAACTAATCCCAAAATAATAAGATAGATTATAAGAAAAGATTAAGAAAGGTAGAATGAGAATAAGCTAAAAGAGAATAAGCTAAAACATAAACTTTTATTAATATGAAAGTGCTTAATGATAAGATAGTACAAAGTTGAAAGGAAATACATTTAAAAAACAAGAAACAAAATTGACATTATTTAGCTACCTAAAATCTACATACAAAATGAAGAAAAATGAGGTGGTATTTATAGTTGAAGTCAAGGTGCTTAGGGTAGATTAGTCTTTTTAGGCATTTAATCACCTTCTCTTCTTTAACTTGAGGGCATCTTGGTCATTTGGTAGGTGATGATGTGTTTCCACCAATAGGATGAAAGATGCTTAATAAATAGACCAATGGGAGCACTTCACATGGATTACCATATTCACCTTTCATTATTCTTTTATCCAATGGCTCTTGATTAATCATTTTTAACCAACTCCACCATCTTTCATCTTTTATAAGCATGCACCTAATTACTCACAAAATAAACACACATGCTATTTTTTTTCTTATTAATATTGTTGTGGTAGTTTAAAAATAGATAAATAAAAATAAAACTACTAAAACTAAAAATATTTTAAAATCAAAATTAATTATTTCAGTACTAAACTAACTATTATAAAATAAAAAACTTTTATTTATTTAATTTCTACTAAGATTATTAAAATGATAAAATTAGAAATAAAATTGTAGAATATGCGAAATGCAAACCGAGACGAGTTACACGGTAAGGGCGGAACCGTTAGCTTAGTAAATTCGTGCTCTTAATTGGTCCATGTGGTTTGTTAGTGGATAACTTTGGAGAATGGCAGAAATGGTCTTTGTTGTTTGCATTTCTTGATTTAAAGCTTGAAACTTCATTAAATCTTCATCCTTAGCCCTCCAAACTTCAATCTTTTGGCACTTTTGGTCCTTATACTTTATCTTTGACTTTTTCTTCGATAAATATCCGTGAAATCCCGTGTTTTCTTCAATTTTGATCTTTTGTATCTATTTTACACAAAACCACGCGTAATTCTGACTTTTAAGATATTAAATACACGTTTTGGTTTGGTTTTTCCTCGTTTTATGTGGTAAAAGGACTATTTAGTGAATCTTGACCATTCAAACTTAATCCATTATAAAAAGTATTAACTTGATGCACTTTAGTAAAACCGTGTTGTGGACACTTTCTCAAATGTTCTTTAAAACGATCCTAAGATTCACTAAACGTCTCACCGTACTTTTGTTCAAAATTGATGATATCATTCCGCAAAGCGGTAGTACGTGAGGGTACGTGAGGGTAGAAAGAAGTAATTTATGACTCTAAGTCCGCCCATGTGGCAATACTTTGGGGTGGTTCCTTATCAAGCCAAGTCCGGGCTTGTCCCTCGAGAGAGAAAGGAAAGAGGAGCAAACGAATTGCCTCTTGTGAGACCCCATTGTATTTCATAGTATTAGTTAAGTGTAAAAACCTCTTGATGTGATCGTGAGGATGATCATGAGTGCGACCCAAGAAAGGTGTAGCAGAAACCATCTGAATAAAACCGGTTTTGAGCTCAAAATTATTAGCTCCAATACCTGGCACCACAATTGCATCGTCATTGCCTTCAACGTGTGATTGCAAGAGCTCGATCATTGGTCGGTTATCCATGGTGTCAATAGCACGAGTCTCGATATCAGCTTGAGTGGTTTTCCTCTTGCGCCCACGAGTACGCATACACCTACAAAAGAAAAGATGGATAGAAAATAGAAGAAGAAATAAGGTTAATGAAAAAGAAAATATTTTTGGTGCAAAACTTTAGAAAAGAATTGCTTTTTATTATTTTTAAATGTTTTTGGGTTTTTGAAATTTTGATTTTTTTTATTTTTTGAAAATTTAAAATTTGCAAGAAAAATAGCGTTCACAAGTGAACGGATCCCAAAATTCAACTCGTCTCACAAAAACCGTTAATCTTTACGAAAAGAGCTGACAGCGGCGCCATTTTAATAACTATTTTTCTAATATATAAAAAATGTATTATTAGTTGGTCTAATCGTGCTCTCGATGTCTAATCGAATTGATCCCGGTTCAAAGTGGACTTAATCGTTTTTGGTGAATAAAAGAAAATTTGGTTATCTATTTCTATTTAAAAAGTAAAATGCGAAAAATATTAAAAATAAACTAAATACAAATGACAAATAATAAAGAAAATAAACGATTCAAAACTAATTAAAAAGTAATAAAGAAAAATGTAAGAAAAGAATTTGGGATATAAAAATAATAAATATAGAGATAAAATATAAAATATAAAAGTCGAAATATAAAATAAAAAAATAAAAGTCAAAACTTTCAACTAAAAATTAAAAATAAAAATAAACGAGACAAATATTAAACATAGGCAGAAAATAAAAGTTAAAACTTTCGGATAAACTAAAAGTAAAACTTTTAGGAAAAATAAAACTAAATTGACTTTCGGGTAAAAAATTAAAAATGACTTTTGGATAAAAAAACTAAAAATGACTTTCGGATAATAAGTAAATGAGTTTCGGGACTTTGTAAAAAAAATTGAGTTTCGCGATCTTTTAAAAAAAGTTGAGTTTCGCAATACTGCCTAAGATCCCCACTTCGGAATATAAAAAAAATAATGGCCTAATATGTGCTTTTGCAAATTGGTGTCGGAAAAAAAGGGACAAAAAAATGGGCGGGAAAAACAATAATGCTAGGGAAATGTCAGTGTCGGAATAACTGGAAAGAAAATGGAGTTTCGGAATATAGGCGAGTTTCGAGATTATTTTTGGCGGGAAAAAGAAATGACTTTCGCGATAAAGGCGAGTTTCGGAATTTTGCATAAATTGAGTACTCGGAATTATTTTTAAAAAAATGAGTTTCGGGACAAAATAAATTGACTTTCGGAATAATGGTCTAAACCCTCTTCCGAAACTCAAACAATAATTAGATTACGCAAGATTAAAAAACGGGGAACAAAAATTAAGCCAAAATAAGCAAAATTATTCTAAGAAATAAGCAAAAATTAAGCCAAACTAATCTATAAAATAAGCCAAACACAACTCTAATAAAAACTATAAAAAAACACCAAATAAGCAAAATAAATAAATCTAATCTAAAAACATTAAGCTAATCAAATCCACTCAACTAAAAGTAAGCGAAACATAAAATAATCAATAAGCACAATAAGCTAGCAAGATGATTAATCAACTCAAACACAAATTAAACAAGAAAGGGAGAATGAGATTAATAATAAAAAAACTTGAAATTAAAGATTAAGATTAAAGATTCAGCAAAGGAAGATTAAAGAAATATTAAGAGTTGAAAGATAAAAAAAACTTGAAAGAAAAACTAGAGAGAATTATTCTACTTCTAATTACTTTGAAAATAAAACTATTAACTACTAATGAAAAACTAAAAACTAACTATTACAAATAAAGGAAAATAGATCTATTTATAGTGGAGGAGTGGTTGGTGATTGTTCTTCTTTCTTTCTTTTGTTTTGTCTTCTCGTCTTGACAATAAATTTGTCATTATCGACTTTGTCCCGGGATTTGTCGATAAATAAAATTAAACTCGTCTTCTAATTTCTTCTTTTATTATATTTGGTTCTTCGACTTGTTAAACTTCCGTCTTTGGTTCTTTTTTTAAATAAATCTTCAAAATTGGCCCGTTGACTTCCGTTCCTTTGCACTTTTGATCTTTTGACTTTGTCTTTCGTCTTTTTCTTCGATAAAAGCCCGTGGAAGCCCGTGTTTTCTTCCTTTTTCATCTTTTGGTCCAAAAACACAACAAAAACACAAACCACGCGTAATTCCGACTTTTACGACATTAAACACACGTTTTGGTTACGTTTATATTTGTTTTAAGTGGTAAAAGGATAAGTGTTTTCACACCTATTAAATCCCCTACAGTTGACAATTACAATGACCTCATGCAATGCATTAATTTCAAAACAACATTTACATTTTCCTCATAATTAACCCACCTTGGCCCTTATTACGATATACTACTTACTACTACAGTAAAAGAAACTAAGTTACGATGATAGGATAAAAACTTTATTGAAAGAAACAAAAGATATAACAATTTCCACTTTATTACTTTATTTGAAATTGTTTGATGGAAGAAACTCGTAAAGAAATTAAAGACTTAATTAGGGCTTTGGTGTCATAAATATTTATCACCCTCAAGTTTCACGTTTTCCACACCAAGCTTAAAAACGAGATCATTGTTATTTTTAGTTAGTAAAGCTAACACTTACTCATGTGGTTTAATTATTCACTTAGACCCCCTTATTCCTATGGTGTATCTCTTGTATTTTATTTTTGTCTTGAATGATCACGAGGATGCATTTTTGACTTATTTCGATAATTTATTTAGGCCAAAAATAAAGTAGGACGATTTAATCAATAGTTAGCTAAAGGACAAAATCTTTTAAAACGGCTTCTCGAAATCTCTTAAAGTTCATATCTTGGCATAACTCATTTCACATTTGAGACCTTTCTCGGACCGATATTTGGCATTTACTTCATACTTCGAATCTTGAGAGACGTTCTTGAAATAATGGTCTTCTCTTCATATGTGGAATTTCTTCACTTGAAGTTTTTGAGAGATTCTTCAAACTTGGACTACGACTTCTTCATTTTTCTTCAATCTTTATTTGGGATTTTGATATACAACGATCCGCCTCCTTTTCGGACTTAGATCTATTAATCCTCATACCTTGTTAGGGTCTTTTTGGATAGACTTCTTGATCTTTATGGGAGTAATTTCTTCTCGTCGTGTGTCTTGATCCTTCATATTGATTTTGGAATAATGATTTTTCACATCATCTTGGATCTTTAGCAACAAAATGGAGCCCTCATGCCTTGCTAGGGCCTTTTTGGACTCGCCAATCTCCGCATCCCATTTCAATAAGTTATGCCTTGGCTATGAACTCTAATTAATCCCGAGCAACTTTTAAATGATCTTGGGCTAGAAGCTAAGTAATTTTTCAAATCGTACGACCTTATTTATTGCATTTATTTATTGACAAGTGATGGGAGAAAAAGCTTATAATTAACTCATATAAATTCATGAAAGAATACAAAACCTATAATTGACTCTATCATTTCTCGTTCTCCACAATTTAAAATCTCAATGAATGAGACTCGTGGATGGTTAGCCTAATAAACCAATTAAGATCCATATGGTTAAGGGTACTAGCTAGGGTAAACTCAAATAAGTAAACTCGGATTGAGTCAAAATATTCACGACGGGCCTAATATATCAAAGACATCTAAACTTGTTAAAACCATATTATTTAATAATTTATTTTGACTTTATTCTAGAAATGAAATAAAGACATACGACGAAAGAAAATAATGATAACAAAGGAAAATACTACTAGACCAAAATAGATAAAAAATTGCGAAAAAATCAATTTTCAGGTTAAAATGAGGACATATTCATGGAAAAGCTCACTTAACTTCGATAGAAGCCTCCCCTACACTTAATATAAACATTGTCCTTAATACTTAAGCATGTGGAAGTAAACTCCCCTACACTTAAGACTTTGTGCACGTTGTTTAAATCTTGTTAAGGAAGAGACAACTAAAGTGATTCCCATTTCAACATTTATGGATATAAAATATTAAATCACAAGAGTTTAGGACAGAACCGGGAAGACAGGTAAACGGAATCACGGGTCGTCAAAAGTCATCAAAAGTGGATATTTGGAAACTCGAATCCCTGCACATCATAAGAAACAACAAAACAACAAACACCTACTTGGCTCCCCATACACTTATTATGGAAAGCGGGTAAAGAAAGATAGGTCGTCGGGTTGCCTCTCGAGAAGCGTTTGTTTTTGTTAACCGAGTCACGAGCCTGACTCGACCTCGAATACTATGGTGAAAAGCTCAAAGAAAACCTTGAAGAAAATACGGCGGGGTTAAATACATGGTTTTCATCCAACACGTAGCATAACCCTAAGGTGAAGAGTTTTGAAAATACGTTTTACGTATTAAGAAGGATCGGTCACTCCAACATTAGTACATGTAATAGCTCGTAGTTTAGTTAACTTATATTAAACAAACAAGGCCAAGCCAAGCCTACAACATGTGTAGGCCGGCGGCCCAATGCAAGCCCAAGCCCATCATATGGGCTTGGTATATAAACCCTCTCTTTTGATGGAGAGGGTGGTGTGGTTTCATTATTTTTCACATAGTAAACATTTCTTTCTCTCTCTAAGTGTGTGTGAAATCCACCATCTCTCTATCTCTTTCTCTCTCTAAAAACATAAGCAAGATTTACAATCCTTCAAATGGTATCAAGAGCCATGGGATGATTGTATTATTCATGTGTTTGTGTTCTTGATTCATACGCCATTTTTGATCCATTTTCACACGTCCAAAAATTTTTTTCTGTGTTTTTGATGGTTCTTTCTTGATACAAATCTTCTACATAGTTGTGGTAGGGATTTGGTATAGTTACTTTGGCTAAAAACACAAAAATTTTGGGTGTTTTGATCATTTTTTGGCTTAAAATCACGAATTGGTTGAGTTTTGTCCGAGAAAAGTGGAAATTATTCCGATCTGGTCATCGGAAAGGGGTTTCTAGTACATTCCGATCAGTGTAATCGGAATAGGGTATAGGCATTCCGATTGGTATTCCGATCACGACATTCCGATTGGCATTCAGATTGGCATTCCGATTGGTATTCCTATTGGCATTCAGATTTGGTATTCCGATCACGACATTCCGATTGACATTCAGATTGGCATTCCGATTTGGCATTCAGATTGGCATTCCGATTGGCATTCAGATTGGCATTCCGATTTGGCATTCAGATTGACATTCCAATTGGCATTCAGATTGGCATTCCGATTGGCATTCAGATTTGGCATTTAGATCACAACATTCCGATTGGTATTCAGATTGGCATTCCGATTGGCATTCGGATTTGGTATTCAGATTAGGTACATTCCGATCAAGGTTATTCCGATCACTATTCCGATCAACATTCCGATAACAAAAATTATTCCTTAAAAAATTTCGAAATCGTGTGTAATTTTGACTTGGAATTTTTGGTTTATCGAGGACATATTTTAAGGGATTTTAACATTGTTTCTCGACTTCAACTCACAACAACAAACACATTTACTTTCTTTCATTGATCGATCAACGTTTGTAAATCTTAACTTATTGAAATGGAGTACACATCTCTTACGGATAAGTCCATCCTCTCGGGTACGGATAATCGTCCACCAATGTTGGTGAAGACTATGTATGAGGAATGGGCTTCCCGAATGGAACTTTATATGTTGAACAAGGAGAATGGACATCTCATTTGGGCATCGGTGCTCAATGGACCATTAGATTATGGTACAGTGACGGAAGGTACGACTACTCGTCCTAGCACAACGGGTGAGTTGACTGGAGATATGAAGATTCAAGATAAATGTGATAAGTATGCTACAAACATCATTCTCCAAGCCCTTCCTCCAGATGTCTACAAACTCGTCAGTAAACATAAAGTTGCCAAAGAGTTATGGGATATAATTCGTGTTCTAATGCAAGGCACCTCGTTAACTAAACAAGAACGAGAGTGTAAGCTTTATGATACTTTTGATAAGTTTGCCTATGTGCCAGGGGAGACTCTCAATGATTACTATCTGAGATTTACCCTATTGTTGAATGAGCTCAATATCTATGGCATGACAATTCCTACCTTTCAATTGAACACTAAGTATTTGAACACTCTTCCTTCAGAATGGAAAAAATACGTGACGGATGTTAAATTGGCTAAGGACTTGCATAACACCAATGTGGATCAACTTCAAGCCTTTCTTCAACAACACGAATGACATGTGATCGAGGCTCGGTTGTCTACACCTCAAGTTCATGATCCACTTGCAATGTATGCTTCTCAACAAAACATGGCTTATACTTATCAGCAACCATCATACTTGCAACAGACACCACCACACAACTATCAGCAACCACAACAACCATCTTATCCACCACTAGTGATGCCACAGCAAGCATTTCAACAAGGTGTTCATCAACAATCTTTTCCACAGCAACCACCATATCAGACATCACCATCACAAACCAACACTTCTCCATTGGGCTATACTCCTCAGCAAGGATATTTTCCAATTGAAGCACAACCAGCACAAGCTTTCTACTCTAATGAACTTCCACCAATCGAAGCACCGGTCTTTACACCAAATGATACGCCAGCTGATGTTCTAAACCATCTCACAGCCTACTTGTCAAAACTTGTTGCAACTAGAGGATTTCCACCAACAAACAATCAGCTCCGCACCTCATCAAATCCTCGACAACAAGCCACTGTTCAAGATGGTCAAGTGATGGTGCAACCTATTCAGGGAAGGCAAAATTCATATGGACCTCCTACAAGGACTGGGAACAATCAAGCTGTGAATTCTCAAGCTAATGGAAATGGAAGTCCTAGTGGTCCTAAAAAGGTTGTGACTTGCTACAATTGCCGAGGACAAGGTCATATGGCTAGGGAATGCACTCAGCCGAAAAGGAGGAGGGATGATGCATGGTTTCGTGAGAAGATGTATTTGGTTGATGCTCAGTCTAAGGGGAAGATCTTGGATTCAGAGGAGTTAGCATTTCTTGCAGACCCAGGGGAAGCAGATACTGAAGGCATTGCAGTCGTTTCTACTTCTAATGCAGCTTATCAAGCAGATGACCTTGACGCATATGATTCTGATTGTGATGACATTCACTCTGCCCAAGCTGCTCTCGTTGCTAATCTCTCTCACTACGGTTCTGATGTCATCAGTGAGGTACCAACCACATCTAATAATATTGATGATAACCAACATCAAGTTGGACATGAAAATGACAACCTCGAACAGCATTCGGGAGTAAGTAATTCAAATGATGTGGTACCCAATCCAACACATTTGAGTGAAACTCAACCAAATGCTACGACGGGTATGGAATCTTATGCTCAACATGATTTGGTCATGGTGCCTAAACATATTATTGATCAAATGCATATGGCCCTCAGATAATCTGTTGATACCAATTCCACCCTAACTGCTGAGCTTGCGTTGCATAAAGAAAAGGTCAAAGCTTTTGAAATGGTCCCTCAAGCAGAGAAAATAACATGTTCTGAATTTGACCAATTTCGTTTTGAAAAGATTGAACACTTGAAAGAAATAGAATCATTAAAAGCTAATCTTTCCAATGAATTAAAAGCAAAAGAGTCGGTTGTCAATGATTTTCAGAAACTTAAAATGGATTTCGAAACTCTCGAGTCTAAAAAGGTTGAATCAGAAATTAATGCTACCAAACTTCTTAAATTCAAGGAACAACAGCTTTTAAAACAATACGCTTCCACAGAAAAGGTTCATCTTTTAACTAAATCATTTAAAGAATTCGAACTTAAGCGTCTTCAAGATTTACCACCTAATCCTGGTTATGCAAAACAAGCTCAGGAATATATTCCCGGTCTTTATGATATGACCATAATTGGCAAATCGAAAGAAGCACCTTTTGTTCGTAGTACTGCGGAGACACAATCACTTGGGGATGAAACTCATTCTAAAATGCTTTCAAAATTCCATACAATTGATTATGATCAACATAACAAAGATCAATTTTCGAAAAAGACACGCATTCGCTTACAAAAGGAATTAGCAGAATTAACAGTTCTTGTGCCTCAAAGTTTGTCAAATGAAAACCTTCCTAGTACGTCTCCTACACTCGTCAAAAAGGATTTAACGAAGTTAATTCCACCGTTAAGTAAGGCGTCCGTTAACTTAAATACGGTTCACCAACACTTAGCCGATTTTGACAAGGTCATTTTGGAACGTACGACGGCTTCGGCCATAACGGAAGGTGAATGGAACTTTGAGCACACTAGAGCTGCGTTCCGAGACGAAATTATTCCGTTTGTAAAGAATGTTAAAGCTTGTCTTAGTAATCTTGATCAAGATTTGTATTTGGAAATAGAAGAAGTGAAACGTGTTTTCAATGAAATGGATGATGCTTATGAAAACAGTTTACTTGAAATAGAACGAGTTTCACGCCAAAATGATCAGCTTCTGAAGCAAGTGATGTCTCATGATATAGTTTCCGTCTGTGTGAATAAATGTGTTGATAATGATTCTACTGTGCATAATGTTGAATCTGTGGATAATGTGGTAGATAGTACTTGTCACGAATCTGACGCTGAATTTTTAAAGCTTCAAGATTCCTATTCTTCGCTTTCAAAACGTTTTGATGAGATTCAAACACATTGTATTTCGCTTGAATGCAAGCAACAATTTATTCAAGAAATCTTTGAAACGTCATTCGAAGGTGTTAATATCGATGATGCAAATTTTGAAAAGAATTTTCGATTGAATTTACAATCAAAACAGCGTCAGCCAAGTGACAAAGTTGCTAACTCTTTGCCGATAGACATAGAGAAATCTAAGGAGCTTAACTGTGTGAACGTACTTGAGGCTGCTGAGAATCTTAAACTTGATCTAGATAATCGAGTTTCCAAGATTTTGTCCAAAGTTGATAACTTAAAACAGAAAAATACATGACTCTTCGATTCAGTACAGCCCGCATGTGTTGATACCACTGCATAGAATCAATCATTGATTGAACAATTGAATCGAAAGTCGGTGGAAATATCTGATTTGAGGGAACAAATTTGTGATAAAAATCTGGTCTTGGCTGAGTTAAAGGAAACACTTCGTACTCTAAAAGGTAAGAATGTTGTGGATAACGCAGCCACTATCTCAGCACCGTCCTCTAGTGCCATCAAAAGGAACCTTATAGCCGTCACACCACTTAACAAGGGCCCTAGGACTAAACAATCTCAAACTTTGGTCACTAAAGATAAGGCGGAATCAAAACCAGCTTCTAATATTCCCGTGTTGCCTTCTACAGGAGTAAGCACCACTACTAAGGCTCAAAGATCTAAGCTTAAAAGAAACAAGAAGAATGATAGGATCTTGCCCTCATCTAGTAGTCAAGTGAAGAAGAAAGTAGAAGCCCATCCTAGGAATGTTATTTCTGTTTTGAATAAAAAGAATCATGTAGCTAAACCTAAAGGCTCTGCGGTTGTGCAGCGTTCTAAGCCTAGTGTGAATTCTAATTTGAAATGTTGGAATTGCAATGAATGTATGTTTTCTAGTCGTCATGATTCTTGCCTTATTGACCATGTGAATGAGATGTATGCCCGGAAAAATGGATTAGAATGGAAACCGACTGGGAAGGTGTTAACCCAAGTTGGTTGGATGTGGCGCCCCACTGGTAGAACTTTCAATATAGTAGGAAATACGTGCCCTTTGACTAGGATCACTCCCACTGAAGTGAAGAAAGCGTGCCCTTTAACTAGGAGTACCAAGGCTACCAAAACACAAGCGTGTCCTTTAACTAGGAACACCAACACTACTGTAGGAACAAAGTGCCCTTTAAATAGGTCTACACCCACTGTAGTGCCCGCTAATACTCCAAAACCTCAGAAAATTGGAACAGTAAAACCTGTAAATGCTAAAACTCACATTAGAAAATGCAGGAAATCTAAGGATAACAAAAATGTTAGCAATTCTGATAATAACATATCTGTATCTGCTAACACTCCGGAACCAATAGTTTCCAATGCATTGTCTACTGTTGTGATTGAAAACAGGTGGTCCAAATTGTTCTCTGGTATTTGGACTCTGGTTGCTCCAAGCATATGACCGGAGATCGCTCTCAGCTCAGAAATTTCGTCAGCAAGTTTCTTGGTACGGTTCGATTTGGAAATGATCATATTGCAAAGATAATGGGTTATGGTGAATATCATATTAAGAATGTTATAATTTCAAGAGTGTATTATGTGGAAGGTCTCGGTCACAACTTATTTTCTGTGGGACAATTTTGTGATGCAAACCTAGAAGTCGCTTTTCGAGAGCATACCTGCTTCATTCGTAATTTGGAAGGGGTTGATTTATTGAAAGGTACTCGAGGGAATAATTTGTATACTTTGTCTCTACAAGACATGATGGCCGCTTCTCCCGTATGTCTTCTATCCAAAGCATCGAAGACTAAGTCATGGCTATGGCATCGACGGTTATCTCATCTTAACTTTGACGCTATTAATCATTTGGCGAAAAACGAACTTGTTCGTGGTCTTCCTAAACTATCATTTCACAAGGATCATTTGTGTTCCGCGTGTACAATGGGGAAAAGCACTAAGAAATCATACAAACCCAAGACGGAAGACACCAACCAAGAGAAACTTTATCTTTTGCATATGGATCTTTGTGGGCCTATGCGAGTTGAAAGTCTTAGTGGCAAAAAGTACATCCTCGTTATTGTCGATGATTACTCTCAGTTTACATGGGTGAAATTTCTTAAAGCAAAAATGAGGCACCTAAATTCATCATCGGATTTCTCAAGATGATTCAAGTGCGTCTCAACACTACTGTCCGACGCATTCGTACAGATAATTGAACCGAATTTGTGAATCAAATCTTGCGTGATTATTATGAAGAAGTTGGCATATCTCATGAAACATCCGTTGCACGCACTCCACAACAAAACGGTGTCGTTGAAAGGCGAAATCGCACACTTATGGAAGCTGCTAGAACGATGTTAATTTACGCAAAGGCTCCATTGTTTTTATGGGCAGAAGCAGTATCTACAGCAGTGTACACCCAAAACCGGTCACTAATTCGTAAACGCCATGGTAAAACACCTTATGAGCTTCTCCATGGAAAAGTACCAGATTTATCATATCTTCATGTATTTGGTTCTCTTTGCTATCCAAATAATGATGGTGACAATTTGGGAAAACTTCAACCTAAGGCTGATATTGGTATTTTCATTGGTTACGCACCCGCAAAGAAGGCATACCGAATCTACAACCGTAACTCTCGCAAGATCCTCGAAACTATGAATGTTGATTTTGATGAGCTGACAGCAATGGCTTCTGAGCAAAGCAGCTCTGAACCCGCACTTCATGAAATGGGACCCAGTAATATTAGTTCTGGTCTTGTCCCAAACAACCCTACTTCATCATCATTTACACCACCTACTAGGAAGGAATGGGATACGTTGTTTCAACCGTTCTTTGATGAATTCTTTACTCCTCCAAGTATTGTTGCTCCAAAACCTGAAGTAATAGCTCCGGTAACCGAAGTTGTCGCTCCAGCAACCGTTGCACAATCAGATACATCTGCACCAACAATTGGTCAAGATATACCTTCAACAAGTAATTCTCAACCAACACATGTTTCAACTACCCATGTCATGCCTATTGATGATGAAGAGGATGATGATGATCACGATTTGGAATTCGCTCAAATGCGTGAACTTCCATTCTTTGGTGTATCTATTCCCGACCCTAATCAAGCCGGGTCGTCCACCTCAGAGGAAGCTCCTTCTACAGTTTACTCCAATCCACGGATTCGTGAACATGACAGCAAGTGGAAAAAGGATCATCCTATCGATTCTATTATTGGTGACCCTAATCGTCCAGTATCCACACGAAGTCAGTTACAAGAAAGTGCACTGTTTTGTCACTTTGATGCTTTTCTCACTGAAGTTGAACCTAAGACATGGCAACAAGCTTTTACTCAATCTTGTTGGATAGAAGCTATGCAAGAAGAACTTAACTAATTCAAACGTCTTGATGTTTGGGAACTTGTCCCATGCCCGGATCAAGTGCAGTTACTCACTTTGAAATGGGTTTACAAGGTGAAACTCGATGAGTTAGGCGGAATATTGAAGAACAAAGCTCGTCTAGAAGCTCGTGGATACAAGCAATTATTGGGCATCGAGTTTATGGAATCCTTTGCACCTGTTGCCCGTTTGGAAGCTATTAGACTATTCCTCGCTTATGCAGCCCATATGAATATGGTCGTCTATCAGATGGATGTGAAGACGGCATTTCTTAATGGTGAACTCAAGGAAGAGGTCTATGTTCAACAACCGGATGGTTTTGTGAATCCTAATTATCCTAATCATGTGTACAAGCTTAAGAAGGCTCTCTATGGGTTGAAGCAAGCTCCTCGCGCATGGTATGATCTTTTGTCACAATTCCTCATTACGCAAGGCTTCGCTAAAGGCAAGGTGGATCCCACGCTGTTCATTCAGAAACGAGGTAAAGATATGATTATGTTACAAATATATGTTGATGATATTATATTTGCAGCCTCGACCCAAACCTTATCGGATGAGTTTGGGACACTCATGTCTTCCAAGTTTAAGATGTCAATGATGGGCAAGGTATCATTCTTCTTAGGTCTTCAGATATCTCATAATCCCAGAGGCATCTTTATCAATCAATCCAAGTATGCCCTTGAATCGCTTAAGAAGTATAAGATGGAATCTTGCGACCCCGTGGATACTCCAATGGTGGAACGAACTAAGCTTGATGCAGATCCAAATGGAGTTGCCGTTGATCCGACACTTTATCGTGGAATGATCGGTACTCTTCTGTATATCATAGCCAGTCGACCTGATCTTCAGTTTGCTATATGTATGTGTGCCAGGTATCAAACTAGGCCTACTGAGTTACACTTAGCTACTGTTAAAAGGATCTTTCGATATCTTAAAGGAACCATTAATCGGGGACTTTGGTATTCGAAGGACTCTTCTATTGCACTAATGGCATATGCAGATGCGGATCACGCGGGTTGTCAAGATACAAGGCGTAGCACGAGTGGAACTTTGCAACTACTAGGAGATCGACTAATCAGTTGGGCATCGAAACGGCAGAAAAGCGCTGCAATTTCAAGTACGGAAGTAGAATACATAGCTATGTCCGGTTGTTGTGCTCAAATTCTTTGGATGAGATCGCAATTAACCGACTATGGTCTAGGTTTCAACAAGATTCCGATGTACTGCGACAACAAAAGTGAAATTGCCTTATGCTGCAACAATGTTCAATTCTCCCGGTCGAAGCATATTGACATTCGCTACCACTTCATCAAGGAGCAAGTGGAAAATGGAGCAATAGAGCTTTACTTTGTCCGATCTGAGTATCAATTGGCGGATATTTTCACGAAGGCTTATTTTAGATCGCGCTCAAATTGAATTTTTGGCCGACAAGCTCGGAATGAGAACTTTCTCGCCTGAGACTCTAAAGGAACTGGCAGATGAAGCGAAAGAATAGTGGTGGTAAAACTATTCTCCGTATCCTTGGCGATCATCTGTATATATTGTTTATATTATTATCCACAAAAGCAAAATACAAAAATATAAAACCATATAAAAACAATAAAAATTGAAAAATCTAGAAAAATCCAAAAATATTTTTACTTTATTTTTTTTTTCAAGGCATGTCTTTTGGTACGATAATATTTACGGCCTTAGAAATGTTGATTAATATCGACACGGCGCCATAAATAGAGTTCGTACAAAAGTTGTAAATATTTCATAAAACATGCCTATATGGCTTGTAGTTATTTCAGACTGCAACCCGGTTTTCATATTAAAGTCAAGTATTTCTTATGAAAGCTTTGGCTCACAACGGGAATTAATTTTCTCGGGCAAGGTTTACTTTAAAACCTTGTAAGGGATCAAGTTTACTTTATAACTTGGTCTAACACAAATCTATGTACGCCTCAGTGCATTTATTTGTTAAAACAAGAGAAGTCTTGTTTCTATGAAGCTATCATCTCTACAACCATTGCTATCTACAATTGGTATCTACATACTCGACGATGCGACTACTCAACTGACGACTACAACTCTTTCGATAGAACACGGGTCAAGAATTGAGGGGGAGCAACTGTCAAGCATTCAGAATTTTCGATGCCGAACGTGCCAAGTTCACAAGTTGGTGTCAAGACAACAATACCAATCGTACGTGTGGTGTCCAGAGATGACTTCCGATGTGACGAGGCGACCAACATATGCTGCCAAGAACCATTTGATCTTATCATATGATGTTCTCATCAATCAGGTCCAACCTTGTCAATTCTTTTTAATATGGTGAATATGTGATCATGTTACAAATCGGTATCATATCTCAAGCGTTAAGCGTTTGATATCCGGAAGATAAAACGGACTCGCATTTTTCTTCCCAAAACCTTTGTTAAAACTTCATTAAATCAATTGATATTAAAAACATCGATTGGGTTAATATTTTTAATATGAGGGAGAAAATGTGATTTAATATGGGATATTATCACAAATGGTTTGACTTAATGTGCTGGCTCATCCCGACATGTGCGAAATGTTTTCGAATATCGTGGCATATGTTAAGGGGGAGCAAAATGGATTTGCTATATCAAAATGGATTTTCATGGTGACAAAACCTATTTATTTCACGACGGTGAAGATTGTGGTGACATAAGGATGGTAGGATAGGTTAAGTCCAATGATTCTTCTAGAACCAGAGGAATCTTCCCAAGGACATTCCATAGCTAGTAATAGTAGTCCTTAGGAAAGATGGAGAAAGATTGTGAATGTAGCTGAATGACGACCAAGTACTTAAGTTAGCACTGGAACAATCACAACAAGGTGCTAGTTATGACGTATTGGTAAGCATTGAAGGGGTTGAAGAATGAAAAAGAATTGTAAAGATAAAGGGTGTAAAGAAAGAAGCCCTCCTTACAACTTTAGGCAGAAACCGGGTCAATACATATGCTATTGAGATCATTTTAATGAATCTTGATATTGAAGACAGACATCATGGACCCAGTGATGCAATGCACAACCCATCCCAGCTAACTCAGATATCTCTCAAAAGGTATTTGTTTTAATCACACGGAGACAACACGTTATCTATCGATTTATTCACTCCGAATACATTGGTATTGAAATGGTGGCACTCCTCTCCAGCCTCCGATCACTAAAATCCAAAGTGCACGATCGAGTCTAGAGCCATTTGAGATCATCAAATATCTCATTAGGACACACTTTCATATTTCCTTGCTTCTTCACACACTGTGAAGAGTAAGAAAGATTTTAAGAGTCCTACGCAAAGTCTTCATGATCTTGCCTGAACATCCGAGTAATACGAAAGTATTTACAATGAAGATGGAAATCCTTCTTGAGCGAACATCAAAAAACTCATGGTAGGTGACTTGTGCGATTCTTTATGAATCAAACTTATGATAACTGGAAAGCAACAGCTGTTTAATTCTTAACTGAATTTAAACACGTTCCAGGCCTCTACGCAATATCTTAGTGATCTTGCCAGAACACTCAGAGTGATACCTTAGTGTTCACAGTGATGAGTGGAAATCCTTCTAGTGTTAACCTCAAACAACACTTGGTAGGTAACTTGCAAGATTCTATACGAATCAAGCTCGTGACAACTGGAAAGCAACGATGGTGCGGTTCTTAATTGAATTTCACTTGTTCCAGGAACATGAATTGACGGCTTCAAATCATGCGGATAATTTTATCCAAATGATTCACTCTTTACGTTCGCAGTCAGCTTTGGACGGTCGAGTAAAGAGAACAGGTTTACCCGCGAAATCCTGTCAGGAAGTTACTTAATTGAAACTATCCGTCACGGGTACGATATCTAATATCGTCCAACGGTCTTCACCGACCGGAGGTAAAATGCTACCGAATTAGAATGAAATGTTCAAAGCCATTTCGTTCGTGTCTACTTATGTTGCGGCATTTGAAGACGGTGGCGTTGCGGGATCCAAGAAGAAGTCGTCCCCGCATGCTTATACTTTATGCACTTAATATCTCATCTAATTCAAGAAAGCCTAAAAGATAAGGCTTCCGCTGTTTCAAACTCTGAAGCTTTCAAGAATTACGAAGGTATAAGTATGTGAGACGTGAGGTCACGAAGAGGGGAAGATCACAAGTGATGGATGCACGAGATCAAGGCAAGAGATTAATGCTCAAAGATTGATATCAAAGATCACATCAGCATGTTCACCAGAAAAAGAAAAGAAGAAAAGAAACACGAAGACTACGAGCTCAAGACAAGCATAGTATGCTAGGTTTATTTCATTATTGTAACTCGGGTAACGCCCTTGTTTGGAGTGACCTCCCTTAGGGGGAGATTGTTGGAAATACGTTTTACGTATTAAGAAGGATCGGTCACTCCAACATTAGTACATGTAATAGCTCGTAGTTTAGTTAACTTATATTAAACAAACAAGGCCAAGCCAAGCCTACAACATGTGTAGGCCGGCGGCCCAATGCAAGCCCAAGCCCATCATATGGGCTTGGTATATAAACCCTCTCTTTTGATGGAGAGGGTGGTGTGGTTTCATTATTTTTCACATAGTAAACATTTCTTTCTCTCTCTAAGTGTGTGTGAAATCCACCATCTCTCTATCTCTTTCTCTCTCTAAAAACATAAGCAAGATTTACAATCCTACAAAGAGCACAAGCCAAAGTAGAGTAGGCGAGGTTCCCTTAAGAAAATGGTGATCACGGTGATAGAAGGTGTGGTAAGGTGAAAGCGTAGCTCCGAATATTCCAAAAATCTTTCCTTTTATTTCATCAGATGGATAATGAGATGGCTTAAAAATTGTGATACCCGAATCGAACACCTTTTCCTTTAGGGGAAAATAAGAAAGACACTCAGTGGACCTTGAAGAAGATTCACCCACACACCTCACAATCTCATACGAAGAGGGTGGAAAAGAGGTGTCAAAACATAAGTACTGCAAATGTTGTCGTCCGGTTTCTTTTACTTTGAAACAGGTTTCTTAAAATCCGAAGGAGGGTAAAGGCCATAATCAAAATCCAAAGTAGGAGAATCATGCTCATTAGGAAAGTAAGTATTGAGAAACGTGTCAAAATATTCCTCAAAAGAGTAATCCTCTAAAGTAGTATCAAGCATTGTTGGTGGAGGATCCTTATCAAAAATAGGAGCAAAAACATCATCAAAAGACACAACATTTGAAGAATCACTCAAAAGAGTGTCATCATCATCAAAGTAATCATAAATCGGCATGTCTTCATACTCGGAGGTAAAATCATCATAATCATCATAAATTGGTGTATCATGCAAATCGGAAGTAGAATTATCATATTTATCATACATTGGTGGATCACCCAAATCGGAAAGAGAATCATCATAATCGTCCACATGTTCTTGAAAAAGTGGATTATCATAGAAAGGCTCGAAAAGAGGATTGTTTTAAAGTACAAAATCGTTGACGTCAAGCTTTTTAGTTTCCAAAGGAGTTGTAATAAGCTCGCCTTGAAGCACATCAATCATTTTCGCCGATTCTTTTCCATTGGATTTGCTTGTAATCTTCCCCATTTTAAACACTTGTTAATCATTCCCGACCCTACGAATTAGTTCACCTTCAGCAACATCGACTAAAGCTTTTCTGGTTCGCAAGAATGGGTAATAAGTGTGAAAACACTTAACCTTTTGCCACTTAATTATAATATTAACCAAGCCAAAACGTGTATTTTATGTCATAAGTGTCGGAATTATGCGTGGTTTGTGTTTTTCTTGTGATTTAGGATCAAAATGTGAAAAGGGAGGAAAACACGGGCTTTCACGGGCTTTTATCGAAGAAAAAGGCAAAAGATGAAGTCAAAAGATCAAGAGTGCAAAAAGAACGGAAGTCCAAGGCCTATTCTGAAGATTTATCGAAGAAAAAGTCTAAAGACGGAAGTTTAATGAAGTCGAAGAACTCAAGTCTAATAAATGAAGATATTATAAGACGAGTTCAATTAATCCCGAGACGTAGTCGAAAAATTCGAAGAATTTAGAAGCCGAAAAGACGAGAGAAGAAAGAAAGGAGCAACACATGCTAACCTCCCTAATCACTTATAAATACCCTCCTAATGACACATTAGGAGGTGTTGACTATCTTGACAAAATAGTTCTTCCAATTTTAATTTCATGTCATTTACTTATTTGTCATTTAATTACCTTGGCTTGCACCTTTAATTTATAAGCTCTTTAATTCTTGCTTTTACTTTTAATTGTTGAATCTTAATTTTAATCAAGTTTTTTAATTAATCTCTCATTCTACTTTTCTTTTTATACTCAATCTTTATGCTTATTTGCTTATTGTTATGCTTATTTGATTGTTTGTTATGTTTTTATGTGTTTGATGGTGTTAGCTTATTGATTTTATATCTTATTTTGTGCTTTTCTTAATTTTAATTAGGTGTTTTTAAAAGTTATTTTATAAAAAGTTTATTTTAAATGTTTTTATTATTTAGTATTTCTAAAAGTTTTTAAATTTTGTCTTATTTAGTTTTTCTTAAAAGTATTTTGGTTTAAGTTTTGGTTAAATGCAATTTAGCTTTTAGCTTATTTTTACTTTGTGCTTATTACAAATCTAGTTCTTATCCGGGTTTTAAAACCCTTCTTTCCCGAATAGTAACCAAGCTTCATATTTCGGATAAGTTCCTTCACCAGATTCCGGATAAGGGACGTGTGTGGATTCCGGATAAAGGAATACATAAGTATTCCGAAAAGTTTGCTTCTTGTGATTCCGGATAGTAATCACCACTTGATTCCGGATATGAGTGATTTTATGGTTATTTCGAATAAGGTCTACAACGAGGATTCCAGATAAGCTCTAACATTCCTCATTCTGGATTAGCTTTAAATCGTAGATTCCGGATAAGTGTTCGATCTCCATATTTCAGATATAGACTAGAACAAACATTCCGGATATGCTTTGGTTTGGTATTTCGGATAACAGCAAGATCAAATATTCCGGATAAAGGTTCAAGTTACATTACGGATTGGCAGCCTTTGCGAATTCCGGATAAGGTTTCTGTTCAACATTCCGGATAAGGCTTCATTTGATGAATTACAGATAAGTGTTAGGATTGGATATTCTGGATAAGGGTTAGATTTATATATTCCGGATAAGCAGCTTGTTGGGTATTTCGGATAGTGACAGTATTTTGGATTCCGACTCATGTTTTGTTTATCCTCTGTTTTATTTTCAAGCATTAATTTTTCACGACATCTTTCTTTAGTGTTATTTTAATTGTTTTTGTTTAGGTTTCAATTTCAAGTTTGCATTTTTATTACATTGTCAAATTTACTTTTAGTCGAGCTTTAATTTTTGTCATTTAATTAATTTACTTTTAAAATTTTAATCTTGCACCATTTACTTTAAAGTTTTGCACATTTATTTTACAACAACGACAAAAATATTGTTTTCCACCAAAAGACGACTGAGTCGCACTTAAACCAGTAATCAATTCGATTAGACACATTCAAAGAATTAATTTTATAACTAGTAGGGCCAAGTTATTAAATGGCGCCGCTGCCGGCTCTTTTCGTAAAGATTAACGATTTATTGTGAGAGACGCGTTGAATTTTGGGATCCGTTCACTCGTGAATGTTATTTTTCTTGCTCAAAAATTTTCAAAAATCCATAAAAATTAAAAATTTTCAAAAATCCAAAAACATTAAAAAACTTATAAAAAGCATTTCTTTTTCAAAGTTTTGCACCAAAAAGATTTTATTTTTATTTTTACAAGTACATATATATTCTCTATTTCTTTGGTATCTTTTTCTTTTTCTTTTGCAGGTGTATGCGTACTAGATCTTCATCTTATTCAGAGCCTGAGACTCGTGAAGATTTAGATATGGCTGGTGTGCACAACAACAATAATCTACCCTACCCCAACATGAATAACAACAACAATGTTCCCCCACCCGACCTTCAAACGATGGAGGAGCTGTGTCAACATACGATGAATGGACGCGGAGGACCGATTGCGCCGATGGAAATCACAGCTCCAGAGTTTTCGTTGAAGCATCACATGATCCAACAAGTTCAAAAAACTTGTCCATTTCGCGGATTACCGGATGATGATGCCAACAAACACCTCGACAAATTCATTACCGTTACTCAAAGCATGAAGTTGCCCGGTGTTACTATGGATTTTCTTCGCCTTCACCTATTTCCACACACCTTATCCCACCATGCCGAAAAATGGTTTGATCGTCTTCCGAAGGTGGGATGAGATGACTCAACGCTTTTTGTCGCGCTACTTTCCACCATCCATGATCACGAGCCTTCAGAATCAAATTAGTGTATTAATGTTAGAATTTTGCAATCCTATTTAAACTATGAAAGTTCGTTTCTCGGTATCTCCTCGAATTGATTTCCGGTTCAAAGTACGATTCAATTGTATTTGGTGAAAAAGAATATTTTTGGTTGTTTTAAAATAAATGTGCAAGATGTGTATGAAAATGACGTTAATTTAAATCTAACTCTAATTTAAAATAAAAGGCGGGAATTTAAAACGTGACGAGAAACTAAAAGGCACTGAAAGTAAATAACGCAAACTTAAAACTATCTAAGGCAAACTTAAATCGTAGCTAAAACTTAAACTAAGGCAAGGCTAAAATAAATCTAAGGCAAGTAAACTTAAAGTGCGAATAAGTAAAAAGGCGGGAAAAGTAAAGCTTAAAAATTAAAAATTTAAAACAGAAACTTAAAAGAACCTGAAAACAGCTCATTCGGAATAATCCTTCGTTCGAAATAAATCACTCGTCCGGAATGTCACCTTCGTTCGGAATAATTTCTTCTTCACTCGGAATATTAACCAAAACCTTGATTCGGAATAAATTGTTCACCCGGAATAAAACCTTGATCCGGAATAAATTCTTTACTCGGAATATGTCACTTATCCGGAATAAATCCTTCACTCGGAATGTTAGCTTGATTCGGAACTTCCACTGACTCGGAGTATCTGGCTTGGTTCGGAATGTTTGCTGATCCGGAACAATGTCTTGATTCGGAATAAATTCCGAATGAACTCATTCACTCGGAATGTTCCGAATGAACTCGCTGATCCGGAATTCTGTTGATCTGGAATGTTGTTGATCCGGAATGTTCCGAATGAAGGTCCTTGATTCGGAATGATAAATGTTCCGAATGAACTCCCCTGATCCGGAATATTCTCTTGGTTCGGAACTTCACTGATCCGGAATGTTCCGAATGAAGGTCCTTGATTCAGAATGTTCCGAATAAAGGTCCTTTGATTCGGAATAAACACTTCACTTGGAATGTCAGCTTGGTTCGGAACAATCACAACACAATTCCTTCACTCGGAATAAATTGCCTTGATCCGGAATGTACCTGGGAATAACAGTAACAAAGCGAAGAACAAGGAAGAACAAACGAAACACAAATCTAAACAAAAACTAATCAAATCAACCAAAAGATTAAATCAAACTAATCAATAAACATCTACTAATCCTAAACAAACAATCCAAAACAATCAAACTAACAAATATAACCAAAATAATCAAAATCCGTTGTTTAATCAAATCAAATAAAACTCAAGAATATGAACATAAACCATAAACATAAACCATAAAGCATAAATATTAAGATCAAACAAGAAAGGAAGATAGAAGATTGACAATAAAAGTAAAGATTGACAATAATTAAAAAGAAACTTACTTGAAATTAAATGTATTTAAGGTGCAAGACAATTAATTAAATGACATGTAATTAAAGAACAAGTAATTAAAGGGTGGAAGAACTAGTGTCACTCTAGCCAACAAAAACTAATGAAATGAAAATGAATCCTATTTATAGGAGATTAGGGAGGTGCTTAGGAAGCTTCCTCCCCTCTTTCTTCTTTCCTTAATTGCGTCATTAAGTCCTTAATCTTCTTGATTCTTTGACTTAAACGACTTTGTCTCGGGATTTCTTTAAACTCGTCTTGTAATTCTTCAATAAATTAGACTCGAGTTCTTCGGCTTTTAGTAAACTTCCGTCTTTTGACTTTTTCTTCGATAAATCTTCAGAATTGTTCTTGGACTTCCGTTCTTTTTGCACTCTTGATTTCTTGACTTCGTCTTTTGTCTTTTTCTTCGATAAAAGCCCGTGAATGCCCGTGTTTTCTCCCCTTTTCACATTTTCGTCCTAAATAACAACAAAAACACAAACCACGCATAATTCCGACATTAACGACATAAAATACACGTTTTGGCTTGGTTATTATTGTAGTTAAGTGGTAAAAAGGATGGGTGTTTACACACCTATCAAATCCCCTACACTTGACCATTGCAATGTCCTCATGCAATGCATTAGTTACAAAGCACGATTACACTTTTCATCATAATCAATCCACGTTGGCCTTTATTAAAGAGATAGAAAATTATAAACATTCAAAGTAAGTAAAGAAATAAAAAACATACCTTCGGGTTTTGAAAATATCATGAATGATCATCATCCTCAAGTTTTCACTTTCTCCAAACCAAGCTTAAAAACGAGATCATTGTTATTATAAGTTAGCAAACTAACACGAACTTATGTGGGCCAATTATTTACTTAGACTCCCTTATTCCTAGGTGTATCTCTTATATTTTATTGCTGTCTTGAATGATCACGAGGATGCATTGTTGACTTATTTTGATAGTTATTTAGGCTAAAAATAAAGTGGGATGATTTAATCAATAGTTAGCTAAAGGACAAAATCTTTTAAAACTGCTTTTCGGGACCTCATAAAGTTCATATCTTGGCATAACTCGCTTCGCGATTTGAGACCTTTCTCGGACCGATATTTGGCAGCGACTTCATACTTCAAACCTTGAGAGACGTTCATGAAATAATGGTCTTCTCTTCATAATAGGAATTTCTTCACTTGAAGTTTTGAGAGATTCTTCATATTTGGACCACGACTTCTTCATTTTTCTCCAATATTTATTTTGGGATTTTGATATACAACGATCCGCCTCCTTTTTGGACTTGAATCTATTTATCCTCATACCTTGTTAGGGCCTTTTCGGATACACTTCTCCATGATCTTTAGGGGAGTATTTTCTTTTCGTCGTATGTCTCGATCCTTCATATTGATCTTTGATAAATGATTCTTCAAATCACTTTGGATCTTTAGCAACAAAATATAGCCCTCATGCCTTGTTAGGTCCTTTTCGGACTCGCCAATCTTCGCATCCCGCTTTAATACGTTATGCCTTGGCTATGAACTCTAATCCATACCGAGCAACTTTTAAACGATCTTGGGCTAGAAGCTAAGTAACTTCTCAAATCGTACAACCTTATTTATTGCAGATAAATTTATTAGCAAGCGATGGGAGAATAGGCTTATAATTAACTCATATAAATTCACGAAAGAATACCAAACTTATAATTGACTCTATCATCTCTCGTTCTCCACAGTTTAAAATCTCAAGGAATGAGACTCGTGGATGCTTAGCCTATTAAATCAAAGTTTTGGGTTTTCGAGTCGTCTATAGGATCTTGCAAACTCTTTACTTTTTCAAGTTTAGAAATAGCATTTTAAAGTTCCCTTGATAAACAACTCTCTAGGATCAATTATAGGAACTTGCGAAAAGTTCTTGTTCTTAACCCGTGAGAGTTAAGACTTTCGCCTTTTATAGCTCCCTATATAAAAGCCTAGCAAAACTTGACTTAAACACGTTAAGGATACTACCTAGAGTAAACTTAGATAAGTAAACTCGGGTTGAGTCAAAAGATTCCCAACGTTTAAAAATTTAAAACCACTTTATTAAAATTTATTCTAATAAGGAAAGAAAATAACTATACAAAGGTAAAAACTAATAGGCCAAAATAGATCAAAAATTTTGAAAAATGTCGAAAAATTGATTTTCCGGTTAAAATGAGGACAAATACAAGGAAAAGGCCACTTAACTTCGATAGAAGTCCCCCTACACTTAATATAAACATTGTCCTCAATGTTTAAGCATGTGGGAGTAAACTCCCCTACACTTAGGACATTGTGCACGTTGTTTAAATCTTGCTAAGGAAGAGACAACTAACGAGATTCCTATTTTAATATTGAGAAATATAAAATAGTGAATCGAAAAGAGTTTAGGATAGAACCGGGAAGAAGGGAACACGGAATCACGGTTCGTCAAAAGTCATCAAGAGTGTGTCTTTGAAGCTCTAATCCCTGCACATGATAATAAAGAGAACAAGAAACACCACGGGGCTCCCCCTACACTTATGGTGAAAACAGGGAAAGATAGATAGATAATTGGGTTGCCTCCCAAAAAGCGCTTGTTTTTGTTAACCGAGTCACGAGCCTGACTCGTCCCCGAATTAAATGGTCCATGGGGAAGCCTCGAATGTAATACCGGGATCAAAGACCTTGTCCTCGTTCCCGGAGGAATATAAAAAAGGAGAGGCAGGAGGATAAGTCTTGAATGGTAGGAAGTTCCTTTCAACATACGAGAAGTATGTGAAATCTTGATCCACGGGAGGTGGGGTGGGTAAAGGAATCACATTGTCATCCTCCAGAGACAATGGATGCTGACCAATTAGCAAAGCCGTAAGGTTATCAATCATGGAGAAGTATGTGAAATCTTGATCCACGGGAGGTGGGGTGGGTAAAGGAATCATATTGTCATCCTCCAGAGACAATGGATGCTGACCAATTGGCAAAGCCGTAAGGTTATCAATCATAGAATGGTCATTGTCACCTCCCGGGTCAAAGCACTCATCCTCATTGCCCGGAGAGTGAAATTGATACATCACCCACTTGGGCGTGCACGCAGTAGGATGAGGTGGCAATATAGTATGAGAAGTAAGATAAGAATTACCTTCCATCCGCGTCACCTCTCCAGTAGAGTCAAATCTCTCCACCTCTGCGATAGAAGGGGGCATGGCTAACAAAGTATGCTCATCAATAGCAGGAGAATCAGAGCTATCAATGTCCTCAATCTCTTCGTCAAAGAGAGGATTCACCTCACTAGATATGTAAGCGTCATCAAAATCAAATAAAGGGTTCGAATAAATCTTGAAAGTTTCCTTCGGAACGTCTTCATCAGATAGTGACTCGTCATCACTAGAAGTAAAATCATCATCTTGATCAAAAAGAGGATTAGAGAAAGCCAAAGAATCCTCTCCCAAAGTGTTGGTGGAAGGAACATCATCAGAAGAAAGTGCATCATACTCATCGTCACTGTCGGGTGTCAACTCAGATTCACTTGGAATTGGGACAAGGTTATCAGCACTAGACTTATTGAATTCGTCGGATTCCTTTGCAGGAATTGTGCTAACATCCTCATCCCCTAGGATGGGTGAATCCTTATGCTCCAGAGCCGGCAAGTCGGGAGAAGGAATAGAATTCTCATCGTTCCAAGAAATAGGACTCTCATTGTCATCACTATCATAATAATATGGAGGCACAAGAGGAGGAGTATAAGCATTAAGGTTAGATACTTGCTCTTGTTGCTGATCCGCTTGACATTTTTCGATGATCTTGTTGCAAGCTTCTTGAACTTTTTGAAAGTTGTCAAAAAGTATGGCAAGTTGCTCAGGAGGAAGTGCACAAAAGGGTTGATGATTGACGGTGTGACGTGGGGGCTCAAAATTATACACACTGGGATGGTAGCACGGAATTTTCTCAAAGACCTTCGACGGGTCACAAGAAGAAGCATCGTGAGGGCCCCCACAAATATAGCACCACGGGTATGGAGAAAAACCCGGTGCATCTTGAGGATAAGGATTGTCATAGACGGGAGAGGGTGAGAAAGTATTGCAAAAGGAGAAGTATGAATTTGTTGAATTACAAAATGGACAAAATCCAAATTGTGTATCGTCGATATTAAAACCACACCACTCACAAGTACACCATTGACATGTTTGAAAACCATGCCATGGTCTCCCACACCGTATACAAGACGAATCCATGAAGAATTATAAATAAGAGGGGTAAAGAAAAGAATTAAACATAACAGAGGATAAAGAGGAATATTTTTGGTGCAAAACTTTGAAAAAGAAATGCTTTTTATGATTTTTCAAATGTTTTTGGGAGTTTTTGAAAATTTTTGACACGAAAAATAACGTTCACGAGTGAACGGATCCCAAAAAGCAAAGCGTCTCTCACAAAAAACCGTTAATCTTCACGAAAAGAGCCGGCAGCGGCGCCATTTTAATGTTAGAATTTTGCAATCCTATTTAAACTATGAAAGTTTGTTTCTCGGTATCTCCTCGAATTGATTTACGGTTCAAAGTACGACTCAATTGTATTTGGTGAAAAATAATATTTTTGGTTGTTTTAAAATAAATGTGCAAGACGTGTATGAAAATGACGTTAATTTAAATCTGACTCTAATTTAAAATAAAAGGCGGGAATTTAAAACGTGACGAGAAATTAAAAGGCACTGAAAGTAAATAACGTAAACTTAAAACTATCTAAGGCAAACTTAAAACGCAGCTAAAACTTAAACTAAGGCAAGGCTAAAATAAATCTAAGGCAAGTAAACTTAAAGTGCGAATAAGTAAAAAGGCGGGAAAAGTAAAGCTTAAAAATTAAAAATTTAAAACAGGAACTTAAAAGAACCTGAAAACAGCTCATTCGGAATAATCCTTCGTTCGGAATAAATCACTCGTCCGGAATGTCACCTTCGTTCGGAATAATTTCTTCTTCACTCGGAATATTTACCAAAACCTTGATTCGGAATAAAATGTTCACCCGGAATAAAACCTTGATCCGGAATAAATTCTTTATTCGGAATATGTCACTTATCCGGAATAAATCCTTCACTCGGAATGTTAGCTTGATTCGGAACTTCCACTGATTCGGAATATCTGGCTTGGTTCGGAATGTTTGCTGATCCGGAACAATGTCTTGATTCGGAATAAATTCCGAATGAACTCCTTCACTCGGAATGTTCCGAATGAACTCGCTGATCCGGAATTCTGTTGATCCGGAATGTTGTTGATCCGGAATGTTCCGAATGAAGGTCCTTGATTCGGAATGATAAATGTTCCGAATGAACTCCCCTGATCCGGAATATTCTCTTGGTTCGGAACTTCACTGATCCGGAATGTTCCGAATGAAGGTCCTTGATTCGGAATGTTCCGAATGAAGGTCCTTTGATTCGGAATAAACACTTCACTTGGAATGTCAGCTTGGTTCGGAACAATCACAACACAATTCCTTCACTCGGAATAAATTACTTTGATCCGGAATGTACCTGGGAATAACAGTAACAAAGCAAAGAACAAGGAAGAACAAACGAAACACAAATCTAAACAAAAACTAATCAAATCAACCAAAAGATTAAATCAAACTAATCAATAAACATCTACTAATCCTAAACAAACAATCCAAAACAATCAAACTAACAAATATAACCAAAATAATCAAAATCCGTTGTTTAATCAAATCAAATAAAACTCAAGAACATGAACATAAACTATAAACATAAACCATAAAGCATAAATATTAAGATCAAACAAGAAAGGAAGATAGAAGATTGACAATAAAAGTAAACATTGACAATAATTAAAAAGAAACTTACTTGAAATTAAATGTATTTAAGGTGCAAGACAATTAATTAAATGACATGTAATTAAAGAACAAGTAATTAAAGGGTGGAAGAACTAGTGTCACTCTAGCCAACAAAAACTAATGAAATGAAAATGAATCCTATTTATAGGAGATTAGGGAGGTGCTTAGGAAGCTTCCTCCCCTCTTTCTTCTTTCCTTAATTGCGTCATTAAGTCCTTAATCTTCTTGATTCTTTGACTTAAACGAATTTGTCTCGGGATTTCTTTAAACTCGTCTTGTAATTCTTCAATAAATTAGACTCGAGTTCTTCGGCTTTTAGTAAACTTCCGTCTTTTGACTTTTTCTTCGATAAATCTTCAGAATTGTTCTTGGACTTCCGTTCTTTTTGCACTCTTGATTTCTTGACTTCGTCTTTTGTCTTTTTCTTCGATAAAAGCCCGTGAATGCCCGTGTTTTCTCCCCTTTTCACATTTTCGTCCTAAATCACAACAAAAACACAAACCACGCATAATTCCGACATTTACGACATAAAAATACACGTTTTGGCTTGGTTATTATTGTAGTTAAGTGGTAAAAAGGATGGGTGTTTACACACCTATCATGTATTTACTCAAGAACCCGATGAATCACTTTTTGATGCTTCGGAACGATATAATGTTTTGATCGATCGATGTCCAAACCACAACATGCTCCCTGTTACTTTGATTGATACTTTCTACAATGGTTTAACTTTTCGTGATCGTGATACGATTAATGCAGCCGCCAGTGGCACATTTATGAAAAGAAGACCTGAGGAGTGTAGAGAGCTCATAGAGAACATGACTACTCATCACAAAAATTGGGATTCATCCGCATCCTCAAGATCAAACCCGAGAGTCAATTTGTCTTCTACTTCTTCATACCCTGATATCACCGAATTGACCCGCGCAATGGTCAAAATGAGCAAGAATATGCAACTTTTGGCTACAAATCAACAACAACAAGTTAAAGTTGTAGCAACTTCTTGTTAGATTTGCGGGGGTCCTCATTTATAAACTGATTGTCCTTCTACTCATGACAATCCGGAAAACGTGTATGCGGCTCATGGTAACTATTCAACGGAAAGCTATCAAGCCCGACCTCAAGGTGATCGTAACTTGCTAAGTTACCATTCTAACAACTTTCTTTCACCCGGTTTTTTCATCAAAACCACAACCCTAATAACTACAATAGAAGCAACCCAAACCAACCTCGAGCTTCTAATCCTTATCACCCACCCGCTCAACAAGCACCACCCCTTAATCAAGATGTGGAAAATTTCATGAGGACCCAAGGAGAGCTAGTTAAGAATCTGCAAAGCCAAATCATCAACTTGAAAGGAGATATCACTAAGCAAGGGAATGATATTAGAACCGAGCTTCAACATGATATGCAAACCTTTTTTAGCAATCAAACGAATGATTTGAAGATTATGATGGCTAGTTTCTTTCCAAGTACTCAACCCTCTACTTCGGGCTCTCTTCCTTCAAATACCGTCACCAACCCAAGAGCGAATATGAGTGCTATTACTACACGAAGTGGAGAAACTTTAATAGGACCATCTATCCCTCCTCCAGTTACTCCATCTACACCTCCTCCACCACCATTTATCCTTCCTACTTCCACGCCTAGTATTAGTTCTCCATTACCGTCTCCACCTCTTACTGAAGTACTATCCAAGAAACACCCTTCACCAAACCCACCTTCCTCATTTAAACCTTCAACATCTCAACCCTCACCTTCTACATCTACACCTCCTAAACCCAATATTCCTTATCCATCTCGATTAGGCAAGTGTCAATTGCTCACCAATGATGATATTCAAGTTGATAACTTTTTGAAGAAGATTTCGTGAGTGACCATCACCTTTAGCCTTGTTGAAGCTCTAGCCCAAATGCCTAAATTTGTTAAGATGTTTAAGGAATTGCTTAATAAGAAGGAGAAGATGACCGAGTTTGTTACTACTCGATTGAATGAAAACTGTTCTGCAGTTCTTCTTAAAGAACTTCTGGAAAAACTTGGAGATCCCGGTCGTTTTGTGCTACCATGTACTTTTAACCAAACCGAAGAATTTACTGCCCTAGCCGATCTCGGGGAAAGTATAAATCTGATGCCTTTAAGTGTTTGGAAAAATTTATCATTACCCGACCTTACACCAACAAGGATGACTCTTGAGCTAGCAAATCTCACTCTCCCTTACCCCGTTGGTATTGCCGAAGATATGTTTGTTAAGGTTGGTACCTTCACTTTTCCGGTCGACTTTGTTTTTGTTGATTATTAAATGGACCCTCGTATTCCGTTAATACTTGGTTGGCCATTCTTGAGAACCGAAAAAGCCTTAGTCGATGTTGCCAAAGGTGAGTTAATCTTAAGAGTCGGGAATGAGGCACAAGTTTTTAAAATGGGGAAGATCACAACCACACCCAATGGAAGAGAATCATCGAATATGATTAATGTGCTTGATGATTTTGTCGTCTACAACAATCCTCTTTTCGAGTCTTGCCATGATAATCCACTTTTCCAAGACGATGTGGATGATTTTGATGATTCTCTCTCCACTTTGGATCCTCCACCAATTTATGATTCTCCATTGATCTATGATGATTATGATAATGATTCTAGTTCCGATGGGGATGATTATGATAATTTTGTTTCAGAGTATCTAGACATGGCAACTTATGATGATTTTGATGATGTTGATACTCTCTCGAGTGATTCTTCTCATGATGACCTTACTCCTACTTTTGATGAAGATCCTCCACCAACAATGCTAGATCCTACTTTGGATGACTACTCATTTGAGGAAGAATTTGCTACTTTTCTCAACACTTACTTCCCAAATGAGAGTGATTCTCTGTTAGAAATACGTTTTTACGTATTTAGGAAGATTCGGTCACTTCGACAATATACTAAGTAGTAGCTCATAGTCTAGACATCTTTATTAAACAAACAAAGTCAAGCCTAGCCTACAACATGTGTAGGCCGGCCCAACATTCTAAGCCCAAGCCCATCACAAGGCTTGGGTATATAAACCCTCTCCTTTGATGGAGAGGGTGTGTGTTCTTCATTTTTACACATAGTAGAAAAGTGTTTTCCTTTCACTTTCTCTCTCTAAGTGTGTGTGTTCTCACCATCTCTCTATCTCTTTCTCTCTCTAAAAACATAAGAAAGATTTACATTTCTACAAATGGTATCAAGAGCCATGGGATGATTGTATTGTTCATGTGTTTGTGTTCTTGATTCATACGCCATTTTTGATCAATTTTCACACGTCCAAATTTTTTTTTTGTTTTTGATGGTTTTTTCTTGATACAAATCTTCTACATAGTTGTGGTAGGGATTTGGTATAGTTACTTTGGCTAAAAACACAAAATTTTTGGGTGTTTTGATCATTTTTTGGCTTAAAATCACGAATTGGTTGAGTTTTGTCCGAGAAAAGTGGGAATTATTCCGATCAGGTCATCGGAAAGGGGTTTATAGGACATTCCGATCAGTGTAATCGGAATAGGGTTTAGGGATTCCGATTTTGGGTACATTCCGATCAGGTATTCCGATTAGGCATTCCGATTACGTATTCCGATTAAGTATTCAGATTTGGTATTCCGATCAAGGTATTCCGATTTGGTTTATTCCGATTAGGTACATTCCGATTGGTATCCAGATTTGGCATTCCGATCAAGGTATTCCGATTTGGTTTATTCCGATAAGACATTCCGATTAGGTATTCCAATTTGGTATTCCGATCAAGTTATTCCGATAAGACATTCCGATCGAAGTATTCCGATAACTTATTCCGATCATCATTCCGATCACTATTCAGATCACTATTCCGATAATCACAAATTTTTTCCATAAAAAATTTCGAAGTGTGTAATTTTGACTTGGAATTTTTGGTTTGTTGAAAACATATTTTAGGGGATTTTAACATTGTTTCTCGACTTCAACTCACAACAACAAACACATTTACTTTCTTTCATTGATCGATCAACGTTTGTAAATCTTAACTTATTGAAATGGAGTACACATCTCTTAGGGATAAGTCCATCCTCTCGGGTACGGATAATCGTCCACCAATGTTGGTGAAGACTATGTATGAGGAATGGGCTTCCCGAATGGAACTTTATATGTTGAACAAGGAGAATGGACATCTAATTTGGGCATCGGTGCTCAATGGACCATTAGATTATGGTACAGTGACGGAAGGTACGACTACTCGTCCTAGCACAACGGGTGAGTTGACTGGAGATATGAAGATTCAAGATAAATGTGATAAGTATGCTACAAACATCATTCTCCAAGCCCTTCCTCCAGATGTCTACAAACTCGTCAGCAAACACAAAGTTGCCAAAGAGTTATGGGATAGAATTCGGGTTCTAATGCAAGGCACCTCGTTAACTAAACAAGAACGAGAGTGTAAGCTTTATGATACTTTTGATAAGTTTGCCTATGTGCCAGGGGAGACTCTCAATGATTACTATCTGAGATTTACCCTATTGTTGAATGAGCTCAATATCTATGGCATGACAATTCCTACCTTTCAATTGAACACCAAGTATTTGAACACTCTTCCTTCAGAATGGAAAAAATACGTGACAGATGTTAAATTGGCTAAGGACTTGCATAACACCAATGTGGATCAACTTCAAGCTTTTCTTCAACAACACGAATGCCATATGATCGAGGCTCGGTTGTCTACACCTCAATTTCATGATCCACTTGCAATGTATGCTTCTCAACAAAACATGGCTTATACTTATCAACAACCATCATACTTGCAGCAGCCACCACCACACATCTATCAGCAACCATCTTATCAACCACCAATGATGCCACAGCAAGAATATCAACAAAGTGTTCATCAACAATCTTTTCCACAGCAACCACAATATCAGACATCACCATCACAAGCCAACACTTCTCCAATGGGTTATACTCCTCAGCAAGGATATTTTCCTATAGAAGCACAACCAGCACAAGCTTTCTACTCTAATGAACTTCCACCAATCCAAGCACCGGTCTTTACTCCAAATGATACGCCAGCTGATGTCCTAAACCATATCACAACCTATTTGTCAAAAATTGTTGCAACTAGAGGATTTCCACCAACAAACAATCAGCTCCGCACCTCATCAAATCCTCGACAACAAGCTACTGTTCAAGATGGTCAAGTAACAGTGCAACCTATTCAGGGAAGGCAAAATTCATATGGACCTCCTACAAGGACTGGGAGCAATCAAGCTGTGAATTCTCAAGCTAATGGAAATGGAAGTCCTAGTGGTCCTAAAAAGGTTGTGACTTGCTACAATTGCCGAGGACAAGGTCATATGGCTAGGGAATGCACTCAGCCGAAAAGGAGGAGGGATGATGCATGGTTTCGTGAGAAGATGTATTTGGTTGATGCTCAATCTAAGGGGAAGATTTTGGATTCAGAGAAGTTTGCATTTCTTGCAGACCCAGGGGCAGCAGATACTGAAGGCATTGCAGTCGTTTCCACTTCTAATGCAGCTTATCAAGCAGATGATCTTGACGCATATGATTCGGATTGTGATGTCATTCATTCTGCCCAAGCTGCTCTCGTTGCTAATCTCTCTCACTACGGTTCTGATGTCGTCAGTGAGGTACCAACAACATCTAATAATATTGATGATAACCAACATCAAGTTGGGCATGAAAATGACAACCTCGAACAACATTCGGGGACTAGTAACTCAAATGATGTGGTACCCAATCCTACACATTTGAGTGAACCTCAACCAAATGCTACGACGGGTATGAAATCTTATGCTCCACATGATTTGGTCATGGTGCCTAAACATATTATTGATCAAATGCATATGGCTCTCAAACAATCTGTAGATACGAATTCCACCCTAACTGCTGAGCTTGCGTTGCATAAAGAAAAGGTCAAAGCTTTTGAAATGGTCCCTCAAGAAGAGAAAATAACATGTTCTGAATTTGACCAATTTCGTTTTGAAAAGATTGAACACTTGAAAGAAATAGAATCATTAAAAGCTAATCTTTCCAATGAACTAAAAGCAAAAGAGTCGGTTGCCAATGATTTTCAGAAACTTAAAATGGATTTCGAAACTCTCGAGTCTAAAAAGGTTGAATCAGAAATTAATGCTACCAAACTTCTTAAATTTAAAGAACAATAGCTTTTAAAACAATACTCTTCCACAGAAAAGGTTCATCTTTTAACTAAATCATTTAAAGAACTCGAACTTAAGCGTCTTCAAGATTTACCACCTAATCTAGGTTATGCAAAACAAGCTCAGGAATATATTCACGGTCTTTATGATATGACCATAATTGGAAAATCGAAAGAAGCACTTTTTGTTCGTAGTACTGTGGAGACACAATCACTTGGGGATGAAACTCATTCTAAAATGCTTTCAAAATTCCATACAATTGATTATGATCAACATAACAAAGATCAATTTTCGAAAAAGACACGCATTCGTTTACAAAAGGAATTAGCAGAATTGACAGTTCTTGTGCCCCAAAGTTTGTCAAATGAAAACCTTCCTAGTACATCTCCTACACTTGTCAAAACGGATTTAACAAAGTTACTTCCACCGGTAAGCAAGGCGTCCGTTAACTTAAAAGCGGTTCACCAACACTTAGCCGATTTTGACAAGGTCATTTTGGAACGTACGACGGCTTCGGCCATAACGAAAGGTGAATGGAACTTTGAGCACACTAGAGCTGCATTCCGAAATGAAATTGTTCCGTTTGTAGACAATGTTAAGGCTTGTCTTAGTAATCTTGATCAAGATTTGTTTTTGGAAATAGAAGAATTTAGACGTGTTTTCAATGAAATGGATAATGCTTACGAAAACTATTTACTTGAAATAGAACGGGTTTCACGCCATAATGATCTGCTTCTGAATCAAGTGATGTCTCATGATATAGTTTCTATCTGTGTGAATACAAGTGTTGATAATGATTCTATTGTGCATAATGTTGAATCTGTGGATACTGTGGTAGATAGTACTTGTCACAAATCTGACGCTGAATTTTTAAAGCTTCAAGATTCATATTCATCGCTTTCCAAACGTTTTGATGAGATTCAAACACATTGTATTTCGCTTGAATGCAAGCAACAATTTATTCAAGAAATCTTTGAAACGTCATTCAAAGGTGTTAATATCGATGATGCAAATTTTGAAAAGAATTTTCGATTGAATTTACAATCAAAACAGCGTCAGCCAAGTGACAAAGTTGCTAAATCTTTGCCGATAGACATAGAGAAATCTAAGGAGCTTCACTGTGTGAACGTACTTGAGGCCGCTGAGAATTTTAAACTTGATCTAGATAATCGAGTTTCCAAGATGTTGTCCAAAGTTGATAACTTAAAACAGAAAAATACACGACTTTTCGATTCAGTACAGCCAGCATGTGCTCATACCACTACACAGAATCAATTATTGATTGAACAGTTGAATCGAAAGTCGGTGGAAATATCTGATTTGAGGGAATAAATTTTTGATAAGAATCTGGTCTTGGCTGAGTTAAAGGAAACACTTCGTACTCTAAAAGGTAAGAATGTTGTGGATAACGCAGCCACTGTCTCAGCTTCGTCCTCTAGTGCAATCAAAAGGAACCTAATAGCCGTCACACCACTTAACAAGGGCCCTAGGACTAAACCATCTCAAACTTTGGTCACTAAAGATAAGGCGGAATCAAAACCAGCTTCTAATATTCCCGTGTTGCCTTCTACAGGAGTAAGCACCACTACTAAGGCTCAAAGATCTAAGCTTAAAAGAAACAAGAAGAATGATAGGATCTTGCCTCCATCTAGTAGTCAAGTGAAAAAGAAAGTAGAAGCCCATCCTAGGAATGTTATTTCTGTTTTGAATAAAAAGAATCATGTAGCTAAACCTAAAGGCTCTGCGGTTGTGCAGCGTTCTAAGCCTACTGTAAATTCTAATTTAAAATGTTGGAATTGCAATGAATGTATGTTTTCTAGTCGTCATGATTCTTGCCTTATTGACCATGTGAATGAGATGTATGCCCGGAAAAATGGATTAGAATGGAAACCGACTGGGAAAGTGTTAACCCAAGTTGGTTGGATGTGGCGCCCCACTGGTAGAACTTTCACTATAGTAGGAAATCTGTGCCTTTTGACTAGGATCACTCCCACTAAAGCGAAGAAAGCGTGCACTTTAACTAGGAATACCAAGGCTACCAAAACACAAGCTGTTGTCCCATATATTTGTGATGATTAAGCAATGAAGAAAGAAAGAAAATAGATGAAGAAGAGATGAATTCCTATAGAGAGAAAGTAGTGAGAGAAAGTAGAGAGAGAGATGATTAACTTAGTGAGATTAGATTAAGAAAAGATTTGTTAAAAATGACCATCCACCCTCCTAACATGCTAGGAGGGTAGTATATATAGTCCACCCACATGCGGGCTTTTATGGACTATATATTGGGCCGGGCTTGTCTTTTGGACTTTAATTAGTTTAAATCCAAGCCCGTGAACCACGACTAAATAACTACTTATTACAACGTTCTAATAAATATTACAATAGAAACCTATGACCGAACATTCTTGTTTGACTCAATATTTTGAGGCTAACAATCTCCCCCAATGTGAGGTCATACCCTTTTGATATTTGAAGATCAATGGAGATTACGAATCTCGTCATAAATGAGCCTTGAACGTGTAACAATAGTTTTGTTCCTTCATGCTATGATCTTTGAGCCTTTGTCGTTGTCTTTCGACTTTGTCTTTTAGTCTTGAGATCTTCAAATCATCCTTGACTTGTCATTGCCATCTTGCGATCTTGTGTCTTTGTCCACATGCTCACACTATCAATTGTTGGATAAGTCTTTGGGCATGAATATGTTGTTGTGAATCTTTGACTTTGCTGAGTACACCGTGACGCCACCTTCTCGAGACAAAACATAGACACGGACTGAATGGCTTTGACATTCGTCCTAAATCGGTAGCGTTTTACCTCCGGTCGGTGAAGACCGTTATACGATATTAAATATCGTACCTGTGATCAGGTAGATTCAATTAAGAATCTCCTTGACAGGGTTTCGCGGCAGTACTAGCCGTTCTCTTTACTCGACCATCTCAAAGCAAGACTGCGAACATAAAGAGTGAATCAATTGGATAAATATCCTCTTGATTAACGTCGTCAATTCAAATTCCTGGAACAAGTTTGATTCATTAAGAATCTTACCATTGTTGCTTTCCAGTTGACACAAGTTTGATTCATAAGAATCTCACAAGTTACCTACCGTAGCGCTGTTTGATGTTGACGCTAGAAGGATTTCCATTCGTCACTGTGAATATTAATAAATATCACTCTGAATGTTCTAGCAAGACCATAAAGATATTGCGTAGAAACCTGAAACGAGTTTGAATCAATTCAGAATCAAACCACTGTTGCTTTTCAGTTTTACATATGTTCAATTCATAAAGAATCTTGCATATGACCTACCGCAGTGCTGTTTGATGTTAACACTGGAAGGATTTCCACTCATCATTGTGAATACTAAGTAGTATCACTCTGAGTGTTCTAGAAATATCGCAAGGATATAGCGTAGGACTCTCTTGATCTTCATCCGTGTGTCCTAACGAGATTTGATTGATCTCTTGGCTCTAGACTCGATTTGTGCACTTTTAGTGGTCGGAGGCTGGAGCAGATGCCACCTATTCAATATCAACTATCTCGGAGTGAGAAAGTCAATAGAAGTCGTGTTGATCTCCGTGACAATAAAACAAACTTCTTTTGAGAGAAGCCTGAGTAGCTAGGAAAGGGTTGTGCTTCACATCACTGGGTCCATGATGAGTTTGTCTTCATGATGAGTTGACCCGGTTTCTGCCTAAGTTGTATGGAGGGCTTCTTTCTTTACATCCTTTATCCTTACATTTCTTTTTCATTCTTCAACCCCTTCAATGCTTACCAAGACATCATTAATAGCACCTTGTTGTGATTGTTCCAGTGCTATCATCAGTACTTAGTCGGCATTCAGCTACGATCACATTCTACTCCATCTTTCCTAAGGACTTCTAATAATCTATTGGATTGTCCCTGGGAAGATCCCTCCGGTTCTGGTTGGATCATAGGACTTAAACCTAACCACCCTTTTGACACCAATAATGTCGTGAATTAAAGATGTTGTGGGTATTTGATCGTAACCATGAAAACCACTTTAAAGCCTAACAAAGTGTTTGAAAAACATTTAACACCTTGCTAGTTTTGTCGTTTTAGAAATGCTCCCCCTTCACATGTGCATCGATAATCGAAAGTGTTTCGCACATGTAGGTAAGAGTTAAAGTGCTTGAGTCTTATATTAGATCACATTTTAATCACATTTTCTCCCCCTATCTCTAATATATAAAATCTTTTGATATTAGAGATACCAAATTTGATTAAAATATATTTTGAAAAATAGTCTTGAAATCTCCGGGAGAAAGATGTGTTAAACTTTTGCATGAAGTTAAAATGCTCCCCCTCAAAAATTGATCCAATTGAATTGTCATTATGAGGATATGATCCACATTTCGCTTTTTGAGGATGGGAGTTGTTGAACACACAATTTTTGAAAGATTTTGAATATCATTGAAAAATTCTTGAAAAAAAAAATTGTGTTCAACGCGTTTTGAAAAATCAATTCTTTTTGACGAAAAGGTTTTTCTAAAGCATAAACTTGAGTTCATAGACTTTGAATGTCTTGACGAATCCACTCAAGTGTAAGAAGATTTAACTTCTTTTGCTAAGGGTAAGAGTACAAAAGCGTACACTCCCCCGTGAATTTAGATCCGGGTTGCAATCTGAAAGTGATTACAAGCCATTGTGTTGAGCTCAAAACGTGGAATGTTTTGTGACAAGCTCAACCCAAGATAGATTGCTCTACCCGTTTTTGGAAATATTGTCCAAAATAGACAATTTCCTTTAAAAAAGATAGAAATGACATGTTTTGAGAAATATTTACAACTTTCATTCGAGCTTTATGTACATACCCGTGTCGTTATTGAGCGACATTTCTAGGTACGTCCATTTTATCGATACTGAAAGACATGTCGAGACGAATATTTTTGGATTATCAAAGATTTTTTAATTTTGTATTTTGCTTTTTGATTAATATTTACAGGTAGATGTTTGATAGATGAATCAATCAGGCTTCTTTGCCAGAACCTCCAGTTCTGCTGGAGTCAAACATCTCATACCAATTTGCCTAACTAGATACGCAAACCTCTCTTTCGAAAGAGCTTTTGTAAACAAGTCAGCTAATTGGTAATCAGTTCCAACAAAGTATAATTCAACAATACCTCTTTCAACTTGTTCCTTTATGAAGTGATATCTGACATCGATGTGCTTCGTGCGGGAATGCTGAACCGGATTGCAGGAGATGGCTATGGCCGACTTTGAGCCACAGTACATAGGTACTTTATCAAAATGGAAGCCATAATCTGTGAGTTGTGTTCTCATCCAAAGAACTTGAGCACAACACGCATATAGAGACACATACTCCGCTTCGGCTGATGAAAGTGACGTGCAATCCTGCTTCTTGGAAGACCATCCCACAAGCTTGTCTTGACCTAGAAATTGTGCACCACCAGAAGTACTTTTACGTGTATCAAGACACCCTGCATGATCAGAATCTGAATAGGCCGTTAGAAAGAAACCGGTTTCCCTCGGATACCAGAGTCCCATGTGAATGGTATCCTTAAGGTACCGAAAGATCCGTTTAACCTCCTTGAGGTGCTTTTCAGTGGGTCGCGCTTGATATCGTGCACAATAACATGTAGCATGATGAATATCAGGTCTGCTTGTAGTCAAGTACATGAGGGACCCGATCATGGAACGATATCTCGTTTGATCTATGGGTAATCCCTCTAAATCAGCATCTAGGGATGTGGTTGATAATGGTGTCCCAACGGGGTCACATGATGTCATACCATGCTTTTTGATTATCTCTTGACAATACTTAGTTTGGTTAATGAAGATACCACTTGGGGATTGGTGAACTTGAATTCCTAGAAAGAATTTTAGTTCGCCCATCATAGACATTTCAAATCTGCTGTGCATTACTTTTTCAAACCATTTTGAAAGTTTTGGGTTTGTAGACCCGAAAATAATGTCATCAACATAAATTTTCACAAGCAGAATGTCATCCCCATAATTATAAGTGAACAAAGTTAGATCAATGGAACCTTTTGAGAAACCTTTGGAGACCAGAAATTTCGAGAGCTCGTCGTACCACGCCCTTGGAGCTTGCTTGAGTCCATATAGTGCTTTGTGGAGACGATACACCTTGTTAGGATAATGAGGATTGACGAATCCTTCCGGCTGCGTGACATAAACTTCTTCCTTCAAAGGACCGTTAAGAAACGCCGTCTTTACGTCCATTTGATAAAAGATGAATCCCTTATGTGCAGCATAAGCAAGGAAAATCCTGACCGCTTCCATTCGAGCTACTGGTGCAAATGATTCTTCGAAATCAATACCCTCTTTTTGTCCATACCCTTTAGCCACTAGCCAAGATTTATTCTTGATGATCGTGTTCTCTTCATCCATCTTGTTTTTCCAGATCCATATAAGCTTTAATGGTGTTACATCGTATGGTCTGTCAACAAGTTCCCAGACTTTAAGTCTTTCAAATTGTTGAAGTTCATCCGTCATCGATTCAATCCAAGCATGATCAGCTAATGCTTCTTTGATGTTTTTCGGTTCAGCTGAACTCACGACGAGTGCGAACATACAAACATCGGCATCGGTGTTAAGCTGTCGTCTTGTGCGAACGGGCTGTGAAGGGTTTCCAATGACATGAACCAAAGGATGATCTCGGGTCCAGTGATGTGTTGAAGGATGTCGTTGATAGAAAGTATGCATATTTGACGGATCAACATGGCGAGTAGAAGACTCTCCAGTTTCGTGTACCGGTGTACCGAATGGGTTGATGAATTCGTCTTCGTCAGATAATGCATTGTCTGCTTGATTTGTGTTCTCTAGAGCAATGACAGTAGTTGTGGATGTTGTAGGATCGATTGTTGAAGTGATATTCTGAGGAGGTAAATCTGCAGCAACCCGTGTTGAAGTAGATGAAGTTGTATCCGGTTGTTGACGATGATCGGTATCATCATTCTTATCATGAGTGACAGCGGAAGACTTCGATACAACTTGTTTCTCCCCCGTGAAATATTCATCATACATTGGTCCATATAACATTTCCAACTCTTCAATTGTCGTGTCGACTGTCATATCAGCTCTAGGAATATTTTCTGGAACCAGCGTTGAACTTGACGATTCATTGTTGTGGTCTTGAGTTCCGAGTTCCGTGCGGTTGTGAACGGAAGTCGTTTGTCGTTGTGGATCGGGACTTAAACTGTTTTGTTCAAGTGCCATTTCTTGTAATTCATCAAATCGGATGTGAATAGTCTCAACTATCAATTTTGTTCTCTTGTTGAACACTCTATATCCCTTAGACTGAGTTGCATATCCCACAAGAATACATGCATCACCTTTTTCTTTCATCTTATCCAAGTTTTCACCATCTCGAATGATGTAACAAGTACATCCAAAAACATGAAGGTGTTTGAGTGAAGGTTTTCGATCATGAATTATGTGATATGGTGTCTTTTCGTGTCTTGGGATAATTAAGGATCGGTTTTGTGTGTAGCATGCGGTTGACACGGCTTCGGCCCAAAAGTACAGTGGAAGTTTTGAAGCGGATAGTAATGTTCGAGCAGCCTCAACTAAAGTACGGTTTCGTCTTTCAACAACGCCGTTTTGTTCGGGTGTTCGAGCAATAGATGTTTCATGTTCAATCCCTTCGGCTTCAAAATACTTCCTCAGTGTTGAATTCAAAAATTCTGTACCTTTGTCAGTACGAACCACTTTAACTTGAGCTTGAAGACCACGTTGTATCAATTTTAGGAAGCTGATGAGAACGTCGGGTGTTTCATCCTTGGACCTCAAGAAGTGAGTCCATGTGTACCTTGAGTAATCATCGACAATTACCAGAATATATTTCTTTCCATTGATACTCTGAACACGCATGGGACCACACAGATCCATATGAAGAAGATCTAACCGTCCTTTAGAGCTTGGTGTGGTCTTTGTTTTGAAGCTACTTCGTTTAGCTTTACAAAGTTCACAAGAAGAACAAAGATGATCTTTGATGAATTTCAAGCTTGGAAGGCCTCTCACAATATCTTTCTTGGAAAGCAAGTTAATGGTATCAAAGTTGAGATGAGAAAGACGTTGATGCCATAACCATGCCTGAGTCGTTGAAGCTTTTGCCATGAAGCAAATTGGAGTTGATGAAGTTGTGTCTTGAAGTGAAATTGTGAAAGATCAGTACCCCGTGTACCGGTAAGTAAGTCATTCCCATCATAATCACGAACAAAACATGTCTTCTTTCTGAAAGCAACTTCCAAATCCGCATCACAGAATTGACCAACCGAGAAAAGATTGTGATTGAGCCCTTCAACGTAGTATACCCTTTTAATCGTGATATTCCCCTGAACCAAATCTCCATATCCTAGGATCGGTGCAAATTGATCATTTCTGAATCGGACCGTACCCAGGAACTTCTCCACGAAGTTAATTAGAAGCTTGAGATTCCCCGTCATGTGCTTCGTGCATCCGGAGTCCAGTATGAAGAGAATTATTTGTATCACCTGCAGAAGAGTTAGAACACGATGGAGAATTTGCTAAATTGGATACCACAGTAGTTGTGATAGTAGAATCATTAGTGTCCTTATCAACATTTAAAGGCAAACTAACACTCGTTTTCACATTTTCTGTCCTATCTTTAGGCATCCATTTATATCCGGGAGGACATTGATTAACAAACCACCATTTCCAACACTTACTGGCAGGCTCATATAATTCCTTAATTTTGCTTCTAGGATTCTTAGTGGTGGAGTCTGAAGCATTACTTTTCTTAGTGGGGGTGGCACCAGAATGGTTCATCTTGCGTTTGGGTTTACTAGCTCTAATAGGCATTGCAACTTGCTTCTTAGTTCTAGTATCTACGCCTTTGACTTTATTTATAGCACACATAGAATGATTAGCATTAGCACACTTGCCACATTTGACACAAACAAATTTCACATTCATAGCATTCAAATCATTCACAGCATTCAAATCGTCATTACATGCGATTACAGACTTTTTATTCTTAAAAATGTTCAAATTCCTAGGGTGTTCTTCTACTTCCTGCATCTCCCCTTGATTCTTGTGTTTCCAGACCTTATCATTCACTTGAGTGCGCTTAAGCTGAGGTCGGCTAACACTAGTAGTGGAAACTATTCCTGTAGTAGAAGACACACGAATATTAGTGTTTCTAGAAGTCTGAGGCGATTGAATAACTTTGTTTGTGGGATTAGTCTATACATCCCTGGTTTAATCACATTATTGTGCTTAACGCTTGGTGCTATAGGATTCCTTATGGGTTGAGCTTGTGGTAACCTTTCCTTTCCATCCATCTTGGGGGCAAACACAGGTTTTGCAAACGAGGAATTAGATAAAGCAGATGGTTTTCCCAAGATAGAGGATCTATTCTCTTTAGAGGCATTGGGTTGTCTAACAACATTTTTCTTAATGCTAGGTTCCACAATTTTCCCACCCATTTTAGCAATGAGTTTCTGCAACTCTGCTATCGCTCTGTCCCTGTCTTGTAACTGAGCTTTCAACCCTTTAATTTCCAAATTCTGTTCATTCATTTCTCGAAATGTTTGGGAAAGTTTTTCTTGCAATTTATTATCATGTGGAAAACTACCAACGTCTTTTTGTAAAGCAAGTTCAAGTGAATGACAATGTTTTTGAAGGAAATCAGTTTTGTGTTGAAGTAACTCAAAAGCCTTTTTGTCAACATTTTCTTTATGTTTCGAAAGCTCAATTTCAAGACGTTCACATTCTTTGATCTTATCAAGATATTGGCATGCAACTTCAGAATATTCATCAATATCAACACAAGATGTAAAATAAGCACACATAACATCTTTAGAAACGCATTCTTGCAAGAGTAAATCATATTCATCTGAGAAATCAGACTTCTCCATTTGAAGATCATCAATGTGTTTCTCAATAGATTCAACATATTTTAAATCATCAAACATTTCAGTCCGAATGAACTCCTCAAGTTGAAGAACAGTTTCTTTAATCAACGCCGTGTTTGGAATTAAGAGTTCTTTGACAAGCAAGGTAATATCATGAGGAATCGGACGTGTCCACTCAGCATTTTCACGTTTTGCCCAGTCTCTTTCAACAATAGATTTAACATTATCTATGTGTTGTTTAAAAATACCTAATGTTTTCCTACTCTTGCTTTTAGATTCATCTAGAGGGAGGTAGTTTATGTATTTGTAAACATTAGATTTCTTAGGGGCAAATGCTTTCTTCCATTGAATTCTCTTTTGTTTGCATTCAAGGAACACTTCCTCACGAGTTTTCTGAGTTTGTCTATTGAAAAGGCCATAAAGACTATTCTCATAAGCATAATTATATGGTTTCACAAACTCCTTATTAACAAGTGGTTGACTATCAGTATCCCAAAGGGCAGTCTCTTCACTATTGGCACTAACAGGCATGCAATCAAGATCTGTCCTTTCAGTCTCATCAAGATAAAGATGCGGGTTCGCAGCTTGAGCTTTGGCAAGGTACTCAGGAAGCTAGCTTGACCCTTAAACATCGAAGGAGGTGCTAGAATTCTTACGGATTGAATAGAATCATGCGTTTTATAAACAACGTTCTTCAAAAATTCGACTTGTGCTTCTAGTTTCGTAACTTTTTCGGTTTCTTTATCATATCTACTTTTGAAGTCTTGTTTTAACGCATCTACCTCTTGTTTCTTATCCTCTAGAATTTTAGCAGAATCGGTAGTGGTCATAGAGAGCTTTTGTTCAAGTTCATTAACTTTGGTATTGGCAAGGTACGTTTTTTGACGTTCATCCATTAAGAAAACATTATATTGGCGCTTCTCTTTAGCTAATAACTCAAGAGTTGTATTATATTTGTTTTCAAAATCGTGCTTTTGACTTTTTAACGCACTTCCCTTGTACCCCTCAAGCTCTTTGGTTTTCTGAAGGAGCTCATCTCTATAGCTTTCAGTCATCTCAGTAGATTTGATAAGAGCAGCTTTACATTCTTCAAAACTTTGAGTGAGCGTAGCGTTTGCCTTCTTTAATTGCTTTTGACTCTTTTTATTTTCAGCGACATCTTTTTGTAAAGTTGCAATTAAATTAGCAAGCGCAATACGTTCCTCTTCATCATATTCATTTACATGTTGATCATCCTCAGACTCATTATTGCACATGTCTGATGAATCGGGTGTGGTATTGCTATCAACCGTTTCCATCATACACGTGTCATTAATGGCATTAGGTAGATCACTATGCTCAGGAATATCACCAAACACATTATATTCATCAGTAGTGTGTAACTTATCGATTGGCTCAGTGTCAAAGATAGGGCCATTGTCATCTTCAGTGACTTTGAGAACTTCTTCAACCTTTGCCATGTACGAGTAATGTGCATCAAGCTCTTGATCAGAATCTTCATCATCAGTATCATCAAGCATGGCTCCTTCCTCAGCTGACAATTTAACCCCTACTTCCATCTTTTTGCATAGAAACATCTTTTCCTTGTGATAGCTGGAGTCTCTAACCCTTTTCGGCTTCCTGCATTCCTTTGCCATATGCCCATAACCTTGGCAATTAAAACATTGAATCCCACTTTGCTGAACCACTTGACTTTCAACCGTCTCCCTATTCCCAGTAGCAGCAGCAATCCTCTGAGTATCATACTTTGCAGTTTGTCGATCATATCTTGCAGAACCCTCAACATGCGTTGGATTATGTCGATCATACCTAGAAGGACTTCCACCACGTCGACGTGTGTCATACCTTGGAGGACTCTCAACATATCGTTTCTTTGTGTTAGATGATGTGCGAAGATTATTGTTGGTGGGTTTGTAGATTTTCTTGTAAGTCTTCATTATGTAAGCAATTTGTTGTTTCATCTCTCGGTTCTTTTGAGCTTGGTCTCCATCACTATCTTCTTCAGATGAGGACTCAGATGGTGGTGATGGTGCTCTTGGCGCTTTACCTCGAGATTTTGTTGAAGATGAAGACTTAGATGATGTGGAATATCGTGGTGAAGATGATGTATTGGAGTATGGCTTAGGAGAACGAGAGTGAGGATCTTGAACATGTTGACTGGTAGTCAGTAAAGCAAGTGGATTAGCCGTCTTGGCAACACGTTCAGCTCGAATCTCATTTGCTTCATTCTGAAATTGCTTCAAGATGTCAAAGAGTCGATGATATGAGACCTCGTCTAACTTTTCTTGTTGTTTCACCAAAGTGACGAATCGTGTCCACTCGGGTTGAAGTTGTTGAAGAAATTGAACATTGACTTGCATGGTGGAGACTTGTAGATTATTTCTTGTCATGTCATTCATCATCTTATAAAACCTGGAGTAGTAAGAGTCAATTGATTCTCCATCCCTTGAAGTAAACTTGCCAAAATTCCAAAACAAGTTTGTTTTGACATCTTGTTTGTTGAGTGATTCTCCTTGTTGCAAGCGTTCAATAGCAGTCCACATTTCATGTGCTGTCGGACATGCATCAACCGTGGAGTAAATATCATCTCCAATCCCACTTAAAACCATATAGATGGCTTCCTTCTCCGCATCATGCCAAGCACAATTTTCAGGTGTGAGATCAGCTCTTGTTTCATCACGTTCACTTGCAGGTATTGGATCAGTAGTATATGTGGCTGCTCTTGGAGGAACTGAGATCTTCTTAAATATATATGGTCCATGAGTAATACATTTCCTCAAGGCATCACCATTAGGTCTTGTATCAAGCTATCGTATGAAACGTGATTGCCATTGAGCATACCGACCAGATACAAGCATTGGTGGTCTCTCTTTGTTACCCGCCACCATGATATTGTTGTTCGTCACACGATATTCGGCAGTAGAATCCATCTCAATATTCACTGAAATGATGAAGTGAATATGGATCTTAAGTAGATTTGTTGTGATTGTTGTTGTGGTTTAAATTCCGAAAATTGCAATTTTTCTCCAGTCCGGCAATAAATTCTCCAGTCCGACAAAAACGGTAGACCAAAAAATTTTGTATCGCCAAATTTTGAAATTGAGCTAGAAATGTCCTAAAACTAGTATGGAAAAAATTTGAATTTACTTGACGGAAAAATTTTAACTCTTTTTTTTTTTTTTTTGATCTTCGTGTAAACGATATTCCAAAACTAGTCTAGATGGTGGCTAAGTCTAAAAAATACTCAAACAAAAATTAGCAAAACATGTCATCGGAATCACTTCGTCGGAATGTCTAATCGGAATGTCCAATCGGAATGTCTAATCGGAATGTCTAATCGGAATGTCTAATCGGAATGATGATCGGAACGACCTTGTCGGAATACCAAATCGGAATGACGATCGGAAAGACCTTGTCGGAATACCAAATCGGAATGATGATCGGAAAGACCTTGTCGGAATACCAAATCGGAATGATGATCGGAAAGACTGGTCGGAATGTTGAAACCCTTTTCCGATGCTACTGATCGGAATCCCAATCGGAATCTATAATCCCTTTTCCGATTACACCAATCGGAATAATAGTTCTGTTACGAGATTTTGGGGTAAAAAAATGAATTTTTCGACAAGAAATCAGCGGTTTTAACCAACCAAATGCGACCAAATCCCTACCACAGCTATGTAGAAGATTTATATCAAGATTTAGAGCATAGGAACACAAAAAGAATCTTGAATTCGAGATGATTATAAGAGAAAATCACACGAACCAAGTAAAATCAACAACGAATCACAAAACTACCCCATGGCGATTGATACCAAATGTTGTCCCATATATTTGTGATGATTAAGCAATGAAGAAAGAAAGAAAATAGATGAAGAAGAGATGAATTCCTAGAGAGAGAAAGTAGAGAGAGAGATGATTAACTTGGTGAGATTAGATTAAGAAAAGATTTGTTACAAATGACCATCCACCCTCCTAACATGCTAGGAGGGTAGTATATATATAGTCCACCCACATGCGGGCTTTAATGGACTATATATTAGGCCGGGCTTGTCTTTTGGACTTTAATTAGTTTAAATCCAAGCCCGTGAACCACGACTAAATAACTACTTATTACAACATTCTAATAAATATTACAATAGAAACATATGACCAAACATTCTTGTTTGACTCAATATTTTGAGGCTAACACAAGCGTGTCCTTTAACTAGGAACACCGACACTACTGTAGGAACCAAGTGCCCTTTAAGTAGGTCTACTCCCACTGTAGTGCCCGTGGATAATCCAAAACCTAAGAAAGTTGGAACTGTAAAACCTGTTAGTGCTAAAACTCAGATTCGAAAACGCAGGAAATCTAAGGGTCATAAACATGTTAGCAATTCTGATAATCTTATATCTGTATCTGCTAACACTCAGGAACCAATAGTTTCCAATGCATTGTCTACTGTTGTTATTGAAAACAGGTGGTCCAAATTGTTCTCTGGTATTTGGACTCTGGTTGCTCCAAGCATATGACCGGAGATCGCTCTCAGCTCAGAAATTTCGTCAGCAAGTTTCTTGGTACGGTTCGATTTGGAAATGATCATATTGCAAAGATAATGGGTTATGGTGAATATCATATTGGGAATGTTATCATTTCAAGAGTGTATTATGTGGAAGGTCTCGGTCACAACTTATTTTCTGTGGGACAATTTTGTGATGCAATCCTAGAAGTTGCTTTTCGAGAGCATACTTGCTTCATTCGTAATTTGGAAGGGGTTGATTTATTGAAAGGTACTCGAGGGAATAATTTGTATACTTTGTCTCTACAAGACATGATGGCCGCTTCTCCCGTATGTGTTCTCTCCAAAGCATCAAAGACTAAGTCATGGTTATGGCATCGACGGTTATCTCATCTTAACTTTGACGCTATTAATCACTTGGCGAAAAACGAACTTGTTCGTGGTCTTCCCAAACTATCATTTCACAAGGATCATTTGTGTTCCGCGTGTGCAATGGGGAAAAGCACTAAGAAATCTTACAAACCCAAGACGGAAGACACCAACCAAGAGAAACTTTATCTGTTGCATATGGATCTTTGTGGGCCAATGCGTGTTGAAAGTCTTAGTGGCAAAAAGTACTTCCTCGTCATTGTAGATGATTACTCTCGGTTTACATGGGTGAAATTTCTTAAAGCAAAAAATGAGGCACCTAAATTCATCATCGGATTTCTCAAGATGATTCAAGTGCGTCTCAACACTACTGTCCGACGCATTCGTACAGATAATGGAACCGAATTTGTGAATCAAATCTTGCGTGATTATTATGAAGAAGTTGGCATATATCATGAAACATCCGTTGCACGCACTCCACAACAAAACGGTGTCGTTGAAAAGCGAAATCGCACACTTATGGAAGCTGCTCGAACGATGTTAATTTACGCAAAGGCTCCATTATTTTTATGGGCAGAAGCAGTATCTACAGCAGTGTACACCCAAAACCGGTCACTAATTCGTAAACGCCATGGTAAAACACCTTATGAGCTTCTCCATGGAAAAGTACCAGATTTATCATATCTTCATGTATTTGGTTCTCTTTGCTATTCAAATAATGATGGTGACAATTTGGGAAAACTTCAACCAAAGGCTGATATTGGTATTTTCATTGGTTACGCACCCGCAAAGAAGGCATACCGAATCTACAACCGTAACTCTCACAAGATCCTCGAAACTATGAATGTTGATTTTGATGAGCTGACAGCAATGGCATCTGAGCAAAGCAGCTCTGAACCCGCACTTCATGAAATGGGACCCAGTAACATTAGTTCTGGTCTTGTCCCAAATAACCCTACTTCATCATCATTTACACCACCTTCTAGGACTGAATGGGATACGTTGTTTCAACCGTTCTTTGATGATTTCTTTACTCCTCCAAGTATTGTTGCTCCAGAACCTGAGGTAATAGCTCCGGTCATCGAAGTTGTCGCTCCAGCAACCGAAGCACAATCATATACATCTGCACCTACAATTGGTCAAGATATACCATCAACAAGTAATTCTCAACCAACACATGTTTCAACTACCCATGTCATGCCTATTGATGATGATGATCACGATCTGGAATTCGCTCAAATGCGTGAACTTCCATTCTTTGGTGTATCAATTCCCGACCCTAATCAAGCCGGGTCGTCCACCTCAGAGGAAGCTCCTTCTACAGTTTACTCCAATCCACGGATTCATGAACATGACAGCAAGTGGACAAAGGATCATCCTATAGATTCTATTATTGGTGACCCTAATCGTCCGGTATCCACACGAAGTCAGCTAAGAAAATGCAATGTTTTGTCACTTTGATGCTTTTCTCACTGAAGTTGAACCTAAGACATGGCAACAAGCTTTTACTCAATCCTGTTGGATAGAAGCTATGCAAGAAGAACTTAACGAATTCATACGTCTTGAAGTTTGTGAACTTGTCCCATGCCCGGATCAAGTGCAGTTACTCACTTTGAAATGGGTCTACAAGGTGAAACTCGATGAGTTAGGCGGAATATTGAAGAACAAAGCTCGACTAGTAGCTCGTGGATACAAGCAATTATTGGGCATCGACTTTATGGAATCCTTTGCACCTGTTGCCCGTTTGGAAGCTATTCGACTATTCCTCGCTTATGCAGCCCATATGAATATGATTGTCTATCAGATGGATGTGAAGACGGCATTTCTTAATGGTGAACTCAAGGAAGAGGTCTATGTTCAACAACTGGATGGTTTTGTGAATCCTAATTATCCTAATCATGTGTACAAGCTTAAGAAGGCTCTCTATGGGTTGAAGCAAGCTCCTCGCGCATGGTATGATCTATTGTCACAATTCCTTATTACACAAGGCTTCACTAAAGGCAAGGTGGATCCCACGCTGTTCATTCAGAAACGAGGTAAAGATATGATTATGATACAAATATATGTTGATGATATTATATTTGCAGCCTCGACCCAAACCTTATCGGATGAGTTTGGGACACTCAAGTCTTCCAAGTTTAAGATGTCAATGATGGGCAAGGTATCATTCTTCTTAGGTCTTCAGATATCTCAGAGTCCCAGAGGCATCTTTATCAATCAATCCAAGTATGCCCTTGAATCGCTTAAGAAGTATAAGATGGAATCTTGCGACCCCGTGGATACTCCAATGGTGGAACGAACTAAGCTTGATGCAGATCCACATGGAATTGCCCTTGATCCGACACTTTATCGTGGAATGATCGGTATTCTTCTATATATCACAGCTACTTGACCTGATCTTCAGTTTGCTATATGTATGTGTGCCAGGTATCAAACTAGGCCTACTGAATTACACTTAGCTACTGTTAATAGGATCTTTCGATATCTTAAAGGAACCATTAATCGGGGACTTTGGTATTCGAAGGACTCTTCTATTGCACTAATGGCATATGCAGATGCGGATCACGCGGGTTGTCAAGATACCAGGCGTAGCACGAGTGGAACTTTGCAACTACTAGGAGATCGATTAATCAGTTGGGCATCGAAAAGGCAGAAAAGCGCTGCAATCTCAAGTACGAAAGCAGAATACATAGCTATGTCCGGTTGCTGTGCTCAAATTCTTTGGATGAGATCGCAATTAACCGACTATAGTCTAGGTTTTAACAAGATTCCGATGTACTGCGACAACAAAAGTGCAATTGCCTTATGCCGCAACAATGTTCAATTCTCCCGGTCGAAGCATATTGACATTCGCTACCACTTCATCAAGGAGCAAGTGGAAAATGGAGTAATCGAGCTTTACTTTGTCCGATCTGAGTATCAATTGGCGGATATTTTCACGAAGGCTTTAGATCGCGCTCGAATTGAAATTTTGGCCGACAAGCTAGGAATGAGAACTTTCTCGCCTGAGACTCTAAAGGAACTGGCAGATGAAGCGAAAGAATAGTGGTGGTAAAACTATTCTCCGTATCCTTGGTGATCATCTGTATATATTGTTTATATTTTTATCCACAAAAGCAAAATACAAAAATATAAAACCATATAAAAACCATAAAAATTGAAAAATCTAGAAAAATCCAAAAATATTTTACTTTAATTTTCAAAGGCATGTCTTTTGGTATGATAATATTTACGGCCTTAGAAATGTTGATTAATATTGACACGACGCCATAAATAGAGTTCGTACAAAAGTTGTAAATATTTCATAAAACATGCCTATATGGCTTGTAGTTATTTCAGACTGCAACCCGGTTTTCATATTAAAGTCAAGTATTTCTTATGAAAGCTTTGGCTCACAACGGGAATTAATTTTCTCGGGCAAGGTTTACTTTAAAACCTTGTAAGGGATCAAGTTTACTTTATAACTTGGTCTAACACAAATCAATGTACGTTTCAGTGCATTTATTTGTTAAAACAAGAGAAGTCTTGTTTTTATGAAGTTATCATCTCTACAACCATCGCAATCTACAATTGGTATCTACATACTCGACGATGCGACTACTCAACCGACGACTACAGCTCTTTCGATAGAACACGGGTCAACAATTGAGGGGGAGCAATTGTCAAGCATTCAGAATCTTCGATACCGAACGTGCCAAGTTCACAAGTTGGTGTCAAGACAACAATACCAATCGTACATGTAGTGTCAAGAGATGACTTCAGACATGACGAGGCGACCAACATATGCTGCCAAGAACCATTTGATCCTATCATATGATGTTCTCATCTATCAGGTCCAACCTTGTCAATTCTTTTCTAATAGGGTGAATATGTGATCATGTTACCAATCGGTATCATATCTCGTGCGTTTGATATCATGAAGATAAAATGGACTTGCATTTTTCTTCCCAATACCTTTGTTAAAACTTCATTAAATCAATCAATATTAAAAACATCGATTGGGTTAATATTTTTAATATGTGGGAGAAAATGTGATTTAATATGGGATATTATCACAAATAGTTTGACTTAATGTGCTGGCTCATCCCGACATGTGTGAAATGTTTTCGAATATCGTGGCATATGTTAAGGGGGACCAAAATGGATTTGCTATATCAAAATGGATTTTCATGGTGACATATACTTACCCAAAACCCATTTATTTCACGACGATGAAGATTGTGGTGACATAAGGATGGTAGGTTAGGTTAAGTCCTATGATTCTTCCAGAACCGGAGGAATCTTCCCAAGGACATTCCATAGCTTGAAATAGTAGTCCTTAGGAAAGTTGGAGAAAGATTGTGAACGAAGCTGAATGCCGACCAAGTACTTAAGTTAGCACTGGAACAATCACAACAAGGTGCTAGTTATGACGTAGTGGTAAGCATTGAAGGGGTTGAAGAATGAAAAAGAATTGTAAAGATAAAGGGTGTAAAGAAAGAAGCCCTCCTTACAACTTTAGGCAGAAACCGGGTCAATAAATATGCTATTGAGATCATTTAAATGATTCTCGATATTGAAGACAGACATCATGGACCCAGTGATGCAATGCACAACCCATCCCAGCTAACTCGAATATCTCTCAAAAGATATTTGTTTTAATCACACGGAGATCAAAACGTTATCTATCGATTTATTCACTCCGAGTAAATTGGTATTGAAAAGGTGGCACTCCTCTCCAGCCTCCGATCATTAGAAATCCAAAATGCATGATCGAGTCTAGAGCGATTTGAGATCATCAAATATCTCATTAGGACACACTTTCAGAATTCCTTGCTTCTTCATACACTGTGAAACGTAAGAAAGATTTTAAGAGTCCTACGCAAAATCTTCATGATCTTGCCTGAACATCCGAGTAATACGAAAGTAATTACAATGAAGATGGACATCCATCTTGAGCGAACATCAAAAAGCTCATGGTAGGTAACTTGTGCGATTCTTTATGAATCAAACTTGTGATAACTGGAAAGCAATAGTGGTTTAATTCTTAAATGAATTTAAACACGTTCCAGGCCTCTATGCAAAATCTTAGTGATCTTGCCAGAACACTCAGAGTGATAGCTTAGTGTTCACAGTGATGAGTGGAAATCCTTCTAGTGTTAACCTCAAACAACACTTGGTAGGTAACTTGCAAGATTCTATACGAATCAAGCTCGTGACAACTGGAAAGCAACGATGGTGCGGTTCTTAATTGAATTTCACTTGTTCCAGGAACATGAATTGACGGCTTCAAATCATGCGGATATTATTATCTAAATGATTCACTCTTTATGTTCGCAGTCAGCTTTGGACGGTCGAATAAAGAGAACGGGTTTACCAGCGAAATCCTGTCAGGAAGTTACTTAATTGAAACTATCCGTCACGGGTACGATATCTAATATCGTCCAACGGTCTTCACCGACCGGAGGTAAAATGCTACCGAATTAGAAAGAAATGTTCAAAGCCATTTCGTTCGTGTCTACTTATGTTGCGGCGTTGAAGACGGTGGCATTGCGGAATCCAAGAAGAAGTCGTCCCCGCATGCTTATACTTTATGCACTTAATACCTCATCTAATTAAAGAAAGCCTAAAAGTTAAGTCTTCCGCTGTATTGAACTCTGAAGCTTTCAAGAATTACGAAGGTATAAGTATGTGGGACATGGTGTCACGAAGAGGCGAAGATCACAAGTGATGGATGCACAAGATCAAGGCAAGAGATTAATGCTCAAGATTGATATCAAAGATCACATCAGCATGTTCACCAGAAAAGAAAAAGAAAAAGAAAGACAAAGACTACGAGCTCAAGACAAGCATAGTATGCTAGGTTTATTTAATTATTGTAACTTGGGTAATGCCCTTGTTTGGAGTGACCTCCCTTAGGGGAAGATTGTTAGAAATACGTTTTTACGTATTTAGGAAGATTCGGTCACTCCGACAATATACTAAGTAGTAGCTCGTAGTCTAGACATCTTTATTAAACAAACAAAGTCAAGCCTAGCCTACAACATGTGTAGGCCGTACCAACATTGTAAGCCCAAGCCCATCACAAGGCTTGGGTATATAAACCCTCTCCTTTGATGGAGAGGGTGTGTGTTCTTCATTTTTACACATAGTAGAAAAGTTTTTTCCTTTCACTTTCTCTCTCTAAGTGTGTGTGTTCTCACCATCTCTCTATCTCTTTCTCTCTCTAAAAACATAAGCAAGATTTACATTTCTACATTCTCCTCCTTTGGAATTTAATGATGCTCTTTATCCTCCTTTGGATATGAAGAAACCCGTTTCAAAGGAGAAGAAGCCGGACGACACTGATATCCGTAGCACTTATGTTTTGACACCTCTCTATCCACCTTCTGAGGATGAGATTGTGCGATTTATGAGCGGATCTTCTTCAAGGTCTACGGAGCCCGAGTGTTATTTTCCCCTAAAGGAAAAGGTGTTCGATCCCGGTATTGAATTTTTTAAGCCATCTCAGTATCCATCTGATGAAATAAAAGAAAAGAATTTTGGAACTTATGGAGATATGCTTGCACCTCATCACACTTGCTACCACCGTGCTCAACAACTGCTTATGGGAACCTTGCCTACTCTTCTTTTGCTTTCCTTGTTCGTCTTAAGTTTGTGCTATTTGATGGACGAAAACCATGTATTTGATCCTGGTGGATGTGTTTCAAGCTTCTTCCTATGCTAATCAAGGTTGAGTCAGGCTCACGACTCGGTTAACAAAAACAAGCGCTTCTCGGGAGGCAACCCGCAGTATCTATCCCTTATATTCTGTTTTTTATAATAAGTGTAGGGGGAGACCCTAGTATGTGTTTGTTGTTTTTTTTGTTATCATGTGCACGGATTCGAGCTTTCAAAGATCCATTCTTGATGACTTTTGATGACCCGTGATTCCATGTTCCGTCTTCCCGGTTCTATCCTAAAGTCTTTTGATTCATTATTTTATCATTTATGATTGAAATAGGAATCACTTTAGTTGTCTCTTCCTTAGCAAGATTTAAACAACGTGCACAGTGTCCTAAGTGTAGGGGAGTTTAATTCCACATGCTTAAACATTAAGGACAATGTTTATGTTAAGTGTAGGGGGGACTTCTATCGAAGTTAAGTGGGCTTTTCCTTGTATTTGTCCTTATTTTAACCGGAAAATTGATTTTTTGACATTTTTCAAAATTTTTTGATCTATTTTGGCCTAGTAGTTTTTTTTTTGTTATAGTTATTTTCTTTCTTTGTTAGAATAAATTTTAATAAAGTGGTTTTAGTTTTTAACCGTTGTAAATCTTTTGACTCAACCCGAGTTTACTTATCTAAGTTTACTCTAGCTAGTATCCTTAACGTGTTTAAGTCAAGTTTTGCTAGGCTTTTATTTAGGGAACTTTAAAACGCGAAAGTCTTAACTCTTACGGGTTAAGAACAAGAACTTTTCGCAAGTTCCAATAATTGATCCTAGATAGTCATTTATCAAGGGAACTTTAAAATGCGAGTTCTAAAACTTGAAAAAGTTTAAAGAAGTTACAAGATCCTATAGATGACTTGAAAACCCGAAACTTTGATTTAATAGGCTAAGCATCCACGAGTCTCATTCCTTGAGATTTTAAATTGTGGAGAACGAGAGATGATAGAGTCAATTATAAGTTTGGTATTCTTTCATGAATTTATGTGAGTTGATTATTAGCTTTTTCTCCCATCGCTTGCTAATAAATTTAATTGCAATAAATAAGGTCGTACGATTTGAAAAGTTACTTAGCTTCTAGCCCAAGATCGTTTAAAAGTTGCTCGGTATTAATTAAAGTTCATAGCCAAGTCATAACTTATTGAAGCGGGATGTGAAGATTGGCGAGTCCGAAAAGGTCCTAACAAGACATGATGGCTACATTTTGTAGCTAAAGATCCAAAGTGATGTGAAGAATCATTTATCAAAAATCAATATGAAGGATCGAGACACACGACGAAAAGCAAATACTCCCCTAAAGTTCATGGAGAAGTTTATCTAAAAACGGCCTTACAAGGTATGAGGATAAATAGACCCAAGTCCTAAAAGGAGGCGGATCATTGTATACCAAAATCCTAAATAAAGATTGGAGAAAAATGAAGAAGTCGTGGTCCAAATATGAAGAATCTCTCAAAAAGTTCAAGTGAAGAAATTCCTATTATGAAGAGAAGACCATTATTTCATGAACGTCTCTCAATATTTGAAGTATGAAGTCAATGCCAAATATCGATCCGAGAAAGGTCTTAAATCATGAAACAAGTTATGCCAAGATTTGAACTTTATGAGGTCCCGAGAAGCAGTTTTAAAAGATTTTGTCCTTTAGCTAACTATTGATTAAATCGTCCTACTTTATTTTCAGCCTAAATAACTATCGTAATAAGTCAACAATGCATCCTCGTGATCATTCAAGACAACAATAAAATACAAGAGATACAACTAGGAATAAGGGAGTCTAAGTAAATAATTGGCCCACATGAGTTTGTGATAGTTTGCTAACTTATAATAACAATGATCTCGTTTTTAAGCTTGGTTTGGGGAACGTGAAACTTGAGGGTGATAAAAATTCATGACATTCCAAAACCCTAAGGTAAGTCTTTGATTTCTTTACTTGTTTTCTTCCTTTAAATATTTTGTAATTTTCTATCTCTTTAATAAAGGCCAATTTGGATTGATTGTGATAGAAAATGTAAAACTTGCTTTGTAATTAATGCATTGCATGAGGACATTGCAATGGTCAAGTGTAGGGGATTTAATAAGTGTGAAAACACTTATCCTTTTACCACTTAATTATAATAATAACCAGGCCAAAGCGTGTATTTTATGTCATAAATGTCGGAATTATGCGTGGTTTGTGTTTTTGTTGTGATTTAGGATCAAAATGTGAAAAGGGAGGAAAACACGGGCTTTCACGGGCTTTTATCGAAGAAAAAGGTAAAAGACGAAGTCAAAAGATCAAGAGTGCAAAAAGAACGGAAGTCCAAGGCCTATTCTGAAGATTTATCGAAGAAAAAGTCTAAAGACGGAAGTTTAATGAAGTCGAAGAACTAAAGTCTAATAAATGAAGATATTATAAGACGAGTTCAATTAATCCCGAGACGTAGTTGAAAAAGTCAAAGAATTTAGAAGACGAAAAGACGAGATAAGAAAGAAAGGAGCAACACATGCTAACCTCCCTAATCACCTATAAATACCTTCCTAATGACACATTAGGAGGTGTTGACTATCTTGACAAAATAGTTCTTCCAATTTTAATTTCATGTCATTTACTTAATTGTCATTTAATTACCTTGTCTTGCACCTTTAATTTGTAAGCTCTTTAATTCTTGATTTTACTTTTAATTGTTGAATCTTAATTTTAATCAAGTTTTTTAATTAATCTATCATTCTACTTTTCTTGTTATGCTTAATATTTATGCTTATTTGCTTATTGTTATGCTTATTAGATTGTTTGTTATGTTTGTTATGTTTGTTTTGTGTTTGATTGTGTTAGCTTATTGATTTTATAGCTTATTGTGTGCTTTTCTTAATTTTAATTAGGTGTTTTTAAAAGTTATTTTATAAAAAATTTATTTTAAATATTTTTATTATTTAATATTTCTAAAAGTTATTAAATTTTGGCTTATTTAGTTTTTCTTAAAAGTATTTTGGTTTAAGTTTTGGTTAAATGCTTATTAGCTTTTAGCTTATTTTTACTTTGTGCTTATTACAAATCTAGTTCTTATTCGGGTTTTAAAACCCTTCTTTCCCGAATAGTAACCAAGCTTCATATTCCGGATAAGTTCTTTCACTAGATTCCGGATAAGGGACGTGTGTGGATTCCGGATAAAGGAATACATAAGTATTCCAGATAGTGTGCTTCTTGTGATTCCGGATAGTAATTGTGACACCCTAGAACCGAGGTCATTAAAGTTACCCTAAATTACGCTAATTTTTGAAATTTTTAATAAATTTTAATTTCTATATTTATAAGTATATTGGTTAAAGCCGATGTTCGAGGTTATAATTTTTACGATTGACGATTCAAGAAGGACGATGACGATTACGATCCCGATGGATGCCCAAATTTCTATAATTATTGACGATTTATCGATAATGTAATTTTTCGAGAATTTTACTTACGGTTCGTGTTAAGTTGAGTCGGGTGAGTTTTATAACCTTCCGAGTACATTTAAAGTATCCCAAAAGTATTTTGGAGTGTTCGGGATGATTTCCAACTCCCGTAAAATTTTCTAAATTGACTAGTGAGTCAATCCCGCAAAGTTTTAATGGCGTTTTTACTTAAGGCCAAAAGAAAGCCAAAAATACCATTTTGGCCCCTCCCAATTCCACAAAAAGGACAAACACAAACACACATAACACTTTAACAAAAAAAAAATCAAACACTCTCTCTTTCTCTCCCTCTAGCCGATGGCTACACCACCAAAACCACCACCATCCACCATTTTTTTTGAGTTTTGATAAAATCTAACCTTAGACCACCTTCTAAAATCCATTGGTGAGTGTTAATCCATGGTTAAATTAAACATGCATTAACAAAAATTTTCAAGATCATTCAAATTCGTTTTTGAGGTCAATTGGATTGATGCATGTTAAATTCATGTATAGTGTGAGTATAATCACTAATCAAACCCACCAAAATTAATTTGGTTGTGGTGATTTGGTCACCCAAACCCCACGGCACAAGGGGGTGTTTGGGGAGCCATGGTGGTTGATGATTTTGAGCATTTATTTTGTGTTTAGCATTGTGTTTATTGGTGTTTTAGATGGGTACATGTGATTGCATGTTTGTTTTTAGATTTTTAGATTATGAGGTTGTTGATCAATAGGGGTTAGGGACTGAAATTTGTGTTTGGTTATGGTTGGGAATGCTTAGGATGAAGCCTAGTAATGATTAATAGGTTTGGAATCGAGCTTAAGTATGATTTTGGTATGGATAAATTTAGGCAGAAAGTTTAGGACCTTTTCGTAAAAATAATTTTTCCTACAGGTCTAGATAACTAGATGTAGTCATAGAGGGTCTTCTTAGCTTTAATTTGGTATAAGGTAGAGCCCGTGACTCAAAACGAGCTAAAAGTTATGAGGTTTTAAAGATCGAGTACCGGGAGACGAGAACTTTCATAATCCGAATTTATGTATAGTTTTAGTCAAATCCCGAGGACCACAAGTATGAATTGGTAAAAGGTCAAGGGTCAAATTTTGGTCACAAACCTGTGTAATTGAGTCTATAAGTGGACTTAGGAGTCAAATAAGTCAAAGGTGCATTTCAAATAGGTCAAAGAGGTCCAAGTTGGTCGAAGTACAATTTCAGCCCGGAAAATGTAGTTTTAGAAAAGCGTTGAGTAATGGGTCGTAGAAGTAAAAACTTTTATTGGGATTAAAAATGTGTTATCTACAGGTCTTATAGTATTTTTGAGAATTTTGTCAAATTTTATAGGAATGGTTAAATATAGTAAAACAGCCCGTACTTTCGGTAAGTACCGGCAAAAAATGAATAAAAATGGATAACGTAAATAATAAGAACGAATGGTGTAAAATGAGTGATGCTTGTTGTTTTGTTTTTGGCGTGAGTTATAATTGTCCTAAGTGACTAGTATCTATGTATTTTATACAGTACCGTAAGGTATTTAAAATGAGATTACTCATTACGCGTTATTTGTTGATAGGTGTTGATTTACCCGGGCATCCGTATCGTCGTCAGTGATCATCTCTCGAACTACCGACTACTTAATATATATAAGGTGTGAATTTATAGCCTCGCTTATATTTATTTCAAACTGTTTTACCCGCGAGGGAAATGCATGCTAGTTTTTAAAAGGAACGTATGTCATGAATGATTGTCAGACCCGAATGTTGCCTTAGAAATTGTGTTGAGTACCTAGTTGCAAAAGACCCTAATTTCATGAACTATTAACTATTGTCATGCCCTCGAGTAGGGGGAAATAGCCGCTTATACAATTTGTAGTACTACGGGGCTAACGACCCAATGCTAGCCGAGAAGCTGTACGTTGAGTAAGTTCTGCGGTAGATTATCTTGTATGAGAGATAAGGTATAATTGCAACTGATGCCTTTAGAAGGGGCACTGGTTTCATCTGAATCACGCCGGTAATTATTACGCGGGTGATTGAGTTAACGGATTAGTGTCATGAGCTTAAACACAATTGTCAGTATCCTGAATATAGATTGTTTGATCGACAAGTCTATGAATGATCACGAATGGTTTTTATTTTATATACGTTCAAAATGAATTGTAAAACCTATGAATTCCACTCAACGTTTTCGTTGACCAAATTTTGGCATGTGTTTCAGGTAACCGCTGAAGTGTAGAATGGAGCGTGCATGGGATGGATGTTGTGTGTATGGCTTGGAGTCTGCTTGTTTTTCCTCCCTTTCCTACTTAAACATTTTTAATTTTAATGTTATGTTGTTGTGAAACTGAAATTCTTGGGTCGAGATTCATGGGGACCGAAAACGCTAAACTCTGTTGTACCAAGTGGGGTTGGAAAAACCGTGGACATGTATCATCTAACAATTTTTAATTCAAGTTTTAAGTCGACGTCTTTTTAGAGTCGTTTGATATATCTTGTGTGCAATGAATACTGTGTAGCACCCAAATGTTGTAGTTCCGCTGCGCATAGCATTTGTGGGGGTGTTACAGATTGGTAATCAGAGCCATGAGTTATAGAGAACTAGGTCGTTTTTGAAAATCCTAAACTATAACTTTTGGTGTCGTAAGAAATGGTCCAAGCACACACAACTATCCTGCATGGCTCCGGTAAGATTTATTTTTGTATTCATGACATTTGACGTATACTTTTGAGTTGAAGTATATATGTGGGTAATTATTACGTAAGTATGGAAATTACTATATGTAGACGTTGAATTATACGTGGAATATCCGACATCGTAATTTTTGTATTAATCATGCATGAGCATCATATTATTACATTTTGGGCATATGTACCACCTTTGCATTGCATTTGCATGCATGTATTTATAAATATTGTATAATTACTTATGTACCCTCCGAAATTCGCTGTTATTGCAGGAATGGCCGAGGTACCGCCTAATGATAATGGAAACGATTACGTCATAGGTCACGAAGGGGGACCGTTTCCTCCGAACCCGCCGGACAATGATAATGGATGGATCGCTCCAGAAGAGGAAATAGGGCCGGAAAACGACAATGATGAAAGTGAGGTGGACAATTTTAGCATCAGTAGTGACGAGAGTGAGGATTCTGAGGAAGAGCCCGAGGAATTAATGGATGATGGCATTCCCGAGAATGCTGTAGGCCAGACCGAACCTGATTTGTTTCAATCTCCGAATTCGCCGAAGGGTTATGAAGTACCTCCAACCGATCGATATGAGCAGCAACCCTTTAATCGCCCGATGGACAATTGCAAGGACTATTTGAGAACAGTGCCAGGATTTGTTCGAGTAAGTAATGGGAACGGTGGAGAGTCCAGCAAATCATCCAAGTCGCAATCGATTCATGAGAATATTGCAAGGGTCTACTTTCCGAGACCAAGACACTACTGGGATCCCGCAGGTCGTTTGAGGAGGATGGAGAGGTTGATGTATGAGCGGTTTGTAGTTGAGACCAGGGTAATTAAGAGGTTTGATAAGAATGAAAGGGAACACCAAAGACTGTTGGAAAGGACTGCAAGAATTGAGTATGATGGGAATGTAAACAAAAGTGACATCAACAGTCTAAGATTGATGGTTGCAAATTTGAGCGCTAGTCTTGACCGTGTTAGGGAAGATCAAGTGAGGTTGTCAAGGATGCAGAGTTGGGAGCATCGAGTGAGAGCATCATTTCCCCCAGATTGGAGATTCGTGGACGATTTGGAGATGGAGGCTAATGACTTCATGATTCAGCCACCTACTAGAGGTGCTTGTATTACTGTGGGAAGTCAGGTAGCGATTGAATGTGGGTCTACGTCAGGGACGAAAAAGGAGACGGAATGTGGGCCGAATGACAAAGGAAAGAGAAAAATGGATGATGTGGACGAGGACGATAGTGATGAGGAACCCGAGGAAGATGATGACGAACCGCCATCCAAGAGGCCGTGTGGATCACCACATGCCTAGTTGCTTGTTTTGTATTTTTCTTTGATCATTGTAATAGAACTGTTTTAGACTTTTGTATGATGGCATTATGACGAAAAACTTGAGGACTTAAGTTTTATGGTGAACGATTGTAGTGGCAATACTTGTCACAATTTTGGTTAATTATCAATACAATCCATGTTACCTTTCATGATCTGTGATATGTCTTAAATTTGATCTTTTGTGATGTGAATTGATGAATATTAGTAACTCTGTAGTGATGTGTCGTTGTATGTATATTATGTCTTGAAAGAGAAATCCATCTTAATCTTGATGTGTATACTTACATTGTTTTTCTATTTTCCCTGTCTTGCAGAAAGAGATATTCGATAACACCATGCCTCCAAAGTTAACCGCCGATCGTGTAAACACAATGATTCAGGAAGCTATAGCAAATGCACTAGAAGCAGACCGAGCCGGGAGAAATCAGGACCAGGGTAGAAACGCGGGGAGACAGCAAGCCCCGAGAGTGTGTACCTATTCTAGTTTTATGAAATGCGGTCCCACGCAATTTTGTGGAACTGGTGGAGCTCTAGAACTTAGACGATGGTTGGAAAAGGTTGAAAGTACTTTCGAAATCAGCGGTTGTTCAGAAGCGGACAAGGTGAAGTTTGCGGCTGCTACGTTTCTTGATGATGCGTTAAGTTGGTGGAACACCCAAGTAGCCACGGTTGGATTGGCTGTAGCGAATGCAAGGACGTGGACTGCGACAAAAGCTCTGTTGACTAAGAAGTTTTGCCCGGAAGAGGAATTGGGTCAATTGGAAGACGAGTTGAGGCACTTGACCTTGAAGAACAATGATATCGCTGCTTACACCAGGAGGTTTAATGAATTAAGCCTTTTGTGTCCGGATGTTTTTGCCAATGATGCCAAGAAGATGAAGCAGTACATCAAAGGTTTATCTAGCAATATCAAGGGTGAGACAACTTCGTCAAAACCTGGGTCGTTTGATGAAGCGGTCCAGATGGCTCACGCATTGATGGACGTCAAGCTCCAGGACAAGCAGAACTTCATCGCCGAAGGCAACAAGAGGAAATGGGAAGCGGCACAAAGCAACCAATCCCAGGGCCAGAACCGAGGTGGAAATCGAAGCAACCATGGTCCGAACCGCAATCAGCAGTTTAACCAGCGAAGGAATGAAGGGATGAGGGCTGTGACGAACCCCAGAGGAGTAAAAGTGAATCCCCATTGTGGTAGGTGCAATTTGTACCATGTCGGGAATTGCCCGCCTGCATGCGGCAGATGTGGAAAAGCAGGTCACAGGACGTCTGGTTGCCGAGCGGGAGGAGTAGCCACTGGGGCGAATGCTATCAGAATGAGGGGATGTTTTGGATGTGGAGAGAGAGGCCATGTGCAAGTGAATTGCCCGAAGGCAGGAAACAAGCGGGGAGGTAACAACGCTGCTGCTGTGTATCAAGTAGGGACGGCTGATAAACCACAGGGTCCTAACGTGGTTACCGGTACGTTTTTGCTAGACGCTTGTTATGCTAGTATTTTGTTTGATTCTGGCTCCGACAAGAGTTTTGTAGATGTTAAATTTAGTCGTCATATCGATAGAAAACCGGTGTTGTTAGCGACTAGTTATAACGTTGAGTTAGCCGATGGAAAAATTGTTAGTACGAATTCTATACTGAGAGGGTGTACCTTGAAGTTAGGAAATTACGCTTTTAAAATCGACTTGATGCCTATAGAGCTAGGATCGTTTGACGTAATTGTGGGAATGGATTGGCTAATGGCGCACAGTGCTATGATCGTCTGTGGCGAGAGATTAGTTCAGATTCCGTTGAGGAATAAAGTTTTGACAGTGAAGGGAGACGAATGCACTTCTCGTTTGAAAGTGATTTCCTGTTTGAAAATGATGAAGTACGTAGAGAACGGATGCGATGTGTTTTTGGCACAAGTTTCGAGTGATGGTGATTTAGAGGCGAGGATTGAAGAGGTACCTGTTATCTGCGAATATCCGGAACTTTTTCCAGACGAGTTGCCAGGTTTACCACCCACCCGTGAGGTCGAGTTTCGAATTGGTTTGGTGCCAGGAGCTGCGCCGGTTGCGCGTGCACCTTATCGCTTAGCACCATCCGAGTTTAAGGAGTTATCGGATCAACTGAAGGAATTGATGGACAAGGGATTTATTAGGCCGAGCTCATCACCATGGGGAGCGCCAGTGTTGTTTGTGAAGAAGAAAGATGGTTCGTTTCGGATGTGTATTGACTATAGGGAACTCAATAAGCTGACGGTTAAGAATCGGTACCCATTGCCGAGGATTGACGATTTGTTTGATCAATTGCAAGGTTCCAGTATATACTCAAAGATCGATTTAAGATCAGGGTATCATCAACTGCGTGTAAGAGAGGAGGATATTCCTGTAACTGCCTTTCGTACGCGGTATGGACACTTTGAATTTCGAGTGATGCCGTTTGGGTTGACAAACGCGCCTGCTGTATTCATGGACCTCATGAATCGCGTGTGCAAGTCGTATCTAGATAAGTTTGTTATTGTTTTCATCGATGATATACTTATTTACTCTAAGAGTAAGGAGGAGCATGAGAAGCACCTGAGGAAGATTTTGGAGTTGTTAAAGAAGGAGAAGCTGTATGCGAAATTCTCGAAGTGTGAGTTTTGGTTAGAATCCGTGCAGTTCCTAGGTCACGTGATTGATAGCAAGGGAGTTCGTGTGGATCCTGCCAAGGTCGAAGCGATCAGGGAATGGTCGGCACCGACAACGCCGACTGAAGTTCGACAATTCCTTGGTTTAGCTGGGTATTATCGAAGGTTCATTGAAGGATTTTCGTTGATTGCAAAACCATTGACAAGGCTTACCGAAAAGAATAGGGTGTATGAATGGGGAATTGAGGAAGAACTTGCTTTCACAACGCTCAAGGACAAGTTATGTTCCGCACCGATATTGTCATTGCCTGAAGGAACCGAAGACTTTGTAGTGTATTGTGATGCATCTCGTAAGGGTTATGGAGCGGTATTGATGCAACGTGAAAAGGTGATAGCTTACGCATCGAGGCAACTGAGGAAGAATGAGGAGAACTACACGACGCACGATTTGGAATTAGGAGCTGTAGTTTTTGCGTTGAAGTTGTGGAGACACTATTTGTATGGGACGAAGTGTGTTGTATTCACCGACCACAAGAGTTTGCAACACATTTTAGATCAAAAGGAGTTGAATATGCGACAGAGACGATGGGTTGAACTACTGAGTGATTACGACTGCGAAATACGTTACCACCCTGGCAAGGCGAATGTTGTAGCGGATGCACTGAGTAGGAAGGAACGGGAGAAACCTTTGAGGGTCAGAGCTCTGGTGATGACTGAGAGCGTTGACTTAACCGAAACTATACTGAAGGCTCAAGAGAGGGGACTAATGAAAGGGAATGTTGAAGCTGAGAACTTGGGACGAATGTTGAAACCTCTTTTCGTGATTAGGTCAGACGGACTGAGATATTTTGAAAATCGGATTTGGTTACCATTGTGTTCATCTGAGGAAGGAAAGCCTGGAGTTCGAGAATTGGTTATGAACGAGTCGCATAAGTCGAAGTATTCGATACATCCTGGATCGGATAAAATGTATCACGACCTGAAGAAAGTTTATTGGTGGCCGAATATGAAGGCGGATATTGCTCGTTACGTTAGTAAGTGTTTGACTTGCGCGAAGGTTCAAGCAGAACATAAGAAACCATCTGGATTGTTGGTACAACCAGAGATCCCAGAATGGAAATGGGAGAAAATCGCTATGGATTTCGTGACGGGTTTACCTAGAACTCCTAGTGGATGTGATATGATATGGGTAATAGTGGATAGGTTAACGAAATCTGCTCATTTCTTACCTATGAAGAAGACGGACAGCATGGAAAAGCTAGCCAGTGTGTACGTGAAAGAGATCGTCTGCAGACATGGAGTGCCGTTATCGATCATTTCGGATCGCGATAGTAGATTTACTTCGGAATTTTGGAAATCGCTTCAACGTGCGATGGGCACTGAATTGAGTTTAAGTACGGCTTATCATCCGGAAACTGACGGCCAGAGTGAACGAACTATTCAGACGATGGAGGACATGCTCCGAGCATGCGTGATTGATTTTGGAGGAAGTTGGGAACGCCACTTGCCTCTAGTGGAATTTTCGTATAATAATAGTTATCATGCGAGTATCAAGGCAGCACCGTTCGAAGCATTGTATGGAAGGAAGTGTAGATCGCCTGTGTGTTGGAGTGAAGTAGGAGAAAGTCAATTGACTGGACCCGAAATGGTTTTAGAAACGACAGAGAAGATTGTGCAAATCAAGAACCGATTACTTGCTGCGAGAAGCCGACAGAAGAGTTATGCCGATAACAGATGAAAACCGTTGGAGTTTGAAGTTGGAGATATGGTTATGCTCAAGGTATCGCCGTGGAAGGGTGTAATTCGTTTTCGGAAGAAAGGAAAGTTGAGTCCAAGGTATATTGGACCATTTAAGATCGTTGAACGAATTGGACCAGTAGCGTACAAGTTAGAATTGCCGAGCGAGCTTAGTGCTATTCACGACACGTTTCACGTATCGAACCTGAAGAAGAGTTTGGCGGATAAGGAATTGGTGATTCCTTTGGACGAGATTCGACTGGACGACAAAATGCATTTTGTGGAAGAACCTGTGGAAATTATGGACCGAGAGGTCAAGAGGCTGAAGCGTAGTAGAATTCCTATTGTGAAGGTTCGCTGGAATTCTAAGCGTGGACCGGAATACACTTGGGAACGTGAGGACTTTTTCAAGGAAAGGTATCCTCATCTGTTCCAGCAGAACGAAATGTGAGTACAAGAAGAGGCGAGCGCCGGGACGTCGCTCTCTTTAAGGAGGGGTGGATGTGACACCCTAGAACTGAGGTCATTAACGTTACCCTAAATTACGCTAATTTTTGAAATTTTTAATAAATTTTAATTTCTATATTTATAAGTATATTGGTTAAAGCCGATGTTCGAGGTTATAATTTTTACGATTGACGATTCAAGAAGGACGATGACGATTACGATCCCGATGGATGCCCAAATTTCTATAATTATTGACGATTTATCGATAATGTAATTTTTCGAGAATTTTACTTACGGTTCGTGTTAAGTTGAGTCGGGTGAGTTTTATAACCTTCCGAGTACATTTAAAGTATCCCAAAAGTATTTTGGAGTGTTCGGGATGATTTCCAACTCCCGTAAAATTTTCTAAATTGACTAGTGAGTCAATCCCGCAAAGTTTTAATGGCGTTTTTACTTAAGGTCAAAAGAAAGCCAAAAATACCATTTTGGCCCCTCCCAATTCCACAAAAAGGACAAACACAAACACACATAACACTTTAACAAAAAAAAAATCAAACACTCTCTCTTTCTCTCCCTCTAGCCGACGGCTACACCACCAAAACCACCACCATCCACCATTTTTTTTGAGTTTTGATAAAATCTAACCTTAGACCACCTTCTAAAATCCATTGGTGAGTGTTAATCCATGGTTAAATTAAACATGCATTAACAAAAATTTTCCAAAAATTTTCAAGATCATTCAAATTCGTTTTTGAGGTCAATTGGATTGATGCATGTTAAATTCATGTATAGTGTGAGTATAATCACTAATCAAACCCACCAAAATTAATTTGGTTGTGGTGATTTGGTCACCCAAACCCCACGGCACAAGGGGGTGTTTGGGGAGCCATGGTGGTTGATGATTTTGAGCATTTATTTTGTGTTTAACATTGTGTTTATTGGTGTTTTAGATGGGTACATGTGATTGCATGTTTGTTTTTAGATTTTTAGATTATGAGGTTGTTGATCAATAGGGGTTAGGGACTGAAATTTGTGTTTGGTTATGGTTGGGAATGCTTAGGATGAAGCCTAGTAATGATTAATAGGTTTGGAATCGAGCTTAAATATGATTTTGGTATGGATAAATTTAGGCAGAAAGTTTAGGACCTTTTCGTAAAAATAATTTTTCCTACAGGTCTAGATAACTAGATGTAGTCATAGAGGGTCTTCTTAGCTTTAATTTGGTATAAGGTAGAGCCCGTGACTCAAAACGAGCTAAAAGTTATGAGGTTTTAAAGATCGAGTACCGGGAGACGAGAACTTTCATAATCCGAATTTATGTATAGTTTTAGTCAAATCCCGAGGACCACAAGTATGAATTGGTAAAAGGTCAAGGGTCAAATTTTGGTCACAAACCTGTGTAATTGAGTCTATAAGTGGACTTAGGAGTCAAAGAAGTCAAAGGTGCATTTCAAATAGGTCAAAGAGGTCCAAGTTGGTCGAAGTACAATTTCAGCCCGGAAAATGTAGTTTTGGAAAAGCGTTGAGTAATGGGTCGTAGAAGTAAAAACTTTTATTGGGATTAAAAATGTGTTATCTACAGGTCTTATAGTATTTTTGAGAATTTTGTCAAATTTTATAGGAATGGTTAAATATATTAAAACAGCCCGTACTTTCGGTAAGTACCGGCAAAAAATGAATAAAAATGGATAACGTAAATAATAAGAACGAATGGTGTAAAATGAGTGATGCTTGTTGTTTTGTTTTTGGCGTGAGTTATAATTGTCCTAAGTGACTAGTATCTATGTATTTTATACAGTACCGTAAGGTATTTAAAATGAGATTACTCATTACGCGTTATTTGTTGATAGGTGTTGATTTACCCGGGCATCCGTATCGTCGTCAGTGATCATCTCTCGAACTACCGACTACTTAATATATAAGGTGTGAATTTATAGCCTCGCTTATATTTATTTCAAACTGTTTTACCCGCGAGGGAAATGCATGCTAGTTTTTAAAAGGAACGTATGTCATGAATGATTGTCAGACCCGAATGTTGCCTTAGAAATTGTGTTGAGTACCTAGTTGCAAAAGACCCTAATTTCATGAACTATTAACTATTGTCATGCCCTCGAGTAGGGGGAAATAGCCGCTTATACAATTTGTAGTACTACGGGGCTAACGACCCAATGCTAGCCGAGAAGCTGTACGTTGAGTAAGTTCTGCGGTAGATTATCTTGTATGAGAGATAAGGTATAATTGCAACTGATGCCTTTAGAAGGGGCACTGGTTTCATCTGAATCACGCCGGTAATTATTACGCGGGTGATTGAGTTAACGGATTAGTGTCATGAGCTTAAACACAATTGTCAGTATCCTGAATATAGATTGTTTGATCGACAAGTCTATGAATGATCACGAATGGTTTTTATTTTATATACGTTCAAAATGAATTGTAAAACCTATGAATTCCACTCAACGTTTTCGTTGACCAAATTTTGGCATGTGTTTCAGGTAACCGCTGAAGTGTAGAATGGAGCGTGCATGGGATGGATGTTGTGTGTATGGCTTGGAGTCTGCTTGTTTTTCCTCCCTTTCCTACTTAAACATTTTTAATTTTAATGTTATGTTGTTGTGAAACTGAAATTCTTGGGTCGAGATTCATGGGGACCGAAAACGCTAAACTCTGTTGTACCAAGTGGGGTTGGAAAAACCGTGGACGTGTATCATCTAACAATTTTTAATTCAAGTTTTAAGTCGACGTCTTTTTAGAGTCGTTTGATATATCTTGTGTGCAATGAATACTGTGTAGCACCCAAATGTTGTAGTTCCGCTGCGCATAGCATTTGTGGGGGTGTTAAAGTAATCACCACTTGATTCCGGATAAGAGTGATTTTATGGTTATTCCGAATAAGGTCTACAACGAGGATTCTGGATAAGGTCTAACATTCCTCATTCCGGATTAGCTGTAAATCATTGTTTCAGGATAAGTGTTCGATCTCCACATTCCGGATATAGACTAGAACAAACATTCCGGATATGCTTTGGTTTGGTATTCCGGATAACAGCAAGATCAAATATTCCGGATAAAGGTTCAAGTTACATTCCGATTGGCAGCCTTTGCGAATTCCGGATAAGGTTGTTGTTCAACATTCCGGATAAGGCTTCATTTGGTGAATTCCGGATAAGTGTTAGGATAGGATATTCCGGATAAGGGTAAGATTTATATATTCCGGATAAGCAACTTGTTGGGTATTCTTGATAGTGACAGTATTTTGGATTCCGACTCAGGTTTTGTTTATCCTCTGTTTTATTTTCAAGCATTAATTTTTCACACCATCTTTCTTTAGTGTTATTTTAATTGTTTTTAATATTAAGTTTGCATTTTTATTACACTGTCAAATTTACTTTTAGTCGAGCTTTAATTTTTGTCATTTAATTAATTTACTTTTAAAGTTTTAATCTTGCACCATTTACTTTAAAGTTTTGCACATTTATTTTACAACAACGACAAAAATATTGTTTTCCACCAAAAGACGACTGAGTCGCACTTAAACAGTAATCAATTCAATTAGACACATTCAAAGAATAAATCTAATAACTAGTAAGGCAAAGTTATTAATGGACGTCCAAGTATTAACGGAATACGAGGATCCATCTCATAATCAACAACAACAAAATCAACCGGAAAAGTGAAGGTACCAACTTTAACAAAAACATCTTCAGCAATACCAACAGGGTAAGAGAGAGTTCGATTTGCTAGCTCAAGAGTCATACGGGTTGGTATAAGATCGGGTAATGATAACTTCTTCCAAACAATTAATGGCATTAATCTGATACTAGCCCCGAGATCGGCTAAGGCGGTACAATCTTCGATTTGAGAAAATGAACAAGGTAACACAAAACGACTGGGATCTCCAAGTTTCTCCGGAAATTCTTTAAGAATGAATGCAGAACAATTTTCATTTAATCGAGTATTAACAAACTCAGCCATCTTCTCCTTCTTAATAAGTAACTCCTTGAACACTTTAACTAATTTTGGCATTTGGACAAGTGCTTCAACAAGGCTAATGTTAAAGTTCATTTGTGTGATCATCTTCAAAAAGGAAGTAACTTGAGTATCCTCCTTAGTGAGCACTTTGCACTTGTCTAGCCGAGAAGGATAAGGAATATTGGGCTTAGGAGGTGTAGGTGGAGAAGGCGAAGGTGTAGAAGGTGAAGGTTGAGAGGTTGAAGGTTGAAAGGGTGAAGGGTTTTTTTGTTTACATCTTCAGGAAGCGGTGAAGAGGGTAATGGAGAACTAGTACTAGGCATGGTAGTAGGAGCGATAAATGGGGGTGGAGGAGGTGTAGGTAGAGTAACTGGGGGAGGGATAGAAGGTCCTACTAAAGTTGCTCCACTGCGTGTAGTAATAGCACTCACATTATCTCTAGGGTTGGTTTCGGTTGTTGAAGGAAGAGCACCTTGGGGACGAAGGGCTTGAAACATTTGAACGAATTTCCTATCCGTGGACTCTTGCTTTTCCTTTAATTTCTTATCTTGTTCCGAAATCTTTTGAAGAACTAAGTCCATTTGTGGATTAGGTAAATTGAACCCTTGTTGTGGAAAACCTTGGTTTGGGTATTACTTGTATGGTGAAAAACCTCGAAGATTAAAACCTTGGTTTGGATAGCCTTGATTGTGTATTTGATAAGTACCTTGATTTGCATTGTAACCCCGTACATTTGCATTCCCTTGAAAATTAGCTCTTGGTGGACCTTGGTTGTTATGGGGGGGTGGGGGTGGTCTTTGTTGAAAACTGGGTGGAGCCAAATAGTTAGTCGAATTATAGGACAAATGATTAACATCGACATTCGGCTTGAAATGAACCCTCTCAGTGTTGTTATAAGCATACACTTCCCTTTGAGATTGGTCATAAGCCTTATCACATTTAACATACGAGTGTGGCCCACCACATATTTTATAAGTCACATTAAGGGCATTCACATGTTGAATAGGAGTGTTTTGATCATGTAAGGCAAGTTTAGTCACTATTAAAGTAAGTGCTTGATTTTGATTGGTAGTCTCACTATCACTAGTACTAGCCATAGTAGCCCTTACACTTTTAGTTTGCACTTTGGCCTTGTTTTTAAATATATCCCAAGCAACTTGGGTTGTTTTTACAAGAATGTTACCCCCCCCCCCCCCCCCCCCCCCCCCGAGGCACTATTTAGTGAATCTTGGTCATTCAAACTTAATCCATTGTAAAAAGTATTAATTTGATGCACTTTAGTAAAACCGTGTTGTGGACACTTTCTCAAAAGTTCCTTAAAACGATCCCAAGATTCACTAAACGTCTCCCCGTACTTTTGTTCAAAATTGATGATATCATTCCGCAAAGCGGTAGTACGTGAGGGTGGAAAGAAGTAATTTATGAATTTAGTCTCTAAGTCCGCCCATGTGGCAATACTTTGGGGTGGTTCATTATCAAGCCAAGTCCGGGCTTGTCCCTCGAGAGAGAAAGGAAAGAGGAGCAAACGAATTGCCTCTTGTGAGACCCCATTGTATTTCACAGCATTAGTTAAGTGTAAAAACCTCTTGATGTGATCGTGAGGATCATCATGAGTGCGACCCAAGAAAGGTGTAGCATAAACCATCTTAATAAAACCGGTTTTGAGCTCAAAATTATTGGCTCCAATACCTGGCACCATAGTTGCATCGTCATTGCCTTCAACGTGTGATTGCAAGAGCTCGATCATTGGTCGGTTATCCATGGTGTCAATAGCACGAGTCTCGATATCGGCTTGAGTGGTTTTCCTCTTGCACCCACGAGTATGCATACACCTACAAATGAAAAAGATGGGACAAAAAATAGAAGAAGAAATAAGGTTAATGTAAAAAGAAAATATTTTTGGTGCAAAACTTTAGAAAAGAATTGCTTTTTATGATTTTTTAAATGTTTTTGGGTTTTTGAAATTTTGATTTTTTAAATTTTTGAAATTTTAAAATTTGCAAGAAAAATAACGTTCACAAGTGAACGGATCCAAAAATCCAACTCGTCTCACAAAAAACCGTTAATATTTACGAAAAGAGCCGGCAGCGACGCCATTTTAATAACTATTTTTTTAATATATAAAAAAATTATTCTTAGTTGGTCTAATCGTTCTCTCGGTGTCTAATCGAATTGATCTCGGTTCAAAGTGGACTTAATCGTTTTTGGTGAATAAAAGAAAATTTGGTTATCTATTTCTATTTAAAAAGTAAAATGCAAAAAATATTAAAAATAAACTAAAGACAAATAACAAATAATAAAGAAAATAAACGAATTAAAACTTATTAAAAAGTAATAAAGAAAAATACAAGAAAAGAATTTGGGATATCAAAATAATAAATGTCGAGATAAAAAAAATATAAAAGACAAAATATAAAATATAAAATAAAAGTCAAAACTTTCAACTAAAAATTAAAAATAAAAATAAACGAGACAAATATTAAACATACGCAGAAAATAAAAGTTAAAACTTTCGGATAAACTAGAAGTAAAACTTTTAGGAAAATTAAAACTAAAATGACTTTCGGATAAAAAACTAAAAATGACTTTCGGATAAAAAACTAAAAATGACTTTCAGATAATATGTAAATGAGTTTCGGGACTTTGTAAAAAAATTATGTTTCACGATCTTTTAAAAAAAGTTGAGTTTCGCAATACTGCCTTAAAACCCCCACTTCGGAATTTAAAAAAATAATGACCTAATATGTGCTTTTGCAAATTGGTGTCGGAAAAAAGGGACAAAAAAATGGGCGGGAAAAACAATAATGCTAGGGAAATGTCAATTTCGGAATAATAGGGGATAAAGGCGAGTTTCAGAATTTTGCATAAATTGAGTTTCGGAATTTAAAAAAAAATGAGTTTCGGGACAAAATAAATTGACTTCCGGAATAAAGGTCTAAACCCTCTTCCGAAACTCAAACAATAATCAGACTACGCAAGATCTAAAAAATAGGGAACAGAAATAAGCCAAAATAAGGAAAATTAATCTAAGAAATAAGCAAAAATTAAGCCAAACTAATCTATAAAATAAGCCAACACAACTATAATAAAAACTATAAAAACACCAAATAAGCAAAATAAATAAATCTAATCAAAAAACATTAAGTTAATCAAATCCACTCAACTAAAAATAAGCCAAACATAAAATAAGCAATAAGCACAATAAGCTAGCAAGATGATTAATCAACTCAAACATAAATTAAACAAGAAAGGTAGAATGAGATTAATAATAAAAAAAACTTGAAATTAAAGATTTAGATTAAAGATTCAACAAAGAAAGATTAAGAGTTGAAAGATAAAAAAACATGAAAGAAAAACTAGAGAGAATTATTCTACTCCTACTTACTTTTAAAATAAAACTATTAACTACTAATGAAAAACTAAAAACTAACTATTACAAATGAAGGAAAATAGATCTATTTATAGTGGAGAAGTCGTTGGTGATTGTGCTTCTTTCTTTCTTTTGTTTTGTCTTCTCGTCTTGACAATAAATTTGTCATTCTCGTCTATGTCTCGGGATTTGTCGATAAATAAAATGGAACTCGTCTTCTAATTTCTTCTTTTATTATATTTGGTTCTTCGACTTGTTAAACTTCCGTCTTTGGTTCTTTTCTTCAATAAATCTTCAAAATAGGCCCGTTGACTACCGTTCCTTTGCACTTTTGATCTTTTGACTTTGTCTTTCGTCTTTTACTTCGATAAAAGCCCGTGAAAGCCTGTGTTTTCTTCCTTTTTCATCTTTTGGTCCTAAAACACAACAAAAACACAAACCACGCGTAATTCCGACTTTTACGACATTAAACACACGTTTTGGTTTCGTTTTTGTTTGTTTTAAGTGGTAAAAGGATAAATGTTTTCACACTTATTAGCATTTAATCACTTTCTCTTCTTTAACTTGAGGGCATCTTGGTCATTTGGTAGGTGATGATGTGTTTCCACCAATAGGATGAAAGATGCTTTATAGATAAACCAATGGGAGCACTTTACATAGATCACCATCTTCACCTTTCATTATTCTTTTATCCAAGGGCTCTTGATTAATCTTCTTTAACCAACTCCACCATCTTTAATCTTCTAGAAGCATGCACCTAATTACTCACAAACGAAACACACATGCTATTTTTTTTTCTTTTTAATAGTTTTGTGTTAGTTTACAAATAGATAAATAAAAATAAAACTACTAAAACTAAAAATATTTTAAAATTAAAATTAATTATTTCAATACTAAACTAACTATTATAAAATTAAAAACTTTTATTTATTTAATTTTTACTAAGATTAATAAAATGTTAAAATTAGAAATAAAATTGTAGAATATGCGAAATGCAAACCGAGACGAGTTACACGGTGAGGGCGTGTTAGAAATACGTTTTACGTATTTAGAAAGGTTCGGTCGCTCCAACAATATATAAGTTAGTAGCTCGTAGTCTAGCATCGTAATAGTAAACAAACAAGGCCAAGCCAAGCCTACAACATGTGTAGGCTGGTGGCTCATTGTAAGCCCAAGCCATCTCATGGGCTTGGGTATATAAACCCTCTCCTTAGTTGGAGAGGGTGTGGTTCACTTCATAATTTCACATAGTTAAAGTGTGTTTTTCATACTTTCTCTCTCTCTAAGTGTGTGTGTTCTCACCATCTATCTATCTCTTTCTCTCTCTAGAATATAAGCAAGATTTACAATATCCTACAAATGGTATCAAGAGCCATGGGATGATTGTATTGTTCATGTGTTTGTGTTCTTGATTTTTGTGTCTTTTTTATTCAAATCATTCTACATAGTTGTGGTAGAGATTTGGTATATTTACTTTGGCTAAAAACACAAAATGGTTAGGACCATTTTTCGGCTTAAAATCTCGAATTGGTTTGATTTCCATCGCAAAGGCTAGGGTTTCTGGATTGCGACGAGTATTGCGATCAGTATTCCGATAGGGTTTTGGATTGCGATCAGTCCTGCGACAGGCTCTATTATGTTATTTCGACAGAATTACTTCTTTCCATTGCGATAGAATCTTTGTGTTATTGCGACAGAATTGCTTGTTTCCATTGCGATAGAGTCTTTTTGTGATTGCGACAAGTTTAGTGGTATTGCGACATAGTTGTGACATTGCGACAGGTTTGTAATATTGCTACAGGTTTGTGATATTGCGACAGGTTTGTGACTTTGCGACAGGTTTGTATTATTGCGATAGTTTTGTTATATTGCGGCGAATTTTGTGATATTGCGACAAGAGTTATTGCGACAGACCTTTGCAAAACTATTCAATAAAAATTTTGAACATTCGTGAGTTTTTGTTTGTCTTGGAATTTTTTTGGTTTATCGAGCACATATTTTAGGGGATTTCATTATTTTTCGTGACTTCTACACATGACAACAAACACATTTACTTTCTCTCATTGTTCGATCAACGTTTGTAAATCTTTAACTTATCGAAATGGAGTTTACTTCTCTTACGGATAAGTCCATCCTCTCGGGTACGGATAATCGTCCACCAATGTTGGTGAAGACTATGTACGAGGATTGGGCTTCCCGAATGGAACTTTATATGTTGATTAAAGAGAAGGGACATCTCATTTGGGCATCGATGCTCAATGGACCATTGGTATATGGTACTGTGACGGAAGGTACTGTTACTCGTCCTCACACAATGGGTGAATTAACTGGAGATGCTAAGATTCAATACAAGTGTGATAAACAAGCTACAAACATCATTCTCCAAGCCCTTCCTCCAGATGTCTACAAACTCGTCAGTAAACATAGAGTTTCCAATGAGTTATGGGATAGAATTCGTGTTCTAATGCAAGGCACCTCGTTAACTAAGCAAGAACAAGTGTGTAAGCTATATGATACGTTTGATAAGTTTTCCTATGTCCCTGGGGAGACTCTTAATGATTGCTACTTGAGATTCACTCTATTGATGAATGAGCTCAACATCTATGGCCTGGCAATTCCTACATTTCAATTAAACACCAAGTATTTAAACACTCTTCCTTTTGAACGAAGAAAGTACGTGACGGCTGTTAAATTGGCTAAGGATTTGCATCAAACCAACATACATCAACTTCAAGCTTTTCTTCAACAACACGAATGCCACATGATCGAGGCTCGGTTGTCAACACCTCAAGTTCAAGATCCACTTTCCATGTATGCTTCTCAACAAATGACTCCCCAACAAAACACGGCTTACGCTTATCAACAACCATCATACTTGCAGCAGCCACCACAACACACCTATCAGCAACCACAACAACCATCTTACCAACCTCCAATGATGCCACATCAAACATTTAAACAAAGTGTTCTTCAATAGCATTATCTACAACAACCAACACATCAGGCATCACCCTCACAAGCTATCACTTCTCCAATGGGCTATACTCCCCAGCAAGGATATTTTACAATTGAAGCACCACCAGCAAAATGTAACACCCCGAAAATAGCCCAACAGAAGCACACTAGTTTTAGGGCCTGTTACGTCATTATTATCCGAGTCTTGATCAAAGAGAACGACTTCTATGCCAAATACCACAACGCACACTCCAAATAATCATACAATGAAGTACCTGAGAATACATGCTTAAAACGGTCAACATAAAGTTGGTGAGTTCATAAGTTTTATTAAAGATATGACACTTCAAAAGTTTATAAAGTCCACTACCGAAAGTAGTATCGTAAAAGCATTTAGAAATCCATAGTTTCACAATAAAAGCAACGCGTACCACAAAGTTCAGTCATATATGAACATTTAGCCAAAAGCATTACAGCCAACACAGAATAATTCAGTTCAGATTCAAGATTCATAACAACATCACATGCAAGATTCATATCAAGATCACATATAAGAAGCATATCAAGATCATACAAGATCATGGCAAGATTCAAATTTCAAGATCGATACGTGATCATAGCAAGATTCAATTCTAGATCAATACAAGATCATAGCAAGATTCACAGTCAAGATCAAATACAAGATCATACCATGATGGATCACAATAGCAATTCAACTTTAGAATCATAGCAAGCAATGGACCGCAAAAACATAGATAAGATATGCAAGACCATCATGGGAGATATGACGTCAAGCATATTGGGTACAACACAGTGTTTATAATAGCACTAAGCTCATGAAACCGAACTATGGCAAGTACGCCGAAACAACGCGCGCATGAAATACAAGTTGCCCCAGTAGGTGTCTAACCCAAGACAACCTAGCACAACATCAATTGGTATACGTTCTTTTGGAAGTGGCGATTTACAATCCCCGGACGGAGGTTGCCAAAACCTCAATAGATCTATCCATAACATCAGGTTCACTTTACCGGTCATCCAGAAGTGATTAACGGATCATGAAGGGGACTAAGAAGAACGTGGCTTAAAGCTAGTTAGGCATATCCATAAACCAACTTCAACGAAGTATACAAAAAGCGCAAATTTTACGTCCAAGCAAGTGACAAAGCATTATCTCATCCATAAACAATACTTCAACAAAGTATTTTATAAAAGCACAGTTTGCATCCACTAGCAAATAACAAAGCAGTATCGCTCCCCAAATAGATTAAGCATATAACGCAGATTAAGAGAAGAAATGACTCACTCACATATTCACAATATGCATCATAAACAATTCTTCATCGGTATAAACATATATGCGTCGCAAACAATACTTGAGAAGTATAACCACGTATGTATCACAAACAATCATCAAACGTATAAACACGTATTTGACTTCGACAAGCATGCATCTCCCCCAAAAGAGATTAAAACATTTATAAAGAGATTCCGAAAATAGAAAGTGGGGATATGAACTCACCTCAGCCACGCAAGCTATCACAACAAGTAAATAATAGTCACAGATTCAGATCACGCACGATGCAACCTAAAATGATACTAGATTGAGTTACTATCTATAATGTAAGAAAAAATGAATGTCATACGCATATTTCAACCCTTGCCATGGATTTTATTTATTAAAACGAGCACGTGCTTAAAAGCGTCAGTTAAAATAACATTTGACCAAACTTTTAAGTAAAAATATAACTTTTATTCTAGTAAGATATTGATAACCTTTCGACGCCATTTTAAATTAACCAATCTCAGAAAAACTTAATCACACACTAATTTAACCAAAGTATCGCTCTTAGCCCAAGTACTGACCATACTAAACAAATAACGTCAATCACTCCTCTATTCCAGCTCGAACAACAGTAAATAAATATACCCGGTAATAAAATAATAGACGTTTGAAAAGTAGTCATGCTCTCAAATAAAATGTTTCATTTAATAAAAATAATTCTTCCTTCCTACTCCTACCCACGTGACCAGACCCAAAAATCAAAACAATAATGGTCGGCTGAGTTGGTATTGTCATTTCTATATCTATCAAATGTCACCCTATCCGTTTGACCTAGTGCATCCAAAACACTTTTTCAGCATTTATCCTTATCAACTTTCCCTTACCATGCTTATAACCACCACACTGGTTTTACTTCATTCTCTCAACCTCATGTCTCTCTCTCTCTCGATTCAACACCAAACGCAAGAAAAGAAACCCATATATCCACATGTCAACGCTCAAGATAGCTTGTAAAAAGAATAAAACACGACGCACCACAATTAAAACTCGATGTACACCACACTCGCCTCTAGTCCCATCTTTATCTCTCGTTGAAAACCAGACGCACACAAAGCCCCACACAGTTAAAACTCTATTTGAACGCATGACACACAACACAATCTCTGACTCGATCTCGTACCATAAAGTTAAAAACACAGTTTCGACATGACATCAACACTCTCACAACAAAGCTTTCAACATTCTGATAGCAATATCCCAACACCCCCTCGTCTCACATCATACTCACCACAAAACACAGCCACTCCTCTCGTCTCATCTTCAAACTCACCAGTTCACCAACCAAAATCCCTCGTCAAGAACACCCCAACTCCATCTCTCTCGTTTCACCATCAACTCTCACAACAAATCTTCGTTCTACCTCTCTCAGCTCACAACACAACACATACCAAAGCATGCATTTTTTACGTAAAACCCACTCAAAAACATGATTTATAAACGTGTATAAAATTTTGAGACGATAGTTAAAGTTTTATAAAATCCAATCTTTAAAACTTAGCTTCCGAAAAATATGGCAAGGTGACATATGAACGAAACATGAACATGATGCAAGAACAAAGCAATATACGAAGCGAGGGTTTAAACCTTGAGTTCTTCTTGGCACGACGACGACACAACCAACCGGAAGAGATTTTAAACCCTTTTTCTATATCAACCCGCGTATAAGGCCTAAAGCAACCTACTCGAATACAAGCAACACAAAAACTCGAACTAGTAACCCCACGTACAAACTGGTACCCATTTTACGTCGTCGAATCTTTTGACCAACTAGAGCTTAAAACTATTCGTATGGTTACGATTATGCAAAAGGTATGTTTAGTTTGTGGCTGTTACAAGTTTGAAATGAAATGGGGTATTCATTGGTGTGGTAGAATGAGGTTTAAATCTATTGAAAGTGGATGTGAAGATGGTTGAGATGGGGAGGGTGTGTGTTAATGTGTGTGAGTTATGACATGTGTGGGTGAGAGAAAATCATAGATAGGTAAATATGTGTAATTTGGGTGAGTGAGAGGGGATCAAAACGATCGGCAAATAGGGTTTGAGGATATTGTGTACTTGGTAGCAGGGTGATGGCAACCTAGCAGCAGCTTGCATGTGGTTGTGGTTGACTAAAATTTGAATTTTCTTTTGAGTCACATTACATGGCGGGTAAAAGAAAGAAGCAAAAGTTTGGGATCTAAAAGTTGGTAGGTTGATTTATTTATAAGTTACTAAATGAGAGTAATAAAGTCATATTTTATTCAATGTATCAATGTATACATAATGGTGGAATTTGGTACACGGTGGGTTGAGGCTCTCCTTGTAAACGTTTGGTGACATCGCCAAAAGGTTGTGTATTCCAACGGTTTGAACATGAGAGCGAAGTAATGACGATGTAAAAGACGAAAATAAATTACGAACAGAAACTCGCGCGTCATAATTTCTACTCAATATTATAGTTTACGTAAAGCACGCGACACATAAGTCCTATAACATAAGCAATCAAATTTAACGGTAACGGGTATAGCTCGTGAGCGCAGGAGGTCACAATTTAACACGCGCAGTGTTTGTATAGACATTGACTGAGCGCAGTCTGCAACTAAAATCAATTTAGCACATAAAACGACACACTATCAACTCGAGGATAAGAACTGTAAATATCTCGTGACATTTAAATGTAAAGGTTTAATTAATTAAATATATTTTTTTATTGTGTCGATACGCATACTATGCGATTTTTTTTAGATTTTACAAAATATGTCCCGTTTTCAAAACAAACAAGTTTGGTAATGCTCAAAAATGAAATTTGAATAATAACTAATATAATTTATTATTATTTAAAGGACGAAAAATTCTCGGGTGTTACATCATCTACGTGCCATTTTGAGTTTCGTCCTCGAAACTCGATTGTTGTACTAGGTTGAGAAGTGTCAAGAATGTTGGAACGGAATAGATAAAGATGGAATGTATCAGAAAGGTTTGACAGGTCAATCTGACAAAGCGGTAACGGTTCATAGAAAAATTAAAGGACAATTAGAAGCGAGGAATCTAGCAAGTCGTCAAATCTTAAAAGTTGGTACAGAGTTAACTACAATTAGTTCGTTAAGCTCACGCCGATCGATGTTCATTCGGAAAATCTGTGCCACAATTCACGAGTCATTTGAAGTTTAACATATCATTCGCCAAAACGCAATAATGGTAACGATAAAAGGGAAAGATAGTGATCAAGTCGTACGGACGAACCGTGAGTCAATAAAATACATTCCATAATTGGAATAATAAAATAATAATATAAATATAGAGATATGTCGAGTGTACTTAAGCCCACTTGTTTAAAAACTTTGATTTACATCGAGAAGCGTCGTAATCCATGTGAATACAAATTTATAACATCATGGTTCGGTGACCTATGATTTTTTTATTCAAACGAAAAAGCGTCCTAATTCGTTTCAATGAAGATTTCATAGCCCATCCTACTTAAATATTCCCAACAAGGCTTACCATCAAAACCAATATAATATCTAAGAAAGTAGATATTACTAAGAGTGTTTACAACCGATTTATTTATAACTTTCGTCTTCAGACGTCCTATACCATCTTAATACGAAATCATAAATAAACTTATGTTCCAATGGCTTATGATTTCCCATTTAGACGTCCCATACTACCTAAATGTGAAATCATAATTTAACTTGTGCTCAGGAGACTCATGTTTCATATTCAAACGTCCCATTCCATTTAAATATGAAGTCATAAGTACCTTGATTTTTGTCACACCGCAGCATTTAGGCATGCAAACTATCCAAATAATATTACATGAAATTACCAAAAGCAAAGTGTATGAGTCGTCAATAGTCGTGTCTCATAAGTAGACGTTCAAATTCATAAGCGGGAGAAAATAAATACCGACGCGCGATATTGTGTGCAAAAATAGGTATTAACCAAAGAGCTCATATATAATATAATGATATATTATAATAGTTACCGAATACATAAAACGAACAATCAGAATATAAAGCAATCATAAACTGATAAAACAAGCAGTCGTGGAGCAGCGGATAAAGAATTGCAAACACGCAAAACGAGCATTCATATAGCAACGGAAAAAAAGAAATCGCAATATACAAAGCACGTATTTATATAGCAGCGGAAAAATGCATGATGAAAGTTAGAACACACTAGAGAATCGGTTATAGTCTTGGCCTGTACAATAACACCTAGTTCTCTATAACCAAGGCTCTAATACCAATCTATAACACCCCCAAAATAGGCCCAGTGGAAGCAAACTAGTTTTGGGGCCTGTTACGTCATGATTATCCGAGTCTTGATCCGAGAGAATGACTTCTATGCCAAATACCACAACGCACACTCCAAATAATCATACAATGAAGTACCTGAGAATACATGCTAAAAACGGTCAACATAAAGTTGGTGAGTTCATAAGTTTTATTAAAAAGTTTATGACACTTCAAAAGTTTATAAAGTCCACTGCCGAAAGTAGTATCGTAAAAGCATTTAGAAATCCATAGTTTCGCAATAAAAGCAACGTGTACCACAAAGTTCAGTCATATATCAACATTTAGCCAAAAGCATTACAGCCAACACAGAATAATTCAGTTCAGATTCAAGATTCATAACAACATCACATGCAAGATTCATATCAAGATCACATATAAGAAGCATATCAAGATCATACAATATCATATCAAGATTCAAATTTCAAGATCGATACATGATCATAGCTAGATTCAATTATAGATCAATACAAGATCGTAGCAAGATTCACAGTCAAGATCAAATACAAGATCATAGCAAGATGGATCACAATAGCAATTCAAGTTCAGAATCATAGCAAGCAATGGACCGCAAAAACATAGATAAGATATGCAAGACCATTATGGGAGATATGACGTCAAGCATATTGGGTACAACACAGTGTTTATGATAGCACTAAGCTCATGAAACCAAACTATGGCAAGTACGCCGAAACATCGCGCGCATGAAATACAAGTTGCCCCAGTAGGTGTATAACCCAAGACCACCTAGGACAACATCAAATGGTATACGTTCATTTGGTAGTGGCGATTTACAATCTCCGGACGGAGGTTGCCAAAACCTCAATAGATCTATCCATAACATAAGGTTCACTTTACCGGTCATCCAGGAGTGATTAACGGTTCATGAAGGGGACTAAGAAGAACGTGGCTTAAAGCTACTTAGGAATACCAATAAACCAACTTCAACGAAGTATACAATGAGCGCACAATTTGCGTCCAAGCAAGTGACAAAGCATTATCTCATCCATAAACAATACTTCAACAAAGTATTTTATAAAAGCACATTTTGCATCCACAAGCAAATAACAAAGCAGTATCTCTCTCCAAATAGATTAAGCATATAACGCAGATTAAGGGAAGAAATAACTCACTCACATATTTACAATATGCATCATAAACAATTCTTCATCGGTATAAACACATATGCATCGCAAACAATACTTGAGAAGTATAACCACGTATGTATCACAAACAATCATCAAACGTATAAACACGTATTTGACATCGACAAGCATGCATCTCCCCCAAAAGAGATTAAAACATTTATAAAGAGATTCCAAAAATAGAAAGAGGGGATATTGTAACAACCGTGAAAGTGCCGTATGATGCTAAGTTATCGTCTCAAGAGTTGTTCAGTATGAGCATCTCTCTTAAGTTGTGGCTCACTTGTGGATGTGATATCCCGAGCCCAACGTCATTTATTTAATCCTATTTTACGTATATTTTTGAAATTTTTAAGAATTTTTATCGTGGAATTATTTGACGGTTTAAGTTGAAACCAACGTTTACGGTCGTAATTTAACGTTTGACGATTTAAGAAGAACCGATGACGACTACGATACCGACGGATGCCCAAAACTTACATTTTATTATCGATTGATCGATATTTGAGTTTTTCGAGAATTTTACTTACGGTTCGTGTTAAGTTGAGTCGGGTGAGTTTTATAGCCTTCCGAGTACATTTAAAGTATCCCAAAAATATTTTGGAGTGTTCGGGATGATTTCCGACTCCCGTAAAATTTTCTAAATTGACTAGTGAGTCAATCCTGCAAAGTTTTAAGGACGTTTTTACTTGAGGCCAAAAGAAATCAAAAATATACACTTTAGTCCCTCCCATCTCACAAAAAAGGCACAAACACACACACACAACACATTTTAGAAAAAAAAAGATCAAACATCCCTCCCTTGTGTTCTTAGGCCGACGGCCACCCACCAAAAACCACCAATCCACCACCAAAACTTGGTTTTTGAAGAATCCAATCAAAGTCCCACCTTTCTAACATCATTGTAAGTAAATCCCACCAACATTTACATGCATGCATCCATTTATTTTCTTCCAAAAATTTGTGATTTTTCAAAAACGGGTTTTGATCAAATTAAACCATACACATGTTTAATTCATGTGTATATAATGTTAATTCACCTATAAAACAAGATGGGGGTTATGATTTGTGTCTTCCACAGCCCCTAAAAGCCACGAAATTTTTGGGGTTTTGGGTGTGTTCAAGGTGTTTGATGAAATGTCATGGGTTTGTGTTTATAAGGGTGTTTTGGGTGTGTTTGAATGGGTTAAACACATTGCATGTTTGTTTTATGATTTTGGTTTTATGAGGTTGATGATTAATAGGGGTTTAGGACTGAAATTTGTGTTTGGATATGTTTGGGAATGCTTAGGATGAAACCTAGTAGTGATTGATAGGTTTGGAATCGAGCTTAAGTGTGATTTTGATATGGATAAATTTAGGCAGAAACTTTGAGACCTTTTCGTAAAAATAATTTTTTCCTACAGGTCTAGATAACTAAATGTAGTCATAGAGGGTCTTCTTAGCTTTAATTTGGTATAAGGTAGAGCCCGTGACTCGAAACGAGCTAAAAGTTATGAGGTTTTAAAGATCGAGTACCGGGAGACGAGAACTTTCATAATCCGAATTTATGTATAGTTTTAGTCAAATCCCGAGGACCACAAGTATGAATTGGTAAATGGTCAAGGGTCAAATTTTGGTCACAAACCTGTGTAATTGAGTCTATAATTGGACTTAGGAGTCAAAGAAGTCAAAGGTGCATTTCATATAGGTCAAAGAGGTCCAAGTTGGTCGAAGTACAATTTCAGTCCGAAAAACGTAGTTTTTGGAAAACGTGTTGAGTAATGAGTCGTAGAAGTCAAAACTTTTATTGGGATTAAATATGTGTTTTCTACAGGTCTTATAGTATTTTTGAGAATTTTGTCAAATTTTATAAAAATGGTTAAGTATAGTAAAACAGCCCATACTTTTGGTTAGTATCGGCGAAACCGTAAAATGGATAGTAACTTTAATAACATTGATACATGGTATAAGTCTAGTAACAACTACTTGTTTGACTTTGGCGTGAGTTTTCATAAGTATTAAGTGTGTTTGCATTTGCGTGTGTTTAGTACAATTATGTACGCGGAGTATTGATTTGGTTTACGTACCTTGATTTTTAGGTCAAGTGTTTGATTTTCCCGGGCATCCACGTCGTCGGTGACATTTTTCGTTACGTCTTCGCTAGAACTACTACTACTACGCCAGGTGAGTCTATAGCCTCGCTCTTTACTTTATTCAAATTTTTTTAACCCGCGAGGGGGATACATGCTAATTTAAATGAAAATGAACATAAGTCTTGATTGATTGTTGGACCCGAATGTTTCCTCGAAATTGTGTTGAGTACCTAGTTGCAAAAGTCCCTAAATTCATGAACTATTAACTATTGTCCTGCCCTCGAGTAGGGGGAAATAGCCGCTTATACAATTTGTAGTACTACGGGGCTAACGACCCAATGCTAGCCGAGAAGCTGTACGTTGAGTAAGTTCTGCGGTAGATTATCTTGTATGAGAGATAACGTATAATTGCAACTGATGCCTTTAGAAGGGGCACTGGTTTCATCTGAATCACGCCGGTAATTATTACGCGGGTGATTGAGTTAACGGATTAGTGTCATGAGCTTAAACACAATTGTCATATCCTTGAGTAATAGATTGTGAGTACGACAATGCTATTGAATGATCATGATTGGTTTTTAATACTTATGTTCAACTTATGATTTGATAAACCTATAGATTCGCTCAACCTTTGTGTTGACGATTTTAAGCATGTGTTTCAGGTAACCAAGATTGATAGCAGCGGAGCATGCGAGGATGGAAGTTGTGGTGGCTTGGCGGTCTACTTTGTTTTCCTCCCTTTTTGCACTTAAAAATTTTATACTATGTCATGTGAATGAAAATGTATTTTTGGGTTGAGATTCAGTGGGGACCTAAACGCAAAATCTGTATTGTATTATTTTGGGGTTTGGAAAACAGTGGACATGTACATTTTAACTATGTTTAAATAATGTCAAGACTTTTACGTCTTTTGAGTCGTTTGAATATCTTGTGTGCGATGATAACTGTGTAGCACCCAAATGTTGTAGTTCCGCTGCGCATAGCATTTGTGGGGGTGTTACAGATTGGTAATCAGAGCCATGAGTTATAGAGAACTAGGTCATTTTGAAAATCCTAAACTATAACTTTTGGTGTCGTAAGAAATTGTCCAAGCACACAACTATCCTGCATGGCTCCGGTAAGATTTCTTTAGCATCGCTTTATATTTTAGATGTATCCCTCAAATTGATATGAATTCCCTAAGTATTTAGTAAGTAAATACTTTGAGATATATATTGAGATATATTGTTTTGTACGTTGAGTACTTATCATCGTAATTTGCAAATTCTTGTAAGATTATCTTATATGTTGCATGTAATTGGCATAACGGGCTACATTGCATTACATGGCAACACCGCGTTGTAATCCTACGTGTATGTAGGAATGGTTGTATGTATAAGTATGTATATACTATGGTATTTAAAGGCATTGCACGTGAAGCAATGGTCCTTGAGTAATTATCGTACATTAAAATGCGGTTTTGTTGAGAATTCGGCCTTACCGCTAATTATCAATCTTGATAATTAATTTATTGTTCGAATAACCGAATATGAACCTCGTTTGATATCCTAGATACGTAAATGATGCTTCGTAACATATTTTATATCGACTAGGTCGATCTCGATTGTCGTTATCGCACCGTGATGTGTCATTTTGGACATTTTCTTTTGAAACGTAATTTACTTACGTATTACTTTATTTCCTTTATTCCTAATGGGTTTGATATGTTAGTTCACGTAACTATAACATAGACGAAGTATAATCGACGATGCGTACATCGGGGCGGCGAATCATGTGTGTATATTATGAAACATGGTCGAGGCGTGTTGCCATTTAATCATTGTTTACTATTCTACTTGGATTTAAAGATGTGTTTTAAAATTTGACTAGCGTTGTGATCAATCGCGATTACTTAGAATTTGGTTGGTTTGTGTTAATTTTGTGGTGTACGATTTCGAGACTCATCCGAGGCCGATAACAACATTTAGTTGACATACGTATTCTCGTTCCATTCATTTCATTTTGTTTTGTTGATTCATTATTTTGAAGTTAATATTTTACATGACGAGGTCCGGCATTTGTGCAAGTTAAGTAAGCATCGAACTTTGTTGATTGAATGATTTAAACATAAAGTGTTTTATATATTTAATATTTGGTGAATGAAACTTTCGGATAAAAATGACGTATGATGTGTTTTGTAACAAGTAAAATTCGTGTAGAGAATAAACGGACATTGTGAAATTATTTTCCTTCAACCTTGGTTGGTAAATCGTAATAAGTGATTATTATTACTCGTAAAATCCTTGTTTTCATATATTAAAATTTGATACTAAAAGATTGTGATGGACTTGTTAAGAATTTGTTTAAATTAGTTCGAGAAAGGAGTTATAATAAAATTTGCGAGATGACTATTGAGTATATGTAGCTTCGGATTTAGTATGAATTAATTTTCGGGTCAATGTAGCAAACTTTTGGCATAATTTGTAATATAGAGTAGAAAAATTGGTCATATATTTTAGAGGTAGAAACTTTGTAAAAATTGGTTTATTTTAAACATAAGGTTATGTTTACGTATGCATTGGTGTAAACTAGAACTCGTCACTCGTTGTAGTAAATAAACTGGGATAAAATCGGAATATACACTTTAAGTATGAAATTATAATGCTTGAAATGAAATTTTAAACATTGATGGAACGTCATTGGAAATCATTTGTTTGTTAAATTGTCGTTATAGAGAATCAATATGTGTAATTTGATGATGCTTGTTTAAAAATCGTTTGAAAAATCTTTTGTTTTATTCCGCGACGAGATGTGTTAATTTTAAAATCATTTGATAATGGGCTAAGGATTAAAAAGTTGAATTTTATATATTTTAAAATTATTGAGATGAGCATCTTAATTATTTATTATTTTATTATTATCATCAAGATTCAAGTGTCGACTAAAATTAGTAAGTATCCGAGATAATACCACGTGAAACCTCTTTATCATTTGAGTCGAATTCCGCGAATATGATTTAACAAAACAGTTTTGGGGAAAACATGTGTGTAATAAAAGTCAAAGGTTGATTTTAAGAGTTAATTGGACTAGTTTGAGTCATGTTGGATACGTGTATATTTGTGATAATATAAGCCGTAATAATAATGTAAAACTTGGAAAATTCTTACTATGTACGTTTTTGGTACTTAAAGATATGAACATTAACGAGATTTTGACACAAGTATGGAGATTTTCAACCTAATGATTTTATCAAATATGATAACCGAGTCACCGCCTTACTAATGTTAGTACTTTTCTCTTGAGATTGTAACTTTTCAGAAATTAAAACTTTGTAAGTTGAAAAATGAAAGGTGTAAATTCTTTAATGGTGTAACCCAAATTAAAAATGTGTGAATGTTCGGTTTTACAATGTACAAGGTAACACAAATTATTATACGCAACTGGATTATACAGCACACGCCTACTTGTATATTATTTAATAAAGATGTATATATAATGTTTTGAGTCATGATGGTTCGATCGTCCGACATCCCTTCTTTGATTTTGTGAGTCTGTATCTAAACATGAGTCGTCATGTGATTGTTCATTTTAATATTGTCTATGGTATGAAACCAATATTATTATATTTATTTTTGGGTCACTACTTCGCTAGTACTTGATAATGAGGGTATGTTACCCGGCGTATTTTTTGTCCTGTTCATGGACGTTGTGACTTTTCTTCTTACGGTTAATGGAACCTAAAATTCTGTATTTACTTGAATGATGCTATAAATCTTCATTAAATTGGTTATTTATTTATATTGAACAAAAGCGAGGAGGCGAAGCCGCTTTACCAAATTGTAGAGGTGAAAGAACTCGATCTTTCTGGTGAAATTGTTTCTATTTAACCAAGTGGTTATTCTTCTCTTCCCGTATACCCTTGGTGGAACGTGTGTGCAACTCGAGACGATGGGAATTATGATTGTTGTTTTATTTTTAGCGCTTGTGCTGATATTCAATTTAAATTCTTACTCCATGTATTCGTAGATCGCTATTGTTATCCCGAGACTTTTGTCATATATTTGAAGTATTTTCATTTCTAATATAGTTAATTTTAGTTGGCAATTATATTGCTCGTTTACCTCGTTCGATCTCATTGATCTTAATTTTATTACTTGTTGTGCTTGCAATGATCTTTAATCATGAACCACCTTACCGTTATTTTGTGAATAATCTATTGTGAAAAATAGGTATGAGTGTGTCAAATGTTTTGGTGAACTAAATGCAAATGGTGTCGATTTCTTTATTTAATTATTTATTTATTTTCCTCATAAAAAGGCAAAGCAAAAATATGTTCCCAAAGTGGACGAAAAATGTTTGATGTGTTTCTTAAAACGATAGTAACAATATTTTCCCATTTCAAATTCCATTTTAAATAATTTGATTATTTTGAAGTATAGGTCGAAAACTTTCGTAGTCGTATTTGGTATGTAATAATAATGTTTGTGTCGTCACTCGATCCTCAATTATGCACAGCTTAGCTAACTATGCATAATTCAGGAAGAGTCCTGTTTTGTTAATTGTTGTTGCTTGATCCTTAAGTATGCATGATCTAGCTAATTATGCATAGTTTAGGAAGGGCACTATCGTGTCAAACAAATTGGTCATCTTGAAACTTGTAGTGTTTTGATAAACGTTTGATGAGAACGTTTCTTTTTAAAATGGTGGATCATTTTTGCAAGTAGTCGTAATTTCTTTGATTTTTAAAGACAATTTTTGAATTTTTCTTGTATTCCTTGAAATCTTTTCTTTCGTTTGGTGTTGACTTGGTAAGTCACTGTGACCGAGTAGTTTTTGGAAAATGTTTTTATGAGTTGTGTGTGACGTGAAAATTTCATCGGAATCACGAGGGTGTTGATAAAATACCAAAGGGGCTCGTATCGTCACCGGGAGAAGAGTTTTTAATAAAGATGGAAAAATGCCGAAGTAGAGGAAATCAGAGTTCGAATAACTCTAAGGGAAATAACGAAGACTTCTCCTACAGCGAATGTGTCGTACTTTATTTATTATTCTTTTCTTGTTCTTTTGATATGACAACGACACGCGGTAAACTGTTGAAGTTTACCAACTGTGCATCAGTAATTGGAAGACAATTCCATTGTCGTTTTCGTTTATTTAAGTGAGGAATCCTCTTTGCTTGACTCAACCATCCTTGATTATCGATGGTTAAACGATAGATATCCATAGTTGATGTTTTTATGGTAAACCCTTGCCTTTTATGTGTTTATGTTGTATGTGACTTAGTCAAGTGATCGTAAGATGTGAGAACTTGAGACGACATTGTCCAATGAAGTCCGATCATGGAGAACACGTGCCATGTAATGTATTTTTTTTTTTAACTGTGAACGATGATATTTATTAAGATTTTGACCACGTTTGGGACGGAAGTAAGATGGTGTTCTTGTAGTATCTTTTGGGTATGGATCCGTGTGTGAGCACCCTACGATGACATATGTAAGTATTTTATTTCTTTTTGGATATGCATCCATAGCTAGCAAGCTCTTGAACCTTCTTTAACTTGCAATTTTCTTTTGAATGGACTCGTCCGAGAATTATGTAAATATTCTTGTTTTATCTTGGCTTGGCTGATTAGCAAGCGTGGGTTAACTGATTGAACTGATTGGTTTAGCATGGTTTGGCTATGTTGCAAACATGTCGTAATATGGTGGTATGTGTTTCATAATGGCTTTTGTGTTTGTTTGGATTGTGATGTCTTCGAGAGAGTTATGTATATGCCGAATGATTTCGTATCGATGAATTCGTTTTTGACGAAGTAGGGTTGTATGTACGTAATATTGCGATAAGGTGATTTTGCACGAATAGTATTAATTACTTCGTCTTTTATATTTTGAGCGTTTTCCGATGGGGTTATGTGTGACCCGTGTGATGTTTCCTTCATGATTAATTGTTTTTATGAGACGATGAACCAAGTGTAAGGACGATTCGAGCGTTAAAGGACGAGCTCCGAGCGTGTGTGATTGATTTTGATAGTTGTTGAGACCGACACTTGCCGTGGAGGTATCCTTGTACAACGACATTTACCATGTTAGCCGTGAAGCTGCAACATTTGAAGAATTATGTTGATGAAAATGTAGATCACCAGTTGAGTGGAATGAAGTAGGAAAAAGTCAGTTGAATGGACCTGAAATGATTTGAGAGACTCCGGAGGAGATGGTGTAGATTGAGAATCATATGTTGACCGCGAGAAGCTGTGAGAAGAGACGTGCTGATAACCGTAGGAAGAAATTGGGAAATTGAAGTGGAGATCATGGATCGAGATGTTAGGAGATTGAAGCAAGGTATAATACTCATGGTGAAGGTGTGATGGAACACCAGACGTGAACCGAAGCCCAGAACAGAACATGAAGACCTCTTTAGGAAGAAGTACCTTTATCTTACTAGTAGTACATAATGCGAGCATAAGAAGAGGCGAGCGCCGGGACGTCGCTCCCTTAAGGAGGGAAGGATGTAACAACCGTGAAAGTGCCGTATGATGCTAAGTTATCGTCTCAAGAGTTGTTCAGTATGAGCATCTCTCTTAAGTTGTGGCTCACTTGTGGATGTGATATCCCGAGCCCAACGTCATTTATTTAGTCCTATTTTACGTATATTTTTGAAATTTTTAAGAATTTTTATCGTGGAATTATTTGACGGTTTAAGTTGAAACCAACGTTTACGGTCGTAATTTAACGTTTGACGATTTAAGAAGAACCGATGACGACTACGATACCAACGGATGCCCAAAACTTACATTTTATTATCGATTGATCGATATTTGAGTTTTTCGAGAATTTTACTTACGGTTCGTGTTAAGTTGAGTCGGGTGAGTTTTATAGCCTTCCGAGTACATTTAAAGTATCCCAAAAGTATTTTGGAGTGTTCGGGATGATTTCCGACTCCCGTAAAATTTTCTAAATTGACTAGTGAGTCAATCCCGCAAAGTTTTAAGGACGTTTTTACTTGAGGCCAAAAGAAATCAAAAATATACACTTTAGTCCCTCCCATCTCACAAAAAAGGCACAAACACACACACACAACACATTTTAGAAAAAAAAAGATCAAACACCCCTCCCTTGTGTTCTTAGGCCGACGGCCACCCACCAAAAACCACCAATCCACCACCAAAACTTGGTTTTAGAAGAATCCAATCAAAGTCCCACCTTTCTAACATCATTGTAAGTAAATCCCACCAACATTTACATGCATGCATCCATTTATTTTCTTCCAAAAATTTGTGATTTTTCAAAAACGGGTTTTGATCAAATTAAACCATACACATGTTTAATTCATGTGTATATAATGTTAATTCACCTATAAAACAAGATGGGGGTTATGATTTGTGTCTTCCACAGCCCCTAAAAGCCACGAAATTTTTGGGGTTTTGGGTGTGTTCAAGGTGTTTGATGAAATGTCATGGGTTTGTGTTTATAAGGGTGTTTTGGGTGTGTTTGAATGGGTTAAACACATTGCATGTTTGTTTTATGATTTTGGTTTTATGAGGTTGACGATTAATAGGGGTTTAGGACTGAAATTTGTGTTTGGATATGTTTGGGAATGCTTAGGATGAAACCTAGTAGTGATTGATAGGTTTGGAATCGAGCTTAAGTGTGATTTTGATATGGATAAATTTAGGCAGAAACTTTGAGACCTTTTCGTAAAAATAATTTTTTCCTACAGGTCTAGATAACTAAATGTAGTCATAGAGGGTCTTCTTAGCTTTAATTTGGTATAAGGTAGAGCCCGTGACTCAAAACGAGCTAAAAGTTATGAGGTTTTAAAGATCGAGTACCGGGAGACGAGAACTTTCATAATCCGAATTTATGTATAGTTTTAGTCAAATCCCGAGGACCACAAGTATGAATTGGTAAATGGTCAAGGGTCAAATTTTGGTCACAAACCTGTGTAATTGAGTCTATAATTGGACTTAGGAGTCAAAGAAGTCAAAGGTTCATTTCATATAGGTCAAAGAGGTCCAAGTTGGTCGAAGTACAATTTCAGTCCGAAAAACGTAGTTTTTGGAAAACGTGTTGAGTAATGAGTCGTAGAAGTCAAAACTTTTATTGGGATTAAATATGTGTTTTCTACAGGTCTTATAGTATTTTTGAGAATTTTGTCAAATTTTATAAAAATGGTTAAGTATAGTAAAACAGCCCATACTTTTGGTTAGTATCGGCGAAACCGTAAAATGGATAGTAACTTTAATAACATTGATACATGGTATAAGTCTAGTAACAACTACTTGTTTGACTTTGGCGTGAGTTTTCATAAGTATTAAGTGTGTTTGCATTTGCGTGTGTTTAGTACAATTATGTACGCGGAGTATTTATTTGGTTTACGTACCTTGATTTTTAGGTCAAGTGTTTGATTTTCCCGGGCATCCACGTCGTCGGTGACATTTTTCGTTACGTCTTCGCTAGAACTACTACTACTACGCCAGGTGAGTCTATAGCCTCGCTCTTTACTTTATTCAAATGTTTTTAACCCGCGAGGGGGATACATGCTAATTTAAATGAAAATGAACATAAGTCTTGATTGATTGTTGGACCCGAATGTTTCCTCGAAATTGTGTTGAGTACCTAGTTGCAAAAGTCCCTAAATTCATGAACTATTAACTATTGTCCTGCCCTCGAGTAGGGGGAAATAGCCGCTTATACAATTTGTAGTACTACGGGGCTAACGACCCAATGCTAGCCGAGAAGCTGTACGTTGAGTAAGTTCTGCGGTAGATTATCTTGTATGAGAGATAAGGTATAATTGCAACTGATGCCTTTAGAAGGGGCACTGGTTTCATCTGAATCACGCCGGTAATTATTACGCGAGTGATTGAGTTAACGGATTAGTGTCATGAGCTTAAACACAATTGTCATATCCTTGAGTAATAGATTGTGAGTACGACAATGCTATTGAATGATCATGATTGGTTTTTAATACTTATGTTCAACTTATGATTTGATAAACCTATAGATTCGCTCAACCTTTGTGTTGACGATTTTAAGCATGTGTTTCAGGTAACCAAGATTGATAGCAGCGGAGCATGCGAGGATGGAAGTTGTGGTGGCTTGGCGGTCTACTTTGTTTTCCTCCCTTTTTGCACTTAAAAATTTTATACTATGTCATGTGAATGAAAATGTATTTTTGGGTTGAGATTCAGTGGGGACCTAAACGCAAACTCTGTATTGTATTATTTTGGGGTTTGGAAAACAGTGGACATGTACATTTTAACTATGTTTAAATAATGTCAAGACTTTTACGTCTTTTGAGTCGTTTGATATATCTTGTGTGCGATGATAACTGTGTAGCACCCAAATGTTGTAGTTCCGCTACGCATAGCATTTGTGGGGGTGTTACAGATATGAACTCACCTCAGCAACGCAAGATATCACAGCAAGAAAATAATAGTCACAGATTCAGATCACGCACGATGCAACCTAAAATGATACTAGATTGAGTTACAATCTATAATGTAAGAAACAAATGAATGTCATACGCATATGTCAACCCTTGCCACGGATTTTATTTATTAAAACGAGCACGTGCTTAAAAACGTCAGTTAAATAACATTTGACCAAACTTTTAAGTAAAAATATAAATTTTATTCCAGTAAGATTTTGATAGCATTTCGACGTCATTTTAAATTAACCAATCTCATAAAAACTTAATCACACACTAATTAAACCAAAGTATCGCTCTCAGCCCAAGTACTGACCGTAATAAACAAATAACGTCAAGCTCTCCTTTATTCTAGCTCGAACCGCACTAAATAAATATACCCAGTTATAAAATAATAGACTTTTGAAAAGTAGTCATGCTCTCAAATAAAATGTTTCATTTAATAAAAATACTTCTTCCTTCCTACTCCTACCTACGTGACCAGACCCCAAAATCAAAACAAGAATGGTCGGCTGAGTTGGTATTGTCATTTCTATATCTATCAAATGTCACCCTATCCGTTTGACCTAGTGCATCCAAAACACTTTTTTAGTATTTATCCTTATCAACTTTCCCTTCCCATGCATATAACCACCACACTGGTTTTACTTCATTCTCTCAACCCCATGTCTCTCTCTCTCGATTCAACACCAGACGCAAGAAAAGAAACCCATATATCCGCATTTCAAAGCTCAAGATAGCTTGTAAAAAGAATAACACATGACACACCACAATTAAGACTCGATGTACACCACACTCGCCTCTAGTCCTATCTTTCTCTCTAATTGAAACCCAGACGCACACAAAGCCCCACACAGTTAAAACTCTATTTGAACGCATGACACACAACACAATCTCTAACTCGATCTGGCACCATAAAGTTAAAAACACAGTTTCGAGATGACATCAACACTCTCACAACAAAGCTTTCAATATTCTCATAGCATTACCCTAACACCCCCTCGTCTCACATCATAGTCACCACAAAACACAATCACTCCTCCCGTCTCATCTTCAAACTTACCAGTTCACCAACCAAAATCCCTCGTCAAGAACACCCCAGCTCCATCACTCTCGTTTCACCATCAACCCTCACAACAAATCTTCTTTCTACCTCTCTCAGCTCAGAATACAACACATACCAAAGCATGCATGTTTTACATAAAAACCCACTCAAAAACATGATTTATAAACGTGTATAAAATTTTGAGACGATAGTTAAAGTTTTATAAACCCCAATCTTGAAAACTTAGCTTCCGAAAAATATGGCAAGGTGACATATGAACGAAACATGAACATGATGCAAGAACAAAGCAATATACGATGCGAGGGTTTAGACCTTGAGTTCTTCTTGGCACGACGACGACACAACCAACCAGAAGAGATTTTAAACCCTTTTTCTATATCAACCCATGTATAAAACCAAAAGCAACCCACTCGAATGCAAGCAAAACAAAAACTCGAACTAGTAACCTGATGAGATGGCATTTATACATGATCTCATCGTTCTTTTCGGGATTTAAATGCATAAAATGTCATATAAATACCATATATATGCTTGTGTTTGTTTACTTGTGTATTTTAGGTATGGATATCGTGAAAAAAACAAAAGATCACAAGAAACAAGGAAAAACAAACACGAGAAACGAAGCTGCACAATGAACCGGGCCCTAGTTATGGATTTCTCAAAGGAAAGTCCTTGAAGTATTGAAGATGTACAAGAATGATCCCTCATCAATGAATAAATGACACTTAATATCCTTGTATATTCATAATTACAAGTTTGGTCCCTTAAGTTTGTCAAAATTACAAAAAGGTCCCTTAACTTTAAAGATTTGGCAAGTTTAGTCCCTCAAGATTCAAAATTGTCAACAATGGTCCTTCATAATGACAAACATCTAATGAAGACCTTTAAAGATCAAGAATGTCCAAGATCAGCCCTAGAAATATCAAAAAATGGCAAAACAAGTCCTTAAAACCCTTGACATAAAGTTTTGTGGCCAAAGTGTGAAATCTGAAAGTTTATTAACAAAGGGAGTTGAGTTTTATGGCTGAAAAACTAATTATACAACTTTCACCAAAAACCAAGGACCAAACTTGTATACTGAAACTTTCAAACTCTTAAACACGCGCCAAACAATTAATCCCCAAGAATTTCGGATCAAAACACTCACTATTCACACGTATGAACCCAGATTTAACTTTTTACAGCCAAAGGGTTTTTCCAAATTACCTTTACCAAAGGTAATTCACCCTCACACGTTTACATCCCACACTTGAATTCAGTCACCACTTCACCAAGGACCCCACCCCATTCCCACCTCAGCCAATAAGAAGACGACTTAGCCTCCAAGTTATGCCACATGGACAAATCAACAGCCCACAACAAATACTTGCTCCCAAAGGCAAAAAGGAAGGGTTAGGATCACTTTGGGCAACTCATCAACAACAAACGACTCAAGGGCATTTTTGAGAATTCATAGCTAGGGTTTTCATGTATTTAGCATTCTAGTATCATCACTTGTAGTCTATATAAGGAGACCTCAACATGTGAGAGTTCCTTGTTCCAGTTTTTCTGTTAAACATTGTAATTCCTTTTTAAAATTTATAAAAGTTTTGTATTTTTAAGAAATTGTAATTCCTTTTTATGTTTTTGAAAGTTGGTATTGTTTAAGAGTGATTTTGAGTTCCATTATATGTTATAAACCTGTTATGATCTTTGTATTGAAGCACGTTTAGGTTTGGTAAGGTTTTCAAGATTGAAAAAAAGCTTGAAATCATTGCTCCTGTTTGCTTATTTTTAACTGTCCTAACCGCTACCAAAAGCTATAAGCCTTTGCAAGCATGTTGACACCAAGCTAGTGAAGGTTTATCAACCTTTGGTTGGTTTGTTTGTTTTTTGTGTTGGAGATTTGAAGACCTTGAGGTTCTGCTTTGAACCATCAGCCAAGGATCTATAGCATCTTCTTTGTTCAAGTACCTTGGTCACTCTCTAGCTGTTGAGAGTGGTCCAAGGAGCATTGCTGATCCTCCTAGGAAGTTGTGGAGGATAGGTATTGATCTCTTTTAAGTTTCCTCTAAAAGTATTGATAATGATTCTGTTATGTGATTTGCCATTTGATTTGGTGTTCTTGTGTTTGTATGGTTGTTTTTATTGTTGAGATCTGTTAGTTTTCACCTAGTTGAGCTATTTGAATCATAAAATCAGTAGGTTGTGTTTAAAAATCAAAAGTTTGTTTGGAAAGGTACTAAAACAAGGTTGTTTGGATTTTGGGATCAAAAAGCCTTGTCGCTTTGTGCCCTTGGTTCTTTGGGTTTTGATACTCTAAACAAGGTATTTGTCACTGGTTTTGGTCATTGGTTAAGTGTTTTAAGATTCGGAAAAGGTTTTGCAACTTTTGGAAAAATCTAAAAAAGTGCTTTGAAAATGGTCCAACACATCAGCAAGGAATAAATCCTTGTTGTTTAGATTTAGAGTCTGATTTTTGGTTTGGGAAGAGTTTAAGTGATAAGCTATCTGTGCAATATCTGTTTGTGGAATTTGGTGGCTTATTAAGTGTGCTAGAGCTTATCGAAGTTGGCTGAAGTGGTCATTTGAATCAGCAAAGTGACCACCTCAATTTTGCTTTGCACTTGTTATCCTAGTGCTTGCCCTGCTATCTCTTTGATTGATACTTGTTACTTTGCTGCTTGTGAGTATAATTGGCAATTTGGATTGTCTGCTTATGTGCTTATAAGCCAACTGGCTTATTGGCCTAATTTGTCCAAAATCTGTCATCATTTGGCTAACTGGCCAGTTGATTCACAAGGACTCAGCCTTGATTCCTTCATAAAAGTTGTTTATAACAAGCTCATAAACAAGTCCTGGCAATTTGGTAACATTAGGAGCACTTTGACTTTTGGTCAAATAAGCACAATTTGGCTTATTCTTCAGAACAACTTATTGGTACATGCAACAACTTACTTTTTGTGATAGGTGTCATTTTTCTTAGCTTAATATTATATTTGAGAAGTTACAGGTCTTTTGGTTAAGCTTTTGCTAGAAAACTAGCTTATTTGGCCTTTTCAGCCAGCTTATTTGCTTCTACAGCTTATTCTACTTGACTTTTTGTGATTTTTCTTTTTGATTATTTTTAGTTAAGCTATTTGTGAGCTTTTGCAAAAAGACTCAGCTTTTGAAACCCTCTAGAACTCAAACCCGACTATTTTGTCTTTTAGTAAAAAAGTTCTTTTCTACTTTCTGGCTTATTACTTGAGCTTTTTCAAAATTTCTTTTTGCAAAAGGGTTTATAATCTCATCAAAATGTTGTGTGTTCAAGCAGAGCTTATGGCATTAGCTTATAGCTTAATGGGCTTATTGGCCTATTAAGAATAAGCTATTGACTAATTAAGCTATGATATGCACATTTTCAGCTGTTGGGCCTTTAGACTTTTGTGTTTAAAATTCAATTTTGAGTCAGACTGGTGATTTTGGGCTTATTTGGTTGAGTTTGCTTTTTATTGGGCTAAAAAGCCCATTAAGGGGTCTGTTTTGGTTTTTAGCCCATTTGGGGGCCCAATAGTGGTATTTTGGTAATTTCACTTTCATTTTCTGTTTATTCAGGTTAATATAAACTAGTTTGCAAGTTTTTAGAAATTTTTGTAATCTTTGAATTTTCAATATTATTTTAATATTTAATTTTAGTTTTTAATCATTTTAAATAGTTTTAATTGGTTTTAAATTTTATAAAAATAGTTTTTAGTTTAATGAAGTCATTTTAGAGTCTTACAAATTGAAAAATCCTAATTTGGGCTTTTTATTAATTATTTTGATTTTTAGGGCTTTAATTAGCATTTAAAAATTAATATTTAATTAAATAAAAGCTTTGAAAAGGTTTTGATCATTTGTACACCCTATTTGCATTTTTAGTTATTTTTGGTAATTTTTTGGGAATTTTTAGAATTAATTTTTATTTTGTCCATTTTTACGGTTCTACGTTTTGTCGTCGTAGTGTAATTTTAACGTATCCGTCATTCTAATTTCTCATCTTTTCTTTCTCTCATATTAATCCAAAATCATATCGAATTATTCACACACAATAAACCTCCTTGGGAAACAAACTTTACTTTGGGTCATTAGCATTTGATTTTTCCTAAAATCATTTGTTTAATACTTACCGCTCTTTACGCTCTTTTGTTTTTCCTAAAGCAAAGGTGTAGTAAAATACCACAATCATTTTGGCGCCGCTGTCGGGGAGGCGTGTTATGTTTTGATTTGAACAATTTTTGTTTTTATATTAACCATAATAAGTATTTGTGTGATTAGCACTCTAATCATACGTATTATCGGTTTTCGTTTTTTGTGAATATTATTACTATATTGTATATATATCACAAATAATACAAAATATCTCCAAAAGTGTGAAAACACAACCTTAATTGGGATTTGATCTCCTAATTATTGTATTCGAATCTCAAACAAAAAGAAAAAGGAAAAAATAGATAAATACTTTCAATAAGCTTGATTTTAATCAATACAAACTATAAGGTGGGTATAAGGCGGTTGTATTTCATGACCTAAGGGAAAAAGGCTCTTAAGTGCTTAGCGCCGCCTCGTTTCCCCCGCTTGCTTGTGTGTGTTGAGAGAAAAGGGCTAATCGAGGGTTTGTCGCCCAAAGTATTATTATGTATCATATATATTTGCTTGGTTTCTTTGTGATTAAACCCTCTTGAACAATTTGGTTTTCACCAAAGTTCTAAAGTCAATCGAAGGCATTCACTCCACGTGATCGTTTTCATTCTTTGAGACTCCTTTAATCAAGAGTTTGACTCGAGGAGATATTTGGTAGATTGTTGTCTACAAATACACACACAAAATCCAAAAAATTAAAAACAATCAAAAACAAAAAAAATTGAAAATCAACAAAACACCCAAAAGAATCTTCTTTGCTCACCTTCACGTTCTACGCCACGTTTATGCAAACTAGTAATTAAGCAAAACGAGCTCGCAAACATCGTCAAAACCAAGGAAATCAAGAACATTTGATTGAATAAGAACCTCCAATTCTCGAACCCGTTGTAGAACCAATAGTCACATGGTTAATCGTACTATGATGGAGTTGCTTCAAGCACCCACCAAGGGTTTTGGAGAACCTATTGTGATTCCCGACATCCTTGAGGAGAATTTCGATATGAAGACGGGTTTAATGTCGATGCTACAAGCAAACAAGTTTCGCGGACATGAAAAAGACAACCCGCATTATCACATACGGAATTTCAATCGTCTCACCACAATAAGCAAGTTTAAGGATGTTCCACATGACGCCATTAAGATGATGTTGTTTCCATACTCGTTAGATGGACCCGCAAAAATTTGGCTCGAGAAAGAACCGCCAAATTCGATTTATTTTGACATGGGGTGATCTCGTCTCTAAGTTTGTAAACCAATTTTTTCCGCCATCTAAGACGACTCATTTGAAAAATGAGATTTCAAGGTTTACACAAGTTCTAATGAAAGTTTTTCAATGGCATGGGAACGATTTAAGGAAATGTTACATGAATGTCCACACCATGATTTTTCGGAATTGCATCAAATTGATACTTTTTATAATGTGCTTAATGATCATGAACGAGATTATTTGAATGCCACCTCGGGTGGTAATTTTTTGTGCAAAACGACCGATGAAGCTTTAAAGATTGTCGAGAATAGATCTAAGATTTATAACCCTCGTAATACACCGAGTGTTGCCACTATGGGTTCATCGTCATCGTCTAGTAACATGAATGCCTTACTTGATGAAGCAAATGAGGAAAATCGGTTTTTCGATAGATTTTTGACGCTTATGACACATTGGAAAGCACAAGATGCTTTGAATTCCGCATCGGTTAAATCGGTTGAAAAGAGTTGTATATCTTCTGGTGGAGCTCATGATTTTTCCGAGTGCATTACCGCCGGTGGTAACACTTTGAGTGCTTACATAGCAACGGGAACTTACAACCAAAACGGCCAAGGTTCCCGCCCAAATCAAGCTCCCAAAATGAAAATGTTAACAACTATCGAAACAATAATCAAATTGGTGGTTATCAAGGCAAACAACATAACTATAACAAGGGTAATTACCAAAGTGGGAACAATGGGCAAGTTCAAAATCAAAACCAAAATTGTGATTTTCAAAATACTACACAACGTTTTCAAATGATCACACTAAAAATCTTCAAGGAGAATTTTTGAATTATGCTAAGGAAAATGATTCTAAGTTTGATAACATGCAACGTGAGATGATTAGCTTAAGATCCGAGTTGAAAAACAAGCTTAAAAATGAACCCGCTAATGAATTGAAAACTCATGCTAATAAAATGGAAGGAAACGTTCAACGTCTTCAACAAAATCAACAAAAGATGGAACAAGGTCAAAATGAGATTAAGCAAGAGTTGTTAAAAGAGGATAAAAGGCAATCTAAATTTGAAGATCGAATGGCTAGTATGTTTGAAGCAATCATGTGTAAACCCACTTCCTCGGGTGGTCTTCCCTAGTGATACCATTGCAAACCCGAAGGGAGAAATTAAGGTTATTACTACTCGTAGTGGTAAAACTTTCAAGGAACCAATCTCTCGTCCTAGTACTTCTACGGAGAAGGAAATCGAGAAAGAACTCGAGGTGATGGTCGAAAAGGAGCATTTTTCAAGCCCACGAAGTACCGCTGAAACCACACCTACGGTTGAACCAATACCAATTGTGGAACCCAAGATTCCAAGGCCGATACCTATGCCCCAACCCACAACACCCTTACCTTACCCATCGAGACGAAACAAAGAGAAATTGCAAGAACGTAACAAACACAAATTGAACTTTTTATAAAAATGTTTCAACAAGTGCATTTTAATGTGAGTTTAGCCGACGCGTTGTTATACATGCCTCATTTCGCTTCCACTTTTAAAGGTATTATGAATGATAAGGAGAAGCTTTCAAAGCTATCTAATTGTTCTTCGGTTTATCATAATCGAATACCGGAAAAAGTTGGTGACCTCGGGAAGTTTCTCATTCCTTGTGACATACAAGAAATGGAAGGATGACTCACCTTGGCCAATCTTGGTGCGAGCATTAATTTGATGCCTTTTTCCATGTGGAAATCGCTATCGGTTCCGGCTCTTACTCCATCGAACATGTCTATCGAGATTGCCAATCATTCTACGATTCTCGCATGTGGAGTAGCCGAAGATGTTTTTGTGAAAGTGGGGAAGTTCTACTATCTCGTTGATTTTATCTTAGTTGACATCCCCGCGGATCCTCAAGTTCCTCTAATTTTAGGTCGTCCATTTTTAGACACCTCGAGATCGTATATCGGATGTTCATGCTAGAACAATTACTTTGTTTATCTAATCCCTACCATGTTTATCTAATCCCTACCATCAACCATATTGACTTAGTCGATGTAGTTTGCGATGAGTTTTTACAAGAAGTGTTGGGTTTTTCCGATAGTTCGTCAAGTGGCAATCCCACTATTATGGATCTGATTCTTGCTTATTCCACATCAAATCTCACTCCATTCCAAGGAGGCGATTTTATTTTAAATGAAAACGACAATGAAGATGTGGTGATTATTGGTAATGATACTCTCTTTCCGCCATTTCTCCCGGCGATGGAAGTTATGAGTGTTAAACAAAAATATTCAATCGAGGAACCGCCAATCCTTGAATTGAAAGATCTTCAATCTCACCTTGAATACGCATTCTTGGAAGGTGATGACAATTTTACGGTTATTATTACAAAAGATCTTGCTAATGATGAAAAAGCCGCACTTTTGAAAATTCTTAAAGCTCATAAAGGGGCAATTACGTGGAAAATTTCTGACGTTAAGGGTATTGACCCAAAATTCTGTACTCGCAAGATTTTAATGGAGGAGGACTACAAACCCGCAATTCAAAGTCAAAGAAGGGTAAACCCCAAATTCACGATGTCAGTAAAAAAGAGGTCTTAAAACATCTTGACGCGGGAATGATTTATCTATCTTCGATAGCCCATGGGTGAGCCCAATCCATTGTGTCCCTGAGAAGGGAGGAATGACCGTTGTGCCTAATGAAAACAACGAGTTAATTCCCACTCGTGTTGTGACCGGTTGGAGGGTGTGTATTGACTACCGAAAGTTAAATGACGTCACTCGTAAAGACCACTTTCCCTTTCCCTTCATGGATCAAATGTTGGAGCGACTTGCGGGAAGTGACTTCTATTTCTTTTTAGATGGTTATTCCGGTTGCTTTCAAATCCCTATCGACCCTCGTGATCAAGAGAAAACTACGTTTGCATGTCCATGAAAGTATTCATGGATGACTTTGCGTGTTTGGTGATTCGTTCACGTCGTGTTTATCCAATCTCGATAAAATGTTAAAACGTTGTGAAGAAACCAACCTTGTGCTTAATTGGGAAAAATGTCATTTTATGTATTAACAAGGAATCGTCTTAGGGAACAAGGTCTCGAAAGCGGGGATTGAGGTCGATAAAGCTAAGATTGACGTCATCTCCAAGTTACCTCATCCCAAAACCGTTAAGGGAGTTAGGAGTTTGCTAGGCCACTCGGGCTTTTATCGTCGTTTCATCAAAGACTTTTCGAACATTACTCGACCTATGACACACCTTCTCGAGAAGGATGCTCCTTTTAACTTCAATTAGGATTGTTTTCGAGATTTCGAAACTCTTAAAAGGAAACTTACCGAAGCTCCCATTCTTGTTGCTCCTAATTGGGAATTACCCTTTGAAATCATGTGTGATGCAAGTGATTATTTAATTGGGGCCGTTTTAGGGCAACTTTATGAAAAGCACTTCCATCATATCCATTATGCTAGTAAGACGATGACCGAGGCTCAACTAAAGTACACCACAACGGAAAAGGAATTCCTTGTCGTGGTCTATGCTTTTGAGAAATTCTGACCTTATCTCGTCTTGACTAAAAGCATCGTGTATATGGACCATTCGGCTATCAAGTACCTTTTAGCTAAGCAAGATGCAAAGCCGAGATTGCTTCGTTGGATTCTCTTCCTCCAAGAATTTGATGTCACCATACTTGACAAAAAATGGAGCCGGGAATCTAGAGACCGATCATCTCTCTCGTTTAGAAGATCCTCAGAAAGATGTATTCGAGAACAAGGAAATTACCGAAACATTTCCTCTCGAGACTCTCGGTGTAGTGAATTCTAAGGACAACAACTCATGGTTTGCCGACATTGCAAATTACCATGTGGGGAACTTCATAATCAAGGGTATGACGACACAACAAAAGCGAAAATTCTTTCGTGACGTCAAGTTCTATTTTTGGGACGACCCTTATCTTTTTCGGGTTTGTGCGGATCAACTCGTTCGACGTTGTGTCTTTGGTACCGAAGCTTCTAACATCCTTAGAGCGTGTCACGAGGGACCCACGGGTGGTCACCACGGTGTTAATCTCACGGCTAAGAAAGTTTTCGATATCGGCTTCTTTTGGCCTACAATCTATCGTGATGCACACGCACTTGTGAAGTCGTGTGATTCTTGCCAACGTCAAGGAAAATCGTCGCAAAAGGATAAAATGCCGCAAAACATAATTCAAGTGTGTGAGATTTTCGACATTTGGGGCATTGTTTTTATGGGGCCGTTCCCATTGTCTCATGGTAACAAGTATATCCTCGTCGCTGTCGACTACCAATCTAAGTGGGTAGAAGCTAAGGGTTTACCTACGAATGATGCTCGTGTGGTAGTGAAGTTTTTGAAGCAACTATTCTCTCGGTTTGGACCCCCTCGTGCTATTATAAGCGATCGTGGAACCTATTTTTGTAATGACCAATTCGAAAAGGTTCTAAAGAAATATGGAGTTACACATCATCTTTCTACGGCTTATCACCCGTAAACGAGTAGGAAAGTTGAGGTTTCAAACCGACCTTTGAAGAGGATTTTAGAAAGGTCGATTGGGGAAAACCGTGCTTCATGGTCCGACAAACTCGATGACGCTTTATGGGCCTTTCGCACCGCTTATAAGACACCTATCGGTTTTACTCCTTATAAGTTGGTTTATGGATAGAATTAGCACTTGCCTATTGAATTGGAACACAAGGCATATTGGGCCCTAAAGCATGCCAACTATGACTTGAAGACCGCGGGAGATCACCAGAAAATACAACTTAATGAATTGGATGAATTAAGAAATAATGCTTATGAAAATTCATTAATTTTAAAGGAAAAGACTAAAAAGTTTCATGATTCAAAGATTAAAAACCGGGTTTTTAACGTTGGTGATCAAGTGTTACTTTTTAACTCTCGTTTGAAGATATTTTCCGGGAAATTGAAATCTCGTTGGTCGGGTCCGTTCACCGTAACACATGTGTTACCTTATGGGACCATCGAGCTAGCTCAAAATGATGGTCCTAATTTCAAGGTGAATGGACATAGGCTTAAGCACTACTTCCATTGGGAAGTCCCTTCTTTGGACGACCTCGACCAAGTCACCTTCCTCGATGATAATTAGCATTGAGGGGATCGAGTCGACCTCATGACCCGGTAATAAAAAACGAGGTGCCTCGTGGGGGAGATCCCATGCTTATCCATGTATATATTATCGCTTTCTAATGTAGTTAATGAGAGGGGATTTGTGCCCTTCCAACTCGTCGTCTCATGGTTGTTTGTGAATGTGTTATCTAGATCATCATCATCGCCACGATTGAAGACTCTCGTGTTCATTTACGTGAGCCTCGATCGTTTGGTTGAAGAGTTTTTCACGAATCTATGACATATCCTTTATTGTTCTAACAATTATCCTTTAGCATAATTCATAAACGTCTTTAGATATATTGTTGATCACCCTCTACATGCTAGATCCTAAGCATTCGACTCTTCGTCTCTAGTATGAGGGTGCTCCACCTTTAGACTCAAAACATTGAGGACAATGTTTAATTTTAGTATGGGGGGATGAACAGATATCTGCTTTGCTACGCCCTCACGTTTTCCAACTTTCATCGTTTTGTTTTGTTTTGTTGCAAATAACGGTAGAAATGGCCAAATTTTAAATTTTTTCTTAGTTTTCATAAGTGTTTTTAAGACATGAATGTATATTTTCCGATGGGTAGAATAAGAGTTAATTTTTGACTTGATGGGCATTTGGAGCCCTTTACATTCCTTAACCCGCTTGAATCAAGTTTTGCTAGACTTTTATATAGGGAACTTTAAAACGCGAAAGTCTTAGCTCATACGGGTTAAGAACAAGAACTTTTCGTAAGTTCCTATAATTGATCCTAGAAAGTCACTTATCAAGGGAACTTTAAAATGCATTCTCTAAACTTGAAAAAGTCTAAGAAAGTGCAAGATCCTATAGGTGACTTGAAAACCCAAAACTTCGATTTAATATAGTCTTAATGAAGCTAATTCAAATTTGGCTTAATTTTGACTTGCATGGCTAAGTATTCACGAGTCTCTTTAACTAGAGGTCTTTAAATAGTGAAGAACGAGAAGTGATAGAATTAGACAAGTGATCATGCTAAAAGTAGAACATGTAAATGTTCTTTCAAAAACTCATATGTTTTTAATTGTGGCTTTTCTCCCATAAGATCAACGCATTAGGAATAATATAATTACAATAAGTAAGGTCGTACGATTTGAAAGGTTACTTAGCTTCTAGCCCAAGATCGTTTAAAAGTTGCTCGTGGTTGAATAGAGTTCATAGCCAAGGCATAACTTATCGAAGCGGGACGCGAAGATTGGTGAAGATCCAAAAAGGCCCTAACAAGGCATGAGGAGCTCTGTTTTGTTGCTAAAGATCCAAGATGATGTGAAGAATCATTATTCCAAAATCAATATGAAGGATCGAGACACACGACGAAAAGTAATTACTCCCCTAAAGATCATGGAGAAAGTCTATCCAAAAAGACCCTAACAAGGTATGAGGATAAATATATCCAAGTCCTAAAAGGAGTCGGATCGTTGTATATCAAAATCCAAAATAAAGATTGAAGAAAAATGATGAAGTCGTGGTCCAAGTATAAAGAATCTCTCAAAAACGTCAAGTGAAGATATTCAAAAATATAAAGAGAAGACCATAATATAAAGAACGTCTTCCTAAGATTCGAAGTATGAAGTACATGCCAAGTATCTGTCCGAAAAAGGTCTCAAATCGTGAAACAAGTTATGTCAAGATATGAACTTAAGGAGATTACGAGAAGCCGTTTTAAAAGATTTTTTCCTTTAGCTAACTATCGATTAAATCGTGCTACTTTTTTTCGGACTAATAAATACTCCAATAAGTCAATATGAATCACTTGTGATCCATGACAAATAGTTAAAAAATTCTAGATACCTTTTCTTTTCATAATAACTAGGATTACGGGGAGAAAAAGTATTACACAATTTGGACGTATGAGTAGTGTTAGCATTGTGACTTGTACCAACGATGATCTCGTTTTTGCACTTAGCATGGAATGTATGACGATCAAGGATGACGAACCTTACTCTATGAGACATTCACCTGTTTCTATTCATTGACCCTAAAAGTCACATTCGTGATGAAAATCATACATTATGTCTTTAACATATCTTCGTAGTATTGTAGCAAGTTTTACTTTTCAAATAAAGGGTAATAAAACTGAATTTTGGAGATGCTTAGATACTTTATTCTAGCATTGCGTGAGGGCACGGCAATGGTTTAATATGGGGGAGTGATGAGATGGCATTTATACATGATCTCATCGTTCTTTTCGAGCTTTAAATGCATAAAATGTCGTATAAATACCATATATATGCTTGTGTTTGTTTACTTGTGTATTTTAGGTATGGATATCGTGAAAAAGACAAAATATCACAAGAAACAAGGAAAAACGAACACGAGAAACGAAGCCGCACAACGAACCGGGCCCTAGTTATGGATTCTCAAAGGAAAGTCCTTGAAGTATTGAAGATGTACAAGAATGATTCCTCATCAATGAAGAATGACACTTAATACCCTTGTATATTCATAATTTCAAGTTTGGTCCCTTAAGTTTGTCAAAATTACAAAACGGTCCCTCAACTTTGAAGATTTGGCAATCTTACTCCCTCAAGATTCAAAATTGTCAACAATGGTCCTTCATAATGACAATCATCCAATGAAGACCTTCGAAGATCAAGAATAACCAAGATCAGCCCTTGAAATATCAAAAAATGGCAAAACAAGTCCTTAAAACCCTTGACATAAAGTTTTGTGGCCAAAGTGTGAAATCTGAAAGTTTATTAACAAAGGGAGTTGAGTTTTATGGCTGAAAAACTAATTATAAAACTTTCACCAAAAACCAAGGACCAAACTTGTATACTGAAACTTTCAAACTCTCAAACACGCGCCAAACAATTAATCACCAAGAATTTCGGATCAAAACACTCACTATTCACACGTATGAACCCAGATTTAACTTTTTACAGCCAAAGGGTTTTTCGAAATTACCTTTACCAAAAGGTAATTCACCCTTACACGTTTACATCCCACACTTGAATTCAGCCACCACTTCACCAAGGACCCCACCCCATTCTCACCTCAGCCAATAAGAAGACGACTTAGCCTCCAAGTTATGCCACATGGACAAATCAACAGCCCACAGCAAATACTTGCTCCCAAAGGCAAAAAGGAAGGATTAGGATCACTTTAGATAGCTCATCAACAACAAACGACTCAAGGGCATTTTTTGAGAATTCTTAGCTAGGGTTTTCATGTATTCAACATTCTAGAATCATCACTTGTAGTCTATATAAGGAGACATCAACATGTGAGAGTCCCTTGTTCCAATTTTTCTCTTAAACATTGTAATTCCCTTTTAAAATTTATAAAAGTTTGGTATTTTTAAGAAATTTTAATTCCTTTTTATGTTTTTGAAAGTTGGTATTGTTTAAGAGTGATTCTAAGTTCCATTATATGTTATAAACCTGTTTTGATCTTTGGATTGAAGCACGTTTAGGTTTGGTAAGGTTTTTAAGTTTGAAAAAAGCTTGAAATCATTGTTTCTGTTTGCTTATTTTTAACTGTCCTAACCCCTACCAAAAGCTATAAGCCTTTGCAAGCTTGTTGACACCAAGCTAGTGAAGGTTTATCAACCTTTGGTTGGTTTGTTTGCTGTTTATGTTGGAGATTTGAAGACCTTGAGGTTCTGCTTTGAACCATCAGCCAAGGATCTATATCATCTTCTTTGTTCAAGTACCTTGGTCACTCTCTAGCTGTTGAGAGTGGTCCAAGGAGCATTGATGATCCTCCTAGGAAGTTGTGGAGGATAGGTATTGATCTCTTTTAAGTTTCCTCTAAAAAGTATTGATATTGATTTTGTTATGTGATTTGCCATGTGATTTGGTGTTCTTGTGTTTGTGTGGTTGTTTTTATTGTTGAGATCTGTTAGTTGTCACCTAGTTGAGCTATTTGAATCATAAAATCAGTAGGTTGTGTTTAAAAATCAAAAGTTTGTTTGAAAAGGTACTAAAACAAGGTTGTTTGGATTTTGGGATCAAAAGGCCTTGTGCCCTTGGTTTTGGTCATTGGTTAAGTGTTTAAGGTTTGGAAAAGGTTTTGCAACTTTTGGAAAAATCTGAAAAAGTGCTTTGAAAATGGTCAAACACATCAGCAAGGATTGAATCCTTGTTGGTTGGATTTAGAGTCTTATTTTTGGCTTGGGAAAAGTTTAAGTGATAAGCTATCTGTGCAATATCTGTTTGTGGAATTTGGTGGCTTATTGAGTGTGCTAGAGCTTATAGAAGTTGGCTGAAGTGGTCATTTGCATCAGCAAAGTGACCACCTCAATTTTTCTTTGCATTTGTTATCCTAGTGCTTGCCCTGATATCTCTTTGATTGATACTTGTTACTTTGCTGCTTGTGAGTATAATTGGCTATTTGGATTGTCTGCTTAAGTGCTTTGATGAGACTGCTTTTATACATAGTCTCATCTTCCAAATAGGGCTTAAAATGCATTAAATATCATCAAAATACCCAAATATATGCTTGTGTTTGTTGCTTGTGTATTTTAGGTACGAATATTGAGATAATGACAAAAGATCACAAGAATCATGCAAAAACGAACACGGGAAACGAAGCCGCACAATGAACCAAGCCCTAGTGAAGACTTTCCCAAGATCAACCCTTGAAGATTTGAAGAATTATGAAGAAGGGTCCTCCAATTATGAAGAATTGACACTTTATACCCTTGTATCCTCATAATTACAAGTTTGGTCCCTAAAGTTTGTCAAAATTACAAAAAGGACCCTTAACTTTGAAGAATTGGCAAGTTTAGCCCCTTAACAAAGCTAAATTGTCAACCAATATCATCCACAAAGTCAAATATATCATGAAGTCCTTCAAAGTACAAGAAATGACAAGTTTGGTCCTTTGAAAATCTCAAAATTACACAAAGGACCCTCAACTTTCAACAATTGGCAAAAATGGTCCCTCAATCATCAAGACTTGGCAATTTCAGTCCTCCAAATTATCAATATTGCAAGTCTAGACCATTATTATTGAAGAAAATACCAATTCAGCCCTTGAAGAATTCAAATATGGCAAGAATTACCCCTGATTTCACTTTGCAAAAGTTTTTGGGCCAAAAGTGTAAAAAGGCAAAAGTTGACAAGGAAGAAAGTGGGCGTTGATAGAATTAAAAGTGAAAAGACAAGAAGAAGGAAAACAAGGGACCAAAGCTGGCCAGACATGATTCTAACCTAGACCAACCAGCATCTCCCACGTGTCCCACTCAACCCTCTCCTCCAATCACAACCCACCAAAACTCCACCTCACATTCCACTCACAATCTGTTATAACTAACCCTTAATTAATTATTTAAATTAGGCGGTTAACACTTATTTAAAAACAAAAACAGATCAAAAACATGTTCTTGGTGTTCTTAAGCCGATTTGGGTTTTCTTAATCTTGTCATAATTAGGCCTTGATAAAGTGTAGATTTATGATTAAGGTGGCCTTAATCACATCCCAACTTTCAAACAGCTTGCCACATCACCAACCAAGTCACATGTTTCCCCTGCTTTTTCACTTTGAAGAAGAAGACAAAACAGTAAAGCAAATCCAACGTCCCACAACAAAGCTTGAAAGTTAAGCTTATTGGAGACCTTTGATCAACCTCACATGCTTGCCAGCTCCACAAACAGCCAAGAAATCAGTCACATGAAGCCAATACTCAAGGGCATTTTTGGAAGATCAAGTAGCTAGGGTTACACGTTTTTCAGCTTTCATAGTTCACTTGTAAGGCTATATAAAGCCACTTAGGCCTTCATTTTTCAGCTGCTTTTGGTTTTTCCTTTGTTCAAACACTTGTAAATCCTTTTTCAGATTAATGAATTTGAGTTAAGTGCTTTGAAGAAAGACCAAGTGCCATCTTTATTCTGCTTGTTTATGTTCTTATTTTACTGCTTTTGAAGTTTAAAACCTGTTTTCAAAGAGGAGTGTGCACAAGTTTGCATATTTTCCTTATTTTCTTGATATTTTGCTAAGTCTTGTTCCAATCTTGGAATTCTTGGGCTATAGGGCTGATCATAGCATCCTAACTGAGTTGGTTAAGGTGTGGTGAGGCTTATAACTTGGGGATAATCAAGTGTGGGGTAACAAGTTTGCATCAATCAAGATTTTTCCAAGTTTCTGATTTTTCATGTTATTGTGCTTAACCCTTGTTCAATCTTAGCAGGCTTTTGTGGAAGCTTGTGCTTGTTCTTGCTAGCACATAAGCTCAAAATTCGTGGGTGTGGATGTACATCCATGAGGTTTGCATACTTAATCTCCAAATCTGCCTAATTTGTGATTTTTGGTGATATTTGTATGAAACTGTTGTTCTTGTGAATTTTGTGGCTTGTTCTTGCTTGAATCTGTTTATTAGACTTGTTTTAGTGTTAATTGATGCTTGGTTGGCCTGAAATCTTGTTTTGCTTTTGAAAATCTTGATTTGAAAAAGTTAAAGGGGTGTTTGGGTCTACTGGTTTATGCTTGTAATCTGTTTTTGTTCTAAGGGAAAGTATTGTTTATGCTTTGTATCTGCTATACCTTTGCTTGAGAGTGTTTTGCTGCAAGTTTTTGGGTTTGAACACTTGAATCAATCAATCTACTATATAGGCCTTGTTTCTGCTTGTTTTGACCTAGGATTTTGGGAACACTTAGTGTGTATGCATGCTTAGGGATAAAAGTGGTTTAAACAAAGTTAACATAACCTGTTTGAAAGATTTGAGGTGTTGAAATTGGCTTGTGTGTCAAATACATCAGCAAAAGTAGAAAACTGCATGTGTAGTGTTCATCAGTAACTTTCATTGCTTGAATCTTGCTTAATTCTTTGAACCAGTGCATGAAACCTGTTTAGACTTGCTTATTGGAGTTTATTATAGCTTTTGTGTGCATTTGGCTGAATTTGGCTGGCTGAATTGTTCTAAAACTGCTCTTGAATGCTAAACTGCTTGTTGTTCATGTATGTATCATGTCTGGTGATTAATTGATTAAACTGTATCAATTGGGTGTTTGTGATTGTGTTATTTTGATTGTTATTGACTCCTTTTGATCCAAAGATCAATTGGGTGCCTTTGTGAAATCTGAATCCAAGAAAAAGTCACTAAAGACAACAAGTCAAAATAGTCAAGCAGTCGGAAAAGTTCCCACTGCTCAACATCCAAAACTAGCCCCTGCTAGTGCAATTTTATCATCAGCTTATCAATAAGCTATTCTAGCTTATTCTGACTTGCAACAACTTATTTTTTGTAATAGATCTTCATTATTTGACCCATTTTAGTGAACTGGAGCTTATGAGACTTTGACTTTGACTTTTTACTAGAAAATCAACTTGTTTGACTTTTAACACAAGAGCTTATTTGATTTTCCAGCTTATTGAGTGTGCTTATTTGAAAGTTCTTTGGTTTTTAAGCTTAGTTTTGTCAAAAGAAACATTTTGCAACTTGAATTAGCTTCTGAGGTGGTCTAGATCATAAAAACGACTATTTTGTCGTTTTGTGAATAAGTTGTTGACTTGTTTCTGGCTTATTAAGTGGTCTTATTTGAAATTTCTTTTTGCAGAAGTCTTTGTTAGGTCAAAAGAAGGTTGTGTGTTAAATTTTAGCTTATGGCAACAGCTTATGGCTTAATGGGCCAAAAAGCCCATTAAGAATAAGCTGCTTATTACAAGTTATCTTATTTCATATTTTCAGCTTTTGGGCCTTTGGAAAAAGTTGTTTAAAATCAAATTTTGAGTCAACCTGTGCTTTTTGAGCTTATTTTGAGCAATTTTTCTTATTGGGCCTTAATTGAGCCCAATAAGGGACTGTTTTGGGTTTGGCCCATTTTCTAGGACCAGTAGGGGTATTTAGGTAATTTCACTTTCATTTCTGAGTTATTTAGGTTAAATTAAGCTAGTTTGCAAGTTTTTAGAATTTTTTAGAATTTTTGGATTTTTAATATTATTTTAATATTATTTTATTATTAAAAATTAAAAGTCTGATTTTCTAGGTTTTTATATTTTTCCTAGGTTCTAAATACTTAATTAGGATTTTTGCAACTTTCCAATTATTTTCTAGGTCTTTTAATTATTTTCTATAATTAATTTAAGATTTAATTGATTTTAGGAGTTTTTAATTGTTTAAAAATAGTTTTAAATGGTTTTAAAATTTTGAAAAATAGTTTTTAGCTTAATTAGAGTGTTTTTGAGGTTTACAAACTTGAAAATCTTGTTTAGGGCTTTTTAATAATTAATTTTGATTTTAGGGCTTTAATTAGCATTAAAAAGTCATTATCTAATTAATTAAAAGGTTTTTGCAAGTTTTGATTTTTTGTAAACTCTTAGAATATTATTAGGGATTTTTGGTAATTTTTAGAAATTTTTAGGTTAAGATTTTAATTTTGGTGGTTTTTACGACTTTACGTGTACGCCTTTTTAGACTTAGTTTAATCCGTCTTCATAACCGTCATTCTCTTCTAATCCCCTTTTCTATTTTTCTTTTCTCAAATATAATCACAAATTAATCCATATCATTACACACATAACACACTAGCCTCCTTGAGAACGAACTTAATTGGGTCATTCACACACGGTTTTCCTAAATCGTCGTGCTCACTTGCCCTATTTATTGCATCCTTTTCCTAAAGGTGTAGTTAACCTCAACATCATTTTGGCGCCGCTGCCGGGGAGTCCCATGCTTCAAAATGATGTTGAAGTTAAACTACACCTTTAGGAAAAGGATGCAATAAATAGGGCAAGTGAGCACGACGATTTAGGAAAACCGTGTGTGAATGACCCAATTAAGTTCGTTCTCAAGGAGGCTAGTGTGTTATGTGTGTAATGATATGGATTAATTTGTGATTATATTTGAGAAAAGAAAAATAGAAAAGGGGATTAGAAGAGAATGACGGTTATGAAGACGGATTAAACTAAGTCTAAAAAGGCGTACACGTAAAGTCGTAAAAACCACCA